>CM045988.1:47145617-48345617 GCA_025175895.1 Wurfbainia villosa | reverse complement strand
GCTATAATCATATTGTACGAGGTTTCTCCACCTCTGGATTGTTCCGAGAAGGAGTGTTTATTAGTGTTTGCGTGTGCATCACTAGAGCTCGTAGAGCTCGATCCGTGAAGTAGGAACCTTGAGGTTCCGAACCACGTTATATCATTATGTTCGTGTGTGTTTGTCTATTTCGTTATAGTATTATTTCTATTTCCACTGCGCTAACGAATTTTTAGAGATGAACGCGATCAATTTCCATCCATGTACGGGCAAACGTTATTCATCCCCCCCCCCTCTAGCCGTTACAAAGATCCTAACATTAACATTGTCCCTGAATGTTAATACTCGACTAGGAATGATTAAGAGTAGTGTTCTCTATATCATCTCATTATCAATTCAACCAATAGATTGATATAGATAAGAACCCACTACTCAAGGACATTTTTATATTTAGTTATTTGGCATCAATACAAGTAAATATAATAACCATGCCTTTATAAATAGGAATATGATACAATAAAGTCCATACAACAATCATCACATGATTGGCTCTAGGGCTTTCACTAACAATCTCCCACTAGCACTAGTGTCAATCACCGTAGTATCTAATACCCAATGACCTAGTGTGACCATCATGCTTTTTCTGTGCCAAAGCCTTGGTCAAGGGATCTGCGATGTTAGCCTCTGTGGGTACTCTGCAAATCTTCACATCTACTCTATCGATAATCTCTCGAATGAGATGGAAGCACTGTTGTATGTGTTTGGTCCGCTGGTGTGAGCGAGGTTCCTTAGCCTGTGCAATCGCTCCATTGTTGTCACAATAGAGCTCTATAGGATCTGCAATGCTAGGAACCACCTCAAGCTCAGTAATGAACTTGCGGATCCAAACTGCCTCTTTTGCTGCCTCAGATGCAGCGATATACTCGGCTTCTGTTGTAGAATCAGCAACTGTGTCCTGCTTCAAACTCTTCCAGCTCACAGCGCCACCATTCAAGCAAAACACGAACCTTGACTGCGATCTAAAATCATCCTGGTCAGTTTGGAAGCTGGCATCGCTGTAACCCTTTACAGCTAGCTCCTCATCGCCTCCAAATATCAAGAAATATTCTTTAGTCCTTCTCAAGTACTTAAGAATATTCTTGACTGCTATCCAGTGACGCTCACCTGGATCTGACTGGTATCTACTTGTCATACTCAAAGCATATGAGACATCAGGATGAGTACACAACATGGCGTACATGATAGATCCTATAGCAGATGCATAAGGGATCTTATCCATGCGGTCTCTCTCCTCTCTAGAAGAGGGACTTTGAGTCTTCGAAAGACTCACACTATGTGACATCGGCAGAAGTCCCTTCTTGGAATTCTGCATGGCAAACCGTTGTAATACCGTGTCAATGTATGTACTCTGACTTAGGCCAAGCAATCTCTTAGATCTATCTCTATAGATCTTGATGCCTAGAATACAGGCTTCTTTACCTAAGTCCTTCATTGAGAAGCACGTCCCCAGCCAAGTCTTCACAGACTGTAGTGAGGGATGTCATTCCCAATGAGCAGTATGTCATCCACATACAATACAAGGAAGACAATTGTATTCCCATTAACCCTTTTGTAGACATAGGGTTCATCTTCATTCTTGATGAAACCAAACTGTTTGATCGCATCATCGAATCAAAGATTCCAGCTCCGAGAGGCTTGCTTTAGCCCATAAATGGACCTTTGTAGCTTGCATACTTTCCCAGTATGTTGTGGATCTTCAAAACCCTCAGGTTGTGTCATGTACACATCCTCGAGTAAGTTTCCATTCAGAAACGCGGTTTTGACATCCGTATACCAGATCTCATAATCGTGGTATGTTACAATAGCAAGCAAGATCCGAATGGACTTAAACATCGCCACTGGAGAAAAGGTTTCATCATAGTCAATACCATGAATTTGCTTGAAACCTTTAGCCACCAATTGGCCCTTATAGGTATGCATAAGTCAATCCATGTCAGTCTTTCTCCTAAAGACCCACTTACACCCAATGGGTTTGACCCCTTCAGATGGATCAACCAAAGTCCATACTTGGTTGGTGTACATGGATTCCATCTCGGATCTCATGGCCTCTAGCCATTTCTTAGAATCTGGGCTCATCACAGTTTCTTGATAGGAGGTAGGCTCATTCTCAATGAGCATAACGTCATCATGGTCATACAAGAGAAATGAGTATCTCTCAGGCTGACGACGTACCCTATAAGACCTGCGAAGAGGTAGGTCTACCTGAATAGGTGGTTGTTCCACAACTCTTTGTGCAACAATCTCATCATCCACAACACTTTGTGGTTCCTGTTCAACCTCCATCAAGGCCTTAGTGCTATGGTCCTTATCTTGAATTTCTTCAAGATCGAACGTACTCCAACTAGTTTTTCTAGAAACAAAATCCCTTTCTAGAAAAACCCCAGTCTTTGCCACAAACACTTTGTGCTGACTGGGAATGTAGAAGTAATATCCCTTTGTATCCTTGGGATATCCTACAAAATAGCACCTATCGGATTTGGGTCCCAATTTGTCTGAGACTTGACGTCGAACGTAAGCCTCACAACCCCAAATCCTCATGAAAGACATCTTGGGATTTCTCCCTGTCCATATTGTATATGGTGTCTTTATGATAGCCTTGGATGGTACACGGTTAAGGGTAAAGGATGTTGTGTCTAGAGCATATCCCCAAAAGGATATAGGAAGATCTGTGTGACTCATCATAGATCGTACCATATCTAATAGGGTACGATTCCTCCTTTCGGATACACCATTCCACTATTGTGTTCTAGGAGGAGTGAGTTGGGATAGAATCCCACACTCAACTAGATAGTCACGAAACTCATGGCTAAGGTATTCACCACCTCGATATGATTGAAGTATCTTAATACTCTTGCCAAGCTAGTTTTGTACTTCATTCTTGAATTCTTTGAACTTTTCAAAGGATTCTGATTTATGTGTCATAAGATACACATAACCATATCTACTGAAGTCATCAATAAATGTAATGAAGTACTAGTAATCACCTCTAGCAGCACTATTGAAAGGACCACATATATCACTATGTATAAGTTCTAACAAATCTGTTGCTCTTTCGCTGTGTCCACTAAAGGGAGTCTTGGTCATCTTGCCTAAAAGGCAAGACTCGCATGTCTCATATGATTCAAAATCAAATGAGTCTGGCAGCCCATCCTTATGGAGCTGAGATAAGCGACTCTCATTTATGTGACCTAAGCGACAATGCCATAGATAGGTTTGGTTCAACTCATTTGACTTGAACCTCTTGGTACTTATGTTATAGATAGGGCTCTCTAAGTCTAGAAAGTAGAGTCTGTTCATTAGAGGTGCACTACAATAGAACATATCATTTAAATAAACTGAACAACATTTGTTCTTTATTATAAATGTAAATTCTTTCTTGTCCAAACAAGAAACCGAAATTATGTTCTTAGTCAAAGCAGGCACATAACAACATTCATCTAATTCTAGTACAAGCCCAGAGGGCAGAGATAGATCATAAGTTCCTACAAAGAACAAGAAGAACCCTTGCTCAATTGCCTACTGTAGGTCCACCTCGCCTTTGTCAATGCCCCGCTATTTCCGCGACATTGGTACAAATGTGAGATGCACATCCAGTATCTAATACCCATGATGAAGAAATAGATAGATTGACTTCTATAACATTTATACCTGAAGTAGAAGTCTCACTTCTTTTCTTCTTAAGATCTTCCAAGTAAGCTTTGCAGTTACGCTTCTAGTGTCTAGCTTCCTTGCAGTGGAAGCAAGCCCGTTCCTTGGCTACCCCTCCTTTGGGTTTAAGTTCTTTGCCTTTGCCCTTGGCTTGGGACTTTCCCTTACCTTTAGGCTTGCCCTTGCCTTTCTTTTTGTGCACCATCAAAATGGTGTCAGATTTTTCCTTCTTAAGGTTAAGCTCAGCAGTTCTCAACATGTTGGGCATCTCAGGCAATGGCTTATCAATTTCATTCATGTTGTAATTCATGACAAATTGATTGTAGGCTTGTGGCAAAGATTGCAAGATCAGGTCAGTGGCCAGCTCTTGGCCAAGTGGGAATCCCAACCTTTGTAGGTTTTCTACGTACCCAATCATCTTGAGTACATATGGACCTACGGGAGTCCCATCTTGCATTTTGGACCCAAACAATGCCTTAGAGACTTCATATATCTCATGCCTTGCTTTTCCTTGATATAGTTGACGAATATGTCCAACCATATCATAAGCATTCATGAACTCGTGTTGCTTCTGAAGCTCAGAGTTCATGGTCGCGAGCATTAGACATGACACATCTAATGCATCATCTTGATGCATCTTTGTCAGCTCGCGAGGCAATGGCAGGAGGTGCATCCTAAGATGGGTTGCTCCAGACGCATGCCTTCCTTTCTTGGGTGAGAATACTCTCGTGTTCCTGCTCAGAAATTTGCTCCATTGAGCTTGTCCTTCTCAAGGAAAGAACGCAGAGAGAGAGTGTTCGTGTTTGTCGACATAGTAATCTACAACATACAATGCAAAAAATTAATATCATATTCCTTTTATCATTTAATTAGGCCTTTAATCAAATGATGCTCCCACTGAATTATAGGAATTTTGTAGAATCGAGTTATGGATGTGGTCAAACCACATTACTAGATTCATACAAATTAGCTATAATTCTTGCGGGACAAGATCCACATCATACTAAGCCTTGAGTTAGCTTTGGCTAAATCGCCCAAGACTTAGTATGATCGGTGGGTAACACATTACCGATTACATCTCTATGCAACTCTTGTTTATAGGATCAAGACCAACATTTACAAAAGACCATGAGTTAGCTTTGGCTAAATCGCCCAAGATTTAGTGTAAATGTGATCTTATCCTATCTTTCCAACAATTGAAATATGCCTATAGTTCTACTCGATCCAATTGAGTTAACTAGTTTTACTCAATCTAATTGAGCTTACTCTAACCCAAGCCGTGATAGGCGGGACCAAGATTGTCCCTCCGCACCCTACCAAGATAATATGCGTTGCTCTGCTTTGGCAGATTCAACAACTACAAATGATCGAGGTAGTGATGGGTATCAAGGACCTGGTAGGCATTTACGAGTCGATTCGATTAAGATCTAATATAATCGTAATGTGTATCATATACACATTAAGGCCTTTATTATCCTATATTAGCATGCATCACATACATACATACATTATTCTAGCATGCATCATATACATACAAGAAAATTATCCTAGCATGCATCATATACATACAAGCATTATTCTACTAGCTCGCATCACACACATACACCCAAAATCAAAATATATATATATATATATATATATATATATATATATATATATATATATATATATATATATATATATATATATATATATATCATATATATATATATATATATATATATAATTAATCATGTATATATCTATATAATTAACTGTGATGTAGTCATAGCCCTACTACGATCTTCTCAAGCCAATGAGAAGATCGGACGGTCAACCTAAGGCTAGCGGCTTCTCCCAGCGCCCTTTATCACCGCCATGTGTCGCTTGCACTTTCTCGTAACTTCGTCTACAAGTGGACTTTCCACCGCTCCATTTTGTACATTATAAATATGAAACTCGAGTTACATTTGAGTCTAAAACTATTTACAACTAGATTTTCAAAAGAAGAGGTACGATGCGCAGGTCGCATACACTATACAACACGCACAACCACAAAAACGGCACACATGCCGTATTATGAATTACAACACATCATAATCCAATCAAATTGGGTTAATTGGGCCATAACAATCACAGAATTATACATAATTCTAAATTATGTATTTTTACAGAAAATTTCTATAATTTTTCCTTTTTTTTCAATTTTATGAGTCACCTCTTGGTCCCGCTTAAGCGATTTCAGCGCGATCAAGGACAAGGCCCTTTCGGGATAGGAAGTGCCCCTACTCGCAAAATAAACTTTGTGAGTGTCCCTACTATGATCTTACAGCGACTTAAGTCGCTGTCCCAAAAATCTAAAGCGAGAACTCGCCGTTTCGGAGAGTTTTTCTTGGTGGTTGAAGCCGACAAGTGTCCCAACACTCGTTGCTTCGACTCTTCGAGAAAAATACCCAAAAATTCTATAAAAATAGGAAATTTACAGAAACATAAAATTCGGTAATTTTTATATCTAATATAAAAACCACAACAACGAAACACATACATGCTTCACACGTGGCTCTGATACCACTGTTAGACTTTCCGAGCCGCAAAAACCGCAACCTCAAAACCGCCACGGATCCGGTATAAAATATAAAACTAACATGTATGTGTTTAATACCTTTATATCTACTCTAGATCTACATGATAAGAAGTTACCTCGATGCGCAAATCCCAAAAGGTTGAACTCGAGAGTGTCAAGTGCACACTTCTATTGGTATCCACACAAGCAATAGGTGGAGAAAAATACCTTAGAGTGTGCTAGCACCCTTTAGGAATTTCGGGCAAGGAGGTTGGGAGAGCTTGAGAGGGTGATCCAAGGAAGAAGATGAAGTTGTGTAACTCACCCAAAATAAATCTCATCTAATGGTAATAGTGGCCCACTTTTCTTAGGGGAGGGGTTGCATGCATGCATGTAACTCCTCCAGAGCCAATCTCGAGGTGGCACCACATGCTAAGTCAATGATGATGTGGAGCATCATCATTGGTCGGTCATAAGTCATCATCATGACATAGCATTTGTCAAGTCAAACTTGACCTTTGATCTTCCTTCACGTCAAGTCAAACTTGACCTTTATATCCATGGTTGATCAAATCCAACCATTTGATTCAAGTCAATTTAATTTAATGAATCTCTATTCATTTAATTTAAATTGATTTGATGAATCAAATCTAAATTAGACTCATTCAACACTTGAATCAACTTGAGTCTAACTCAATTAGTCTAATTTGGATTACTCTTAATCCAATTTGGTTCATCCCATGAACCTAATCCTCATGGTTCATCATATGAACCTCATCTCCATCTAATTGCCCTTAGGTGTGTGACCCTATAGGTTCTTGTAACGTTGGCAATGTCCCTAAACCGATTTAGGAACATAAGCAATGCGCGGTATCTAGCAACACATCATTGCTACCCAAGTTACAAGAATGTTGAGCTCCAACATCACCTTTGTGACTACTAATTGTGACTCTCACAATATGTGACAATGTCCCTCTATCCTTGACATCTAGATTAACCAATTGAGGAATAGACATAGTCCCCTGCATCACAATCTATATCTTGAACTCCAAGTAGACTCACTCTAATCAAATGAGCTCAATATCTCATATTGACTCATTTGGGCATGGCCATGCACTTCGTGGTCTCACTCTTTCAAGAATATCGATGTCACCCCATCATATAGAGGATAGATCCCATCTACATCACCGCATCCTCTGCATAATTTGTTACATACTCAAGAATCGCTTTATAGTCCACCCATTTACGGGTGACGTAGTATAGCAACTCCTTATGTAGGAATCATGGTGACTTCAGGTCTAAGGACTAATAGTCATACTAATAGTCATAGAGAAAGTATATGACACTATATAACGATCCATGATACTTTCTCATGGCGGGTCATTCAGTATACATTCTCCAATGCATACCCATGTGTCAACTTGATATCTCATATCCATGACTTGTGAGATCAAGTCATCATGTTGACCTACATGCTAGTCTCTATGCATTAACATTGTCTCTGAATGTTAATACTCGACTAGGAATGATTCAGATTAGTGTTCTCTATATCATCTCATTATTGATTCAACTAATCGATTGATATAGATAAGAACCTACTACTCAAGGACATTATTATATTTAGTTATTTGGCTGTTAGTGAAAGCCCTAGAGCCAATCATGTGATGATTGTTGTATGGACTTTATTGTATCATATTCCTATTAATAAAGGCATGGTTATTATATTTACTTGTATTGGTGCCAAATAACTAAATATAATAATGTCCTTGAGTAGTAGGTTCTTATCTATATCAATCGATTGGTTGAATCGATAATGAGATGATATAGAGAACACTACTCTTAATCATTCCTAGTCGAGTATTAACATTCAGGGACAATGTTAATGCATAGAGACTAGCATGTAGGTCAACAAGATGACTTGATCTCACAAGTCATGGATATGAGATATCAAGTTGACACATGGGTATGCATTGGAGAATGTATACTGAATGACCCGCCATGAGAAAGTATCATGGATCGCTATATGAGTGTCATATACTTTCTCATGTGGCTATTAGTATGACTATTAGTCCTTAGACCTGAAGTCACCATGGTTCCCTACATAAGGAGTTGCATACTTTGGCTTCGTCAAACGTCACCCGTAAATGGGTGGACTATAAAGGCGATTACTGGGTATGTAACGAAGTATGCGGAGGGATGTGAGTGATGTAGATGGGATCTATCCCTCCTATATGACGGGGGTGACATCGATATTCTTGATAGAGTGAGACCACGAAGTGCATGGCCATGCCCAAATGAGTCAATATGAGATATTGAGCTCATTTGATTAGAGTGAGTCTACTTGGAGTTCAAGATTTAGATTGTACCGAGGATGACACGGTCTATGCCTCGATTGGTCAATCTAGATGTCAAGGATAGAGGGACATTGTCACATATTGTGAGAGTCACAATTAGTAGTCACAAAGGTGATGTTGGAGCTCAACATTCTTGTAACTTGGGTAGCAATGATGTGTTGCTAGATACCGCTCATTGCTTATGTTCCTAAATCGGTTTAGGGACATTGCCAACGTTACAAGAACCTATAGGGTCACACACATAAGAGCAATTAGATGGAGATTAAGTTCATATGATGAACCATGAGGATTAGGTTCATGGGATGAACCAAATTGGATTAAGAGTAATCCAAATTAGACTAATTGAGTTAGACTCAAGTTGATTCAAGTGTTGAATGAGTCTAATTGAGATTTGATTCATCAAATCAATTTAAATTAATGAATAGAGATTCATTATATTAAATTGACTTGAGTCAAGTGGTTAGATTTGATCAACCATGGGAGATTAGAGGTCAAGTTTGACTTGACTTGAGAGGGAAGATGAAAGGTCAAGTTTGACTTGACCAAATGTCATGTCATGATGATGACTAGGCATGGCCGGCCAATGATGATGCTCCACATCATCATTGACTTGGTCAATTGGTGCCACATCATGAGGGAGACCAAGGGTCATGGGAGTTACATGCATGCATGTAACCCCCCTTCCATGAAGTGGCCGGCCACTTTGGTGTTAGGGGTTTCATTAGGTGAATTCACTTGATGAGTTACTCTCATTACTTCATCTTCAACCTTGGAACCTTTCCTCTCAAGCTCTCCCTCTCCCATCCCTCTCTTTGGCCGAAATTCCTAAGGGAGTGCTAGCACACTCTAAGGCATTTCTCTCCACCTATTGCTTGTGTGGATACCATAGAGGAGTGTGCACTTGACACTCTCGAGTTCCGGCGAACTTTTGGACGAGCGGGATAAGCGAAGGGCGTCGCTACGAGGGTAACGTTCTAACCTCTTAGATCTAAGGTAGATCTAGGATTTCTGTAAGCACATACATGTAATTATTATTTTATACTTCGCACGGATCCGTGGCCGGGGGCTTCCGAGGTTTCCGCAACGCAAAAAGCGGTTTTTGCGGCTCGGAAAAAACCCAACATTGGCACCAATACAAGTAAATATAATAACCATGCCTTTATAAATAGGAATATGATACAATAAAGTCCATACAACAATCATCACATGATTGGCTCTTGGGCTTTCACTAACAGGTGTCACACGGGAGATCATGTTATCGGCTCCTTGTAAAAGTATAAGTATAGGCTCACAACCAAGATGCCTTTGGACAAACCATTGGTATGGTTGTAGTGTGATTTGGTATTGGTTTGTCTTGACCATAGAATCACACTAGTACACTTTGTGTGTATTAAGCAGGACCGACTTAGAGGTGATTCGATTTATTGATGACTACATAATCGAATTGAACCTCAGATATTATATTGTACATACTCTTAATCCCGATATAATAACGGGCACATATACTTAGTATTCATTTCTTTGATTTACCAATGGGCAAGATTTATAGATTAATTAGATAGGCTCAGTAAGTTGAGAAATGATATTATTTATATGGTGTGTCGTTGATTATAGGAGGAAACCGTGTCCTATATATTAGGATGATGATGTCCCCTTGAGGAGCTCATAAGGTTCATCATGTAAACCCTGTAGGTGGACTTGGTCCTGCATGATGAAAAGGTTGAGTGGTACTACTCATGGAGTTAGATGTTGATTAATTAATGATCAGTAAATTAATTAATCGACGGACATTCGAGATCTTAAACACGGGGAGAAAATGTACATATAATATATGTAGCTCATATTAACTTATGGGGATTGGTGAGGTAGATCAATGATAATCCTTTAGTGGATTGGATTATCATTAATGGATCGAACTTTATGTGGGCCTGATCCATTGGGTGGCCAAGATCCAACTCCTCCTCAAGGTCCCTATTGTTTCCTATTAATACCTCCTGAAGCTTAGATCTAATGGATGAAAACAAAACTCTAGATCCAAAGGTAGAGATTAAATCTCTAGATCCGATGGTTGAGATTAAATCTCTAGATCCGACAGTTGAGATTAAATCCCTAGAACTAATGGTGGAGATTAAAACAAGGCTTATCCCTAAACCTATAAAAAGGGGCTTAAGGGTTGGCGTGGAGATTAATTAGAAGCAAGGGAGGTTTGGAGTTTGCGGCAAGAGGCTTGGAGTTATGGTTTGGAGTTGGCGGTACCAAATAAAAAAACCTTTTCCTTATCTTCTTCTTCCTTGGTGGTCGGCGCCCATACAGCCCCTCTCCTCCCTTGGACGGCATCCAAACCTAGCTCTTCTCCTCTCCTTGGCCGGTGGAAACAAGGCTTAGGGTCCTCCCTTGGAGCTCTTGGCCGGCATTCATCTTTCTCATCTTCTCCTTATTGGCCGGCGGCAAGCAACTTGCTTGTTGTTTGTTGGTTGGCTAAAGGAAGGAGAAGGGTCTTGTTTCTATTCTTCCTCTTGCTCGGAATGAACAAGGTGTTGGAATGTATACTGAAAGCCTAGCTCTTTTTGTATGAACATTTTATTTTGGAATAAGAATCACATGATCATTGTTTGCACTTTATATATTTATTATATGTTTGTGCATATTGTCTAATATTTTACATTGTAGATAACATGGTTCTTGGTGTGGCACAGAAGATCATGTTATCAGTCCCTTTTAAATATAAGTAGAGGCTCACAACCAAGATGGTTTTGGACAAACCATTGGCATGGTTGTAGTGTAGCTTGGTATTGTTTTGTCTTGAACATAGAGTTACACTAGTACACTTAGGTGTATTGAGCAGGACCGACATAGAGGTGATTCAATTAATTGCTGACTACATAATTGAATCAGACCTCGGATATTATGTTGTACATGCTCTTAATCCCGATATAATAACGGGCACATGTACTTAGTATTTATTTCTTTAATTTACCAGAGGGTGAGATTTAGATGGATTAAATCAATATGCCCGGTAAGTTGGGAAATGATATTATTTACATGGTGTGCCGTTGATTATAGAAGGAAACCGTGTCCTATATACTAGGTTGATGATGTCCCCTTGAGAAGCTCATAAGGTTCATCATATAAACCCAACTGGTTGACTTAGTCAACATGATGATAAGGTTGAGTGGTACTACTCGAGGAGTTAGATGTTAATTAATTGATGGTCAGTAAATCAATTAATTGACGGACATTCGATATCTTAAACACGGGGAGATGAATGTACAAATAATATATGGAGCCCATATTAATTTATGGGGGTTGGTGAGGTAGTTCAATGATGATCCTCTAGTGGAATGGAACATCATTAATGGATCAAGTTTGTGTGGTTCTGATCCATCGGGTTGCCAAGATCCAACTCCTCCTTATGGTCCCTATCGTAGCCTAATATAATCCTCGTGAAGTCTAGATCCAAGGATGTAAAACAAAACTCTAGAACCAACGGTTGGGATTAAATCCCTAGATCCGATGGTTGGGATGAAACCCTAGAACCAACGGTTGGGATTAAATCCCTAGATCCGATGGTTAGGATAAACCCTAGAATCGACGGTTGGGATAAAACCCTAGATCCGATGGTTGGGATGAAACCCTAGATCTGAAGGTTGGGATAAAATCTTAGATTCGACGGTTGGGATGAAACCCTAGATCCGACGGTTGGGATAAAACCCTAGATCCGACGGTGGAGATTAAATCCCTAGATCCGGCGGTGGAGATTAAAGGAGGCTTAAGCCCAATTCTATAAATAGAGGGCTTAGGTTGGGTGGCAAGTCTATTATTGGTTCAATTGGAGTTAGGGTTTTAGTTTGGGCGGCTAGGGTTTGGAAGCTTAGGCTTGGGCGGCAACATTGTGACAAGTTGCCAACGCCCATCTTCTTCCAACAAGACTTGGCCGGCGCCCATCCTCTTGGTCCCTCTCTTATTCTTTGGTCGGCGGCAACCTCTCTTCAAGGTTGGCCGACGTTCACTCCTTCATACTCTCCAAGGTGGCCAGCGGTTCTCCTTGCATTGGTGGCTGGTGCTTCATCCATTCGTTCCTTGGCCGGCGGTTGCATCAAACTCCCTTGCTTGGTGGCCGGTTCTAGAAAGGAAAGGTTTTGTTGGTTCTTCTCTTTGTTCGCAGCGGACAAGGAAGGGAAGAACACGATCTAGAAGGCTTCTACTCGTGGAGGATCTTCGCCCACACGTCGTCCACGAGGAGGATAGGACATACGGTAGAAGATCGTAAGGTATAAAGTTTTACAACTTTATTTTCTGATCTTAGCATGTTCTTTTATGTGTTGATTATACAAGTGTGCTTATGTATATATTTTGTATAATCATGGACCCCGAAGACAAACAAAAAAATTGGCAATCCGTTCGTCGTCTCTTCCGCAGCTAACCAACTAGAAGAGTTGTGTTGCTTGAACAACTAGTTTGTTCAAGCGATCACTCAAGTTGTTAGCACGACGACGAATAGGTTGTGCTAAGGAAACTCATCCCATCCGGATTAGTTCTTTCATTGGTGAAAATTTTAATCCGAGGACATGGGAGCCAATGAGCCTCCGCAACTCCTACAAGTGGTATCGTGAGCCACGCTTTCCGATTTTGTGTGTTTTGGATTCGGTTACTTTCATGCACATATCATATATTGAGTATGTCGGATAATAGTAGGATGTACGTAGGGCTAACTTTTTGGTTGCAGGCATAAGATCCGACTATTATGGCTATTTGGTTGTATGTGATTGTATGTATATTATTTGAATCCTCGGGGTTGACGAGGCTAGATTAGTATTTAATTTTTGTAATTAAATATGGCATTGTTTAGCCGCTCATTTTAGTTTACTTTCGATCTAGATTATTTGTACACTCCTTCGTGGAGTATAGGATCGATGGATGTAAATTAAAATGATTTATCTCGGCTTGGATCTCTTTGGTGACTTGCGCACGGGAAAAGATGGAGCGGACGAGGTGGCGACACGACGGGATGCGTATTGGAGAACAATGCCATAATAGTTGGAAAAATTCTGTTTTTTCCATATTTATTGCTTATTTGTTTTATATGCATGTTGTTTATGCTTTAAAATTCCTCCGTTTCAATTTACTAAGTGAGAGAGGGATATTTTAATTAATTCCCGCGGCCTCCATTACAATTTGACGTGTGATGCAACAAACTTGTGTGTCGGCTCTGAGTGCCTTCCTCCCTGCGGACGGGTTTGTTTGCGAATCACTAGTTCAAATAATGGTTATAGGAAATTATCTAGGAGCATGTGTACTTCCACAGCGGTAAGGTACATAATCCGAAATAATTCCCTTAGTATCATGTAATGGTGCACACTTAGATGCAAATAAAAGTATCCTCCCCATCGGAGTCACTGCTTTTGTTTGTAGGGCCAAAGAGGAACCAACTATTAATTTTATTTGTCAAAAAGTAAGGTTGACAAGATAATAAAATTAATGGGTAATACCTCATCTTACAAATGTAGAATTCGTATACGTCCACACAGCGTGGCATGCGATATTCTCAGTGTTTTGAGGTGTTGGTTGATTTCGGGATTTTATTGTTTTGAGGAATCAATAATATATAAAATCTAATATTTTGATCATTGTGATTTTTAGGATTTTCAAATGGCTTTCAACCCACTTGCTGTGATTTTAAAAGAAAATAAGCTTACTGGACCAAACTATATTGATTGGAAAAGAAATCTGGATATTGTCTTAACTGCGGAGGAGTACAAATTTTTACTCTTCGAGGTCTGTCCTCCTAAGCCCACCGATGACTCTGATGAAAAGGAGAAAGAACGTTATAAGAAATGGATCAAGGCAGATGAGATGGCGCGGTGTTACATTTTGGCATCTACATCAAGACATCGCCATGGCCACAGCTTATGACATGATGGTAAATCTCAAGGAACTTTTTGGACATCAGAGTAGGGCGGCTAGGAAGGAGGCGATGAGAAACTTGATGACGACCACCATGATCGAGGGAACACCCGTTAGGGATCATGTTCTCAAGATGATAGCTCATCTTAATGAGATGGAAGTCCTCGGAGCTGAGATCGATGGGGAAACCCAGGTCGATATCATTCTCCCCTCGCCTAGAGTTTTGAGCGCCCGCCAACTATAACATGAACAAGAGGTTGTATTCTGGAGCTTCGATGTAACTCCAAAGCAGAGGGGCTTTTTCACAAAGTGCTCAAGCCATGGTCACTGAAGGTTTCTTCCTCTAAACCGAAAGGTAAGAAGAAGAAAAGCAAGGTGGAGCAAGAAAGTGGCAAGTGGGACCTCGTGCAGTATGAAGAAGCCAAAGGCAAGTGCTTCACTTGCAAGCATCGACATTGAAGGCGGATGTCTCGCCAAAAGAACAAAGGTATATCTTCTTGTTTAGTTGTTGAAACATGTTTAGCGGTGTTATCTACCACTCGTGTGTAGATACAGAGAGCCATCGATCATGTCTGCAATACTTTGCAGGGTTCCAGAAACCCAACGACTAGTGAGGAGAGATTACCGTCTTCATGGGCAATGCTTTAAAGGTGGCGGCTATTACAGTGGGAGACGTTTATTTATCTTTTGATAGGAATAAAGTTTTGGTTTTGAGAAATTGTCTTTATGTACCTACTTTTAGAAAGAATTTAATTTCAATTTCTAAATTGTTTATGGATGGATATTCTGCTTTTTTAATGACAAAGTGGTTATAAAAGGAATAGGAGATTATCTGCTCGTACATTGGTTGGCAATTTATATACTCTTGAACCAAAACTCCCACGATGCATATAGAAATCAATAACTCATCTTCTAAGTCTAATAAGAGAAAAGAACCTTCAAATGAACCAAACATATCTTTGGCATCTAAGGCTTGGTCATATTAACCTAAGTAGAATTCAAAGGTTGATAGCCGATGGACCTTTGGGTTCATTAGTGGTGGAGGATCTCCCAACCTGCGAATCTTGCTTGGAAGGTAAAATGACCAAGAGGCCTTTCAAGGCCAAGGAGTATAGAGCCAAAGATGTGTTAGAATTGGTTCATTCTGATTTGTGCGGTCCTATGTCTATCCAGGCAAGAGGTGGTTTTGAATATTTCGTCTCTTTTATAGACGATTATTCAAGATATGGATACATTTACTTGATGCGCCGCAAGTCTGAATGCTTTGATAGGTTCAAAGAATTCAAGGCTGATGTGGAGAACCGTCAAGGTAAAAGTATCAAGACATTACGATCTGATCGTGGTGGCGAGTACCTCTTGGGAGAGTTTAGGAATTACTTATCAGAGGCTGGGATTCAATCCCAATTGTCTGCACCTAGCACACCCCAGCAGAATGGTATAGCGAAGCAAAGGAATAGGACTCTTATAGAGATGGTCAGATCGATGATGAATTATTCTGAGTTACCTATTCCGTTCTGGGGGTATGCGCTGGATACGGCAATGTATACTCTGAACTTGGTTCCATCCAAATCAGTACCTTCTACCCCTGTAGAATTGTGGACTGGGCGAAAGCCTAGTCTGAGACATATTCGGATATGGGGGAGTCCAGCACATGTGCTGAAGGCTGATGCTGGTAAGTTGGAACCTCGTACAGAAGTATGCATATTTGTTGGCTACCCTAAGGGAACGAAAGGTGGTTTGTTTTATAATCCTAGAGATCAGAGGGTGATCGTTAGCACGAACGCCAGATTTCTAAAGGAGGATTATGTAATGAACTACAAGCCCAAGAGTAGGATTGTTCTTGAGGAGTTAACAGGGGAAGACTGATTTCAGCACTCAATCGTACAAGAGGGATGCCACAAGTCATCGCACCGCTGTCACAGTAGTACACACAGGAGGCACTCGTCAGAGTGGGAGGGCTTGTTAGACAACCCGAGAGATTCATGTTTTTGGGAGAGTCTTGGACTTAGTCCCCGTGAACATGAACCTGATCCTCGGACATACGAGGCACTCCAAGATAGAGATGTGGTATCTTGGCAAAGAGCGATGAATTCAGAGATAGAATCTATGGATTCTAATCAGGTCTGGGAGCTAGTAGAGCCACCCGATGGTGTAAAAGCCATTAGATGTAAGTGGATCTACAAGAGAAAGAGAGGAGTAGATGGGAAGGTTGAGACCTTCAAAGCTAGGCTTGTTGCGAAAGGGTATACTCAGAAAGAGGGTATCGATTATGAGGAGACCTTTTCGCCGGTAGCTATGCTTATGTCTATCCGGATTCTCTTATCTATAGCTGCTCATATGGATTATAAGATTTGGCAGATGGATGTCAAGACAGCTTTCCTTAACGGAAGTCTTGAGGAGAACATCTATATGCGGCAACCAGAGGGATTCATTGCTAAAGGCAAAGAGCATCTTGTATGTAAGCTTAATCGGTCCATTTATGGATTGAAGCAAGCTTCTAGATCTTGGAACATCCGCTTTGATGAGGTAATCCAGTCATATGGATTTATTCAAAGTCCGGATGAGCCTTGTGTATACAAGAGATGTGACGGAAACGTAGTGGTATTTCTTGTACTATACGTAGATGACATTTTGTTAGTTGGCAACAATATCAAAGTGTTATCAGACGTAAGGGTATGGTTGTCCAAACAGTTTGACATGAAGGACTTGGGAGAAGTGGGACACATCCTTGGGATCAAAGTTATAAGGGATCGCAAGAAAAGGATGTTATGCTTATCTCAAGCTTCATACATTGACACTATCCTTGCTCGTTTTAGCATGCAGAACTCCAAGAAAGGTTTTCTACCTTTTAGGCATGGAGTTCCTTTATCTAAAGAGATGTGTCCTAAAACATCAAAGGAGATAGAGGACATGAAGATGGTTCCTTATGCTTCGGCGGTAGGTAGTCTTATGTATGTTATGCTATGTACGAGATCGGATATCTACTTTGCCATGGGCATGGTTCGCAGATATCAGAGTAATCCTGGACAGGGACATTGGACTGCGGTAAAGCATATATTGAAGTACCTGAGAAGGACTAGGGATTATATGCTGGTTTACCGGGCAGATCAATTAGTCCCTGTGGGTTACACAGATTCGGATTTCCAATCAGATAGGGACAAGAGTAAGTCTACCTCGGGGTTTGTGTTTACTTTTGGAGGTGGAGCCATAGTATGGAGGAGTGTCAAGCAGAAATGCGTGGCGGACTCTACCATGGAAGCTGAGTATGTGGGCCTACCGAGGCAAAGGATGAAGTTGTATGGCTCAGAACTTCTTGATGGACTTGGATGTGATTCCTGGTTTGCCCAGAACTATCACAATTTATTGTGATAACAGTGGTGCAGTTGCAAACTCGAAGGAACCACGAGCCCATAAGGCAAGTAAACACATAGAGCGGAAGTACCACCTTATACGAGAGATCATAAAGCGAGGAGAAGTTGTTGTCGCCAAGATTGCATCAGAGGATAACCTGGCGGATCCATTCACTAAGGCCCTTCCAGTGAAAGCGTTTGATAGGCATGTGGAGGACATGGGGATAAGATGTATGGCAAAGGTGATGATGGCATAGTCTTTAGTATAAGTGGGAGATTGTTGGAATGTATACTGAAAGCCTAGCTCTTTTTGTATGAACATTTTATTTTGGAATAAGAATCACATGATCATTGTTTGCACTTTATATATTTATTATATGTGCATGCATATTGTCTAATATTTTACATTGTAGATAACATGGTGCTTGGTGTGGCACAGAAGATCATGTTATCAGTCCCTTGTAGAATATAAGTAGAGGCTCACAACCAAGATGGTTTTGGACAAACCATTGGTATGGTTGTATTGTAGCTTGGTATTGTTTTGTCTTGAACATAGAGTTACACTAGTACACTTAGGTGTATTGAGCAGGACCGACATAGAAGTGATTCAATTAATTGCTGACTACATAATTGAATCGGACCTCGGATATTATGTTGTACATGCTCTTAATCCCGATATAATAACGGGCACATGTACTTAGTATTTATTTCTTTGATTTACCAGAGGGTGAGATTTAGATGGATTAAATCAATATGCCCGGTAAGTTGGGAAATGATATTATTTACATGGTGTGTCGTTGATTATAGGAGGAAACCGTGTCCTATATACTAGGTTGATGATGTCCCCTTGAGGAGCTCATAAGGTTCATCATGTAAACTCAGCTGGTTGACTTAGGCAACATGATAATAAGGTTGAGTGGTACTACTCGAGGAGTTAGATATTAATTAATTGATGGTCAGTAAATCAATTAATTGACGGACATTCGATATCTTAAACACGGGGAGATGAATGTACAAATAATATATGGAGCCCATATTAATTTATGGGGGTTGGTGAGGTAGTTCAATGATGATCCTTTAGTGGAATGGAACATCATTGATGGATCAAGTTTGTGTGGTTCCGATCCATCGGGTGGCCAAGATCCAACTCCTCCTTATGGTCCCTATCGTAGCCTAATATAATCCTCGTGAAGTCTAGATCCAAGGATGTAAAACAAAACTCTAGAACCAACGGTTGGGATTAAATCCCTAGATCCGATGGTTGGGATGAAACCCTAGAACCAACGGTTGGGATTAAATCCCTAGATCCGATGGTTGGGATAAAACCCTAGATCCGACGGTTGGGATTAAACCCTAGATCCGACGGTTGGGATGAAATCCTAGATCCGACGGTTGGGATGAAACCCTAGATCCGACGGTTGGGATAAAACCCTAGATCCGACGGTGGAGATTAAATCCCTAGATCCGACGGTGGAGATTAAAGGAGGCTTAAGCCGAATTCTATAAATAGAGGGCTTAGGCTTGGGCGGCAATATGATGGTTCAATTGGAGTTAGGGTTTTAGGTTGGGCGCTAGGTTGCCATCTTCTTCCATCAAGACTTGGCCGGCGCCATCCTCTTGGTCCTCTCTTATTCTTGGTGGCGGCAACCTCTCTTCAAGGTTGGCCGCGCTCACTCCTTCATACTCTCCAAGGTGGCCGGCGGTTCTCCTTGCATTGGTGGCTGGCTTCCATCCATTCGCTCTTGGCGGTTGCATCAAACTCCTTGCTTGGTGGCCGGTTCTAGAAAGGAAAGGTTTTGTTGGTTCTTCCTTTGTTCGCAGCGCATAAGGAAGGGAAGAATATGATCTCTAGAAGGCTTCTACTCGTGGAGGATCTTCGCCCACACGTCGTCCACGAGGAGGATAGGACATACGGTAGAAGATCGTAAGGTATAAAGTTTTACAACTTTATTTTCTGATCTTAGCATGTTCTTTTATGTGTTGATTATACAAGTGTGCGTATGTATATATTTTGTATAATCATGGACCCCGAAGATAAACACAAAAATCGGCAATCCGTCCGTCGTCTCTTCCGCGGCTAACTAACTAGAAGAGTTGTGTTGCTTGTACAACTAGTTTGTTCAAGCGATCACTCAAGTTGTTAGCACGACGACGAATAGGTTGTGCTAAGGAAACTCATCCCATCTGGATTAGTTCTTTCATTGGTGAAAATTTTAATCCAGGGACATGGGAGCCAATGAGCCTCCGAAGCAACTCCCTACACAAGGAAGGAAGATTGGTGATCTAGGAGCTTCAACTTTTGGTAGATCGTCGCCCACACGATGTTCGAAAGGAGGAAGGTCATACAATATCAGATCGAGAGGTATAACACTTATCTATCTTCATATGTAACATGTTTGTAATTGTTTTCAATTATATATGCATGATATATTCTGTTTTGTGGCTAAATATACTTGGACCCCGAACATAAAAACAAAAGTCGGTGATCCGTACATCATCTATTCTGCGGCTATTCGTAGAATAGAGGTTGGTCGATTGAACAATAAGTTTGTTCAAGTGACTACTCTAATCGAATAGCACGACGATGACAAGGTTGCTTGGGCAATCCCTCTTGTCAAGGATAAAAAATTTTTTATCCGGGGACGTAGAAGGGATCACCAGGAACAAGCGACCGAGTTGAAGTGGGAAGCGAAGTTTCATACCTTCAAGCGGTATCAGAGCTTCAATTCCGCAAAACCTTCAAATATGATTTCAAGAACAGAAATATCTTTGAAATAATATGTTCTGTAAACACAAACTACTCCCTAATCCTAGAATAGGAGAATCTACTCCATAAATATGAGAAGAAAAACACAAAGCATATTAGAATTCATTGAAACATTGTAAATCACAGAAAGAACGTGAATTACAATGCACTTTGGCTCTCCTCTCTGGTGTTGATGTGCATAACTTGATCCTCTAGCAGCCTTATTCCTCTCTGTTGTGAGTTCCCGAAGCTTTTTAGGGCGTCAGAGTGTTTTCCTGACCGTCGTGCCTCCCCCTCAAGGTTTGGGCATAGCTTTCCTTATATAGACATGAGGCTGGATCTTCTTGAGACACGGAAAAAACCTAATCTCGTTGAAATCGTCCCAGCGCCACACGATCATGTGGATTCACACGGCCAGGCCATGTGTGGCACAGGTTCATGATCTGGGGTCGGCCATGTGGATCCACAGTGAGTCGTCAGGTCCTTTGTTCCAACTGCCAAATATCTTCCTTTTGCTCCAAAAGTGTGTCATTTTCCTATAGAATGGTGTCCTACACACAAAGTATAAAGAGCATATCTCTGAACTAGAAAATAGGAAATTCATGCAAAACAAAGTATGATATGCATGAAATAAGTATAAAATGCAGCGAGATGTGAGCGAAAACTACTCCTAAAACCCTATATATTTTGCTCACATCAATTCCCCCATACTTAGATCTTTGCTTGTCCTCAAGCAAACCTCAGTGCCATGAAATTTTAAAAATATTATTCCATACTTAGCATGTTAACTAGATTTATCAAGTTTTATTTTCAATCAAAGCAAAATAGATATGTTCTAGAAATTCACTAAGTTAGCTCCTTATGCACGTGCTAAGCGAATCTTCTTAGGGGATACTCTTTCCATGATAAGTTAAGTCGTCATCCTATAGCTTTTCTAAGGTCTCTGACTCTTAGGCACTTACTTGCCCAGAGCGAGGGGTGTTCCCTAGATCTAGCACAAAGTCTCAAAGGCGTGTTCGGTATTGAGAGAAATTGGTAGGTGTTTCTCCAGTAACCTAACTCGGTCTCAAAGGGGCACCTAACCATTTCCACCCACGACAACTATATTTTTATCCCTCTTAATCTTTGTTAATTTTTCTTACTCTCTCTTTTTTTCTTTCTTTTTTTTCCTTCTTTTCTTATTCCATTTTTTTTCTTTTCTTTTCTCTCTCTCTTGGGATTTTGATTTTTTCAAATGGGCTTCCACAATCAGAGCATCTCCAGTAACTAAAATGCTAAATCTAGAGTCACTTATGAATTCCAAATTACTAGACTACTAAGATGAATCATAACTTGGTACGTACTAGATTTTCCCTTTCAAAATGTTTGTCATGTGTAGGTGTAAAAATAAAAACTAACCAGTGTAAGTCTAGAACATTCATTAGAGAAAATAAAATAAAATACCATGAGGTAAATGAAGTTAATCTACCCAAGGAAACAACTCACGAAGAAAACTTTAAAAAATAATACTGAGGCAACTTATAGATAGCAAAAACTAAGTGTTGAAAGAAACTAAACAACCTATGCATGAACAAATGAATGATAACTAAAATACAAATATCAATAAAGAAACTACTGCTAGAAATAAAATAAATCAAAACTTGGGTTCCCCCCACCCCCAAACTTGTATGAGGCTATACCTCTAATATGATGGTCGAGGTGGAAAGTTCGGTAGACTCGGCGTTTCAGGATCCTGGGAGACTCTGGTGTTGAGTCGCTGATGTCACATGTACATATGGTCAATCTGAGAGCTGATGGATGCAGCGGCCGCTCGGTGCTCCTCGTCCTGGGCCCACTGTGCCAATTGGGCATGCATGTGCTGTCGAACCTCCTAGCGATATGCAACCTCCTCCTGACGATGGGCCTCCTAGGAAATAGATATGGGTCTCATCATAGAACTTCTCGGCCCACTGGAAATGGTCTCGTAAGCCTTGAAATCTGCCTACGTATAAGTGCTATGCTCGTCCCATTGCTGCCTCTGCATTCGCTACTCGGCGTATATGTCATCGAGGCGTGATTGGAACTCTGAAAAGTCATAGGCAGATGTACCTATATCCTACTCGAATATAGAAAAAGATGGTGGTGCAGGTGCAGGCTCTCGTCATGGACTAGGTGAGCTTAAAACAATTTTTGCTTCTACCTAGCAAGTTCTTTCTAATCCTAAACTACTTGAAAAAATGTAAATGACCATAAATTAAAGTCTAAATTATACACATGAATGCAATAAAATAAAAAACATATATAAACTACACTTGGATTGCCTCCCAAGAAGCATTTGTTTAAGGTCTTTAGCTTGACCGTACTCCTGCGTCTCATCTTGGCTCTAGTGGCCCAAGGAGATTTTTCTTCCTCCCCTTCGTGATGTTTTTGAATCTTGCTCGTGGGGGAGAAAGATATTTTCTCACTTTACGCCTCCTCCCTTGTGGTCCATCATCACCACATCTCTTAAATCTTGCTCATGGAGGGGTAATATATTTACTAGTTGCCTTCCTTGGTTCAAGATTGAACATGCTTATCTTCATAGAATTATCAAGAGTTTGATCATAGTATTCCATTTTGTCCAAATGCTATAAATAACGTAACTCACCATGGGCATTCTCACCAAAAGATTGATTAGTAGATTCTATTATATCGAATGAAATTTTATCATTACAAATCACTAAAAGAGCTTCGCTATTGGTAATTGAAGTTTTGATGAGGATTAAGGTAGGCTCTTCTAGATTCTTGAAGTTATGAGGTGTTTTGATTGAAGCAATGCACTCCTTGATTAAAGTATGAATTATATAATCCTCAAGTTCTTCTTCAAGTGTTGATTGCATGGATTGCCCTTCTTTACTTCCTATGTCATCTACGTCTCTTCCTCATCCATTCACTCAAAGTAAGTCTCCGCCATATTAGGTGTAATCCATCCATCAAAGTCACCTTCTTGTCGCTTTGGTTTCTTCTCTTGCTAGATCTCGTGCATAATCTCCACAAATTGTAGGCTATGCTCCTCACATTCTCTAGTAAAATCGGCTAGCAAGGCTTCTAAGTGGGGACTTGGTTTTGAATAAAATTCACATGGTGATTCATAGCTCTTGTGCTCACATGGGAAATAATATTCAGGGTTCAAATAACCAAGGTCATAACTATATAAATAGGATTCATCTCGTGGCCACTGGTTGTAATCATAGGTGGCATCTTCTTGTTCAAATTTCGAAGGTTCAAATATATCCGGACAATAGTTAATGGTATGCCACTTTTCACCACAATGCTCACAATAAATGTTACCGAAACTCACAACATTAAATTGACCATAATCATGAGTAAAAGCTTGCATCTTTATATACAGAAAAATATAGACAAGGAAAGGAATAGCAGTGCCATGGCAAGAGTCTTAAAAACATGCTAAGAAAATAACTAAAAGAAAAACTGTTAGAAAATAACTAAAGCTAGAAGAAAACTAAGATCTAAATTAGTACTAAATTAAACTAGAGCACTAAACCAGATGAAGAAAGACTAAAAAAATGAAATAAAGCAATATGACTACTAAAATTAATCGAAACTAAATTTAAATAATTAAAAGTCTAAAACTAAAATAATTAAAATAAGAAAACAAATCTACCCTAAGTCCGATCCAACTGTCCACTTTCGATTCGATATCGAATCAATAGTCCCCGACAATGGTGCCAAAAACTTGATGCACGCAAATGCGACCTCAAATCTCACAACGGGAACCGTCGAGGACTTGAAGCACGCACTCGTGCTCAACGCTCGCAAGTGCACGGATGTCGTCAAGTAATAATAAGATTATCAATCCCATAGGGACTGAGATTCGAGTACCGATTCGTTTAGTGGATGTTATTGTTCGGAGTTTCATTCTAATGGTTGTGATGAAGAGGGTTGTCGCCAATCCTAACTCTAGTACGGTGTCACACGGAGGAAGAGAAGGGTTTCTACTAGTCTTTTGAGGGAATTCTAGGATTTCAGTTTCACTTGTGTGTCATAGAACACGCTATTAATTGGGTATTATCTAGACGTCCAACTATAGTCTTGTGGAAGGGACATCATACACTTTCCTGATGAGTCTTCGCATCTATCGAGAACTACCTCTGCCATACCAAGTCGACCCCTAGCTTTAGGATAGGATAGGCAGTACGAGGATGCCGATTCAATCCCTATGATGAGTCGGAACGTGTCCCGTTTCCGACTCTATCACACCCTTCTATCTACGATTACTGAAGATGAGGTCAACCCCTAAGTTTCTCCTTAATTCTCCTAAATCTTTGATACGAGGGTTGTCACCCCTCGTATCAACTACGCACAATAAATAGAAGACCAAAACAATTAGCTATCGATCTAAACAATCACCAATTGCAAATATGATTTCAAGAACAGAAATATATTTGAAATAACATGTTCTATGCACACAAACTACTCCCTAATCCTAGAATAGGAGAATCTACTCCATAAATACAAAAAGAGAAACACAAAGCATATTAGAATTCATAAAAACAATGTAAACTACTCAAAGAACGTGAATTACAATGCACTTTGGCTCTCCTCTTCGGCGTTGATGTACAGAACTTGATCCTCGAGAGGTCTTCTTCCTCCCCGTTGTGAGTTCCCGAAGCTTTTTAGGGCATCGGAGTGTTGTCCCGGTCATCGTGCCTCCCTCCCCCTAGGATTTGGGCATAGCTTTCCTTATATAGACATGAGGCTGGATCTTCCCGAGACCCAAAAAAAACCTAATCTCGTCGAAATTGTCCCAGCGCCACACGACCGTGTGGATTCACACGGCCAGGCTGTGTGTGGTGCTGGTTCATAATCTGTGGCTGGGAGTGTGGATCCACAAGGCTAGGTCGTGTGTCCTTCTATTCTAGCTGTCAAATGTCTTTCTTTTGCTCCAAAAGTGCGTTATTTTTACCGTAGAATGTTGTCCTGCACACAAAATTACAAAGAGCATATCTCTGAACTAGGAAATAGATAATGCATGCAAAGCAAAGCACGATATGCATGAAACAAGTATAAAATGCAGCGAGATTTGAGCGAAAACTACTCCTAAAATCCTATATGTTTTGCTCACATCACATGCCTTGAAACAAACACCTTTTATTTCACAGGGTGATAGAATTGGTAACCCCTCATTTCCTTAGAATATCTAATAAATAGGCATTTATCAGACTTAGCATCCGATTTGTCTGATAAAGTCAGTTTCACATAAGCAAGACAACCCCATATCTTCATGTAAGATAAATGAGGTTTCTTACTATTCCATATCTCATATGGAGTAGTAGAGACTACCTTGGTCAAGACTCTGTTTAGCAAGTAAATAGTTGTCTGAAGTGCATAGCCCAAAAGGACTTGAGAAGACTCGTATGATTCATCATCGACCTAACCATGTCCAACAAGGTTCAATTTTGCCTCTCAGATACACCATTATGCTGCGGTGTATACGGCGGAGTCCATTGAGATAATATACCATTTTCCCTTAAATAATCCAGAAACTCTTGACTCAAGTATTCACCACCTCGATCAGATCGAAGTATCTTAATACTTTTGCCAAGTTGTTTCTCTACTTCAATTCTGAATTCTTTGAACCTTTCAAAGGCTTTAGACTTGTGATTCATCAAGAACACATACCCAAATCATGAGTGATCATCGATAAAGGTAATGAAGTAGCTATAGCCTCCTAGAGCATGAGTTTACATGGGTCCGCATACATCAGTATGTATTAGACCAAGCAACTCTCTCACCAGTTCACCTTTTCCAGTAAAAGGTAACTTAGTCATCTTGCTTTTTAATCATGATTCGCATGTATTGAATGAATCAAATTCAAATAATTTCAGAATTCCATATTAGTGTAATTAGTACATGCATTTCTTGCTTCATGGCCAAGATGATAATGTCACATGTAGGAGGCTAATTGATTATCTTTTCGAGCACGCTTGTTGCTCGCTTCGATATTGAAAATGTCACTGGATACATCTAACATATATATACCATTGCATAAAGTTCCAGTCCTATAAATAATGTCATTCAAAGTTATATAACAACAATTGTTACTAAAAGTCAAATGGTACCCATTTCTATTTAAGCAAGAAATAGAAATAATGTTCTTTATTAATGAAGGAACATAATAGCAATTATCCAGTTCTAAGACAAGTCCTGTAGAGAGCTTCAACAAATATGTTCCGATGATGACTGCAGCAACCTTTGCTCCATTGCCAACTCACAAATTTGATTCTCCCTTGACAAGTCTTCTTCTATTCCTTAGCCCCTGTATGTCATTATATATATGTGAGTCACACCCAGTATCCAATATCCAAGTATCTAAGGAAATAGAATGACAATCAATAACAAAGATACCTAAAGAGGATGGGGCATCATATGCCTTCTTCTTCTTCACATACTCAAGATAAATCTTACAGTTTCTTCACCAATAGCCCTCCTTGCCACAATGATGGCAAATGCTCTTTGAGTTGGTTTTGTCTTCTTAGCCTTCTTCTTCCCCTTATGTTATTCCTTTGATTTCCTCTTAGAACCTTTCTTTGAGGAATCAACTAACAACACTGTCTTCTCTTCATGCTTCACAAAAGGCTCCACAGTCTTCAGCATGTTGAGGAGTTCAAGAATGGTGGCTTCTATTTTGTCCATCCGGTAGTTCATCACAAACTGTGAGTAACTCTTGGGCAAACAATGTAGAATTAAGTCAATACTTAATTCATGATCCATAACAAACCCGAGTGTAGCTAATTGCTCAATGTACCCATTCACCAATAGCACAAATTGCACCACAGATGAACCTTCTTATATCTTAGAGGTGAAGAGGAGCTTGGAGACTTCGAACCTTTCGGATATCACTTGCTCATCAAACAACTCATGAAGATGAAAGACTATGGTATTAGCATCCATATACTCATGCTTCTTCTGAAGCTCCGGTACCATTGCATCTAGCATGATGCAACCCACTAATTCAGAATCAGTCACATGTTTTTGATAGGCCAACAATTGGTCCGGAGTTGCATCATTCTTAGGACAGGTGGGAAGAGGTTATTCAAGGACATATGCAAGCTTTTCCATCTTGAGAATAATTCTCAAGTTTCTAAGCCAGTCTAAGAAGTTCAGCCCAGTCAATTTATTCAAATCCAAAATAGAGTGCAAGTTTATAGACGTCATGATCAAGTGATTAACTTACAAATATAAATTGAGCATATATGAGAAAAGATGATTTAAAATGCATCAACATACATTTATAAATCTCATTCATTTTACGAATTCAAAACCCTCAAAATCAATTCGGGAGATCATAGGTTCATCTCTGAATGGGCTGATATCCAACATAGATAAGAACAACCTTGGAAAGAGTCCAACAAGTCGTTCATAGCCATGATGGTAGGTATCAAATATACCAATTACATATCATGTATATGTAACTATCACATTGTGTTATCAACTAATTGAATGTTCGCACAAACATTGGATTGTTAACACATGAGCAAGTATGCATCACATGCAGAGCACCCAACTTCACCTCCCTTCACATCGACCTTGGAGAGAGTCCAACAAGCCAATGCTTCAAGTTAAAGCCGACCCATTAATCGAGAAATAGTTTTAATATGGTTAGAGTGCTTTCTATCATTTAGCCAGGCTTAGAGAGAGTCCAACAATCTAAACTAAAGATTGACCTCTGACTCTTACCATATTAGTATTAAACTATTTTAATAGTTTGAACATATTCGAGTTCGAGAAATTTGGAGAGAGTACAACAACCAAAATAAGAAACGGAACTCCGGTTCTAACCATATTAATGGAAGGTGTAGACTTTAATATTGTGTAAGGGTTTTGTGGTCTCATCCTCCTTTCCATGCAAATAACTATTATCTACATGGCATGGCATGCATGACATATATATGTGCAACTAATGCATCTATATGTCACATCATGCATGGTATAATGATACATATCTAATGCAATTACATGACATACAATTATGACATGTTCAAGTAATTTCTAAATTGTCATAATTAATTTTGAAAATAAAATATATTTGTGATTTGATTTCTCAAATCAAATCTCATCAATTAAATTAGGAAATAAATTTCTAAATCTAATCACATATTTTATTTATGAAAAATATTAATTAAAGAAATTCAAATTTAATTTAGGAAAAAAATTTCCTAAATCTAATTTCCTAATCATATCAAGAAATTCCTAATTTGAATTTCTTAACTAATTTAAATTTCCATATTTTTTCTAAACTTTTGAAAAATAGAAAATTTCCAAAAATAGAATTATGACAAACATTCATCGCAAAATAATTTTACGATTATGTCGGAACATAGTCAAGCTATGATACCACTGTTGGGTTTCCAGGGCACCGACGTGGGCATATGTTGAAACATGTTTCATAAACTTGCATAGCGGAAGCAAATAAAAATGCATAATAAACTATTTTATTACATCACACACACCACACGCATGCATGATACAACAGTGTAGACATAATCGCATATTTAAATTTTTACAAGGAAATTTATACTAGGTATACCTGACGAATTATGTGTAGCGGAAATGACATCAACCTTAGTGACCCTCACAAGTTTTGCCTCTATCCGAGTCCACGCCGAGTATCGTCGGGATAGCTTCACTAAGTTACAAGCCCCGCCTTGACGAGAGATACAAGTCTCATGTCGAAGACGTTGTGATTCGAGATATGATAACAAAACAAGATGTACGAACTTGTTTTCTCGAAAGTGATGGCCAATCAAATTGGTCGGCTACAGCAAGGTGGTCAGCAGTGGTGCTACAATCCGGCGATGATGTCGCTAGTCGGCCGCTAGGCTATCGGCCGGCAGTGGTGGTCGACCGACGGCTGGATGGGGAGGCAGCCAAGGCTTGGGCGGCGACCGATAGCCTAGCACAAGAGAGGAAGAGAGGAAGAGAGAAAGGTGGCTAGGGTTTCACAAACTCTAACTCGTCTACGAAATTTGTCTCAACCCTCTTACTTATAGAGAGCATGTTTCTTGACCATCAACAAACCATCTCTCAATGGTTATTGGTTCACAACCAAAACTTATTAACCCACTCCATTAATTTAAGTTAAAATAAACCAAACCGCATTGCTCTATTTTAAGTTAAAATAAACCAAACCAATTTTGGTTCATTCATTTAAAACAAACTAAACCCCTTTGGTTTATTTTCCACCATTGGATTAGAACCAAACCAATTTGGTTCATCCATCATGTCTTCAAAAGACTTGGCCTATTCATGCTTCCGATGCGATTGAAACAATTTCATACTCGCTCCTTGTTTGGTCCAACCAAACCAAGTCTCTATCGATTTGAGAATCTCATTCTCAAGCTCATTTTAAATCCTTCATATAACACTCATAGTGTGTGTGACCTAATAGATTCCCGATTTATGTTGGTCATCTATAATTAACCATTAATTATTAAACGATCATGAGTGACACTTAGTAGTACATCATGATCCCTAATTAATCGAAAAATCAATGGTTGATCCCAGAACAACTTCTGAAACCTTTCAACAACTATAGTGAATCGCACCCCGTTCCCTTCACTCATCTTATACCCACTTGGTTCAGGACATGGTCTATTGTGTCAGTCCCCACTAGGCTGACTATGTCACACCTAGCCTAAGTATCTTTTCCTCATCCTATGGATTCTAGTTACTGAACATGTATCCAAGAGTATCATACTTTAAACATGTTATGCTTTGGCCAAAGAATTTAGTAACAATCTGACGAGAGGCCATAGAGTATACATCTCCTCGCAAGGAGTGGTGAATCCTCTGTAGGCTATTCAAACACCTTTAGCCACTTCGACTTATACCTAATCATCCTGGGTCCACATCTCCTCGGAGATGCTTGCTTAAGATGTCAAAGCATAAGTCTCCATGACCAAGATGACTTGAATACTGCAAGTCGAAGGAATATCGCACTTAAGTTGCAGTAAGGACTTCATTGACATATCTGTATATGCAGAGAACTATATGAAGTCTTACAGCTGGTCACTCCAATGAACTAGTTGTCATAACAAGTATCCACGTTAACTCTGAACATCCCAATGTCACCAACCAAAGAGAAACAACTACTTGGATAAACCAAAGAGTATAACTAGTGTTAGTCTCAACAGAATTGATGGTGTCTGAATGCATCAATTCATCGACTAAGGATAATTCCAATCAATCACAATTACACATGTAGAGATACTCACTAGTTGTGATACAATCACAAATTCTCTTATGTTGTGAATCATATTATGGACATTCAGTAAATGAGTTTAAGATCCAATCAAATACATGAAAACATATATACTCATATAGTGAATCTTCATTTATCAAATAAATGGTACAACCATAAGGTGATTGTCTTAGGACACCTCTCATATATAACTAACACAGACAAAAGGTTTCATTGCTGAAAGCCAAGAAGAAAAGGTAAAAAATCTATATATGAGCTAAAGCAAGCATCAATATAGTGGAAAATAAGATTTAACGAAGTCATTTTATCTTATGGTTTCGAAATGATCAATGAGGATCATTGTTGTTTTCCTGAAAAATGAAAAAGGAAAGTATGTAATTTTATCATTATATGTTGATGATATGTTGATACCATGAAATGACATAGGTTTTGTGATAGAAGTCAAAAAGTGACTTTCATCACAATTTGACACAACAGATATGGGAGAAGCTAAATATATCTTAGGAGTTAAGATCATCAGGGATCTATCTAAAAGACTTTTTGGGTTTGTCTCAAGAGTCTTATATAAATAAGATATTATAACATTTCAGCATGTCTAATTGCAATAGTGAACAAACACCCATTGTGAAAGGTACTGTTCTGAGCAAGAGTATGAGTCCCAAGACTCTTAAAGAAATAGCAGAGATGAATAAAAAATTATATGCCAATGCTATAGGTAGTTTCATATACACTATGTTGTGTACTCATCCCGATATTATCTATGTTGTTGGCTTAGTTAATCGGTTTCAGTCAACCCAGGACCGATACACTGGAAGGCAGTGAAAAGGATATTCAGATATTTAAAAGCGACGACAAGTTGTAGTCTCTGTTATTAAGGATCATATATGAGCATGAAGGGTTACTCAGATGCAGATTGGGATGGGGACCTAGATGATAGAAAATCCTCATCAGGCTATGCATTATTATTGAATGGTGGCACCGTCTCCTGGAACAACAAGAAATATACCTGTGTGACCTTGTCTACTATAGAAGCTGAATATATGGCATGTTCAGTAGTTGTACAAGAAGTAGTCTGGTTAAGGAGGTTCCTGAAGCATCTGAAGATTATTGAGGACAGTGAGAGTCCAATGATCATCTACTATGACAGTTAAGTGTAGAATATATGACGCCGCTATAGGGGAGTGAATAGCGTAGAATTCGTTCGTAGATGGAATTTGTTCGCGTTTGTTTCTACAATTTCGTTAGCGTAGCGGAAATAAAAAAGTAATAAAGATAACGAAATGCACAAAACGCTAACACAACGATATAACGTGGTTCGGAACCACACGGTTCCTACTCCACGGATCGAGCTCTACGAGCTCTAGTGATGCACATGCAACCACTAATAAACACTCCTTCTCGGAACAATCCGGAGGCGGAGAAACCTCGTACAATAATGATTACAACAATAATCAATTAGATACAAGCAAATACGATATAAAATACAAATGCAAGTAAAGGAAAAACACTTTACAAGAGCTTTGGATTGCTTGATCTTTGATTGCCTTGAACTAGCTTTGAAGGACTGGAAAGCACCAACTTCCCCCTTCAATTTTTCCCAAGAAAATCGTTATCTTTTCCTCCATCACGAGCTCCTTATAGAAAAGGTCAATCGATCGATGATGGGGACCATCGATCGTGATGCCCTGTTGTCGTGAGACAACAGCTAGATCCACGTTGGATAAGTCCAACGGATCTATCATCAGTCGACTGATGGAGTCCTCACTCGACCAGTCGAGTCTCGACTCCATTCTGTGGCCGATTTCTCGAACACCAGTCGATTGATCACACAAATCAATCGACTGCTCGAGCCATCAGTCGACTGCCCACCTCTGGCAGTCGACTGCTAGGCCATAACCCACAGTCAAACCCTAGTTGACTCGGTCGATCGCGCCATATGACCGGGCCGACCGTGGCACACCTCAAACATGAGGTTTTAGCCCAAGTATGGTTCCCCCATACTTGCTAGACCACCCTTAGCCTAGACCTAAGCCTTCTAGCCACCTCCATCAGCCTCACGTCTCTCGGATCCCTCCAAGTCATCCATGACTTGTTCATCCATCGCGCTAGCCTTCAGGTGCTTCCATCGGCTATGTCATGCTAACGGTGTCTACACTGCCAAGGCACATTGGACTTACGCCGCCAAGACTCCGCTTGGACTTTACGCCGCCAATCATTGGACTTATGCTGCCAAGACTCCGCTTGGACTTTACGCCGCCAATCATTGGACTTATGCTGCCAAGCTCCCGCTTGGACTTTACGCCGCCAATATCAAACCCTTGGACTTCTCAAATGCCAAGACTCAAGCTTGGACTTTCCCTTGCCAAGAACCATGCTTGGACTTTACCAAATGTCAAGTGTCCCACTTGGACTTCCCATGCCAAGTACTCAAGACTTGGACTTTCCCATGACAATTATATTGTATATATTTTTGTCGAAACATCAAAACATCACTCGAGTCAAACTCGAGTCCTGGTCAATCGAGACCTGGGCCGATTTCACCAATAATCTCTGCCTTTTTGATGTTTGACAAAAACCAAACAAATCATTTGAGTTAGACCACTAACTCAAGTCTCTTACCAATTATCCCAAATTGGTAAATACTCCCAAAATGTTCTCCCCAAAACATTCTCCCCCTTTTTGACTAACATCAAAAAGGTTTCCTCTCCAAGGAGGTCAATGTCTCATGTCCCAATGAGATCTTACAATCTCCCCCTTGGTCCAAAAATACTTAGGATGCCTACCATCTTCCTAGTGATAAGTCCAATATCACTCAAGAAAGGCAATCCCATTTACTCTCCCAATTTCCAAAATGGGTCTCTCAAAAGTCCCATCAATTTCCCAATTGATGTCATATTCTCCCAATAACTTCTCCTCTTCAAGGAGAAAAACACATCTTCCTAGGATGCCTAGGATGCCTACCATCTTCCTAGTGATAAGTCACATATCACTCAAGAGAGGCAATCCTATACTCTCTCCCAATTTCCAAATTGGGTATCAAAAACCTATCAATTTTCCCAATTGATAATACTCTCCCAATAACTTCTCCTCTTCAAGTAGAAAGACACATCCATCATCCCAAGATGGATACCTCCCCCTAAAGGCTTGCTCCCCCTTGACCATTGCACCAACAATGTCCTTGGGAAGTCCCTAAGCCAATAGGAACTCTAAACCATCTAAATTAAGGTTAGAAATTCAATATTGAACTTTCCAACACCTTAAAATTGATACAAACCCTAAACACTTCTCCTAATCCATATCCAATGGATTTTCACCCTTTATAATGCTACCCAAAGCATATCCTAGGGTTAGGAGTGATTAGGGACCATAACCGTAGCTGAAATCGGGTTAAACAACCTTGTTTACCCCGAAATCAGGCTACCAGTCAAGTGATTCAGAAATCAGTCGACTGGCACCTCCATCAGTCGACTACCACCAATGGCAGTGGACTGATAACTGAAATTTCCGAATTTCAGTTATCAGAGTTGAATTTCAGAAAATCATAAATAATTATACATATATCAAAAAATCACGAAATTTGGTATGTATAATACTTATGACCAATACAATAGGTGAAAAATTTTGGAAAATTATTTTTACCATTGAAATAGGAGATTGGTACAAAGTTCAAAACTATTAAAGACTTTAAAGTTTTTGATCCACTTTGTATCAACTTCTACAATGATGATGGCTATCAAAAGATAGACTTCACCAAGGTTTTCCAAATTGATTTTAAAATATTTTTGAAAGCCTATTTTGAACCATATTTTATTGGCTAAATATACATAGCTTGTATATTAGCTTTCCTTATGATTCTTGGTGATAATTAAAATAAGTTTGAGTTCATCTAGATGCACTACCCATGCATTTTGAACCTAACTTATTATCCTAGCATCTCACATGTATCTAGGGTGTATAAATACACATACATGTCAATACGATGTGAGATGTGGGTTTTGATTCACTTTATCTAGGGTTTCATGCATTTCCTAGGCAACCCTACTTGATTCCCTTATAAGTGAGACTTCAAGTCATGTCATTTTCCTTAAATCAATGTTCAATCAAATTAATGCATGAAATTATCATGGCATAGTGATGGCAAAATAAAAACATGACCAATGATCATGATGTCATGACATATGATGAACTTTAAGAACACATGACATCTAAAATAATCCTAAACAATGACATGACATGGTATAGGATAGGATGCAATTTCATGTCATGATATATCAACTTTCATAAGCAATACAATAATACAAGTACTCATCCAAACACACAAAATTTTCAGAAACAAAAATTTCATTTAACTTAAAAAATTTTAGCCTTTTACATTCAAAATGGAGATTGGCTATGCTCAATCTCACTATAAAAACTGACAACCACATAAAATCTAATATTCTCAATATCTAATCGTCTGCAGGAGGTGGCGGTGGAGGAGGCTGCTGACTCAAGGTCCAAGCCCGCATCATCTCTAACATATCGAGCTGACACTGCTCGATGCGGCTCTAGGACTCCTCCATCCGATCAAGACGTGTGCCGAAGGATGCTTGGCCTGCCAATATCTCTGACAGCCTAGAGTCAATCGATCACCGATAGTCCTGAATCGGACTCGGTGGCCATGAAGATCGATGGACCGCGCCGATGCATCTCGCCGATTCGATCATCCTCATCGTGGCGCTGCATCCTCGTAGTCCTCTGTCGCCTCCAGTGGGAGGAGGCTCTCTGCGTTCTGGGTGGTGGTCGAGGTGCCAACTCCATCTGTCCAGGCCCCATCCGTAGCTTTGCTAATGAGAAGTTACAAACTGATATACAGTCGTACACCTCAGATAGCGCTCTCAGAGAACCCCTATGGATGTTAACGCCTACGGACTCTAGCCATGCGGTGATGATATGATCATATGGCATATGCACTTTCCCTTGTACAGGGGAAGTGAAATGCACAATGCAGTGAAACATGTTTAATGCAAAGTTAATGTCTAACCTATGACGCATGGTGTATAGAAGAAAAAGATGGGGAGGCCGAATCTTGGCCAGACCCCTAGTGACGATAGGAAGAAAACACCCAACAATGACCTTGTAAAGTACATTGTCAGTGTGATAACTTCGATGATAGGGAATAAATTCTGGGCCGGTGGACGAGGATAACCAAAGATATGCTCATGCATGGACTCCATAGAGATATGGTCAAAGGGCTCGGGTAAAGGGAAATCCATGGTAGGGTAAAAAATAAAGGTGTCATCCGAGGGCTTACACTCGAGAAACTCCTGCGATGTGCAGAGTGAACTCTAACTCGTGTTTGCAATGCGAGTAGTGTGTAGGTAGGAAATCGTCACCTTTTTCAGGTTTTGATAAAACTCCTTAAGGAGGTCATCATTAATGGGATGCGTGCATAAAACAACTTTCATGAGATTATAGTATGCAATTAATTCCATGACATCACTACAATGGCGATTGAAAAAGTCCCTATTGATGTACCTAACCAACATAGGTTGGTACAATCGAGATTCACCCTCGGGTGGATCATTCCTACGGGCTCTTTTATTATGAATGCAATGTAATGATATGACATGCAAGGACAATAATACATGATTAGATAAAAACTAAATTATAATGGAAAGGCAAATTAGGGCTTGGGTAAGAAGAATGTTACTTAGGCGCCATTTGGAGATGTGGCGATGGGATGCTCAGATATCGCTGAAGGGGTCGTCAGAAAGTTTGCCAGAGGACTCAAACGTCGGAACCCTAATCGGAAACAAGGAACCAAACCCTAAATGAGTGAACTAAGGCTTGAAATAAGTGAAAAACGCAAGAAAAAGGGGTTATCTATCAAACCTAAAAGCTTGGGCGGCTGGCACGTCCGGAAGGGTTGGTCGGAGAAGGAGATGGCGATCGGAGAGGAGAGGAAAAGCCGGTGCGTCACGTGAAGATGTCGAACCCTAGCGGTTTGGCGTTATAAATCACGCGATGGCGATCGATCGTGAAGATCGCGATCGATCGGATCGTTTATTATCGGGTTTCTTGGCCGAGCTTGACCGATCGGCTCAACAATCGATCTTGAACGAACCTTCGTGACGGCTACAGCGTGCGGTAACATCGATCGCCATCGATGTGCGCATCACTCGACTGCTCGTCGAGCACTCGACTGATGACCCTCCGCCTCGGTGAACAGTACCATCAGTCGACTGATGTATCCCATCAGTCGACTGATGTTCAAGCAGTCGAGTCATGAAGCTAGCACTCGACTGATGACCGCATCGTATCGTGCTACAGTGTTATCAGTCGACTGATATCTGATTTCCAGTTCTAAAATTCTGAAAATCTCGATTTCTTCATTAATTTATTCCATTTTATCATGTTTATTCTTGTATATCGAACATATTGATGTTATAATTATATTCATGTATTCGTTAATATATTTTAATGTTTTATTTCATTTTTGCAAACATTAACATTCAATGATTTCCAAATCCTAACATCTCACCCTTTCTAAGTGTTAAAATACACAATCAAGGTAAAAGACTTGTTTTGTGAGATGCAATCCATCCTAGACATTCCTTCCATGCAAACATATGGCAAAACATATGAAGCATGGTGAGTACAAGACATCAAGTTGTGTGACACTTGAGTATCACTCTTGATGTTACTTTTACATGAACTTTTAAAGTGTGCCAACAATCAAAGTTACACACTATGATCTCTAAATCTAGATTGTGCCAATTTTATTGATTTTCATGTTTTTCAAAAACTATATTAGCACATCCTAAAACCCTTTAGGATTAAAGCTCAAATGTTTTTCCAAGGCACCCATAACCTTGAAAATAACCTAAAATGCCACCTTTACCATGGTTGAGTTACCTACTCATCCAATCATGGTTGGCACATTCTAATCCATTTAACGTGAATCAATCACGCTCTTTGGAACCCAAAATCTATTTGAGCTCATTGAATTAATTAGGTATTCCTTAGGGATAACCTCCCTAGATACCTTCCTAATGACCCTCCTAGGCTTGTTAGCCTTGGTCATTGCAGTCTTACCTAGGTTGACTCTAGAGGTAACTTTCCTTGCAACCTTGGTCTTCCTAGACCTAGTTTGTGTTCCATAGTCAAATGGAACACAATGATAAGTCACCTTAGGCTTAGGTTTGTGACCCAAACCTTTCTTTCCCTCGGTTGACTTTTGTCTTTTGGGTCCTAAATGTTGACTTTTAGATCTTGACCCTTGACTTTGACCATTAGACCCTTGAAATTGATTTTGTAGCTTATTTAGGGTCTTTTCTAGTTTTTCAAGCCTTGACCTTAAAGCTTGGTTCTCTAATTCTAATTGCCCAAATGATTTTTGATTAGGTTTTTGGGAATTATCATTTTCCTTAGACATATGTTTACTCTTATTGGAATTAATACCTAGATGATTTTCGATTTTCTTAATTACTTTCTTAGGAAAGATATTTCTAGGGACATTAGTCCCAAATTTCTCCTTCTTTGAAATAGGCCTAGATTTATCATTCCTAGCATGCTTCGATTCATGAGTAATAGCAACATTATTTGAATTAACTCTAGCATGCTTTTGCTTAGAATTTAAAGAATGAGCATTATGAAAATATACCTTAGGGTTTGCCTTAGTAGCTCCCCCTACTTGTGATACTCCTTCTTGGATCTTCTTGCTCCCCCTAGGACATTGATTTCGATAATGTCTCGGTTGCCGACATTTGAAGCAAATGATATGCTCCTTGTTTTTAGATGATGGGGAACCGGCATCCTTTGACTTTTTTGACTTTTAGGTGCCGGAGGAGTCTTCTTAACCTTATTTGGGCACTTGCTCTTGTAGTACCCATACTCCCTACACTCAAAACACAATATATGGATTTTATTTGAAATTTGAGTGTTTGAGTTACCTAGTTCGGTGGTGAGGATCTCTTGAGCTTGTTCTTCCTCTTGACCGGATGTAGATGTTACTTCTTGTTGCTCCGGTGTTGAGGATGCTCTAATCTCCTCAATCCTAGAAGTGGATACTTCTTCCACTTCTTCCACCTCTTCTTTCTCCGATCCGGAGATTGACTCCTCACTTCCTTGTGAGAATGATGAATTAGCCTCTTCGGTCTCTTCCTCTTGGACCGATTGTGAGCCTTCATGATATTTTGCCACTTGACTCCAAAGCTCTTTGGCATTCTTGTACTCACCTAGCTCACACATAATTTTATTAGGAATCAAATCAACCAAGAAATTAATTACCTTTGTATTCTTTTCGAACTCTTGGATTTGTTCCTCGGTTCACTTCTTCATCTTGAGAATTCCTCCCTTGGGCCCTTTTGGATATTGAAATCCCTCCATCAAAATGCCCCACTCTTCAAAGTCCTTCATCATCAAGAATTCTTCAATCCTCACCTAAGGAATTTTGGAGTGAATTAGTCAAGCTCCATGAATAACCATCCATGGCTCAAGTAGAGAGAGAGCCCGAAGAAGAAGAAAGATCATCCTCACAAGAAAGTGAGGATTTGGAAGTTGATAGGGAATCAACATCCCGATCGGAATTGGTGGAAGAGGTGGAAGAATTGGAGGAGACCTCCACCTCTAGGATTGAGGGGGAGGAGAGGATTTCCACTCCGGAGCATCAAGAAGAAGAGTCATCTACCTTCGGGAGAGATGAAGAACTCACTCAGGCACCGACTACCAACCTAGGTAACTCAAGCACATCATTTCAAAATAAAATTCATATAATGTGTTTTGAGTGTAGGGAGTATGGGCACTACAAGAGCAAGTGCCCAAAGAAGGTCAAGAAAAGTCCACTGGCGTCTAAAAGTCAAGAAAAGTCAAAGGAAGCCGGTCACCCAATAATTAAACATACGGAGCACATCATTTGCTTCAAATGTCAACAAAAATGGCACTTTAGGAGTCAATGCCCTAGGGGGAGGAAGAAAGGCCAAGGAGTCAACAATGTAGGGGGAGCTTCAAAATCTAACCCCTAAGGTATATTTCAATAATGCACCTTCTAGTTTAAATGTCAAAAAGCATGTTAGGAATAATTTTTACAAACTTGCTATTGTACATGAAAAGCATGCTAGGAACAATAAACACTTTTGTCTAGGTGCTAAGAGTTTTAATTTTTCAAATAAGGAGAAATTTAAAACTAATATCCCTAGAAAGACTTTACCTAGGGCAAGCATTAAGAAAATTGAAGACCGCCTAGGTTTTAACCCTAAATGGACTAGGCATATGCCTAGGAAAAACAATGTCCAAAGAATAGATGAAAAATAAAAAATTGGATAATTAGAGCTAGAAAACCAAGTCTTGAGATCAAGGCTTAAGAAATTGGAGAGGACCCTTACAAAGATGCAAAATTCAATTATAGGGTCAAATGATTAAAAATCCAGGTCTAAGAGTCAAGGTCTAGGTCTTAGGAAGCAAGGTCCACCCAAGGGCAAGAAAGGTTTGGGTCATAAATCTAAGCCTAAGGAGACCTACCATAGTATTCCATTCGATTATGGAATACAACCTAGGTCTAGAAAAACCAAAGTTACTAGAAAAGTCATCCCAAAGGGTAACCAAGGTATGTGCCTAGTGGCTAGGGTTTCAAGGAAACCTAGGAAGGTCACTAAGAAGGTTACAAGGGGAGTCACCCCTAGAGTTAACCTAGGCAAGACCACAATGACCAAGGCTAACAAGCCTAGAAGGGTCATTAGGAGGTTATCTAGGGAGGTCATCCCTAAGGAATACATAGTAAACCCAAGGAGCTCCAATAGATATTGAGTTCCTAGGAGCGTGATCAATTCACGCTAAATGGGTTTAGGTGTGTCAACCTTGATTGGAAGGGTAGCTAACCCAACAATAGCAAAGTTGACACTTTAGGATATTTTCAATGTTATAGATACCTTGGAAATAGATTTGATTTTTAATCATAAAAGATTTTAGGATGTGCTAATATTATTTAAGAAGTTTGATAAATCAATTAAATTGACACAATTTAGGTTTAGAGGTCTTAGTGTGCCATTTTGGGTTTTTGACACACTTTGGGAGATAAGTAATAATATGGCAAAATGGAAAAAATAATATCAAATGACAATTAATGCTAAAATTTAGGTATTATATACCTTATATTTTATTTGTCATGCTTTGTTTTCCATATAACATATCATGACATCATATCTACTTTTAATCATTTAATATGTCATGATCATGCTTAGGATTTAGGTATTAATGTCATGTATGCTTAGATTCCATCATATGTCATAACATCATAATCATTGGTCATGCTTAATTATGCTATCATTTATACCATGATCATTTATACATTAATAAAAATTGAGTTAAGAACAATGGCATGACTTGAAGTCTCATTTATAAGGGAATCAAGTAGCATTGCCTTAGAAAATGCATGAGGCCTTAGTTTAAGATAAACCAAACCCACATCTCATATCTAAATTGACATGTATATGTATTTATACACCCTAGATACATGTGAGATGATAGAATATGTGTTAAGTTCAAGGTGCATAGTTTTTGCATCTAGATGAACTCAAACTCATCTAAAATCATGTTATGAATCATTAGGAAAGCTTATGTTCAAGCAATGTACATTAAGCCCAAAGAACATGATCCAATATAGGTTTTCAAAAATATTTTAAAATCATTTTAGAAAACCTTGGTGAAGTCTATCTTTTAATAGCAATCACCATTGATGAAGTTGATACAAAGTGAGCTAAAACATTGAAATTTTTCTTCATTTTTTAATTTTGTTGTCAATTTCACTATTTTATGGGTAAAATATTTTTCTAACATTTTTCACCCATTGTATTTGTCATAGGCATTATACGTATGAAGTTTCGCTATTTTTCAAATTACGTATAATTACTTATGTATTTTTTAAATTCGAATCTGAAGTTTGAAATCTGTATCTCGCAAATATCAGTCGACTGCCAAGTCGACTGATGATGATGGGCAGTCAACTGTTGCCTGATAAAGTCAACTGTCAATGTTGATTTCTAGAAAACAAGGTATGTTTAGCCCATTTTCAGCTATGGTAAGGTTCCCTAACTACTCCTAATCCTAGGATATGCTTTGGGAAGCATTATAAAGTGTGAAAATCTATTGGATATGGATTAGGAGAGTTGTTAGGGTGATGTATCGAATTTAAGGTGTGGTAAAGTTCAATGTTGAACTTTTAACTATAATTTTGATGGTTTAGAGTTCTTATTGGCTTAGAAACTTTCCAAGGACATTGTTGGTATAATGGTCAAGGGGGAGCAAGCCTTTAGGGGGAGATATCCATCATGGGATGATGGATGTTATTTTTCCTCATGAGGGGGAAAAATGGGATTTGAGATATCGAATTTAGAAATTGGGAGAGTTTGTAGGATTGTCTCTCTTAAGTGATATGAGACTTATCACTAGGAAGATTGTAGGCATCCTAGGTATTTTTGGACCAAGGGAGAGATTGTAAGATCTCATTGGGATATGAAACATTGACTTCCATGGAGAGAACCTTTTTGATGTTAGTCAAAAAAGGAGAGAATTTATGGGAGAAGTTATGGGATTACCAATTTGGGATAATTGGTAAGGAGATTTGAGTTAATGTTCTAACTCAAAGGTATGTGGTTTTGTAAACCATCAAAAAGAGGGAGATTGTTGGTGCAATCGGCCCAGGTCATGATTGACCGAACTCGAGTCTGACTCGAGCGATGTTTTGATGTTCGAAAAAACATATGACAATGTGATTGTCATGGTAAAGTCCAAGTCATGGGTACTTGGCATGGAAAGTCCAAGTGGGACACTTGGCATTGGGAAAGTTCAACATGGGTTGGCAAAGGAAAGTTCAAGCATGGGTCTTAGCATGGGAAGTCCAACGTGGGTTGGCAAGGAAAGTCCAAGCATGAGTCTTGGCAAAGGAAAGTCCAAGCTTGAGTCTTGGCAATTGAAAAGTCCAAAGGGAATATTGGCAGCGTAAAGTCCAAGTGGGAGTCTTGGCAGCATAAGTCCAATGATTGGCAACGTAAAGTCAAAGCGGGAGTCTTGGCAGCGTAAGTTCAATGTGTCTTGGCAGTGTAGACACTGTTAGCATAACAATAGCCTATGGAAGCACCTAAAGGCTAGCGTATGGATGAATATGACCCAGAAAAGATACTTGATCGAGCCATAATTCACATTTGGAGAACTTGGCATATAGTTGCTTTTCTCAAAGAATCTGTAATACCATCTTCAGGTGTTCGGCATGCTCTTCTTGATTTCTCGAATAGACGAGGATATCGTCAATGAAGATGATCATGAACTTGTCAAGAAACGCCAAGAATGCCCGATTCATCATGTACATGAACATAGCAGGAGCATTCATCACTCTGAAAGGCATGACTACGAACTCATAATGTCCGTATCTTGTTTGGAAAGTTGTCTTCGGTGTATCATCTGGTTTTACTTTCACTTGATGATAGCCAGATCTGAGGTCAATCTTTGAAAAGATGGTGGCACCTTTTAACTGGTCGAACAGATTGTCAATCCGTGGTAAAGGGTACCTATTCTTGATCGTCACTTTATTTAGCGCTCGATAGTCTATGCACAGGCGCATAGTCCCATCCTTCTTTTTTACGAACAATACCGGAGCTCCCCATGGAGAGTGACTAGGACGAATAAAACCCTTGTCGAGTAACTCTTGTAGCTGTCCCTGAAGTTCCTTCAATTCGGTCGGCGCCATCCGGTAAGGTGCTTTAGAGATCGGGTGAGTACCAGGAATTAATTCGATCTCAAATTCAATTTCCCTATCAGGGGCTAACCACAGTAGTTCATCGAAATACCTGCAGGTAGTGGCATACCACTCGACATCTTCTAGCCGTCCTCGCGGCTTGTATCAACCACATGTGCTAGAAACCCAGTGCATCCCCTGTCTAACATCTTGTGTGCCTTTAGAGATGATAAGAATTTATAGGTTTTGTTCCTTGGCTATCCAATGAATTCAAACATAGGTTCTGCCTCAGGCTGAAAGACCACTTTTCTCTTACGGCACTCGATCGAAGCACCGTACTTGCTTAAGAAATCCATGCCCAATATGACATCATAATCCTGCATGCTGAGTACTATCAGATCACAGTAGAGTTTTCTGTCTGCAATTCTGATGGGTGCGGCTCGCAGCATATGAGTAGAAGGCATCACTTCTCCCGAGGGCAGGGTCGTTAAGAACTCGCAATCCAAAACATGCGGGGGTATGTCAATCTTCTTTATGAAAGGCGAAGAGACAAACGAGTGTGTTGCACCAGTATCAAATAATACAGTAGCATGCTGACAGAAAATAAGTATCTGACCTGTGACAACAGTAGAATCATTCACCACGTCTTCCTTAGTGAGAGAGAAAACCCTGGTACTCGTCGCAACTGGCGGGGCTTCCAATCTCCCTTGGCTTATCCGGGTACCTTCTATTGCAGCTTGCATCTGGTGTAGCTATGAAGGAGCACCCCTATACTGGGCATACTGCTGAGGAGGTGCCTGAACCTGGGTAGGGCAGTCCTTGACTCTGTGTCCTTCCAGTCCACAGCGGTAGCATCTATTCATGCCCTTGTAGCACACCCCGGTATGTAGTTTCCCACATGTAGTACATTGGAGAATCTTGGCTTGTTTGTTCGCTAGACCACCTTTAGAGTCGTTCTATTGTTTCCTCTTGCCACTGTGGTTTCCTTTCCAGTTACCCTGAGCTTTCTGACCTCCTGGCTGGCCTTGACTCTTGCCTTCACTCAGCGCCTTCTTTTCCTGGTTAATATTGTTCATGTAGTGCTCGGTGATTAGGGCACTACTGAACAGCTCCTCTACGGTCTGCAGTCTATTCACTCCGCCGGCCACGTTCAGAGCTATCTCAGGTCGGAGCATCTTCAACATAAGTCTAACCCTTTCTTTTTTTGTGCTGACCAACTCTAGGCATAGGCGTGCGAGTCGATTGAATCTTTTCACCGCTTCGTTAACTGATAGGTCACCTTGCTTGAACCCGGTGAAATCATCGTAGTGCTTGTTGGTCACTCGCATCTGGAAGAATTCTTCGAAAAATTCATCTTCGAAGTCCATCCATTTCATTTGGTTTACTTGCCTCTTTACTTTAATTCTTTCCCACCACATTCGAGCATCTCCAGAAAGGCAAAAGGATGTGCACTTAATCTTTTCATGTTCAGGCCAATCCAGCAGCTCTACTATGCTTTCCACCGTTTTGAACCAGGAATGGGCATCCCATGGTGTTGGAATTTGACGCCGCTAGAGGGGGGGTGAATAGTGGGTTGCCCGTACGTAGATGGAAATCGTTCGCGATTGTCTCTACAAATCTCGTTATACGCAGCGGAATAGAAATAATAAAAGCAATAACGAAAAGATACAATCACGAATGCAAGCACAACACGAGGATATAACGTGGTTCGGAACCGAACGGTTCCTACTCCACGGATCGAGCTCTAACGAGCTCTAGCGACGCCAATGCAATCACTAATCAATAAACTCCTTCTCGACAACAAGTCAGAGGCAGAGAAACCTCGTACAAACATTTACAACAATAAACCAAAGAAATACAAGCAAGTACAAAGGAAATGTAAAGAACACTTTACAAACTAGGGTTTTGAGCGCTTGCTTGTCGGTTACTTGGATGAGCTTGAAGGACCCTGAAATGCACCTGCAAATCGCCTTCAAATCGCCTCACCAAAGCTCCCAAAAATCTGATTGCCGCAATCTCCATGAACAGCTCCCTTTTATCTCGCGTCGGGCTAGATTTCCGCCTGGCAGTCGACTGCCATAAATCACCAGTCGACTGCCAACACTGTAGATGTGAGACAACGGCTCATTCCACGTTGGAAAAGTTCCAACGGGACTCTTGTGATCGCCCCGCCAACATTCGATCGCCGCGGACGATCGGGCCATTCGGCTCTGAGCGATACATTGCTCGCGGTGAACTAGCGATCTCGATCATTGCCATCCCTTAAGCGATCGACTACTCAATAGCGATCGCCAGAGCAGTTTTCAGCTCCAAATTGGCAGTCGAACTCAAGTCGACTCACGGCAGTCGAACCGGTCATAATGCCAGTAGACTGCCAACCTCAAACATGAGGTTTTAACCCAAGTATGGTGCCCCCATACTGTTAGTAATATATGAGAGATGTCCTAAGGCAATCGCCTTATGTATGAACCATTTATATGATAAATGAAGATTCACTATTTGAGTATACATGTTTTATGTATTTGATTGTATCTTAAACTCATTTACTGAATGTCTACGATACGATTCACAGCATGAGAGAATTTGTGATTGGATCACAACTAGTGAGTATCTCTACATGTGTAATTGTGATGTATCGGAATTATCCCTAGTCGATGAATTGATGGATTTGGACACCATCAATTCTGCCGAGACTAGCGAGGTATACTCCTTGGTGTATCCATGCGGTGATTCTCCGGTGGAGACATAGTGATGTCCGGAGTTAATCGTGGATGCTAGTTATGGTAACTAGTTCATTGGAGTGACCAGTAGTAAGACTTCATATGGTTCTCTGCATATATAGATATGTCAATGAAGTTCTTACTGTGGCTTAAGTGCGATGTTCCTTTGACTTGCGGTATTCAAGTCATCTTGATCATGGAGACTTATGCTTTGACATCTTAAGCAAACATCTCTAAGGAGATGTGGACCCGGGATGATTGGGAATAAGTCGAAGTGATCGAAGGTGTTTGAATAGCCTATAAAGGATTCACCACTCCTTGCGAGGAGATGTATACCCATGGCCTCTCGTCGGATTGTTACTAAAGTCTTTGGCCAAAGCATTACATGTTTAGAGTAAGGTACTCTTCGATACATGTGGAGTAACTAGAATCCGTAGGACGAGGAAATAATACTTGGGCTAGGTGTGACGTAGTCAACCTAGTGGGGACTAACACGATAGACCATGTCCTGAACCAAGTGGGTATAAGATGAGTGAAGGGAATGGGGCACGAATCATTCGAGCTGCTGAAGGGTTTCAGAAATAGTTCTGGATCAACCGTTGATCTTTTCAGTTAATTAGGGATCATGATGTACTACTAGGTGCCACTCATGATCGTTCTATAATTAATGGTTAATTATAGACGACCAACATAAACCGAGAACCTATTTGGTCACATGCACAACGAGCGTAATCCAAAGGATTTAAAACAAGCTTGAGAATGGGATTCTCAGACCGAGAGAAACTAGGTTTGGTTGGACCAAACATAAAGCGAGCATGAAATCGTTTCAGTCGCAATGGAAGCGTGGATGGGCCGCGTCTTATGAAGACGTAATGGATGAACCAAAATGGTTTGGTTCTAATCCAATGGATGAGAATGAACCAAAGGGGTTTGGTTTATTTTAAACGAATGAACCAAAAGTTGGTTCGGTTCGTTTTAACTTAAAATAAACCATCATGGTTTGGTTTATTTTAACTTATCTTAATGGAGCGGGTTAACGGGCTTTATGGATATGATCCATTAACCATTAAGAGAATTAGTTCTCTATAAAATAGGGCTTAAACCCTAATCCAAAAACCTAATCAAGCTTGGCCGCCCAAACCCCTTCCTCTTGTTGGCGTCAACTCCATTGCCGCCGCCCAGCTTGTGTGCTGTCGTCCATCTCTTTGCCGGCGTCCAAGCTTTAGTCGGTGAACCCTCCGGCGACCCTCCGGTGATCTTCCTAGGCCTCGGTGAAAAGGTGAGCACTTGGCTTCCTTGTTTTGGCCGGCGCCTACTCCTCCACCAAGCTGTCCAGTTTGTAGGGGATCGGATGGCCGGCTAGAGGGGGGTGAATAGCCCTCGTACGTTGGACGTCGTAAATTGCTCGTCTACAAAAGATTAGCGCAAGCGGAATATACAAATACAAAGCAAAAGACAAACAATAAAACAAACGCTAACACGATGGTATAACGTGGTTCACGGCTACGCCGCTAATCCACGGTCCCCGATTCATCCTCGGTGAATCACTCCGTTAAACCAATCCACTAAATGGTCTCTCCTTTGCACCAAGCTAGGTGGAGGTAACCTTTACAACCAAGATCACTCTTCTTACAATAGGATTGAAGTAAAGACAAGTAAGAAGAGTTTAAAGCTTAGGGCACTAGGAAGATCGTTTGGAGTATGAGCATTAGCCTCTCAAAGGCTTACCCTCTCTTTTATAGAGAGCTATTTTCTTCCGTTAGCGCCATCGATCATTGCCGCCCTTGGCGATCGGTGACTACACCTGCGGCCTCGAACACGTCGGATCCCGACCGTTAGTCCAGCGGAACTCTTGGCGATCGGGATGGACCTCATCGGTCGATCGGCCCTCCTATCGTCATTGCCCGATCGGCTCGAGCGGTCTATCGAAACCCTATTGATCCCGATCATTGCGCCTTGGCGATCGATGGTCTTAAGCGATCGGCCCCGCGTACGTATGGCGATCATTGGCTGGCCACAATCGATCGATCGTATACGGTCGAACTCACTCGACTCGGGCGATGCCATGACATGGCGATCGGGTGTCGAAAAACCCATCAAACACTTGGCCAAATGGCCAGATTTCACCTAAACTACCCTTCCCGGGTTACAATCGCTCACTCTCATTTCTGAGTCCTCGCCTTGAAGTTCTCTTCGTTCGGCCACGTCCTCGCGGCGACATCGAGCGCCGCGGCAATGCTCCTTCGCGTCTCTTGCCTCGAAGTCTACTTCCTCCGGCTTCACTCCAAGCTTCTCGTCCGACGGTCCCTCGGATGCTCCAAGCGCACGGCTTCCGCAAAGCTATCCTTCACCGACTCAAGGCACGAGTCATGAGATGTGAAACTCGCCACGGCTCCATGTGCGAATTACTAAGTCCTGCACGACTTCAACGCACATATCAAACTAACTTAAACCCTTTGCCACACCATCAAAACCATATTACGGCAAGAGATTGCCCTAACAATCTCCCCCTTTTTGATGTGTGGCAATCCGTTTAAGTTAGGTAAAAACATTTGATATAAATTCTAAGGTAAGAAAGCATGTAAAGATAAACATGATATAGCAACATGCAACTCCCCCTTAATCCATGAAACTCTCTATGCAAATTTTCTCCCCCTATCATATATTTCTCCCCCTAAAATATATTTCTCCCTCTAACGTAATTAACTTAAACATACTTATTTCTCCCCCTTTGACACCATCAAAAACTTAACACTAAGTTATAAGCTCATGGCATCAAGTATAATGGAGGGAAAGTATGACAAGTCGATTTAAAATTGGGTATCACTTGTTGGTTTACAACCTGAATTCGGCCTTCAATGTTCTGATTTACAGGCCACCAATTCATCGCTATCAAGATGGCATGATCGCACAAAGGAATCAATTTTTGATTTTTACGAATTAATTTAAATGCATTATAAATTCCAGAAAATTCGAAAAATCATGAAATTTGGGGAACATATTCCTTGTAAGTATATCTATCAATGAAAAATAATTTTTCATGAAAACTCATTATATTTTCTTGTTTTTGCCAAAAATCCAAAAGCTCTAAAAACCACTAGGTTTTTGATCATTCTAGTATCAAGTTAGCTACCTAGTTTTGCATCCAATTGTTTCAAAACATGAATACATGTATTTTAAGGTAAGAAATTATTTTGAAAACATATGAAATATCCAACCATGATCTTTGGGCAATATGTCTATTTATTAAACATAAGCCTTCCCCATGATTGGTCTATTATTGCTATGTTGATACTTAAAATGACCATCTAAATGTCATAGGCATTAGTGGACATTTGTATCATCCTAACATCTCACCCATGCTAAGTTTGCAATCAAGTTAGCCTATAGTGAGTGTGAGATGTATCCTAGGGGGTATTTGTATATACTTAACCAATATATTCATGCAATTCTATCATGGTTAACTATCATCCTAACAATTAACATGATCATAATGACATATATGAATGAATTCTACATTATGATCATGAAATACATGTATTCATCAAATTATAACCATGCATTAGGTATTATATGATGATAATAACCAAAGTGTCACCTAAAGCATGATTCAAACCTATTTCTCATGATAACATGCCAAATATCAAAATCATAAATCATAATTTAAAACATACATAGCAATTACATTAATCATCATGATTTAAGCATTATTACTTATTTATGGGCACGTTATCATCACCCAACACTATCTAAAAAATGTTGTCCCGTCATCCTAAGTCAACCAAAATATGATATAGGTCAAGTTCATATGGTTGACTACCCTAGGGGTTTTCTAACCCTTAAGGATGGATTTTGGAACCCAAAATAAATTCTTTCCTATTGGGTTCACTAAATACTCCTTGGGGATCCATTTCCTAGTAATTACCTTCTTTTTATCTTGTCCCCTAGCTATAAGGCATTTGTAGGCCTTTTCATTTTTCTTTTCCTTGTAGCCTAGGCCTTTCTTGTTGAAACTAGCTCTTTGGCTCCCTAAGATCATGTTCAATGTGTTGGAGCCAATAGTGAATTTCTCTAGGGCTTTGGTTAAATAATCTACCTTTTCCCTTAAGGCCCTATTTTCATTCATACATGCATCACTAACATCTAATGGCACGTAAAGGTCATGTGAGCATGCTTCATTTAAGCTAGAAGAAATACTATCATTTAAGCATGCATTTTCTAGTTTATTTTCTAGGTCCTTAATTTGATCTAGCATGCTTTTGTTTTTCTTCTTAGCTCTAAATAAATCCTTAGTTAAACTAGAAACCATGGAAACTATTTTCTTAGGAGTTAGATTTGTTACCATAGTTTCCATGTCCTCTTCTTCGGATGAGGAGGATGTGGAAGCTCCCCCTTCATTTGAGCTCTCCCCATTTGAGCTTGATCCTTCATTTTCGGATGAAGAGCAATCCAAGTCATCAAAGGCCATCAAGGCCAAATTGGTGACAAAGGCATTCTCCTCATCCGATGATGAGGAGGAGGAGGAGGATGGATCATCCCAAGTCCTTGCCTTGAGAGCCTTAGCCTTTCCCTTCTCCTTTGTCTTCTTCTCCTCTTCCTTCTTTTTCTTGCTCCCCTTTTTCTTCTTCTTTTCTTCTTTCTTTTTCCTTTCTTCCTTGCTCTTGTTTAGGAGAGGACAATTGTCCCTTATGTGCCCTTCTCCTTGGCAATTGTAGCATATGACCTTCCCCCTTGGTCTTCTCATCCTATCATTAGATTTATCAAATCTAAAATTCTTAAATGCACGTCTTACCCTCCTTACCATATAGGCTTCTTTGGTGCTATCCATGGAGGAGGAGGAAGATGCTTCGTCATCAGAGGAGGAGGGGATTTCCATCTTCTTCTTTCCCTTGTTTGCCAACAAGGCTACTCCCCTTGAAGGTTGAATTCTAGGCTCCTCTTGTATTCCTTCAAGCCTAGTTTCGTGGAGTTCCATTGTTGAGAAGAACTCCTCCAAGGTGCTCACTTCTAAATTCTTTGAGATATAGAATGAGTCCACCATGGAGCTCCACTTTGAGGACCGGGGAAAGGCATCTATGGCCTTCATTACCATATCCCAGTTTGATAGCTTCTCACCTACACTTGTTAGTCCATTTAAAATTTCTTTGAATCTAGAATGCAAGGAAATTACCTTTTCTCCCTTTTCTAATTTGATGTTGGATAGTTGGGAGCGGAGGAGATCTCTCCTTGCTAGCTTTGCCTCGGATGTGCCTTCATGAAGCTCAATTAGCTTCTCCCACATCTCCTTGGCGCTTAGGCATTCTCCTATTCTGGTTGATTTCTTGTTGAGGAGCACATTGTAGATGATGTGCTTGCCTTTGAGTTACAAGGTGCTCCTCTCTTTGCTTCTTAGTCCACCTAGATTTCTCTATTGGCTTCCCTTCTTCATCCCTAGGCAAAAGCGGATTCATTGTAATCATTATATCAAAATCCGTTTGAAAAATACCTCCATTCGCTTCTTCCACCAAGCGAATTCTCCTTCAAACTTCGGAGGATGAATGTTGGAGCAGCCATTTTGAAAATTGCTTGTTGTGGCGGTTAGTCCTCGACAAGCTTTCCTCGGCTCTGATACCACTTGTAGGGGATCGGATGGCGGCTAGAGGGTGAATAGCCCTCGTCGTTGGCGTCGTAAATTGCTCGTCTACAAAGATTAGCATAAGCCAGAATATACAAATACAAAGCAAAGACAAGACAAATAAAACAAGCGCTAACACGATGGTATAGCGTGGTTCACGGCTACGCCGCTAATCCCAGTCCCGATTAGTCACGGTGAATCACTCCGTTAAACCAATCCACTAAATGGTCTCTCCTTTGCACCAAGCTAGGTGGAGGTAACCTTTACAACCAAGATCACTCTTCTTACAATAGGATTGAAGTAAAGACAAGTAAGAAGAGTTTAGAGCTTGTGGGGCACTAGGAAGATCGTTTGGAGTATGAGCATTAGCCTCTCAAAGGCTTACACCCTCTCTTTTTATAGAGAGGCTAACTCTTCCGTTTGCCGCCATCGATCATTGCCGCCCTTGGCGATCATTGCCGATCCTAGCGGCCTCGAACGCGTCGGATCCCGGCCGTTGTAGTCAGCGGAACTCTTAGCGATCGTGATGGACCTCATCGATCATGCTACTCCTCGTCATTGCCCGATCGCTACGAGCGGTTAATGGCGAGAACCCTTATCTACCGATCATTCTGCCTTGGCCGGTCGGCTGATGTCTTGATCACGGTCGAACTCACTTTCGACTCGGAAGCGATCGGCGCCATGACATAGCGATCGGCGGTGTCGAAAACCCATCGACACTTGGCCAAATGGCCAAGTTTCACCTAAAACTACCCTTCCCGGGTTACAATCGCTCCTCTCATTTCTCGGAGTCCCTCGCCTTGAAGTTCTCTTCGTTCGGCCCGTCCCTCGGCGACGCCAGCGCCGCGGCTCTGCAATGCTCGCCGGCGTCTCTTGCCTCGAAGTCTACTTCCTCGGCTTCACTCCAAGCTTCTCGTCGGCGGTCCCTCGGATGCTCCAAGCGCCGCGGCTTCATGGCTATCCTTCACCGACTCAAGGCCGAGTCATGAGATGTGAAACTTCGCGCGGCTCCATGTGCGAATTACTAAGTCTGCCGCGACTTCGCGCACATATCCATCAACATATCAAACTAGCAAACCCTTTGCCACACCATCAAAACCATATTCACGGCATTGCCTAGGTGCCCTAACAAGCTTGTTTCCCTCGTCGGGCGTCGTTTGGACAGCGGTTGGAGCTCCGACGGCTTACATCAGTGGATTCGATCTCCGGTAATCCTCATGAGAGTGGAGGGCGAAGGATTCGTCAAGCGGTTGGCGAATACCTCTCGGAGAAGCGAGTTTTGAGGACTCGTCTTTGGATCGAATTTGGATTGGATCGTGATCATCTCTCGATCACGCATCGTCTTGACGCAGGCTAGTAACCGTCACGAAGGCGAGGCTCGTGACTTAAGCGAAGTCATCCAGAAGATACTTCGGTGTGGATACGGATAGAGCGATTCTTAGCGAGGATCGTTCCGGTTGATGCCGTTCCCGCTACACGTCATACGAAAGGTATAACGTAGATAAATTTCCTTTTATTGCAAATTTAAATTTACGGTTATGTCTACACTTGTTGTAATATGCATGTGTGTGTTGTGTGTGTTGTAATAAATAGGAGTATTTATTATTTTTATTGCTTCCAATGTGTTCATGTTTATGAAACATGATCGAACACACACACGCCGCGGTGCCGGAAACCCAACAGTGGTATCAGAGCCCAGGTTGTGTTTCGACATAATCGTAAAATGGTTTTGCGATAGTCATAATGTATTTCTAGAAATTTTTCAATTTTGGAAAGTCTAGAAGTATTTATGGAAATCTTCCACTTTTGGAAAGTTGGAAGTATTTATGGAAATTGATATTTTCCATAAATAAAATATTTGATTAGATTTTAGAAATTTGTTTCCTAATTTAATCATGATTTGATTTGGGAAATCAAATCTTAAAATATTTTATTTCCATAAGTAGTTTTAATGATTTAGGAAATTGGTTTCCTAAATAGATTTTCCTTAATCAAATAATTCCATGAATAAAATATGTGATTAGATTTGAAAATTTGTTTCCTAATTTAATTATGATTTGATTTGGAGAATCAAATCTTAAACATATTTTATTTCCATAAATAGTTATGACATATAAGGAAAGATATACATGACATAATTGTATGCCATATAATTGCATTAGATGCATAACATTATGCCATGCGTGTCGTGACATGTAGATGTATGCCATGTATGCCATGTCATGTAGATAATAGTTATTTGCATGCAAAGAGGATGAGACATAAAAACCTTTAAACAATATTAAAGCCTACACCTTCCATTAATATGGTTAGAACCAGAGTTCCGTTTCTTGTTTGGGTTGTTGGACTCTCTCCAAGCCCGGCTCGAACCCGAACATGTTCAAACCATGGAATAGTTTAATACTAATATGGTAAGAGTCAGAGGTCAATCATTAGCTTTGGTTGTTGGACTCTCTCCAAGCTGGGCTAATTGGTTGAATGCGCTCTAACCATATTAAAACTGTTTCCCGATTAATGGGTTGGCTTTAACCTGGAGCATCGGCTTGTTGGACTCTCTCCAAGGTCGATGTAAAGGGAGGTGAAGTTGGGTGCTATGCATATGATGCATACTTGTTAATGAGTTAACAACCCGATGTATGTGTGAACATTCAATTAGTTGATAGCACATTGTGATAGTTGCATATACGTGATATGCAATCGGTATAGTTGATACCTACCGTCGTAGTTATGAATGGCTTGTTGGACTCTCTCCAAGGTTGTTCATAACTATGATGGATATCAGCCCATTCGGAGATGGACCTACGATCTCCCGAAGTGATTTTGGGGTTTTTGAAATTCGAAAAATGAATGGGATTTATAAATGTATATTGATGCATTTTAAAATCATCTTTCTCATATATGCTCGTTTTGTATTTCTAGGTCAATAAATTGATCATGACGTCTTTGAATTTGCGCACTATTTTGGATTCGAACAAACTGACTGGGCCTAACTTCCTGGACTGGCTTAGAAACCTGAGAATTGTTCTCAAGGCGGAAAAGCTTGCATATGTCCTTGAAGAGCCTCTTCCTGACCGTCCTAAGGACAATGCAACTCCAGACCAAATGTTGGTCTATCAGAAGCATGTGGCAGATTCTGAGCTGGCGAGTTGCATCATGCTAGCGGCGAAGGTACTTGAGCTGCAAAAGCAGCATGAGCATATGGATGCTAATACTATGGTCTTCCATCTTCATGAGTTGTTCGATGAGCAAGCGAGATCCGAAAGGTTCGAGGTCTCTAGGCTCCTCTTCACCACGAAGATGCAAGAAGGTTCATCTGTAGTGCAGTTTGTGCTAAAGATGAACGGGTACATCGAGCGGCTAGCTACCCTCGGTTTTGTGATGGATCATGAGTTAAGTATTGACTTAATTCAGCATTGTTTGCCCAAGAGTTTCTCGCAATTTGTGATGAACTATCGGATGAACAAATTGGAATCCACCATTCCCGAGCTCCTCAATATGCTGAAGACTGTGGAGCCTTCTGTGAAGCATGAGGAGAAGGCGGTTCTGTTAGTTGATTCCTCAAAGAAAGGTTCTAAGAGGAAGGCAAAAGAACAGAAGAAAGGAAAGAACAAAAAGGCAAAGAAGGCGGAACCAGCGCAAAAGGGCACTTGCCATCACTGTGGCAAGTAATGCCACTGGCGAAGAAACTGCAAGATTTATCTTGAGTCCATGAAGAAGAAGAAGGCATCCGATGCCCCATCCTCTTCAGGTATCTTCGTTATTGATTGTCATTCTATTTCCTTGGACACTTGGGTATTGGATACTGGGTGTAGCTCACATATATTGTTAGTAATATATGAGAGATGTCCTAAGGCAATCGCCTTATGTATGAACCATTTATATGATAAATGAAGATTCACTATTTGAGTATACGTGTTTTATGTATTTGATTGGATCTTAAACTCATTTACTGAATGTCCACGATACGATTCACAGCATGAGAGAATTTGTGATTGGATCACAACTAGTGAGTATCTCTACATGTGTAATTGTGATGTATCAGAATTATCCCTAGTCGATGAATTGATGGATTTGGACACCATCAATTCTGTCGAGACTAGCACGAGGTATACTCCTTGGTGTATCCAAGCAGCTGATTCTCACTGGCTGGAGACATAGTGATGTCCGGAGTTAATCGTGGATGCTAGTTATGGTAACTAGTTCATTGGAGTGACCACCGTAAGACTTCATATGGTTCTCTCGCATATATAGATATGTCAATGAAGTTCTTACGTGGCTTAAGTGCGATGTTCCTTTGACTTGTATTCAAGTCATCTTGATCATGGAGACTTATGCTTTGACATCTTAAGCAAACATCTCGAGGAGATGTGGACCCGGATGATTGGGTATAAGTCGAAGTGATCGAAGGTGTTTGAATAGCCTATAAAGGATTCACCACTCCTTGCGAGGAGATGTATACCCATGGCCTCTCGTCGGATTGTTACTAAAGTCTTTGGCCAAAGCATTACATGTTTAGAGTAAAGTACTCTTCGATACATGTGGAGTAACTAGAACTGTGAGGACGAGGAAATGATACTTGGGCTAGGTGTGACGAGTCACTAGTGGGGACGGCACAATAGACCATGTCCTGAACCAAGTGGGTATAAGATGAGTGAAGGGAATGGGGCACGATTCATTCGAGCATCAAGGGTTTCGTAAATAGTTCGATCAACTGCTGATCTTTTCATTAATTGGGGATCATGATGTACTACTAGGTGCCACTCATGATCGCTCTATAATTAATGGTTAATTATAGACGGCCAACATAAACCGAGAACCTATTTGGTCACACGACAACGAGTGTAATCCAAAGGATTTAAAACGAGCTTGAGAATGGGATTCTCGCATCGAGAGAAACTATGTTTGGTTGACCAAACATAAAGCGAGCATGAAATTGTTTCAGTCGCAATGGAAGCGTGGATGGGCCGTGTCTTATGAAGACATAATGGATGGACCAAAATGGTTTGGTTCTAATCCAATGGATGAGAATAAACCAAAGGGTGTGGTTTATATTAAACGAATGAACCAAAGGTTGGTTCGGTTCGTTTTAACTTAAAATAAACCATCATGGTTTGGTTTATTTTAACTTATCTTAATGGAGCGGGTTAACGGGCTTTATGGATATGATCCATTAACCATTAAGAGAATTAGTTCTCTATAAAATAGGGCTTAAACCCTCGCCTAATCCAACAAGCTGCCGCCCAGCTTTGTGCCGCCGTCCAAGACTTGTTGCCGGGCGCCCAAGCTCCAGCCGGTGAACCTCCGCACCCTCCGTGATCTCCTATAGGTTCGCATCAAGGTGAGCTTTTCTCCTTGTTTTGGCCTCTATTCTCTCCACCAAGCTGTCCAGTTTTCTGACAGCTTCTCCTCCTTCCGGAGCGCCGCTGCTTGGACGACGGTTAGTGCTCCGACAGCGCTAACTTACCGGGATTTGATCTCCGTAATCCTCTGAGGTGGAGGACGGCGATTCGCCAAACGTTGACGAATACCTCTCCGGAGAAGCGAAGTTTTGAGAACTCATTTTAGGATCCGAATTTGGATTCGGATCGTGATCATCTCTCGATCACGTCGTCTTCAACACGAGGCTAGTAACCCGTACGAAGACGAAGCTCGTGACTTAGCGAAGTCATCCCGAGGAGCTCGCGTGGATACGGATAGAGACGATTCTTACGAGGATCGCTCCGTTGATGCCGTTTCGCTACACGCCATACTAAAGGTATAACGAGTTTAATTTCCTTTATTGCAAATTTTAATTTACTTATGTCTACACTTGTTGTAATAGCATGCGGTGTTGTGTGTGTTGTAATAAATATAGATTTATTATTTTAATTGCTTCACTGGCTCATGTTTACGAAACATGATCGAACACACACACGCCATGTAAACCCAACAAAGGGTATCAGAGCCCAGTTGTGTTTCACATAATCGTGAAAATGGTTTTGCGATAGTCATAATGTATTTCTGGAAATTTTCTAATTTTGGAAATTTAGAAGTATTTATGGAAATTTTTCAATTTTGGAAAGTCTAGAAGTATTTATGGAAATCTTCCACTTTTGAAAGTTGAAGTATTTATGGAAATTGATATTTTCCATAAATAAAATATTTGATTAGATTCTGGAAATTTGTTTCCTAATTTAATCATGATTTGATTTGGGAAATCAAATCTTAAAATATTTTATTTCCATAAGTAGTTTTAATGATTTAGGAAATTGGTTTCCTAAATAGATTTTTCTTAATCAAATAATTCCATGAATAAAATATGTGATTAGATTTGGAAATTTGTTTCCTAATTTAATTATGATTTGATTTGGAGAATCAAATCTTAAACATATTTTTATTTCCATAAATAGTTATGACATATAAGGAAATTATATACATGACATAATTGTATGCCATGTAATTGCATTAGATGCATAACATTATGCCATGCGTGTCGTGACATGTAGATGTATGCCATGTATGCCATGCCATGTAGATACTAGTTATTTTACGCAAAAACCTAACTCAATATTAAAGCCTACACCTTCCATTAATATGGTTAGAACCAGAGTTCTGTTTCTTGTTTGGGTTGTTGGACTCACTCCAAGCCCGACTCGAACCTGAACATGTTCAAATCATTGGAATAGTTTAACTCTAATATGGTAAGAGTCAGAGGTCAATCGTTAGTTTGGGTTGTTGGACTCACTCCAAGCCTGGCTAATTGGTTGAATGCGCTCTAACCATATTAAAACTATTTCGCGATTAATGGGTCGGCTTTAACTTGGAGCATCGATTTGTTGGACTCACTCCAAGGTCGATGTGAAGAGAGGTGAAGTTGGGTGCTATGCATATGATGCATACTTGTTAATGTGTTAACAACCCAATGTATGTGTAAACATTCAATTGGTTGATAGCACATTGTGATAGTTACATATACATGATATGTAATCGGTATACTTGATACCCACCACCATAGCTAAGAATGGCTTGTTGGACTCACTCCAAGGTTGTTCTTATCTATGATGGATATCAGCCCATTCGGAGATGGACCTACGATCTCCCGAAGTGATTTTAAGGGTTTTTGAAATTCGAAAAATGAATGGGATTCATAAATGTATATTGATGCATTTTAAAATCATTTTCTCATATATGCTCGTTTTGTATTTCTAGGTCAATAAATTGATCATGACGTCTTTGAATTTGCGCACTATTTTGGATTCGAACAAACTGACTGGGCCTAACTTCCTGGACTGGCTTAGAAACCTGAGAATTGTTCTCAAGGCGGAAAAGCTTGCATATGTCCTTGAAGATCCTCTTCCTGACCGTCCTAAGGACGATGCAACTCTAGACCAAATGTTGGTCTATCAGAAACATGTGGCAGATTCTGAGCTGGCGAGTTGCATCATGCTAGCGGCGATGGTACCTGAGCTGCAAAAGCAGCATGAGCATATGGATGCTAACACTATGGTCTTCCATCTTCATGAGCTGTTCGATGAGCAAGCGAGATCCGAAAGGTTCGAGGTCTCTAGGCTCCTCTTCACTACGAAGATGCAAGAAGGTTCGTCTGTAGTGCAATTTGTGCTAAAGATGAACGGGTACATCGAGCGGCTAGCTACCCTCGGTTTTGTGATGGATCATGAGTTAAGTATTGACTTAATTCTGCATTGTTTGCCCAAGAGCTTCTCGCAATTTGTGATGAACTATCGGATGAACAAATTGGAATCCTCCATTCCCGAGCTCCTTAATATGCTGAAGACTGTGGAGCCTTCTGTTAGCATGAGGAGAGCCTCCTCCAATCCGTAGGACGAGGAAATGATACTTGGGCTAGGTGTGACGTAGTCAGCCTAGTGGGGACTGACACAATAGACCATGTCCTGAACCAAGTGGGTATAAGATGAGTGAAGGGAATGGGGCACGATTCATTCGAGCTACTGAAGGGTTTCAGAAATAGTTCTGGATCAACCGTTGATCTTTTCGGTTAATTGGGGATCATGATGTACTACTAGGTGTCACTCATGATCGTTCTATAATTAATGGTTAATTATAGACGGCCAACATAAACCGAGAACCTATTTGGTCACACGCACAACGAGTGTAATCCAAAGGATTTAAAACGAGCTTGAGAATGAGATTGTCAGACCGAGAGAAACTATGTTTGGTTGGACCAAACATAAAGCGAGCATGAAATTGTTTCAGTCGCAATGGAAGCATGGATGGGCCGTGTCTTATGAAGACATAATGGATGGACCAAAATGGTTTGGTTCTAATCCAATGGATGAGAATAAACCAAAGGGTTTGGTTTATATTAAACGAATGAACCAAAGGTTGGTTCGGTTCGTTTTAACTTAAAATAAACCATCATGGTTTGGTTTATTTTAACTTATCTTAATGGAGCGGGTTAACGGGCTTTATGGATATGATCCATTAACCATTAAGAGAATTAGTTCTTTATAAAATAGGGCTTAAACCCTAATCCAAAACCCTAATCTATTTTGGCCGCCCAACCTAGTTGTCGCCCACCCCTTGTTGGTGATTTCGGCGCCCAACTACAAGCTGCCGCCGCCCAGCTTTGTGCCGCCGTCCAAGACCCTTGCCGGCGTCCAAGCTCCAGCCGGTGAACCTCCGGCGACCCTCCGGTGATCTCCTATAGGTTCGGCATCAAGGTGAGCCTTTTCTCTCCTTGTTTTGGCCGGCGCCTACTCCTCCACCAAGCTGTCCAGTTTTCTGGACAGCTTCTCCTCCTCTCGTCGGAGCGTCGTTTGGACGATGGTTAGTGCTCCGACAGCGGCTAACTTACCGGGGATTTGATCTCCGGTAATCCTCTGAGGTGGAGGACGAAGGATTCGTCAAACGGTTGACGAATACCTCTCCGGAGAAGCGAGTTTTGAGAACTCGTTTTAGGATCCGAATTTGGATTCGGATCGTGATCATCTCTCAATCACGTCGTCTTCAACACGAGACTAGTAACCCATACGAAGACGAAGCTCGTGACTTAGCGAAGTCATCCCGAGGAGCTCGGCGTGGATACGGATAGAGACGATTCTTACGAGGATCGTTCCGGTTGATGCCGTTCCTGCTACACGTCATACGAAAGGTATAACGTAGTTTAATTTCCTTTTATTGCAAATTTTAATTTACGGTTATGTCTACACTTGTTGTAATAGCATGCGTGTGTTGTGTGTGTTATAATAAAAATAGATTTATTAATTCTAATTACTTCCGCTATGCTCATGTTTTCGAAACATGATCGAACACACACACGCCGCGGTGCCGGAAACCCAACATATATGTAATGACATACAGGGGCTAAGGAATAGAAGAAGGCTTGTCAAAGGGGAGTCAAATTTGTGAGTTGGCAATGGAGCAAAGGTTGCTGCGGTCGCCATCGGAACTTATTTGCTGAAGCTCCCTAGTGGACTAGTCTTAGAACTGGACAATTGCTATTATGTTCCTTCTCTAATAAAGAACATTGTTTCTATTTCCTATTTAAAAAGAAATGGTTTCCATTTGACGTTTAGTAACAATTGTTGTTATATAACTTTAAATGGCGTACTTTATGGAATTGGAACCTTGAGTAATGGCATTTATACGTTGGACGTATCCAGTGACATTTTCAATATCGAAGCGAGCAACACGCGTGCTCGAAAGGATAATCAAATAGACTCCTATATGTGGCATTGTCGTCTTGGCCATATAAGCAAGAAACGCATGTCCGAATTACACCGATGTGGAATTCTAGAATCGTTTGAATTGGATTTATACGATACATGCGAATCATGCTTAAAAGGCAAGATGACTAAGTTACCTTTTACTGGAAAAGGTGAACGAGTGGGAGAGTTACTAGGTCTAATACATACTGATGTATGTGGACCTATGTCAACTCAAGCATTAGGAGGCTATAGCTACTTCATTACCTTCACCGATGACCACTCACGGTTTGGGTATGTGTTCTTGATGAAACACAAGTCTGAAGCCTTTGAAAGGTTCAAAGAATTCAGAAATGAAGTAGAGAAACAACATGACAAGAGTATTAAAATACTTCGATCGGATCGAGGTGGTGAATACTTAAGTCAAGAGTTTCTTGATTATCTAAGAGACAATGGCATATTGTCTCAATGGACTCCGCCCTATACACCACAGCATAATGGTGTATCTGAGAGGCGTAACCGGACCTTGTTGGACATGGTCATGTCAATGATGAATCATGCGACTCTTCCCAAGTCCTTTTGGGGTTATGCACTTCAGACAGCTGTTTACTTGTTAAACAGAATGCCTACCAAGGTAGTCTCTACTACTCCATATGAGATATGGGCTAGTAAGAAACCTCATGTATCTTACTTGAAGATATGGGGTTGTCCTGCTTATGTGAAGCGGACTGTATCAGACAAATTGGATGCTAAGTCTGATACATGTCTATTTGTTGGATACCCTAAGGAAACAAGGGGTTACCAATTCTATCATCCTGTGGAACAAAAGGTGTTTGTTTCAAGGCATGCAAGAAAACAGTGGGAGTGTCGTCGAGCTTGAGGAGGCTCGAGAGACTCAAATAGACATTAATGAGATACCTGGTGAAGCACAACAGCCGACAACTCATAGTGATGAGCAATCGGCTGGACCTATTGTAACACCACATCTTCGTAGATCTGGTAGAACACGCAATATTCCTGAGAGATATGGATTTCTCATAAGCGAATCGAACGACGTATTACTCATTGATGATGAGGAGCCTACCAGTTATGAAGAAGTGCTGACAAGTTCAGAAAGGGACAAGTGGCTTGGTGCCATGAAGTCGGAAATGGATTCCATATATGAAAATCAAGTTTGGAACTTGGTTGACCCACCTGAAGGGATAAAGCCTATAGGGTGCAAGTGGGTTTTCAAGAAGAAAACCGACATGGATGGTAATGTGATTACCTATAAGGCTAGATTGGTAGCGAAAGGATATCGTCAAAAACAAGGTGTTGATTATGACGAAACCTATTCGCCTGTAGCTATGCTTAAATCCATTCGGATGCTCCTGGCCATAGCGGCTCATTATGATTATGAGATATGGCAGATGGATGTGAAAACAGCTTTCCTTAATGGAAACCTGCTCGAGGACGTGTATATGATACATTGAGGTTTCACTTATCGGTTGATAAAACCAAGGTATGCAAATTTTGACGATCCATTTATGGATTGAAGCAAGCATCCAGGAGCTGGAATATCCGTTTTGATGAGACAATCAAAAAGTTTGATTTCTCACAAAATCCAGACGAACCTTGTGTGTACAAGAAGGTTAGTGGGAGTGCAGTCGTGTTCCTAGTATTGTATGTCGATGACATACTACTTATAGGAAACGATGTTTCAATCTTACAGTCAGTGAAGGTTTGGTTATCCAAGACATTCTCCATGAAAGACCTGGGAGAAGCAACCTACATCCTCGGGATTAAGATCTATAGAGATAGATCGAAACGGTTGCTTGGTCTTTCACAGTCTACATATATAGACCGAGTGCTAAAGAGGTTTAGCATGTCGGAATCCAAGAAAGGTTTCCTACCCATCAGGCATGGGGTACACCTTTCGAAGTCTATGTGTCCGCGCACAGAAGACGAGAGGATTTGCATGAGTAAGATTCCCTATGCATCCGCAATAGGATCTATCATGTATGCTATGTTATGTACGAGGCCCGATGTATCATATGCTCTGAGTGTCACGAGCAGATACCAGTCCGATCCAGGAATGGATCATTGGGCGGCTGTTAAGACGATCCTTAAGTACTTGAGAAGAACTAAGGATGTGTTCCTAATATATGGAGAAGGGGACATGGTGATACGCAGGTATACGGATGCCAGCTTCCAGACAGACAAGGATGATTCCAGGTCTCAGTCTGGATACGTGTTCACCTTGAATGGGGGCGTAGTGAGTTGGAAAAGTTCCAAACAAGAGACTGTAGCGGATTCTACCACTGAGGCAGAATACATTGCAGCTTCGGAAGCAGCAAAGGAAGCGATTTGGATCAAAAAGTTCGTTCATGAACTTGGTGTGATTCCGGCCATTGTTGAAGCAATACCGGTCTATTGCGACAACAATGGAGCAATTGCACAGGCGAAAGAGTCAAGGTCTCATCAACGATCCAAACATGTGCTTCGCCGCTATCATCTTATCAGAGAGATCATCAGTAGGAACGAAATACAAATCGAAAAAATTCCCACTGAAAGGAACTTAGCGGATCCTTTGACTAAGGCATTACCTCAAAGTAAGTTTGAGGGTCATGTTCGAGCTTATGGTATTGGATACCGTAGCGATTGGCATTAGGCCAAGTGGGAGTCTGTTAGTAATATATGAGAGATGTCCTAAGGCAATCGCCTTATGTATGAACCATTTATATGATAAATGAAGATTCACTATTTGAGTATACATGTTTTATGTATTTGATTGGATCTTAAACTCATTTACTGAATGTCCACGATACGATTCACGGCATGAGAGAATTTGTGATTGGATCACAACTAGTGAGTATCTCTACATGTGTAATTGTGATGTATCGGAATATCCTAGTCGATGAATTGATGGATTTGGACACCATCAATTTCACGAGACTAGCACGAGGTATACTCCTTGGTGTATCCAAGCAGCTGATTCTCACTGGCTGGAGACATAGTGATGTCCGGAGTTAATCGTGGATGCTAGTTATGGTAACTAGTTCATTGGAGTGACCAGCCGTAAGACTTCATATGGTTCTCTGCATATATAGATATGTCAATGAAGTTCTTACTGTGGCTTAAGTGCGATGTTCCTTTGACTTGCGGTATTCAAGTCATCTTGATCATGGAGACTTATGCTTTGACATCTTAAGCAAACATCTCTAAGGAGATGTGGACCCGGGATGATTGGGTATAAGTCGAAGTGATCGAAGGTGTTTGAATAGTCTATAAAGGATTCACCACTCCTTGCGAGGAGATGTATACCCATGGCCTCTCGTCGGATTGTTACTAAAGTCTTTGGCCAAAGCATTACATGTTTAGAGTAAGGTACTCTTCGATACATGTGGAGTAACTAGAATCCGTAGGACGAGGAAATAATACTTGGGCTAGGTGTGACGTAGTCAGCCTAGTGGGGACTGACACGATAGACCATGTCCTGAACCAAGTGGGTATAAGATGAGTGAAGGGAATGGGGCACGAATCATTCGAGCTGCTGAAGGGTTTCAGAAATAGTTCTGGATCAACCGTTGATCTTTTCGGTTAATTGGGGATCATGATGTACTACTAGGTGCCACTCATGATCGTTCTATAATTAATGGTTAATTATAGACGACCAACATAAACCGAGAACCTATTTGGTCTCACGCACAACGAGCGTAATCCAAAGGATTTAAAACAAGCTTGAGAATGGGATTCTCAGACCGAGAAAAACTAGGTTTGGTTGGACCAAACATAAAGCGAGCATGAAATCGTTTCAGTCGCAATGGAAGCATGGATGGGCCGCGTCTTATGAAGACGTAATGGATGAACCAAAATGGTTTGGTTCTAATCCAATGGATGAGAATGAACCAAAGGGGTTTGGTTTATTTTAAACGAATGAACCAAAAGTTGGTTCGGTTCGTTTTAACTTAAAATAAACCATCATGGTTTGGTTTATTTTAACTTATCTTAATGGAGCGGGTTAACGGGCTTTATGGATATGATCCATTAACCATTAAGAGAATTAGTTCTCTATAAAATAGGACTTAAACCCTAATCCAAAAACCTAATCAAGCTTGGCCGCCCAAACCCCTTCCTCTTGTTGGCGTCAACTCCATTGCCGCCGCCCAGCTTGTGTGCTGTCGTCCATCTCTTTGCCGGCATCCAAGCTTCAGCCGGTGAACCCTCCGGCGACCCTCCGGTGATCTTCCTAGGCCTCGGTGAAAAGGTGAGCACTTGGCTTCCTTGTTTTGGCCGGCGCCTACTCCTCCACCAAGCTGTCCAGTTTTCTGGACAGCTTCTTCTCCTCTCGTCGGAGCGTCGTTTGGACGACGGTTAGAGCTCCGACAGCGGATAACTTACCGGGGATTCGATCTCCGGTAATCCTCTGAGGTGGAGGACGAAGGATTCGTCAATCGGTTGACGAATACCTCTCCGGAGAAGCGAGTTTTGAGGACTCGTCTTAGGATCCGAATTTGGACTCGGATCGTGATCATCTCTCGATCACGTCGTCTTCAACATGAGGCTAGTAACCCGTACGAAGACGAAGCTCGTGGCTTAGCGAAGTAATCCCGAGGAACTCGGCGTGGATACGGATAGAGACGATTCTAGTGAGGATCGTTCCGGTTGATGCCATTCCCGCTACACGTCATACGAAAGGTATAACGTAGATAAATTTCCTTTTATTGCAAATTTAAATTTACGGTTATGTCTACACTTGTTGTAATATGCATGCGTGTATTGTGTGTGTTGTAATAAATAGGAGTATTTATTATTTTTATTGCTTCCGCTGTGTTCATGTTTACGAAACATGATCAAACACACACACGCCGCGGTGCCGGAAACCCAACACATACTTGCTAGACCACCCTTAGCCTAGACCTAAGCCTTCTAGCCACCTCCATCAGCCTAACGCCTCTCGGATCCCTCCAAGTCATCCATGACTTGTTCATCCATCGTGCTAGCCTCTAGGTGCTTCCGTCGGCTATGTAATGCTAACGGTGTCTACACCGCCAAGGCACATTGGACTTACGCCGCCAAGACTCTGCTTGGACTTTACGCCGCCAACCATTGGACTTATGCTGCCAAGACTCCCGCTTGGACTTTACGCAGCCAATATCAAACCCCTTGGACTTCTCATGCCAAGACTCAAGCTTGGACTTTCCCTTGCCAACCCATGTTGGACTTTTACATTGCCAAGACCCATGCTTGGTCTTTTCTCTTGCCAAACCATGTTGGACTTCTCAAATGCCAAGACCATGCTTGGAGCTAACCCATGTTGGACTTCTCAAATGCCAAGACCATGCTTGGACTTTCCATGCCAAGTATACAAGACTTTGACTTTATCAAATGCCAAGTGTTCCACTTGGACTTTCCATGCCAAGTATACAAGACTTGGACTTTCCCATGACAATTATATCGTCATATGTTTTTGTCGAAACATCAAAACATTACTCGAGTCAAACTCGAGTCCTGGTCAATCATGACCTGGGCCGATTGCACCAACAATCTCCCCCTTTTTGATGTTTGACAAAAACCAAACAGATCATTGAGTTAGAACACTAACTCAAATCCCTTACCAATTATCCCAAATTGGTAAACACTCTCCAAATGTTCTCCCCCAAACATTCTCCCCCTTTTTGACTAACATCAAAAAAGGTTTTCTCTCCAAGGAGGTCAATGTCTCATGTCCCAATGAGATCTTACAATCTCCCCCTTGATCCAAAAATAAATACCTAGGATGCCTACCATCTTCCTAGTGATAAGTCACATATCACTCAAGAGAGGCAATCCTATACTCTCTCCCAATTTCCAAATTGGGTATCAAAAACCTATCAATTTTCCCAATTGATAATACTCTCCCAATAACTTCTCCTCTTCAAGTAGAAAGACACATCCATTATCCCAAGATGGATACCTCCCCCTAAAGGCTTGCTTCCCCTTGACCATTGCACCAATAATGTCCTTGGGAAGCCCCTAAGCCAATGGGAACTCTAAAACCATCAAAATTAAGGTTCTAAGTTCAACATAGAACTTTCACTCACCCTAAATTTGATACTTTGACCTAATACAGCTCCTAATCCATATCCAATGGATTTTCACCCTTTATAATGCTTCCTAAAGCATATCCTTGGATTAAGAGTGATTAGGAACCTTTTCCATAGCTAAACACGGGCTAAACAAATCTTGTTAACCTGAAATCAAACTCCGGATGACTCTGACGATGTCGATCGACTCACCATATCGATCACCGCCACCAGGCGATCGATAGAAATTTCCGAATTTCAGCTATCAGAATCGAGATTTGGAAAAGCATAAGTAATTCTATGTAATTTGAAAAATCATAAAATTTGATACGTATATTACTTATAGTGATTACAATGCGTGAAAAATATTTGAAAATTATTTTACCCATAAAATAGTGAGTTTGATACAAAACTCAAAACCATTGAAATTTTCAATGTTTTGGTCCTATTTTGTATCAACTTCATCAATGGTGATTGCTATCAAAAGATAGACTTCACCAAGGTTGTCTAAATTGATTTTAAAATGATTTCAAAACCATGTCTTGGATCATATTCCTTGGGCTCTATGTACATGACTTGTACACATGCTCTCCCAATGATCCACTTTTGAAATTAGATGAGTTTTAGTTCATCTAGATGCAAAAACTATGCACCTTGAACTTAACTCATATCCTAGCATCTCACATGTATCTAGGGTGTATAAATACACATACATGTCAATTGGATGTGAGATGTGGGTTTTGGTTCATTTAAAACTAGGGTTTCATGCATCTTCTAAGGCAACCCTACTTGATTCCCTTATGAATGGGACTCCAAGTCATGTCATAGTCCTTAAATCAATTTCAATCGAAATTTTCTTAAATGCATGAATGATTATGGCATTAATGATGATATAAATAAGCATATGCTCATAATCATGATGTCATGGCATAAGATGAAATCTAAAAATACATGACATTTAAAACCTTAATCCTAAAACATGAACATGACATATAAAATGATTAAAAGTAAGCATGATGTCATGGCATGTTATATGGCAAACAAGGCATGGCATATAAAATATATAGGTATAATAATACCTAAATTTTAATATTAATTGTCATTTGTTGGGATTAATCATATTTTGTCATATTAACCTAATCTCCCTAGTGTGCCAAAAACCCAAAATGGCACACTAACCTCTAAACCTAAAATGTGCCAATTTAATTGATTTTTTTTTTTAATTTCAAAAGTGCATTGGCACATCCTAAAATCTTTTAGAATATTGATTCAAATCTATTTCCAAGGTAACCATAACCTTGAAAATATTCTAAAGTGCCACCTTTACCATGGCTGAGTTACCTACCCATCCAATAAAGGTTGGCACACCCTAAACCCATCTAGCGTGAATCAATCACGCTCTTAGGAACCCAAAACCGATTTGAGCTCCTAGGGTTAATTAGGTATTCCTTAGGGATAACCTCCCTAGATACCTTCCTAATGACCCTCTTAGGCTTGTTGGCCTTGGTCATTTGGGTCTTACCTAGGTTGACTCTAGGGGTAACTCCCCTTGCAACCTTCTTGGTGGCCACCCTAGGTTTCCTAGAAACTCTAGCCACTAGGCACAACCTTTGGTCAACCTTAGGGATGACTTCCCTATTGACCTTGGTCTTCCTAGACCTAGTTTGTGTTCCATAGTCAAATGGAACACTATGATAAGCCACTTTAGGCTTAGGTTTGTGACCCAAACCTTACTTGCCCTTGGTTGACTTTTGACTCTTAGGTCCTAGGTGTTGACTTTGACTTTTGGACCCTTGATTTTGACCACTAGACCCTTTAAATTGATTTTGTATCTTATTTAGGGTCTTTTCAAGTTTTTCAAGCCTGGACCTCAAGACTTGATTTTCCTTTTCTAATTTCCCAATTTTAGAATTTTGATTTAAATCTTGGGCATTGGACTTCCTAGGCATATGCCTAGTCCATTTAGGGTTAAAACCTAATTGTTCTTGTATTTTCCTAATAGATTCCTTAGGTAAGGTTTTTCTAGGGACATTAGTCCCAAATTTTTCCTTATTTTCTACATGGACTTTCTTAGCTCCTAAACAAAATTCCTTACTTCTAGCATGCTCTTTATGATAAATAGAAAGACTATTGAAATTATTCCTAGCATACTTTTGACTATAAGAATTAGAAAGAGCATTACTAAAATATACCTTAGGGTTAGCCTTAGCTCCCCCTACATGTGTAGCTCCTCCTTGCCCCTTCTTCTTCCCCCTAGGGCATTGGCTTCTATAGTGCCCCTTTGAGTTGCACTTGAAGCATATGATATGCTCCTTGCTCTTGATATTTGGGAAACCGGCATCCTTGATCTTTGGTGCCGGTGGAGCTTTTCTTACTCTCTTTGGGCATTTGCTCTTGTAATGCCCACTTTTCCTACACTCAAAGCAAATTATATGATTTTTATTTAAACCTAAATTGCTTGAGTTACCTAGTTCGGTGGTAGGTGCCGGAGTCGAAACTTCTGCATCTTGACTGGAGGTTGAGGCATCTTCTTTATTTTGTTCCGGCTCCGGTGTAGATGGTCTCTCCCCCTCAATCATAGAAGTGGATGCTTCTTCCACCTCTTCTACTTCCTTCTCCGAACCGAAAGTGGATGCTTCTTCCACTTCTTCCGATCCGGATGTTGATTCTCTATCAACCTCCGAATCCTCAAGCTCTTGGGATGACGGTGTACTTTTTTGATCTTGAGAGGGTGAGCACTCCTCTTCTTCTTCTACCGATGATGAGTTTTCATGGAGTTTTGTCACTTGGCTCCATAACTCTTTAGCATCTACATAATTACCTGACATACACAAGATATTGTTAGGCATTAAATCAATTAAAAATTTTATCACCTTATCATTTTTCTCGGATGCTTGAACTTACTCTTCGGTCCATCTCTTCTTTTTGAGGAATCCACCTCTTGGTCCTCTTGGATATTCAAATCCATCCATCAAAATGGACCATTCCTCAAAGTCTCTCATCATAATAAAATCTTCAATTCTCGCCTTCCAAGAATTGAATCCTTCTCATCCATATAGGGTGTAGGGCACCGGTGTGTTGATGTCCCAACCTAATTGATCTTGGACTTCCAGCTTTTACCCTCTAGCGACTTGCTCCCGGTTGTTAATCCGTTAAAGAGCAACCTTGCTCTGATACCAATTGTTGGAATTTGACGCCGCTAGAGGGGGGTGAATAGCGGGTTGCCCGTACGTAGATGGAAATCGTTCGCGATTGTCTCTACAAATCTCATTATGCGCAGCGGAATAGAAATAATAAAAGCAATAACGAAAAGATACAATCACGAACGCAAGCACAACACGAGGATATAACGTGGTTCGGAACCGAACGGTTCCTACTCCACGGATCGAGCTTTAACAAGCTCTAGCGACGTCAATGCAATCACTAATCAATAAACTCCTTCTTGACAACAAGTCGGAGGCGGAGAAACCTCGTACAAACGTTTACAATAATAAACGAAAGAAATACAAGCAAGTACAAAGGAAATGTAAAGAACACTTTACAAACTAGGGTTTTGAGCGCTTGCTTGTCGGTTACTTGGATGAGCTTGAAGGACCCTGAAATGCACCTGCAAATCGCCTTCAAATCGCCTCACCAAAGCTCCCAAAAATCTGATTGTCGCAATCTCCATGAACAGCTCCCTTTTATCTCGCGTCGGGCTGGATTTCCGCCTGACAGTCGACTGCCAACACTGTAGATGTGAGACAACGGCTCATTCCACGTTGGACAAGTTCCAACGGGACTCTTAGCGATCGCAACATTGGCGCGATCGCCCACGGCTACGAAGCATTTGCGGCTCACGGCCGTCAACTAGCAAATGATCGACTCGTCCTTGGCAAATGACTACTATCGGCACCAACCGATCGCCAGATGAGGTTTTAACCCAAGTATGGTGCCCCCATACTTGCTAGACCACCCTTAGCCTAGACCTAAGCCTTCTAGCCACCTCCATTAGCCTCACGCCTCTCGGATCCCTCCAAGTCATCCATGACTTGTTCATCCATCGCGCTAGCCTCTAGGTGCTTCCGTCGGCTATGTCATGCTAACGGTGTCTACACCGCCAAGGCACATTGGACTTACGCCGCCAAGACTCCGCTTGGACTTTACGCCGCCAACCATTGGACTTATGCTGCCAAGACTCCCGCTTGGACTTTACGCAGCCAATATCAAACCCCTTGGACTTCTCATGCCAAGACTCAAGCTTAGACTTTCCCTTGCCAACCCATGTTGGACTTTTACATTGCCAAGACCCATGCTTGGTCTTTTCCCTTGCCAACCCATGTTGGACTTCTCAAATGCCAAGACAATGCTTGGAGCCAACCCATGTTGGACTTCTCAAATGCCAAGACCATGCTTGGACTTTCCATGCCAAGTATACAAGACTTGGACTTTACCAAATGCCAAGTGTTCCACTTGGACTTTCCATGCCAAGTATACAAGACTTGGACTTTCCCATGACAATTACATCATCATATGTTTTTGTCGAAACATCAAAACATCACTCGAGTCAAACTCGAGTCCTGGTCAATCGTGACCTGGGCCGATTGCACCAACACATGGTTCACAATTACTTGAGAAATTCTCCGGTTTCAGCCTTTACCACTGGATCAGGTAAACTTCTAGTCGAACTATCGGGCCAGAGCCTCCTGGTGGTACTAGTGTAGCTGCAGGCCTATCTGGATGCGCCTGTTGATCCCCTGGTGGTCCACTAGGGTTTACCTGCTGAGTCATTAAGGCATTTATCACTTTTTGTTGTTCAGCGACTTGACGCTGGAGTTCAGTAACCACCTGCATAAGATCCAGTGGAGATTCTGTCTCACTGACTCCATTACCGCGCCTTCTGGCCATGCTTATCTTCATAAATGATAAAAAAAATGCCAACATAAGTTTATCACCCTTACTTATATTCATGCATACCCAACTAAAAACATTTCTTAGCGTATATATATCATACATGAAATAAATAGAGTAGGCATAGAATGTCTTACTTGGAGCGGTAGGATGGAAGCTTGATGTGTGTGTAGTGGAAAGGAAGAACTGGGCTCTGATACCACCTGTAACGCCCGCCCTTCCTGTCCTCCTAACACACATCCTATAGATGAGAGGCGGCACTACGCGATCATACATTCATGCATATAACAGTGGAAGCATTTAAAAACTTTACAATTTTTAACTCTAATTACATTAACCCAATCAACCTAACAATTTAATCATGGCAAAAGGTCTTAGCAATTTATTTAACTAAACATGTATTAACCATTTCAAGGTTCATAAAAATAAACATGAGTAACAACCATAGAAAGCATTAACGTCTCCTAACAGTTTACACATAAACTGAAAATCATGCATAAGTCCGTATATGAAAAATGATCTCGTCCACCATGCCACTGCCACACACATCTTCGCCCCTCCTACTGCTCCCTTTAATTTATCCATTCCTTGCCCTTTTCTGCAGTACAAGGAAAGTAAACTGTAAGCACATAGGCTTAGTAAGGTCCTTTCCTACTCACAAAAATATGCATCATGAATTAAACGTAAAGTAATGACATGTTCGTTTAAACAACATATGAGCACAGCATTTATTTAAAGTAGAGACATGATCAATTTAGGAAAAGAACATAAACTTAGCATTTTCGTCGCAACACTACATTGTCTCTAAACATGATAATTCGATGAATATAAAATGGTATATGCAGGATGCTCTTTAAAAACATATAGTTTATATACTTAAACATAATCTCAACATATTGGACCCGGCATTGTACCACATACATTATTCGCGCGCATCCTAAATAGATCCGAGGTAGCTAATCCCGAACCTACTAGGTTACTAGGTCCGTACTATGTTCGTCGACCTAGGGGCAACCTTGGAGCCCATCCCGTGGACCTTGTTAGGGTCCGATACAAGCCATGCATAAAGTAAAATAACATACATGTTCTTTGTCCTAAAGAGTGTTCTCGTCCCCACTCTTAGAGAAACATTTCTTAGATATTTCATATACGTGAGTCATGCCTAACATGGGTGAAAACATAAGCATGTAGCATAGCATAAATCGGCATGAGTACAATTTAACATGGCATAAGGTAGTTACATCAGGAAAATTAAGCTAACATAAATAGAAATCATCATCTAACATGCATAACGTGGAAGAATTTCAATAAGAATAATTTCTCTAATCCTATTAGCCGAACCTTCTACACATAGTTCTAGATTCTTTCGTTCAAAATCAAGCATACAATATTACATCGTAAGCACTTATACTGCAGGTGAGGGGATACTTACATCCTATACTTTTTCACCAATTTATACCGTTAGACTTTGCAAAGAGAAAACCTCCTACGTGTTTCCTTGCTTTAGCGTGATCCTCTTCCAAGTCCCTCTTGAAAATCCCCTCTTGAATTATCTAAAGAGAAGACAACCTTCTTCCTTGCTTCGGCGGCTTCCTTCTTTCCAATCCTCCTCTTCGTCATCGCCCTTTATCGGACTCGTTCCCTCGTCCTCGGCGGCGCACCACGCAGGAACCTCTTGCTCTCGCAATCGGCGCAGCACCATGCAGATAGGGTCAGAGGGTTAGGGAAGGAGAGGGGAGAAGGCTCTTCGGCGGTTGGAGGAAAAACGAGCGAGAGAGAAGTCGGCATGAGGTTTTAGAGAGAGGAAAGAAAAGAAATATATATATATTAGGATTTTTCTTAACCTAATTATCCCTTTAAATGATCAGCTAAATTAATCAACTTCTTTCTTTTTTTTTACCAATAGATATATTCTGTTATATCCTACTCATTGGTAATCTTATGACTTAGTGGTGGGAAGCCTATTCCCCCAAATCAACGGTTCATGGTTCAAGCCTCGACTACGAACTATTTATTCATTTTTTTTTATTCTTATATATATATATATATATATATATATATATATATATATATATATATATATATATATATATATATATATATATATATATATATATATATATATATATATATATATATATATATATATATATATATATATATATATATATATTTCCTTTAAATAAAAATATAGTAACTAAAATTTGGGATGTTACATTGTGAGGCAACATCTACGGGGGCAGTCGACTGATGGTCTCGATCAGTCGACTGTTAGACGAAATCCAGCCTAAGCAGCAGCTTTAAAGGGAGCTCGTAGAGGGAGGATTTACTATCGGTTCTTGGATGTCTTTGGGGTGATTTGCTGCTGCAAATCAGGGTCTCCAAGTGCAATTCAAGCAACCAACAAGCAAGCATTCCAAAAGCACTTTGTAAAGTTTTCTTTAGTTGCATTTTAGTGTATTTGCTTGTATTTCATTCTTATTGTTGTAAGAATTATTGTACGAAGTTTCTCCACCTCCGGATTGCTCTGAGGAGTTTATTTGATTAGTGGTGTTGTACGCATCGCTAGAGCTCGTTTGAGCTCGATCTGTGGGGTATGAACTATTCGGTTCCGAACCACGTTATATTTTGTATTATGGATTGTGTTTGTCATCTTTTGTTATTGCTATTATATATATTCCGCTGCGTTAACACGACTTGTAGAGACGAACACGATCCAATTCCATCAAACGATGAATACGATCTATTCACCCCCCCCCCCTCTAGCGGTCACGAGATCCCCTACAACACTGACCATTTTTCTAAGTATGAATTAGTTATTCTATTAGTGTTTATGATTATTGATCTATATTCAATTAGTCTATGTAACTATGGACTCCGGCTCTATTTAGTCTATGTGGCTAAATACATCTTATTGATCTATGTGATCATTTGTCTATGTGACATAATTTGGACGAGTGGGAGATATAGACAGTTGCACACGTTGTCATAAGTCGCAACGTGATACACATTTGGCAACGTGTGCAAGTGTTGCACCTAGTGCTGCAAAACATCTATAAATAGGTGGTGCATCCAAGCTTTGAGGGGTGTGATAAGCTAGTGCAAGGCCCGTAGGCAAGAAATTGACAAACATAAAGACACGGTTGGAACTTGATTTGTGGAAGAATAGAGATCTTTCGATTCTCGTCATAATCATCCCTCAGACGGTGGGCATCTTCCTCCTTTGACCACCGACGGCATTCCGGCGAAAGCGCTATAAGATTTCTATTTTTAGAATAATATTTTTTTCAATTTCATTGTATTCATGCAAACCAATCAAAAGATGCAGTAACTCCAACGCTTCTAGGCTCAATTATGAGTAGAAGAGCACACAAAGGAGGAGACTTGATGGCTCTTGGGTTGAGACTTGTGACGATGAAGTCATCGTCCACCATAGTATCGAGAGGGAGTCGTGGCAAACTAGTCTTACACAAGAGGTAGCTCAATTTTGGTGCGAGTTCGCCGATTTGCATCACGGCCATAGGATTCGTCGAGCAGAGGATTCAAAGAGCTCCTTTTCTGTTGGCTACTTATTATTTCAACGGATTATACCTTTTGATTTGAGAAATATCCAATACTTCCACGATATAAATGGGCTCAAAGCCCAATACTAGTTTATTCTGCCCATTATTGGCTAACCTGTGATTTTGATTAACACCCTTACTTGACTTTACGCTAATAACCACATAAATTCATTTGGAATTAAATATCAAACAAAAGAATTCAAAAAAAAAAATTCATTAAAAATACTCTCTTTTATTTATTTTTTTCTTTGTCAATTGTACATCAACAATTTGTTTTATTCAATTACCAGAGCGGTGAAGCACCTTTTGATTAAATTGGTCAACACTAATTAACTATGATACTTTCAATCGAACAGGAATCCATCTTGCAGCGTGTGCTATTTTCTCAAGTTTCCTCCATATTTTTTCAAATCATGATACCATATAGAGACAAAATTAACCAATCTTGAATGATTACAATGATCATATTTTTTCTCTGTCTTCTAATTAAGTGATAACTCGAAAATGAAAATAAAAATTAAATGTTGGAATAACGTCGTCGTTAATTTGAAAATGTCAACTAAGCTATTTAATCGGTCAAACTGAAACAAACACATATGTGCATCTCCTTAACAAACACAGATAAACCAGCGCGAAATGGGTTTCAGTCACCAACTTGTCAAAACAAGCTTGGAGGTCGGATCAATTCGATCTTAAACAAAAGGCCTAGGAATTGACTTATAACAGAAATTTTAGAACAATTGACGAAGGGAACTTTTGGAGCAAAACTTAAGTTACAGTCCAAAGGAGTACAAACAAAACCGAACAACGATCTACCTACTTCTCACATTATATTACACTAACTCCTACCCTAGTTATAATAATCCGTATATGGCAAAACATGCACGTAGAAGCGCTATATACCGCCAGGCCAAGCATCAAGGCCGTCTTCTCTACTTGCGATTAATATGAACTGTTAATTTGCAGGAACAGAAATTAGCTTCAGAGGGGGCAACAAGGGCATGGAGATGCTTCTTGTCTGGTTTAGGTACTAATTAATTAAGATCCTTCATGCAGACGTGCACCCATCAGCTGCCACTTGTTCCTGACCCTGACCCTGTTTCAACATTATGTGGATGCACACATCAGATGCATGTACAGACCAAATAGTTTAATCCGAAACCAAAAACAAACTGACGAGAGCATTAAGTCGATTGGACAACCACTACAATGTTATGTGCCGTCAGTTGGCGAACTGGAACCTCTCTTGTTCATGCATTCACGTGATCAGGCCCTATAATCCAGTCTGTGTTCGACCTTTTTGGAACACATTAATAAGGCTGCTTTGTCCTCGTTTGGTCTGCTCTTATTGATTATCGATTAATGCTGAAGGAGGCGAGGTCAAAGCCGGAAGCAATGGTTAATTATTTAAAATGTTCAGATAACTAATTTATTATTTGAACTGCATCCGGTTGACCCTTGCATGATGACTCATACTCGTGCATTTTTATAATCTATCAGTACATGCAACCGTCAGTTTTTAATAGTTAGCCATCTAAAATAAGGCAACCAAACGAAAAACAAAGAGAGTGCCATGATGCCCTCGGGGGTTATAACATTGGTGCAACAGGATCCTAGATCAATATTGATTAAATTTGAATAAAATTTGAGTGAGATTTTGATGTTTGATAAAAGGTCGATAATAAATTTGATCATTATTTGACAATATGATTTGATCATATGTTAACACAAATAGATATTTAGGATATCCAAAATCATATGGGAGAGATTATTTGAGGGAGATTATTCGAGCAATCAATCTCGAAAGTCTATGTTTAAATACTTAGCAAAGAAAATTCAAATATGGATATTTGACAAGAAAAGTTCAAAGGTAAAGTCTTGGCGGTGTAAGAGTCTAAATGTGTAGTCTTGACGGCGTAAAAGTCTAAGTGAACTTTGACAATTGGAAAGTCCAAAATGAAGTTAGCAAGGAAAGTTCAAGAATGATTTTGACAAAGAAAAGTCCAAGCAAGATCTTGACATGGAAAGTCTAAGTATGGTCTTGGCAATAAGAAATCCAAGAGCGTAGTTTTTTTGCAGCGTAAAGTCTAAGCATATAGTCTTGATGGCGTAAGTCCAAATAGATTTTGGTAAGAAAGTCCAAGCATTGAGGCTTAGCGATAGGAAGTCTAAGGGTGATATTTTGGCAACGCAAAATCCAAGCATATGGTTTTGGCAATATAAATCCAAATAAATCTTGGCAAATGATCTGATTAGCATGACATAGCTGATAGAAACACCTGAAAACTAATACAGATGATGAGAGTCGGGACTCGAGAGATTCGAGAGATGTGAGGCTAATGGAAATGGTTAGAATACCTAAATCTAAGCTATGGGTGAGGATCATATATGAGGGGATCATCTTGGGTTAAACTTTATGTTTGAGATTTACTAGTCGACTGTCCCAGTGTTTGATACTCGAGAGCCTAGTTAACTTGGAGTAGTCAACTAGGATTATAATCAGTCGACTGATCGAGGAATCGACTGAGGGTCGACTACTCGACTGAGTCTGTAGCAGTCGATTGTCATGTATGGGCAGTTGATTGGCCTTGGGAAGTCGACAGATTACACTATAGTAGTCTATAAATTCTTGCGTAGTTGATTGGTCAGTCAACTACAGGCCAACAATTGACTGCTGGTAAGGGCAATTGACTGCTGGGGTATCAGTTGGATATATTATAGTTTGGATGAAGCTGTTGTGAGACAACGGATAGTCTAGCAGTTGACTGGTGTCTTTTGGCAGTTGATTGTCAAGTGTGAAATCAACCCCGATGCAGGTTATAAAAGGAGCGACTTAGGGAGGATTTTCTAAGTGATTTTTGGGATAATTTTGAAGGAAAAGTGTTGTTGCATTCCAGATATTTAAGAGTAATCCAAAGCAATCAACAAGCAAGTAATTAAGAGTTTTTTTATAAAGTAGTTTCCTTTACTTGTATTTGCTTATTGCTTTATATACTTATTGTATTTCGTATATTACTATTATAATCATCTTGTAAGAGATTTCTCCACCTCTTGAGTATTTTCCGAGAAGAAGAAATTTATTAGTGGTGATGTGCATCACTAAAACTCACTCTAGAACTCAACTATAGAGTAGAAACTAGAGTTCTAAATCACGTTAAATTTCCTTGTTATGATTGTATTGTTTGTCTTTATATCTACTCGTATTTGTATTTATATTCCCATGTGATAATCATTTTGTAGACAAGTACGAGAACAAACGAGCGAGATCGAAATCGCTATTCGTTCCCCTCTAGTGCGACGTCCAATCCTCTACATATAGTACAATAGTAGTAATAGAATGTTCAATTTGATTTTTAGATATACATAATTCAATTTTCAATCATGGTATATTTGTAAATTTTATTTCAAATGAAATAATAAATCAAGAACGTTATAGCTGCTAAAATTATCCACATGATTATTCTCTGATTTACTTTGATAATTAATGAAACATATCTCATAGATTATTTAGTATCTGATATATCCATAGGATAGCATTGGTCATCTCAGGGTTATTGGGCTGAAAATTTAGATACCTCAGTACTGTAAAAAAAAAAAAAATTGCCATGATGGTAGCTTCTGAACTAAGGGGAGGGTCCTCGTCTAACAGCTATACATACAATACAATTAACAAGGTGCGTACCTTCTCGCTAGCATCATCATTAATTCCTCGGGCACTATGTTGTTGCCGCCTTTAATTAAAAAAAAAAAAAATTGCCATGATGGTAGCTTCTGAACTAAGGGGAGGGTCCTCGTCTAACAGCTATACATACAATACAATTAACAAGGTACGTACCTTCTCGCTAGCATCATCATTAATTCCTCGGGCACTATGTTGTTGCCGCCTTTAATTACTTGCCAAAATATTAGGGATGCCCAACTCTGTGACACTTAAACGACATTTTAAATTGAGCTTGTTAAAGGTTGTTGGCAGCGAGGACCACTATTGTTGTTGGACGTATAATCTAGTATTATTCAGATGAACTATTTAATTATTAATCTGTTATCTACGCGTGCTTACGGGGACTGTGAGTTGAATGTTTTTTATCTTTTGGTCGTACTGTGGTTTAACCTTTCAAAAACTATAGCTAGATCTATATATAGAGTTAGTTCATTTAATTAATTAATTCTTTGCAGCAACCACGTTGACTGCTCGTTAATTATTCTGGATGTAGGGCACTAGCTAGGGTTATGATTGAATTTGCTTTGTTGTATGTGCATTTATAATGATAATTAAGAAAGTGATTAATTGTTTAAGCTTTTCCAATGCCTTGTATTATCTCATGCAGACGTTTAACTTTTCGAGATAATGGCATGGACATGGATACAATGATGCCTTTGGTCTGGTTCTGTATGGCATCTATCTTTTTTTAAGGCACGCGTGCACACGGCCACACGCGCAGAGAAGTTTTTTTTTTAAATTGACATTAAATGTCTGAGCCTCCGATTCTATTAATACATGGATGATCGGTGACTCTATTAATTTTTAATGAGATATTAAATATCTTTAATCGAGATTTTCATTGATTACTAAAATAAATTAGAAAGTATTCGTGATTTAATAATAGATTTGAAGAATTATTTTATTTGAGAAGACAAACTCCCGATCCACATCTGGTTCAGGATTATCTGTCCAAATTTTTCTAAAATTCAAATCTAAATTTATCCCAAAGATAAAGATCGAATTATGCTAGCCTATCAAATATCGCATCGCTGTATCATATCTATGAAGTATGTAGGGAAGATTATTGAAGTCCACCTTGGTACATGATTTCTCATTTTTATTGCCAATTAACATTGAGCTTTAAAATTAATAAGAGTACAATGTGCATGTCCACGTGATTAAAAAATTTATTGAATGGATGAAAATCTTAAAGAAAATACTGGCAAATTACTAATTTTTTTATTCTCATAAATCGATCTAATTCACAGCACACTTTATGCCCCACGATAACTCCATAACAGTTTTACTTAAAAATTTTGAATCTGAATAAGTCGATGTAATTTAGAAGAATAAAAGAGTTCATCTATATATTTAAGAATAGTCGTATAATTAATAGGTCTGACAAAAATTAGTAGACTTTTCTTTTAAAAATTTGAATCTGAATAAATAGGTACACTTCAAAAGGCTTTTACTCAAAATTATTATATTAGGTTTCTCATTGAGTTTTGAATTTAGAATAGATAGGTGCACTCCAAAAGGGCATTAGAGTCGATCAACTACACTTACAAAGTAATTAAATGACTTTAAAATAACTATATAATCCTTTGGCCAAAATTGTTGGAGGATCATTTAACAATTTTTGCCCAAATTGTTACATGAAATTTTTTTACTCAAATTTAGATGTAAAGAGATACTTATAAGTTATTGAAAATTACATATACATCAAGTGATCAAATAACTCAAATATTTTCTTGTAATAACGGTTTCTCCTTTTAATTTTGAATTTAGATAAATAAATACATTTTAAGAAACCATTAGAGCTTATTTATATTTTCAAAATAATCAAAAAGGATAATCCGATATAAAAAGTTATCAGCAATATTGGAAAGAATCAGATCACATTAGATTTATTATGTACAATTTTATTCAGCATTATAAGAATTTTTTTTTGTAATTTAAATCCACAACTATCAAATTACATAACAATAATTTTATTATTACGTTGAGACTCTTTTTTATTTTTTTCAGAATAATCAAAAGACTTAAAAAGGACATATAAATTAAATTGCTATATGAGAATTTTTTCCCCTCAAATTTAAATTCGCAAAGATAAATGCTTTTTAAAAAGCTTTGAATTTCATCTATATTTTTAAAATAATCTAATGGTTAAAAAATAATCATACAGTAGTTTTAGCTAAAATATGATAGTTCTTCTCAAATTTTAAATGTCCTTCGACAGACAAATGTGTTTCAACTATATTTTCAAAGTGATGAAATAAATTAAAAAGATCATGCAACATTTTTTACTAAAACTACTATATGATCAATTAATAATTTTGACTAAAACTACTATATAAGAATTTTTTCCTTAAATTTTAAATATAAATAAATAGATGCAAACTATTAGAGTCTTTTTTTGTGTAATTGATCTATGGTCAATGTCAACCAAACTTGAGTTAAATTTTGATGTTTGAATAATATATGAACAAGTGATACTTCTTAAAAGAGAGATTGTTAATCAAGGATCATTGATCAAGTTAAGATTGATCATAAATGGAGAATGTTGAAAAGGAAAATTGTTAATGCAATTGATCTTGGGTTAGGTTGGTTATGATTGATATAAATTTTGATGGAAGATAGTTGAGCGAGAAATCACATAGGTTAAAATTGACTAGATACTTGACAAGTAATGAAGTTCAAGTGGATCATAGAAGATCTGACACTTAGTGATTAAAAGTCTAATAGGATATTGGAAAGTGAAAAGTTCAAGCAGAACATGAAGAATTGAATTCTTGACAATCGAAAATTCAATAGCATATTAGCAACTGAAAAGTCTAAGTGAGTCACTAACCGAACACTTGACATTAAGAAGTCCTAACAAGTCATAGAGGACCAGATGTTAGGAGGATCAGATGTTAGATGAGTGTGAAAAATCTTGATAGGTCATGGAGAACTTGATGTTAGGTGAGTGTAGAAGTCTAAATAAATCAAGGAAGGCTAAATGTTTGATATTGTAGAAGTTCCTTGGTTAAGGTTGACCAAATGCTAAGCATAAGAAGGGAAGTTGAAATAGTGAAGGAGGACCAAGTGTTTGATGTTTGTAGAGATTCAATAGGTCATGAGTGACCGAATGTTGAAGGCTTTAGGGAGAGAATAACTTGTTAGGATTGATGAAATTCACATATCTCCACAATGATATGATATTGATCACTTTGGACTTAAGCCCTTATGAATTCATTTTTGAATTTTTCCTAAAAGGTCTCGTACTAATGGAGATATCTTTTTCATCTTATAAGCTTATGATCTTTGTTATGTCTTACCAATGTGGGAACTTTGATTGGACTCCCAATAATCCTAACATAATGTATAATAGTTATACAAAGAATTATCGGAGACTTAGAGTTCAATTGACATAAGAAAATTTTGCATAAATAGTGATTTCAACTCCTTACATAGTCACAGTCAATTATGACACTCAATTATTATAATAGCGGTTGACTGATGAACATCAACAATTGACTAAGAAAGCTATTTTCTGTTAGTGAAAGCCCTAGAGTCAATCATGTGATGATTATTGTATGGACTTTATTGTATCATATTCCTATTTATAAAGACATGATTATTATATTTACTTGTATTGGTGCCAAATAAACTAAGTATAATAGCATCCTTGAGTAGAAGGTTCTTATCTATATCAATCGATTGATTGAATAGATAATGAGATGATATAGAGAATACTACTCTTAATCATTCTTAGTCAAGTATTAACATTCAAAGACAATGTTAATGCGTAGAGACTAGCATGTAGGTTAACTCGATGACTTGATCTCACAAGTCATGGATATGAGATATCAAGTTAACACATGGGTATGCATTAGAGAATGTATACTAAATGACCCGTCATGAGAAAGTATCATGAATCGTTATATGAGTATCATATACTTTCTCATGTGACTATTAGTATGACTATTAGTCCTTGGACCTGAAGTCACCATGGTTCACTACATAAAGAGTTGCATACTTTGGCTTCGTCAAACGTCACCCGTAAATGGGTGGACTATAAAGGCGATTACTAGGTATGTAACAAATTATGCGGAGGGATGTGAGTGATGTAGATGAGATCTATCCCTCCTATATGACGGGAGTGACATCGTTATTCTTGATAGAGTGAGACCACGAAGTGCATGACCATGCCCAAATGAGTCAATATGAGATATTGAGCTCATTTGATTAGAGTGAGTCTACTTGGAGTTCAAGATATAGATTGTACTGAGGATGACACGGTCTATGCCTCAATTGGTCAATCTAGATGTCAAGGATAGAGGGACATTGTCACATATTGTGAGAGTCACAATTAGTAGTCACAATGGTGATGTTGGATCTCAACATTCTTGTAACTTGGGTAGCAATGATGTGTTGCTAGATACCGCTCATTGCTTATGTTCCTAAATCGGTTTAGGAGCATTGCCAACGTTACAAGAACCTATAGGGTCACACACAAAGGGCAATTAGATGGAGATTAGGTTCATATGATGAACCATGAGGATTAGGTTCATGGGATGAACCAAATTGGATTAAGATTAATCCAAATTAGACTAATTGAGTTAGACTCAATTTGATTCAAGTGTTGAATGAGTCTAATTTAGATTTGATTCATTGAGTAAATTTCAATTAATGAATAGAGATTCATTAAATCAAATTGACTTGAATCAAGTGGTTAAATTTGATCAAGGATGGGAGATAATTGTAGGGAATTCTTTATGCCAAATGGCATATGCGCAACAGAAAAATTAGGATCCCTTCCAAGTGATCCATGCGAAAGCAAACTCGTATAAAATAAATTTCTCTAAACCAAGCCTATCTTATAGGAGAGGATTACCTTTGTTGCGTGCCCTTGTTAATCCCGCTTCTTCCTTTTGTTTGTTGGATCTTTAGCACGTTCAAGTGTCCGTGCCTCTATATGTATCCACACGAGCAAGCTCTTGTCTCACAAAAGAAAACTAGAGGAGCTCTCCTTTACTTCTTGCTAGAGAAGTCCCTAAAGGAGAGGAAGCTAGGGAAAAGAGAAGGGAAGAAGAAGACTACTCTTCTTGCTACACTCACAAAAGCCACACAACAATAAGCTCTCAAGCTCTCTCCAAGCCTCAAGCTCCCAACAACCACACCCACAATTCCTTTGGCCGGCCACTCCATGGGGTCTTTTATAGGGTTGGAAAAACCCTTTCACCTCCACACATTCAATGCAATCCATTGCATTGGGACATTTGTTTGGCCGGCCACTTAAGGAGACAAAACCATTTTGTTTCCTTCCACCTTATCTAGCTTAGGTGGATGCTTAGGTGGCATGCTTATGTGGCATGCTTATGTGGCATTCTTATGTGGCATTCATGCATGTTGAATTAATCTTATTAATTCAATTAAGCTTATGTTATCATATTGAATTAATCTTATTAATTCAATTAAGCTTATGTTATCATATTGAATTAATCTTATTAATTCAATTAAGCTTATGTTATCATATTGAATTAATCTTATTAAATCAATGAGGTAACATATTGAATTAATCTCATTAAATCAATTAGCTAAAATTCTCATTAAGCTTAAAGTCCAAAAACCATTTTGTACTTAAGCTTATTCCCAAATTATTCTAGTCAAACTAGAATACTCTAATTCCTCTAATTATCATGCTCTTTGTGTGTGACCCTATAGGCTCTCATAACGTTGGCAGTGGACCTAAACTCTTTTAGATACACAAGCAATGAGCGGCATCTAGCAATACATCATTGCTACCCAAGTCTGAGATAAGTCAAGATCCGACTAACCTTTCCGTGACTACTATAATATATGACCGTGTCCTTCTATCCTTGATATCAGATTGATCAATGAGGCATAGACCGTGTCATCCTCGATCAATCTATGTGTTTCTTGATCCCTGAGTAAACTAACTCAAACAAATGAGCTCAATATCTCATATTGACTCATTCGAGCATGGTCATGCGTTTTAGTAGTTCTACTCAATCAAGGGGCCCACCGATATCACTCTCGTCATATGAGAGGGATAGATCCCATCTACATCACTCACATCCCTCCGCATAATTTGTTATATACCCAGTAATCGCCTTTATGGTCCACCCTGTTACGGGTGACGTTTGACGATACCAAAGTACATAACTCCTTATGTAGGGAACCATAGTGACTTCAGGTCTAAGGACTATTCATACCAATAGTCACATGAGAAAGTTTATGACACTCATATAACGATCCATGAAACTTTCTCATGGCGGGTCAGTTCAATATATATTCTCTAATATATACCCATGTGTCAACTTGATATCATATATCCATGACTTGTGAGATCAAGTCATCAATTGACCTACATGCTAGTCTTTATGTATTAATATTGCCCTTGCATATTAATACTTGACTAGGAACATTTAGAAAGTGTTCTCTACAACCTCTCATAATCAATTCGCAATTGATGTCTTTAGATAAGAACCTACTTTTCTAGGGCATTACTATATTTAATTTATGGCACAAGCAAGACTTAAATATAATAACCAATCCTTTGCCTTTATAGAATATGATACAAAATGTTCCCTATTCAACCATCACATGATTGGTTCTTAGGGCTATAACTAACAATCTCCCACTAGCACTAGTACCAATCACTATGATATCTAATACCTAGTGACCTAGTGTGACCATCATGCTTCCTCGTGCAAAGCCTTGGTCGATGGATCTGCGATGTTAGCTTACATCTGCATATCCTCACATCTCCTCTATCGATGATCTCTCGAATGAGATGGAAGCGCCGCAGTATGTGTTTGGTCTGCTGATGTGATCGAGGTTCCTTAGCCTGTGCAATAGCCCCATTGTTGTCACAATAGAGGTCTATTGGATCTGCAATGCTAGGAACTACCCCAAGTTCACTGATGAACTTACGGAGCCAAACAACCTCCTTTCTTTGCATCGGATCGACAATATACTACTTACATTGTAGAATCGACAGCGTGTCTGCTTTGAACTCTTCGACTCACGGCTCCACCATTCAGAAAACACGTACCGATTGCGATCTATAGTCATCCTTGTCTATTTGGAAGCTTGCATCACTGTAACCCTTTACAGCTAGCTCCTCATTGCCTCCAAATATCAGGAAATATTCTTTCGTTCTTCGTAAGTATTTAAGAATATTTTTGACTGCTATCCAGTGACTTTCACCTGGATCCGACTGGTATCTACTCGTCATGCTCAAAGCATACGAGACGTCAGGACGAGTACAAAGCATGGCGTACATGATAGACCCTATGGCGGGCATAAGGGATCTTATCCATGCGATCTCTCTCCTCCTTAGAAGAGGGACATTGAGTCTTGAAGACTCACACCATGTGATAAAGGCGAAATCCTTTCTTGGAATTTTGCATAGCAAAGCGATCTAGCACTTTATCAATGTATGTACTCGACTTAGGCCAAGTAATCTTTTAGATCTATCTCTATAGATCTTGATGCCTAGAATATAGGCGGCTTCACCTAAGTCTTTCATCGAGAAACAATTCCTAACCACATCTTCACGCAGATTTGGAGTGAGGGAATATCATTTCCGATGAGAAGTATGTCATCTACATACAAGACAAGAAATACAACTGTGCTCCCACTATTTCTCTTGTAGACACAAGGTTCATCTTCATTCTTGATGAAACCAAACTCTTTGATTGCATCATCGAATCGAAGATTCCAGCTTCGAGAGGCTTGCTTTAGTCCATAAATGGACCTTTGCAGTTGCATACCTTTCTAGGATGCTTTGGATCTTCAAAACCCTCAGCCGTGTCATGTACACATCCTCGAGTAGCTTTCCATTCGTAAAAGTGGTTTTGACATCCATCTGCCGGATCTCATAATCGTGGTAGGTGCAATAGCAAGTATGATCCGAATGGATTTAAGCATCATAGCTGGTGAAAAGGTTTCATCATAGTCAATACCATGAATTTGTTTGAATCCTTTAGCCAATCTACCTTTATAGGTATGCTTATTACCATCCATGTCGGTCTTTTTACTTTAAAGACCCACTTACACCCAATGGGTTTTACCCCTTGGTGGATCAACCAAGGTCCATACTTGGTTAGTGTACATGGATTCCATTTCGGATCTCATGGCCTCTAGCCATTTCTCGGAATCTGGTCTCATCATAGCTTCTTGATAGGATGTAGGCTCGTCAAGATCGACAAGCAATACATCACCATTGTCAGTCGAAGAAAGAATATCTCTCGGGTTGACGAGCGGATCCTGTCAGATCTCTGAAGAGGTTGGTCTACTTGAGCAGTGTTTGTTCACAACTCTTTGGGCAACAATTTCCTCATCCACAACACTTTGTGGTTCTGTTCATTTTCCATCGAAGCCTTAGTGTTATCGTCATCTTGAACTTCTTCAAGATGAATTTTACACCAACTAGTTTTTCTAGAAATAAATTCTCTTTCTAGAAAGACAGCATTTATGGAAACAAATACCTTGCCAAGTGTGTGATTGTAAAAGTAATATCCCTTAGTTTCAATGTGATATCCGACAAAATAACACTTATATGATTATGGTCCTAGTTTATCTGAGACTTGACGTCTTACATAAGCTTCACAACCCCAAATCTTTATAAAAGACATTTTGGGACTCTTCCCAGTCCATATCGTATATGGTGTCTTTTCTACGGCTTTTGATGGGACGCGATTAAGTGTGAAAGCGGCTGTCTCTAGAGCTAGTCCCCAAAAGGAAGTAGGTAGATTAGTCTGGCTCATCATTGATCGTACCATATCTAATAGAGTACGATTTCTCCTCTCAGATACACCATTCCATTGTGGTGTTCCAGGTGGAGTGAGTTGGGATATTATCCCACACTCAGCCAGGTGATCACGAAACTCTTGACTAAGGTATTCACCACCTCGATCTGATCGAAGTAGCTTGATACGCTTACCAAGTTGGTTTTGTACTTCATTCTTGAATACTTTGAACTTTTCAAAGGATTGACTTATGTCTCATCAAATATAAGTTGCCAAATCTACTCATATCATCAGTGAAAGTAATAAAGTACTTATAGCCTCCTCTGGCTTCGACATTGAAAGGCCCACATACATCAGTATGTATGAGTCCTAACAAGTCTGTCACTCTCTCTCCATGTCCACTAAATGGAGTTTTAGTCATCTTTCCTAAAAGGCAAGATTCGCATACCTCATATGATTCAAAATCAAATGAGTCCAATAATCCATCTTTATGGAGTTGGGATATGCATTTTTCATTTATGTGACCTAGGCGGCGATGCGAGAGAGATATGTTTGGTTCAATCATTCGATTTGAACCGCTTGGTATTTATGTTATAAATTGGGTTTTCTAAATCTAGAACATAGAGACCATTCATAAGTGGTGCATTACAATAGAACATTTCATTCAAATAAATGGAACAACATTTGTCCTTTATTATAAAAGAAAATTTTTTTTTGTCTAAACAAGATACAGAAATTATGTTCTTTGTCAATGCAGGTACATATAAGCACTCCTCTAGTTCTAAGATAAGCCCGGTGGGCAAAGACAAAGAATATGTTCCTACATTTGGCCACAAAGAACTTTTGCGCCATTGCCTACTCGTAGGTCTACTTCGCTTTGCCATTTGTCTACTATTTCTCGGTCCTGCACATTATTACAAATGTGAGATGCACATCGTATCTAATACCCATGTAGAAGAAATAGATAGATTAACTTCTATAACGTGTATACACAGGCGAAGTCCCACTTCTTTTATTCTTTACTTCCTCAAGGTAGACTTTGCGGTTCGCTTCCGGTGTCGATCTCACCGCAATGGAAGCGATCCCTTCCTTAGGTACTTTACCTTTACCCTGTGACGTGGAAGACTTGGCCTGGCCTTTGGCTTGGGTCTTACCCTTGCCTTTGCGCGTACCATAGCCCTTCTTGACCATGAGTACGTTGCTACCTGTCTTTTTGAGATTGGTTCGTGATTCTTAACATCGAGAATCTCGAGCAAAAGGTTTATCAATTTCATTCATGTTATAATTCATGACGAATTGATTATATGCTTAAACGCGATTGCGGGATAACATCGGTTGCCAATTCTTGGCTCGATGGAAAACCTAGTCTTTCAAGGTTCTCAGCGTACCCAATCATTTTGAGTACGTGAGTTCCTACAGTGTTCCTTCTTGCATCTTGCATGCAAAAGAGCCTTAGACACTTCAAACGCTCGTGCCTAGCTTGTCCTTGATATAGTTGTTTCAAATGCTCAACCATATCATAGGCATCCATGTTCTCATGTTGCTTCAAGCTCGAGTTCATGGTGGCAAGCATAAGACATGACACATCTAATCGTCATCTTGATGCTTCTTATAAGCATCCTTTTGACGAGTGGCGTATGGGCGGGTGTTTGAGGTAGTGCTCTAGGACATACGGATTTGCGTTCTTGTTTGAGGATAATCCTTAAGTTCCTATACCGATCAAGAAAGTTCGCTCCATTAAGCTTGTCCTTCTCAGGGCGGATCGCAAGTTGAGGGTGGGTCGTGTTAGATGTCATGGTGATCTACAACATTAAAATGCAAAGTTAAGTATCATACCTAAATCATTTAATTAGGCCTTTAATTAAATGAGGCTCCCACTAAATTCTCTTATCTACTTTTTATCTATAAATTTATATGGGATAATTATCCACATTATAATTGGTCTTGAGTTAGCTTTGGCTAATCGCCCAATACGTAGTATAATTAGGTAGGCAATCTTTTGCCAATTACATCTGATGTAACTCTTTAATAGCTTTGGTTAAGTTTTAGATTAGTTTAGTGTTTATTCCTAAACCCGGCTTCGGTGTGGCGAGGCACGAGGGCCTTCTTGGATATCGAACAGCGACCACTTCTAAGACAAAGCTGATGTTCGGAAATCACATAAAACTAATTTTAAAACTTATGTTCAAAGCTAATATATGCCTCTACTTTCTTAACTAATTAAGAAAACTTAATTAAGTCTTAACCAAGTTTGATAGCGGGACATCACGATTGTCCACTCGCACTCTTCCAAGATAAAATGCATTGCTTTGCTTTGGCAAACCCAATAACAAATGATCGAGGAAGTAGTGAGTACCAAGCTTTGGTAGGCATATCGTTTTTGACTTATTAAGAAATAAACATGTATCATATACATATTAGCATACATCACATATAAGCTAAACTAATCATGCATCACATACAAGCTAAACTAACATGCATCACATACATATTAAACTAAGCGTGTCATGGTTATGGCCCTTATTCTACAATCTTCTCAAGCCAATGAAAAGATTGATTGGTCAACCTAGGGATAACATCTTCTCCTAAGTGCTTCCTTTTGGTTGTCTTGTGTGTTGACTTCCTCCTTGTAACCTCATCTTCCAATGGACCCTCCATCTTTGTTTTGTACATTATAAAAGGAGAAATACTCGAGTTACATTCGAGTCTAAAACTAATTTTACAACAAGAATTTTAGGAGGAAGGCACAACACGCAGGCCGTATTTAAGAATTACAACACACACATTCACAAACCTTTTGGGACTAGGCCATAACCATGCACCATGTCATTTTAACTTTTAAAAGACATTGGATATTTTATTATGTTTGACAATTGCTAATGCAATTATCAACTCATAATAAAATTTATCCTACTTCTATATCACATATAAAATAGAGAAAACCTATTTTATACGATCTTTCGCAAGTGGCTCTGATACCACTGTAGGGAATTCTTTATGCCAAATGGCATATGCGCAACGGAAAAATTAGGATCCCTTCCAAGTGATCCATGCGAAAGCACACTCGTATAAAATAAATTTCTCTAAACCAAGCCTATCTTATAGGAGAGGATTACCTTTGTTGCGTGCCCTTGTTAATCCCGCTTCTTCCTTTTGTTTGTTGGATCTTTAGCACGTTCAAGTGTCCGTGCCTCTATATGTATCCACACGAGCAAGCTCTTGTCTCACAAAAGAAAACTAGAGGAGCTCTCCTTTACTTCTTGCTAGAGAAGTACCTAAAGGAGAGGAAGCTAGGGAAAAAGAGAAGGGAAGAAGAAGACTACTCTTCTTGCTACACTCACAAAAGCCACACAACAATAAGCTCTCAAGCTCTCTCCAAGCCTCAAGCTCCCAACAACCACACCCACAATTCCTTTGGCCGGCCACTCCATGGGGTCTTTTATAGGGTTGGAAAAACCCTTTCACCTCCACACATTCAATGCAATCCATTGCATTGGGACATTTGTTTGGCCAGCCACTTAAGGAGACAAAACCATTTTATTTCCTTCCACCTTATCTAGCTTAGGTGGATGCTTAGGTGGCATGCTTATGTGGCATGCTTATGTGGCATTCTTATGTGGCATTCATGCATGTTGAATTAATCTTATTAATTCAATTAAGCTTATGTTATCATATTGAATTAATCTTATTAATTCAATTAAGATTATGTTATCATATTGAATTAATCTTATTAATTCAATTAAGCTTATGTTATCATATTGAATTAATCTTATTAAATCAATGAGGTAACATATTGAATTAATCTCATTAAATCAATTAGCTAAAATTCTCATTAAGCTTAAAGTCCAAAAACCATTTTGTACTTAAGCTTATTCCCAAATTATTCTAGTCAAACTAGAATACTCTAATTCCTCTAATTATCATGCTCTTTGTGTGTGACCCTATAGGCTCTCATAACGTTGGCAGTGGACCTAAACTCTTTTAGATACACAAGCAATGAGCGGCATCTAGCAATACATCATTGCTACCCAAGTTACGAGATAAGTCAAGATCCGACTAACCTTTCCGTGACTACTATAATATATGACCGTGTCCTTCTATCCTTGATATCAGATTGATCAATGAGGCATAGACCGTGTCATCCTCGATCAATCTATGTGTTTCTTGATCCCTGAGTAAACTAACTCAAACAAATGAGCTCAATATCTCATATTGACTCATTCGAGCATGGCCATGCGTTTTAGTAGTTCTACTCAATCAAGGGGCCCACCGATATCACTCTCGTCATATGAGAGGGATAGATCCCATCTACATCACTCACATCCCTCCGCATAATTTGTTATATACCCAGTAATCGCCTTTATGGTCCACCCTGTTACGGGTGACGTTTGACGATACCAAAGTACATAACTCCTTATGTAGGGAACCGTAGTGACTTCAGGTCTGAGGACTATTCATACCAATAGTCACATGAGAAAGTTTATGACACTCATATAACGATCCATGAAACTTTCTCATGGCGGGTCAGTTCAGTATATATTCTCTAATATATACCCATGTGTCAACTTGATATCATATATCCATGACTTGTGAGATCAAGTCATCAATTGACCTACATGCTAGTCTTTATGTATTAATATTGCCCTTGCATATTAATACTTGACTAGGAACATTTAGAAAGTGTTCTCTACAGCCCACCGATAAGAACCTACTTTTCTAGGGCATTACTATATTTAATTTAGCTGGCACAAGCAAGACTTAAATATAATAACCAATCCTTTGCCTTTATAGAATATGATACAAAATGTTCCCTATTCAACCATCACATGATTGGTTCTTAGGGCTATAACTAACAATAATAGGTCAAGTTTGACTTGACTTGAGAGAGAAGATGAATAGTCAATTTTGACTTGACCAATTGCCATGTCATGGTGACTTGGCATGGGTGCCGGCCAATGATGATGCTCCACATCATCATGGACTTATCATGTGGTGCCACCTCATGAGGGAGACCAAGAGCCATTGGCTCTTGGAGTTATATGCATGCATGTAACCCCCCAACTTGAAGTGGCCGGCCACCATTATTCAAGGTGTGAATTGATTTGGTGAGTAACATCTTCTTCTTCCTTGCTCTTCCTCAAGTTCTCTCCCATTCCTCATCTTGGCCGAAACTTCCAAGGAGTGCTAGCACACTCTAGGTTGATTTTCTCCACCATTTGTCCATGTGGATACTTGTAGAGGAGTGTACACTTGACACTCTTGAGTTCCAGCAAAGCATTTGGACAAGCGGGATAAGCGAAGGGTGTCGCTACGAGGGTAACACTCTCATCTTGTAGATCTAAGGTAGATCTAAGGTTTTAAACACATAAATGAATTTGGTTTTTATATATCTTCGCACAGATCCGTGGCTGGGCTTCCGAGGTTTCTGTTGGTGCAGGGGCACTAGATAATCGAATCTGTGTTTTGATTATGGCAAATACACAAATTTAAGTTTACATCGTTATCTCACGAGCTAAATCGAGTGTGCAGAAAAGTACTAAAGCCGGAGCTGAAGGCTAGCGACACCCGGAGGAAGCCGCGGTAGTCGGGCGACACTCGAGTGACTTCGGAGGGAGCCGAAGGAATCGAGTGGAATGCCGGAAGCGAAAGTGACACAGTAAGTATCGAGGTAAGCTTGTGTGAGTGAGAGATGGTAAGGCCGTGTCCTCTGTACGGGGACGACCGTAGGCGACGATCTGACTAAGACTTCCTGTGGAAGGTCTAGGTCGAGATCGGGCGGTTAGAAACCGTCGAATTTATCATTTTCCAAGCTAACCTCTTACTGCAGGGGAGTGGCCAGGCTGGCAGTCGATTGCTTGACATTGGGCAGTCGACTGATGCTCATCAGTCGACTGATGGGAGGAATCAGTCAACTGATGGCGACGAATCAACCTTTGCGCTAGGTCAAAACGGATAACGTTTGACGCGACCACTTCGCGATAAAATTTGTACAACTTCGTGATCTGTTCCAAATTCTGAGGAGACATATTCAAGCACCAAACTCTATAAAAGGAGGGGAGGATTCCAACTCCAAAGATCATCAAGTTTATTCTCAAGTGCTCCTACAACGCCAATGCTCCAACACCGTTATAACGCTGACGCGACGACAAGTTCTGATCTTTTTTGTCGGCAGCAACATCAAGTAATATATTTTGATATTGTATTCCTTGTTTTTATTCATAATGAGGTGAGGTAGGCTTGTTGCCTCATCCTCGTACTTTCAGTTTTGTGATCGTTGTCTCCTACCTCTAACGAGGAGGAGACGTTATAGTGCTTTGCCCTCCATACGCGGTCTAGGACCGATAGGGCCTTGGAGTAGCAACCGCTGGGTTGTGAACCAAATAAAATAAATGTGTCTCTTTATTTTCCGCTACGCTTACTCGTGTATCAAACGAACGAAAAGATTTACGCTCGCTATTTACCCCCCCTCTAGCGACGCTTCTCGATCCAACAATTGGTATCAGAGTGGGGGCGCTAAGATTTGGTGAAACCACCAATCTAGCACGTTTTGGTTTTCTTTTCGTATTTTTTGATTTGTATTTTTCTTAGTTTTTTTTCCTCCCGCACTACTAATCCAAGACGAAGTCTTGGTATGCTTCTTTTGGTTGTGTATTTGCAAGTATTCTCTTTTGGAGTAGTCGATGGTAAAATGACCATATCTTTTCGTACAAGAGAACTCTCTAAACGATCTACCTACCAAATCGAAGCCCTCTGAGAGATCTACATTTCTTATGAGGGTTTACCCTCATAACAAGCTATTTCCAGCCCCAAAATCCAACATTTAGTACCCTTTCGGGGACATCAAAGGTCGTAAGTTTCTAGTTTTTGTTAGTTTCTTATTCCTCTTATTTATTTCTGTTTATTTCCTATTATTTCCCGCACTACTAATTCAAGACCAAGTCTTGGAATTCTCTTTGGTTTTTATTCGTGTTTTGCAAGATATTTAATGGCTCATATTGAGGGATATAACACCACCCAACCTCCGTTCTTTAACGGAAATGATTTTCGTTATTGGAAAGGTCGGATGGAGTGTTTCTTGAAAACACAAGTCGAGACTTGGATAATAATCCAAACCGGCTTTGCTCTACCCATCAATGATTAAGGGGAGCCCTTGGATTTTAACAAGTGGACAAATGCAACCAAGAGGCAAATTGAAGTCGATGCAAGAGCAATCCAAATATTGCAATGCGGCTTGTCCAAGGAGGAACTCAATCGCATTGGACCATTCATTAGCGCCAAAGACCTCTAGAACAAATTGATTGATTTACACGAAGGGACGCCCGATGCTAAGGTATGTAAAAGAGATTTACTTTTAAATAAACTGTACAATTTAAAGATGCAGGATCACGAGACCATCACCCAACTACATGCGCGGATCCAAGATATCATCAACGGTCTTCACTCGATCGGGCAAGCCGTAGAGAACCGGGACCTTATAAGGTACGCTTTAAATGCTTTCTCTAGGACTACCTTGTGGGCATCCATGGTCGATGTCTACAAGGTCTCTAAGGACCTTTCGAAGCTTAGGTTAGATGAATTATTTTCCGAGTTTAAACTTCATGAGCAAACTAACGTGGTCCGGGCCGAGAGAGGTATTGCTCTACTTGCAGGACAAAGAAGCAAGCCACCTACTAGGCAAGTAGATGAACTCGAACCCGAAGATGAATCAGAGTTCGAATCGGAAGAGGTGGAAGCAATAGTGAACGTAGTGCGAAAGATCGTTCGGAGGGAAAGGAGGCTACTAAAGAACCAAAAGAGGGAACAATTCAAATCAAATCAAAAGAAGGCTTTTCGTGCAACATGGGACAACGAAGAAGGCATCGGCATAGCATGCATGGCAAGACCCGAAGAGTCCGAGTCAGAGTCCGAATTTGAATCCAATTACAACACTGACTTCGAACTCGAGGACTATTTCGAGAAGCAACTCAAAGCCTGATCAAAAGAGAAAATTAAGGTTAACCGCTCACTAATTCATACGCTTTACAATATAATTAAAGTGCTTACTAGGAAATTAACTAAGTTCGAGTCTAGAGTTGAGTCGTTACTTGAGGAGGTTGAAACCCTCAAGCTAGAGGCTACTCTAACCTCTTCAACTAGTCAAGTTCAAGAAGAAAACTCAACTCAAATTGAAAAACTTGAGGAGGAGAATTCTCTCTTGAAAGACCGAGTTCAAGAGGTTGAGGCTAGGTTGGAAAGGTTCACGTTGGGATCTAAGAACCTTAATCGACTACTTGGAACCCAAAGAGCCGTGTACAATAAAGTCGGACTCAGATTTAAGTCAAAGACTACGAATAGGTCTTATATGTCTATCGTAAATCGTAGTCATCAAAGAGTCCAAGCATGGGTCCCAAAGGTTTTATTGAACTCACATATAAGGACTAATAAGTTTTGGATTCCCCAGGATCAAGTTCATTATTTGAATAGACCATATTGGTTCAATGGTCCAGGGGGAGCTAACACTAAAATAGTATACCCGCTTACGTAGCAAAACCATTGAATATTTTACTTTAATTTTTAGAATGACTAGATAGGAAAAATAGTTAGTCAACTCTTGACAACATAGTATCAGGACGCGGTGAGATGATAGTACGTTAGGGAAATAAAGTCTCGTGTATTCGAGCTAGATAAGGCATATCTAGCTTGGTGCACTTGACCGAGTGGAACTAGCTGAAGCTACCTCGTCGTATCCTAAACTAGTTAGACCATGAAGTAACCCTAAGTGACTTAAGTGATATTTTCTTGAATTTGGCTTTGTGTAAGGAAGTGGTCGTTGTTCCGATCAAAGAAGGCCCCTGTGCCTCGCCACGACCTGAAAGCCAGTTTCTCGAAAAGTTACTTAACGATCTAAAGGTTAAATCCGAATCTAACCCAAGGTTGACTATCTTTAATCAATTTAAAATCAACTTCTGAGACACATAGAATGGGTGAGATGTTAAGGATAATTGAAATATAACCTCTTCAAAATACTACTTATTTTCTCAACTATTGTACTTAACAACTTTTAGGCCAAAGTTTAGCGCCCCCTACATCTCTTATACTTCATATATTTGACTAAGCGGGAGAGCAAACTTGCCCTAAGGGTTATATTACAAACATTTAGATTATTGGTGCAGAGGGACACACCTCGAACCAATTTATCTAACTACTACTAGATGCATACTTGGACTCATATTTGATTTATCTAGATGCATGCATATACGATATTGTTTTAAAACCCCTATTTTATACAAAAACTCCAACATTTTTTTTTGATTTATGGCAAAAGGGGGAGAAGAGCAAAAGTTAAGGGGGAGTAACACAAAAATTTAATTTTGAAAATTAAAGTTTCTCTTTCAAAACTCACCTAGGGTTAAGGGGGAGTTTTGGTTAAGGGGGAGTTTTTGGGAATGACATTCATCATCTACTATACTTGTTTTATGCTTTGATTCTCCTTAACTTTGTGTTGGTTTGCCATAGATCAAAAAGAGGGAGATTGTTGGTGCAGGGGCACTAGATAATCGAACCTGTGTTTTGATTATGGAAACGACATAAAGTTAAGTTTACATCATTATCTCACGAGCTAAATTGAGTGTATAGAAAAGTACTAAAGCTGGAGCTGAAGGCTAGCGACACCCGGAGGAAGCCGTGGTGGTCGAGCGACACTCGAGTGGCTTCGGAGGGAGCCGAAGGAATCGAGTGGAAGGCCGGAAGCGAAAGTGACACAGTAAGTATCGAGGTAAGCTCGTGTGAGTGAGAGATGGTAAGGTCGTGTCCTCTATACGGGGACGACCATAGGCGACGATCCGACTAAGACTTCCTGTGGAAGGTCTAGGTCGAGATCGGATGGTTAGAAACCGTCACATTTATCATTTTTCGAGCTAACCTCTTACTGTAGGGGAGTGGCCAGGCTAACAGTCGACTGCTGGACATTGGGCAGTCGACTGATACTCATCAGTCGACTGATGGCGATGAATCAGACTTTGCGCTAGGTCAAAACGGATAACATTTGACGCGGCCACTTTGCGATAAAATTTGTACAACTTCGTGATATGTTCCAAATTCTGAGGAGACATATTCAAGCACCAAACTCTATAAAAGGAGGGAAGGATTCCAACTCCAAAGATCATCAAGTTTATTCTCAAGTGCTCCTACAACGCCAATGCTCCAACATCGTCATAACGCCGACGCGATGACAAGTTCTGATCCTCTTCGCCAACAGCAGCATTAAGTAATATATTTTGATATTGTATTCCTTGTTTTTATTCATAACGAGGTGAGGTAGGCTTGTTGCCTCATCCTCATACTTTCAGTTTTGTGATCGTTGTCTCGTACCTCCAACAAGGAGGAGACATTATAGTGCTTTGCCCTCCGTACGCGGTCTAGGACCGATAGGGCCTTAGAGTAGCAACCGCTGGGTTGTGAACCAAGTAAAATAAACGTGTCTCTTTATTTTCCGCTACGCATACTCGTGTATCGAATGAATGAAAAGATTTATGCTCGCTATTCACCCCCCTCTAGCGACGCTTCACGATCCAACAGTTTCTGCAATGCAAAAAGCCGTTTTTGCGGCTCGGAAAGTCCAACAGTGGTATCAGAGCCACGTGCAAAGCATGTATGTGTTTTAAATTTGTAGTTTTTGTATTAGATATAAAAATTATAGATTTTTTTAAGTTTATTTAAATTTCCTATTTTATAGATTTTTTGCATATTTTTTCTCGAAGAGTCGAAGCAACAAGTGTTGGGACACTTGTAGGCTTCAATCGCCGAGAAAAACTCTCCGAAACGGCGAGTTCTCGCTTTAGGTTTTTGGGACAATGACTTAAGTCGCTGTAATATCAAGTAGGGACATTCACAAAGTTTATTTTTGCGAGTAGGGGCGCTGCTCCTATCCCCGAAAGGGGCTTTGTCCCACAATCGCGCCCGGAAATCGCTTAGCGGGACCGTTACGGAGAGGTGATTCATAAAATTGAAAATAATAGGAAAAATTATAGAAATTTATGTAAAATACATAATTTAAAATTATGTATAATTCTGTGATGGTCATGGCCCAAGAACCTCAATATGATTGGATGATAATGTGTTGTAATTCATAATACGGCCTGCGTGCCGTTTTTGTGGTTGTGCATGTTGTATAGGATATGCGACCTGTGCGTTGTGCCTCTTCTTTTAAAATTCTAGTTGTAAATAGTTTTATACTCGAATGTAACTCGAGTTTCATGTTTTTAATGTACAAAATGGAGCGGTGGAAGGTCCACTTGTAGACGGAGTTACGAGGAGGGAGCCGACAACACATGGCGGTCAAAGGAGGCGCTTGGAGAAGCCGCTAACCTTAGGTTGACCGTCCGATCTCATCATTGTCTTGAGAAGATCGTAGTAGGGCCATGACCTAATCACAATTAATTTATATATATATATGTTGATATATATATATATATATATATATATATATATATATATATATATGTTGATATATATATATATATATATATATATATATATTAGTTTTTCTTGTATGTATGTGATGCATGCTAGTAAATTTTGTTTGTATGTATATGATACATGCTAGGATATTTTACTTGTATGTATATGATGCATGCTAGTATAATGCTTGTATGTATGTGATGCATGCTAGTATAGGATAATAAAGGCCTTGATGCGTATATGATACACATTCACGATTAGATTAGATCATAATCGGATCAACTCAAAAAATGCCTACCAAATCTTGATACCCATCACTACCTCGATCATTTGTAGTTGTTGAATCTGCCAAAGCAGAGCAACGCATATTATCTTGGTAGGATGTGGAGGGACAATCTTGGTCCCGCCTATCATGGCTTGGGTTAGAGTAAACTCAATTAGATTGAGTAAAACTAGTTAACTCAATTGGATCGAGTAAAACTATAGGCATATTCCAACCGTTGGAAAGATATGATAAGATCACATTTACACTAAATCTTGGGCGATTTAGCCAAAGCTAACTCAAGGTCTTTTGTAAATGTGGGTCTTGATCCTATAAACAAGAGTTGCATAGAGATGTAATTGGTAATGTATTATCGACCGATCATACTAAGTCTTGGGCGATTTAGCCAAAGCTAACTCAAGGCGTAGTATGATGTGGATCTTGTCCCGCAAGAATTATAGCTAGTTTGTATGAATCAAGTAATGTGGTTTGACCACATCCATAACTCGATTCTACAAAAGTCCTATAATTCAGTGGGAGCATCATTTGATTAAAGGCCTAATTAAATGATAAAAGGAATATGATATTAATTTTCTGCATTGTGTATGTTGTAGATTACTATGTCGACAAACACGAACACTCTCTCCTTACGTTTTGTCCTTGAGAAGGACAAGCTTAATGGAGGAAATTTCCTAGACTGGTACAGGAACCTGAGAATCATTCTCACCCAAGAAAGGAAACTGTACATCTTGGAGCAGCCCATTCCGGAGGCACCTCCTGCCACTGCCTCACGAACTGACAAAGATGCTTACAAGAAGCATCAAGATGATGCATTAGATGTGTCATGTCTCATGCTCGCGACCATGAACTCTGAGCTTCAGAAGCAACACGAGTTCATGAATGCTTATGATATGGTTGAACATCTTCGTCAACTATATCAAGGACAAGCAAGGCACGAGAGATATGAAGTCTCTAAGACATTGTTTCAGTCCAAGATGCAAGATGGGACTCTCGTAGGTCCATATGTACTCAAGATAATTGGGTACGTAGAAAACCTACAGAGATTGGGATTCCCACTTGGCCAAGAGCTGGCCACTGACTTGATCTTGCAGTCTTTTCCACAAAGCTACAATCACTTTGTCATGAATTACAACATGAATGAAATTGATAAGCCACTGAGATGCTCAGCATGTTGAGAACTACCGAGCTCAACCTTAAGAAAGGAAAATCTGACTCCATTTTGATGGTGCAAAAGAAGAAAGGCAAGGGAAAGCCTAAAGGTAAGGGAAAGTCCCAAGCCAAGGGCAAAGGCAAAGAACTGAAACCCAAAGGAGGGGTGGCCAAAGAAGGGGCTTGCTTCCACTGCAAAGAAGCTGGACACTGGAAGCGTAACTGCAAAGCTTACCTGGAAGATCTTAAGCAGAAGAGAAGTGAGACTTCTACTTCAGGTATAAATGTTATAGAAGTCAATCTATCTATTTCTTTATCATGGGTATTAGATACTGGATGTGCATCTCACATTTGTACCAATGTGCAGACACTGAGAAATAGCAGGGCATTGACAAAGGGCGAGGTGGACCTACGAGTAGGCAATGGAGCAAGGGTTCTTTGTTATTCTTTGTAGGAACTTATGATCTATCTCGCCTCGGGCTTGTACTAGAACTAGATGAATGTTGTTATGTGCCTGCTTTAACTAAGAACATAATTTTGGTTCCTTGTTTGGACAAGAAAGGATTTACATTTATAATAAAGAACAAATGTTGTTCAGTTTATTTAAATGATATGTTCTATTGTAATGCACCTCTAATGAACGGACTCTACTTAGAGAGCCCCATCTATAACATAAGTACCAAAAGGTTCAAGTTAAATGAGTTGAACCAAATCTATCTCTGGCATTGTCGCTTAGGTCACATAAATGAGAGTCGCTTATCTCAGCTCCATAAGGATGGGTTGCTAGACTCATTTGATTTTGAATCATATAAGACATGCGAGTCTTGCCTTTTAGGCAAGATGACCAAGACTCCCTTTAGTGGACATAGCGAAAGAGCAACAAACTTGTTAGGACTTATACATAGTGATGTATGTGGCCCTTTCAATGTTGCTGCTAGAGGTGGTTACAGGTACTTCATTACATTTACTGATGAATTCAGTATATATGGTTATGTGTATCTCATGACACATAAATCAGAATCCTTTGAAAAATTCAAAGAATTCAAGAATGAAGTACAAAACCAGCTTGGCAAGAGTATTAAGATACTTCGATCAGATCGAGGTGGTGAATACCTTAGCCATGAGTTCGTGACTATCTAGCTGAATGTGAGATTCTATCCCAACTCACTCCTCCTGGAACACCACAGTGGAATGGTGTATCTGAAAGGAGGAATCATACCCTATTAGATATGGTACGATCTATGATGAGTCACACAGATCTTCCTATATCCTTTTGAGGATATGCTCTAGACACAGCAGCGTTAACACTTAACCGTGTACTATCCAAGGCTGTGATAAAGACACCATATACGATATGGACAGGGAGAAATCCCAAGATGTATTTCATGAGGATTTAGGGTTGTGAGACTTATGTTCGATGTCAAGTCTCAGACAAACTGGGACCCAAATCCGATAAGTGCTATTTTGTTGGATATCCCAAGGAGACTAAGGGATATTACTTCTACATTCCTAGTCAGCACAAAGTGTTTGTGGCAAAGACTAGGATTTTTCTAGAAAGGGATTTTTTTTCTAGAAAAACTAGTGGGAGTACGTTCGATCTTGAAGAAATTTAAGAGAAGGACCATAGCACTGAGACCTTGATGGAGGTTGAACAGGAACAACAAAGTGTTGTGGGTGATGAGATTATTGCACAAAGAGTTGTGGAACAACCACCTGTTCAGGTAGACCTACCTCTTCTCAAGTCTGATAGGATACTTCGTCAGCCTAAGAGATACTCATTTATCTTGTCTAACCATGATGACGTTATGCAAATTGAGAATGAGCCTACCTCTTATCAGAAAGCTGTGATGAGCCTAGACTCTGAGAAATGGTTAGAGGCCATGAGATCTGAGATGGAATCCATGTACACCAACCAAGTATGGACTTTGGTTGATCCACCTGAAGGGGTCAAACCCATTGGGTGTAAGTGGGTCTTTAAGAGAAAGACTGACATGGATGGACTTATGCATACCTATAAGGGCCGATTGGTGGCTAAAGGTTTCAAGCAAATTCATGGTATTGACTATGATGAAACATATTCTCCAGTGGCGATGTTTAAGTCCATTCGGAGCTTGCTTGCTATTGCAGCATACCACGATTATGAGATCTGGCAGATGGATGTCAAAATTGTATTTCTGAATGGAAACTTACTCGAGGATGTGTACATGACACAACCTGAGGGTTTTGTAGATCCACAGCATACTGGAAAAGTATGCAAGCTGCAAAGGTCCATTTATGGGCTAAAGTAAGCTTCTCGGAGCTGGAATCTTTGATTCGATGATGCGATCAAACAGTTTGGTTTTATCAAGAATGAAGATGAACCCTGTGTCTACAAGAGGGTTAATGGGAACACAGTTGTCTTCCTTGTATTGTATGTGGATGACATACTACTCATTGGGAATGACATCTCTTCGCTACAGTATGTGAAAACTTGGCTAGGGACATGCTTCTCAATGAAGGACTTAGGTAAAGCAGCCTGTATTCTAGGCATCAAGATCTATAGAGATAGATCTAAGAGATTGCTTGGCCTAAGTCAGAGTACATATATTGACATGGTATTACTACAGTTTGCCATGCAGAATTCCAAGAAGGGACTTCTGCCGATGTCACATGGTGTGAGTCTTTAGAAGACTCAAAGTCCCTTTTCTAGAGAGGAGAGAGACCGCATGGATAAGATCCCTTACGCATCTGCTATAGGATCTATCATGTATGCCATGCTGTTTACTCGTCCTGATGTCTCGTATGCTTTGAGTATGACGAGTAGATACCAGTCAGATCTAGGTGAGCGTCACTGGATAGCAGTCAAGAATATTCTTAAGTAGTTGAGAAGGACTAAAAGAATATTTCTTGATATTTGGAAGCGATGAGGAGCTAGCTGTAAAGGGTTACAGCGATGCCAGCTTCCAAACTGATCAGGATGATTATAGATCACAGTCAGGGTTCGTGTTTTGCTTAAATGGTGGCGATGTGAGCTGGAAGAGTTCGAAGTAGGACACAGTTGTTGATTCTACAACAGAAGCCGAGTATATCGCTGCATCTGAGGCAGCAAAGGAGGCAGTTTGAATCCGCAAGTTCATTACTGAACTTGGGGTGGTTCCTAGAATAGCATATCCCATAGAGCTTTATTGTGACAACAATGGAGCGATTGCACAGGCTAAAGAACCTCGCTCACACCAGCGGACCAAACAAATACTACGACGCTTCCATCTCATCCGAGAGATTATCGATAGAGGAGATGTAAAGATTTGCAGAGTACCCACAGAGGCTAACATCGCAGATCCCTTGACCAAGGCTTTCGTAAAGAAAAAACATGATGGTCACACTAGGTCATTGGGCATTAGATACTACGGTGAATGACACTAGTGCTAGTGGGAGATTATTAGTGAAAGCCCTAGAGATAATCATGTGATGATTGTTGTATTAACTTTATTGTATCATATTCCTATTTATAAAGGCATGGTTATTATATTTACTTGTATTGGTGCCAAATAAACTAAGTATAATAATGTCCTTGAGTAGAAGGTTCTTATCTATATCAATCGATTGGTAGAATCGATAATGAGATGATATAGAGAACACTACTCTTAATCATTCCTAGTCAAGTATTAACATTCAGGGACAATGTTAATGCATAGAGACTAGCCTGTAGGTCAACTCGATGATTTGATCTCACAAGTCATGGATATGAGATATCAAGTTGACACATGAGTATGCATTAGAGAATGTATATTGAATGACCCATCATGAGAAAGTATCATGGATCGTTATATGAGTGTCATATACTTTCTCATGTGACTATTTATCCTTGGACCTGAAGTCACCATGGTTCCCTACATAAGGAGTTACATACTTTGGCTTCGTCAAACGTCACCCGTAAATGGGTGGACTATAAAGGCGATTACTGGGCATGTAACAAATTATGCGGAGAGATGTGAGTGATGTAGATGAGATCTATCCCTCCTATATGATGGGAGTGACATCGTTATTCTTGATAGAGTGAGACCACGAAGTGCATGGCCATGCCTAAATGAGTCAATATGAGATATTGAGCTCATTTGATTAGAGTGAGTATACTTGGATTTCAAGATATAGATTGTACTGGGGATGATACGGTCTATGCCTCAATTGGTCAATCTAGATGTCAAGGATAGAGGAACATTGTCACATATTGTGAGAGTCACAATGGTGATGTTGGATCTCAACATTCTTGTAACTTCGGTAGCAATAATGTGTTGCTAGATACCGCTCATTGCTTATGTTCCTAAATCGGTTTAGGAGCATTGCCAACGTTACAAGAACCTATAGGGTCACATACAAAGGGAAATTAGATGGAGATTAGGTTCATATGATGAACCATGAGGATTAGGTTCATGGGATGAACCAAATTGGATTAAGAGTAATCCAAATTAGACTAATTGAGTTAGACTCAATTTGATTCAAGTGTTGAATGAGTCTAATTTAGATTTGATTCATTGAGTCAATTTAAATTAATGAATAGAGATTCATTAAATCAAATTGACTTGAATCAAGTGGTTAGATTTGATCAACCATGGGAGATAATAGGTCAAGTTTGACTTGACTTGAGAGGGAAGATGAATTGTCAATTTTTGACTTGACCAATTGCCATGTCATGGTGACTTGGCATGGGGGCTGGCCAATGATGATGCTCCACATCATTATGGACTTATCATGTGGTGCCACCTCATGATGGAGACCAAGATCCATTGGCTCTTGGAGTTACATGCATGCATGTAACCCCCCAACTTGAAGTGGCCGACCACCATTATTCAAGGTGTGAATTGATTTGGTGAGTAACATCTTCTTCTTCCTTGCTCTTCCTCAAGCTCTCTCCCATTCCTCATCTTGGTCGAAACTTCCAAGGAGTGCTAGCACACTCTAGGTTGATTTTCTCCACCATTTGTCCATGTGGATACCTGTAGAGGAGTGTACACTTGACACTCTTGAGTTTCGGCAAAGCATTTGGATGAGCGGGATAAGCGAAGGGCGTCGTTACGAGGGTAATGCTTTCGTCTTGTAGATCTAAGGTAGATCTAATGTTTTAAACACATACATGAATTTAGTTTTATATATCTTCGCACGGATCCGTAACTGGGCTTCCGAGGTTTCCGCAATACAAAAACCGATTTTTGCGGCTCGAAAAGTCCAACATTTTCAATCTTGAAATAGTATTTTTAACCAATAATCAAATAGAATATTTGATATTCGACTTATATCAGACTACCAATCGATTGATAAATTAAAAACTACGAATTTAAAATTTTTAGTAGGTTTAGGATATAATCAGTCGACTGATAAGATTTAGCAGACGATTGATATTGAGAGATTCGATTGGTTAGGCAATAATCGACTGATGATAATGAACAACTAACTATTGTGGTTAAATTTGAGCTAGAAAGAGTTGTCCTATGACTATAACGTGCAAATTCAGTGGAATAGTTGACCTATGAGAGAAGACAATCGATTGATTGATGAAAATAAACTCGACAACAATCTTATAAAAGAGAGTTTTTGTGGAGGATTTGGAGACTCGACTCTTGAAAATTATGAAGGGAAAGTATTGTTACATTTCAAACCCTCACAGAGTAATCCAAAGCAACCAAATAGCTAGTGAGAAAAGTGATAAGCACTTGTGTTTCACTCTAATCCTTGTATTTAGTTTTTTTTTTCTTATGAAGAATAGGTTGTAAGAGATTTCTCTACCTTTGAAAAGTATCTAAGAAGAAGAAAATATAGTAATGCTCACATTAGGAAGCTAGACTATGGAATAAGAAATGAGAATTCTAAACCACATAAAATTTCGATTTGTTGTGCTTATTTTTTATTCCTATTTCTATTGTATATTAATTGTCTATAGATAATTAAGAACAAATGATGACCAAAATTAAATGTAATAATTATTCACTCCCTCTAGCGGCAATAGTTCCAACACACTTGTCCTTTTAAAGTGATCTAACAAATTTAAAATTGAGAAAGGAATAGTTTTGATTAAAGTTGTTATATATATATATATATATATATATATATATATATATATATATATATATAAAATTTGAATATAAATAGATAAATGCACTCTATGAGGTTATTGAAACTTGCCCATATTTTTAAAGTAATATAAAAAAAAATCAAAAATGGTCATGTAGTAGTTTTGACTAAAAATGTTATACAGATTTTTTTAAACTTTGAATATAAATAGATAAATACACTCTAAAAAAATCCTTAGAGTCTACCCATACAAAGTAACTAAATGCCTAATGTAGGAATTGAAAAACGAATTATTGCATGGGTTATTCTGAAATAAGAAAATTGTAAACATTTATGGAGTACGTCAATTTTTTCGAACCTTCATACTCTTTTCCTTTGTCTAGAGGATTTGTCAAATAGTTTCTTGTTGTTGGAAGAACAATTACAAATGAAAATTTCCTCACAATTCCACGAAACAAATTTCGATCACGCCTCGAATGTTCCCTTTCTCCAGACACAGTCTCGAAAAAAAATTCGACAAAGCTTCCACATTGAATCTAATTTCACACTCCCCCTTTGTGTACACAATGAGCTCCTTTTATCTTTGTTGGACTCATTCCTTGTCCTACACAACTTGCACCATTGTGGGCAATTACTACTCATGTAGCAGTAACTGTAGACATAAATGTCAATATCTCCCACTCGTCCAAGTTAAGCCACAAAGGCAAATGATCACAAAAACCAATAAGAATAGAGGTCACTAGTCACATAGACTAAATAGTCACAAAGATTAATAGAACAAATAATCACAAAGACAAATAGAACATTCAATTCATACTTAGAAAAATGGTTTATGCGACAGTAAACATATTGAGCAATCAAATCTAAGAAAATTGTTACATCTTACATAGTTGCTCATTAAGTGATCAATGCTAAGAAAGTTATTACATCTTATTTAGTCGCTCACCAAATGACACTTAGTCACTCTTCAAATGGCATACAACCTTTCTCCAAGCTCCAGGTGGCACACAAACTGATGAGGTCATAGATGGATTTTCTAGCCTCCTATCAATGCCAAGGTGTGTGTAGGAAGCTCAGGCTTCTCTCCGGGCGCAGCAGTAATAAAATATGAAAGGAAAACACAAACAATCAAAGGAAAGAGCAGAGACACAGAATTTAACGTGGTTCGGAATAAAGATTCCTACTCCACGGGGGTGAGCTCTCCCACGAGCTACGGTGCCAAAGCACTTTCACTATGAATTTCCTCCTTCACGGAAAAAGCTTCTGGAGGCGGAGGGAAAAAACCTCTTACAATTAGCTCAGTGTACAAAGGTTGAAAGAAAATGGAACTTGCTACTCTCCTCCTCTCCTTCTTCTTCCCCGATGATGCGGTGTCTCTCCCCTTCGAGCGTGCCTTCGTCTCTCACTGGAAGTTGTAGGGATCCCCCTCTCTCTCACCCCTCCTCTGCCTTTTATTCTCCTCCTCTTCCCTGGCTAGCTGTTGCATAACGAACATCTTCTATCACTATATACGTGGCCACCTTGCTTACTTAGAGAATCATTCTGTTACAGAAAGGGGGAGTGGAGACTCCTCCGAATATTATGTGGGGTCATAATCTGTCATATAATAAACTTCTCGCCAACATTTTGGGAAATATTCTAGCCCGTCCCTTTCACTCACTTTCCCCTCGTAAAGTTAACCTAAACCTACTGCTTAGGCTTAGCATAGATCTTAGACTTCTTACCTTAGACTTTTTATAATAGCTCGACCCAACTCCTATCCTCCCCCTACATAACCAATCTCCAAGCCCGTTCTACCGAATCGATTCTTATACTCTCCATACCGAGCCAATCTCCAAACCCGCTTGCCCGAGCCAATTCCCATGAACCACCTCACCGAGCCATTTTTACCAGAGCTACATTACTGAACCGATTTTCTCAGACCCACTCTGCCGAACCAACTCTTTGTTTCTGACAGTGTCTTATGCACGGGTTCTTTCATTTCACTCATGGGAAAAGGTAGCAGCAGTATCATTAGCCAACCCCTAAAAATAGTCAAATGAGGTACTGAGTTTGACTTTTTAAGTATAATATTTCTCATCCATCCTTTCCTTACCAATTCGAATTTACCTTTTCCTGTTACCTTACTTGATATGCTCGAAGCGGCTTACTGGGCCCATGGGCCCCGCTTTTCTTCTTCTACCAGGTATTCGAAAAGCCACAAAACTCTATATAAATCCCCTTCTTCCTCTTTTTACGAACAACTTAACGCTCTTAGCGATTTAGTCTTTTCTTCTCCCCCTTCCAACGACTTTCTTCGACGGTGGTCAGGTGCCCTAGCCCCCTCTCTTGCAAGCGTTCTCCCTTCGACCCTCAAGTAAGTGCTCCTCCTCCTTTTGCACCTATGACCCCAAAGAACCTATCCCCACACCCTTGGTATGAACACACTGTCACCCAGCTAAATAACAAGCATTATTTTTTCGATCGTAGGCACCAATACATAGACTCCTCTGTGCCTTGCCATTTCAACACTACTTCTTATCAACCCTATCTTCCTCCGCCAGGCCTACATTGCTTCTTCTCCGAACAACTACTTAATGGTTTATATCTGCCTGTGCCCCCTTCCTACCTAGAAATTTTAGACTTTTATAAGTTGCCCGTCAACCAATTTACTCCCAATTCTTTCCGCATACTATCGGGGGTAGTCATAGTATTCTGACATCTAAGTTTTCCTTTGTCCCTGCAGCTATTTCATTGCTTCTTCTAGTTAAAATCTTCCAAAGAGGGCCTCTTCTATCTATCTAATCACCCAGATTGTTAGTTTCTAGTAAACATGCCCTCTTCTCATAAGGGATGGGAAGTGCTCTACTTCTTTGCTCAACTTCCGACGCCCCTTCAGCATTCGGATACCTGGAAACTAGATCTTCCTGAGCTACCCTCCTTTCGCAAGGTTAGAACTTAGTGTAGGGAATTCTTTATGCCAAATGGCATATGCGCAACGGAAAAATTAGGATCCCTTCCAAGTGATCCATGCGAAAGCAAACTCGTATAAAATAAATTTCTCTAAACCAAACCTATCTTATAGGAGAGGATTACCTTTGTTGCGTGCTCTTGTTAATCCCGCTTCTTCCTTTTGTTTGTTGGATCTTTAGCACGTTCAAGTGTCCGTGCCTCTATATGTATCCACACGAGCAAGCTCTTGTCTCACAAAAGAAAACTAGAGGAGCTCTCCTTTACTTCTTGCTAGAGAAGTCCCTAAAGGAGAGGAAGAGAGGGAAAAGGAGAAAGGAAGAAGAAGACTCCTCTTCTTGCTAGCCTACACTCACAAACCCACACAACCAAAGCTTCCACCAAGCTCTCTCACAACCACAACAACACTTGCTTTGGCCGGCCACTTCATGGGGTCTTTTATAGGGTTGGAAAAACCCTTTCACCTCCACACATTCAATGCAATCCATTGCATTGGGACACAAGTTTGGCCGGCCACTTAAGGAGACAAAACCATTTTGTTTCCTTCCACCTTATCTAGCTTAGGTGGATGCTTAGGTGGCATGCTTATGTGGCATGCTTATGTGGCATTCTTATGTGGCATTCATGCATGTTGAATTAATCTTATTAATTCAATTAAGCTTATGTTATCATGTTGAATTAATCTTATTAATTCAATCATATTGAATTAATCTTATTAATTCAATTAAGCTTATGTTATCATATTGAATTAATCTTATTAAATCAATAAGGTAACATATTGAATTAATCTCATTAAATCAATTAGCTAAAATTCTCATTAAGCTTAAAGTCCAAAAACCATTTTGTACTTAAGCTTATTCCCAAATTATTCTAGTCAAACTAGAATACTCTAATTCCTCTAATTATCATACTCTTTGTGTGTGACCCTATAGGCTCTCATAACGTTGGCAGTGGACCTAAACTCTTTTAGATACACAAGCAATGAGCGGCATCTAGCAATACATCATTGCTACCCAAGTTACGAGATAAGTCAAGATCCGACTAACCTTAACGTGACTACTATAATATATGACCGTGTCCTTCTATCCTTGATATCAGATTGATCAATGAGGCATAGACCGTGTCATCCTCGATCAATCTATGTGTTTCTTGATCCCTGAGTAAACTAACTCAAACAAATGAGCTCAATATCTCATATTGACTCATTCGAGCATGGCCATGCGTTTTAGTAGTTCTACTCAATCAAGGGGCCCACCGATATCACTCTCGTCATATGAGAGGGATAGATCCCATCTACATCACTCACATCCCTCCACATAATTTGTTATATACCCAGTAATCGCCTTTATGGTCCACCCTGTTACGGGTGACGTTTGACGATACCAAAGTACATAACTCCTTATGTAGGGAACCGTAGTGACTTCAGGTCTGAGGACTATTCATACCAATAGTCACATGAGAAAGTTTATGACACTCATATAACGATCCATGAAACTTTCTCATGGCGGGTCAGTTCAGTATATATTCTCTAATATATACCCATGTGTCAACTTGATATCATATATCCATGACTTGTGAGATCAAGTCATCAATTGACCTACATGCTAGTCTTTATGTATTAATATTGCCCTTGCATATTAATACTTGACTAGGAACATTTAAAAAGTGTTCTCTACAGCCTCTCATAATCAATTCTGCCAATTGATGTGCTGTAGATAAGAACCTACTTTTCTAGGGCATTACTATATTTAATTTAGCTGGCACAAGCAAAACTTAAATATAATAACCATTCCTTTGCCTTTATAGAATATGATACAAAATGTTCCCTATTCAACCATCACATGATTGGTTCTTAGGGCTATAACTAACACTTAGTGTCCCTTTCCAGAGGTCTACTGAGTATTAAAAGAATACCACTATAGCTCGGACCATCTGATGAAACCTTCCCTCTTCAGTCGCCACGAGCTCTCCCCTTTTCCACTGACCAACCCGGACGCCATAGGTAGGATGCTATTTAGACTTCGACACAAATAAGTTTTATGGGCAGCATGTTCTCTAATAGTGGATTTTGCAGATAACTTAATGCAGGACACCATCTTCAAAGGGGAGGAGATTGTAGTAGCAAAGAAGAAGACTTCCAAAAAACGAAGCAAAGGCAAGTCTCTAACATCTCCCTCTTCTCCCCGTAAAAAACTATGTCCCCTCAAGGAAGGTGTCCCCAGCTCTTCCACTATTCCTGCACCCTCTTCCTTGAATTCTTCTCCTTCGCCCTCCCCCTTAAAACTAAATAGGCACCGATGCCTAATTATCTATGAACCTCGGGTGGAAGAGACCACATTGGCCTCCCCCCTCTCTTCCCCTCAAGAAGAACTTTCTCCTTCTCCCTCTGTCATTTCATCCCCCTTTCAACCCGACCCAAAGGGTGATTCACCAGGAAGTTCCTTCCCTATAGATACTCCTATGGATATACCTTCTTCTCCCACTCCGATTCAGGCCATGGACCCTTCCATACCCTCCATGTCCACAACGGAGTCCTTTTTGGTGGGAGGGGATCCCCCCCTAGACTCTCCTTCTACTTCTTTAGGGTCCTCCCTCAGAATACGCAGTACATAGGGAGTACGTCTCTTCAACCAGTCTCAATTATAGAGCCCTTATGAACGCTTATGCAAATCGCTAGCGGAGGTAAGCTCTCCTCTATCTCACCTTTAGGGTGTAATAGCTAGCCTGTATTCCCCTAGTGCCCTATCTTTGATTTCACGCGGTTAAAGCTTGTAATGAAACAACACTAGGCATAGTGCATTATCAATCCACCATGTCTGCTCGCCATACCACCTCCCTTACTCAACAAAAGAAATTAGCTCAACAGCTAAAAGAGGGCAAGAAAAAGGAGTCTACCTTGGTTGCCCAATGTGATGACTTAATGACCCAGCTAGCAGTGGATCGAAGTGAGCAAGAGGGACTTCAAAGAAAGGTAGAGGACCTACAGTAGTAGCTATTCCTACAATCTACCCTACTTCAGTAGATCCCCCTCCTCACGCAAGAACTGGAAGAACAGAAAGTACAACCTGCAGAGGCCGAGCTCCGAGCTTCTTAGTCTTCTACAACTATATTCCAGCTTCGATAGGAATGCCAAATTTGGAAGGTCACTTTGGAGTCATGCAGGCACCACCAAGAAGACCTATCTTTGAAGGTCTCCACACTTCCAGGGCTGCTATCTTCAATAATTGCTCAGCAAAAACAACTTCAAAAGGAGCACACGGAGGCTCTGGTTTCACTAGGTAAACAAGCTATGATGACCACGATAGATAGAGATGCCCTAGTCATCCAGTTAGCCGAGTGCCAATCCTAGCTGAAAGAGCAGGAGGCTGACATAAAAATGAGATATGCTCAGAAGGGTGTGCAGCTATTCATGCTAGGCTTTGATGGATCCTCCTCCTTGAACACCGCTCAGGGCTACCCTCTGCCAGACACTGACACGAGCTATTTGGACCCTGAAGTGACTCTCGCTAAATGTCCTCCTGAGCTCTTTGAATTGTAACTATCATGTCTTCCTCATAGTACTGATCTACTTCTTATTAATGAATATTTTTTGACAATTGTACTGCCTTGTGCTGCCTTCTGCGTGTGCATTATTATTGATCAAAAATTTTTTAAGGACACTTCTGGGCACTTCATTTTAAAATTTCATGGCAATGAGATTTGCTTGAGGACAAGCAAAGATTTAAGTCTGGGGGAAGTAATGTGAGCAAAACATATAGGGTTTTAGGAGTAGTTTTCGTTCACATCTCATTACATTTCATGTTAGTTTCATGCATATGCCACTTTGTTTTGTATACATTTTCTATTTTCTAGTTCGGAGGACTACTCTTTATACTTTTGCGTGTTGGAAAGCATTTAAGGGGAAAAGGCACACTTTCGGAGCAAAATGACATTTTGCAGCTAGACGCAGAATGGGACACAACCAGGGCATGTGGCTATACACGAGCGTGTCCAATGGTCGAGATCAGCCACCCCTGGGCTGCACATGGCTTGGTCGTGTGGAAACACACGATCATGTGGCGCCCAAGTAGATTGACGCGACTAGGGTTTTTTTGGATTTTGCAGCGGTCCGAGATGATGTCTATATAAGGATGGCTCCGCCCAAACCCTAGGGGGGAGGCACGATGGCTAGGATGGTACAACGAAGCCCTAAAAAGCTTCGGGAACTCGTAACAGGGAGGAAGAACGCCGTCGGAGATCCAAGTTCTGCACTTCAACGCCGGAGAGAAGGCCATATTTGCATTGTAACCTCTTGTTCTTACATTTTATTTCTGATATTTCGAACATGAACATGCCTTGTGATTCTCCTCTTCTATATATGGAGTAGTTTCTTCGATTCTAGGATTAGGGAGTAGCTTGTGTGCACATGACATGTTGATTTAAATTGAATTCTATTTTTGAGTTTGAATTTGCAATTGGAAATTGTTTATACTAATATCTATGCGTATTTAGTTTTCTATCTGCTGTGCTTAGGCGATACGAGGGGTGATAGCCCTTGTATCTAAGATTTAGGGGATTTATACAAGGAACCTAGGGGTAAACCTGATCTCTCATAACCGTGGGTAGAAGGATGCGATGGAACTGGAAACGGTTCATCACAGGGATTGATTTGGCATCCTCGTACCGCCTATCTCGTCCTTGTAAGGCAGAGATAGCTCTCGATAGATGCAGTGACTCATCGGGAGAGTGTATGATGTCCCTTCCACAAAACAATAGTTAGACATTTAGACAATGCCCAATTGATAGCATGTTTTGCGACACACAAGTGAAATCGAAGTCCTAGAATCCCTTTTAAAGATCTCGACACACTTCTTTCTTCCTCCGTGTGACACCGTACTAGAGTTTAGTCCACCGACAACCCTCGCAATCGAAACCTTTAGATTTTACTTCTGAATAATTTCACCCACTGAACAATTCGGTACTCGAATCTCAGTCTCTGTGGGATCGATAATCTTTTATTACTTGACGACCTCCGTGCACTTGTCGATGTTGAGCGCGAGCGCGCGCTTCGAGTCCTCGATGACCTCCATCGCAAAATTTGAGGTCGCGTTCGCGTGCATCACTGGGTGAGGACCCACCTCCCCTGCTTCACCCTATACAAAGATACAAATGATATGTATGGATGAGTTAAAACTCAGCTCTTCCGATCCACCACCGCATGGGGATAAAAATAATGTATATATAGTTGAGGTAAAACTCAGCTCTTCTAGTCCAACACAACACGAGGATAAAATAATGTATATATAGCTGAGGTAAAAATCAACTTTTCAGATCCACCACTGCACGGGGATAAAATAATGTATATAGCTGAAGTGAAATTCAGCTCTTTCGATCCGCCATTGCACGGGGATAAAATAATGTATATAGCCGAAGTGAAATTCAGCTCTTCTGATCCACCACCGCATGGGGATATAAATAATGTATATAGCTGAAGTGAAATTCATCTCTTCCAATTCGCCACCGCACGGGGATAAAATAATTTATATAGTTGAAGTGAAATTTAGCTCTTCTGTTCCTCCACCGCTTAGAGATAAAATAATGTATACACTGAGATAAAACTCAGCTCTTCCGATCAGCCACCGCACGGGGATAAAATAATGTATATAGCTGAAGTGAAATTCAGCTCTTCCGATTCGCCACTACACAGGGATAAAATAATGTATATATAGCTAAGGTAAAACTCAACTCTTCCGATCCACCACTGCAGGGGGATAAAATAATGTATATAGATGAAGTGAAATTTAGCTATTCCGATCCGCCACCATACGAGGATAAAATAATATATATATAGCTGAGGTAAAACTCAGCTCTTCCGATTCACCACCACACGGGGATAAAATAATGTATATACCTGAAGTGAAATTCAGCTCTTCCGATCCGCCACCGCATGGGGATAAAATAATGTATATAGCTAAAGTGAAATTCATTTCTTCCAATCTGTCACCGCACAGGGATAAATTAAGGTATATATTGCTGAAGTGAAATTCATCTCTTCCGATCTGCCATCGTACGGGGATAAAATAATGTATATAGCTGAAGTGAAATTTAGCTCTTCCGATCCACCACCACACGGGGATAAAAAATAATGTATATAGCTGAAGTGAAATTTAGCTCTTCCGATCCGCCACTGCACGGGGATAAAATAATATATATATAGCTGAGGTAAAACTCAACTCTTCCCATCCACCACCGCATGGGGATAAAATAATGCATATAGTTGAAGTGAAATTCATCTCTTCTGATCCGCCACCGCACGGGGATTAAATAATGTATATAGCTGAAGTGAAATTCAGCTCTTCCGATCCCCCACCGCATGGGGATAAAATAATGTATATATAGTTGAAGTCAAATTTAGCTCTTCTAATCCGCCACCCCACGGGGATAAAATAATGTATATAGCTGAAGTGAAATTCAACTCTTCCGATTCACCACCGCACAGGGATAAAAATAATGTATATAGCTGAAGTGAAATTCAGCTTTTTCGATCTGCCACTGCACGGGGATAAAATAATATATATAACTGAAGTGAAATTCAGCTCTTCCGATCTGTCACCGTACGGGGATAAAATAATGTATATAGCTGAAGTGAAATTCAACTCTTCCGATCCACTACCGCACGGGGATAAAATAATATATATATATAGCTGAAGTGAAATTTAGCTCTTCCAATCCGCCACTGCATGGGGATAAAAATAATATATACAATTGAGGTAAAACTCAGGTCTTTCGATCCACCACCGCACGGGAATAAAATAATATATATAGCTGAAGTAAAACTCAGCTCTTCCGATCTGCCGCCGTACGGGGATTAAAATAATGTATACAACTGCACACAGATTCATCTCTTCCCATCTGCCGCTATATCTTCTTTCTTACCTCTATCTTGAACCCAACTCCTCCGATCCACCACCATACGGGGATATCTACTTGTCTTGCAGACAAACAATAAGAATAGTGATGACCTAGACTAGGGCTTCACTTGGTCAGGTCGAAAGAATTTTTTACTCTGCCATTGTATTTCTTCAAAAGTGCATCTACCTTAAACCCAACTCCTTCGATCCACCACCATACGGGGATATCTGCTCGTCTTGCAGGCAAACAATGAGAATAGTGACGACTCAACCTAGGGCTTCTTCTAGTCAGGTCGGAAGAATTTTTTACTTCGCTGCTATATTCTCCAATGCATTTATACCCAACTCCTCCGTTACACCACCGCACGGGGATAACGGCTTCGGCTAATGCCAAGCCATAAAAAGTGTGATGACCTGATCTAGGGCTTTGCCCCCTAGGGTCAGAAGAATTTTTTCACACTGCCATTCTTCACAGGTGTTTTTACCTTAAGCCCTACTCCTCCGTTCCACCACCGCACGGGAATAATGGCTTCGTCTAGCGTCGAGCCATAAAAAAGTGTGATGACCTGATATAGAGCTTTGCCCCCTCAGGTCAAAAGAAACTTTTTCACTTTGCCATTCTTCATAGGTATTTTTACCTTAAACCCTACTCCTCCATTCAACCACCGCATGTGGATAACGACTTCAGATAATTCCGAGCCACACAAAAGAATAACAATTTGACCTAGGGTTTCACCCCCTCAGGCCAGAAGAATTTTTTTACACTACCATTATTTCTTCATTCATCTGTTAAACGGGGACAATGGTTTTGGCTGAGGCCAAACTTTAAAGAAAAAATGAGAAGTATACCTTCAGGGGTCATATCTTTGCTCTGAAGTTAGATACTTTTGTTCTTCTACCGTGCAGAGACAATGGTCCTGGCAGATAATGGGTTGTAAAAAGAATAACTTACAATTCCACACTTCCTAAGGGCCCACCTCTCTGCTTTGAAGCCCAATTAACACCGTAAGCCCATCTGGTGCCCCATATAAGACTTTCCGTCTTCCCTCTTTTTCATTTCCATCTTCTTCTTCTGGCTTTCAACCTTCTTCTTCTTCTTCTCTGCCAGCGACAACTCCCCGATGCTCCATTAACTAACTTTTGTGTTTCTTTTCATCCTCAAGAGGCAAGATGCATTCTCTTTTTCAACAACTGCTAGCGAAGCACCGCCAAGGGTCTGGGCGGAGCGAGGGCCAATAGCCTACAATGCCTCCACCTTCATCCCCTATTTTATCTTCATCCATCCCCACCATCCCTATTCCAGCATCCCCTTCTCCTCCTCATTCTTCCGAAACCTCCTTCTTAATAGTGTCAAATGTGCTTAGTATAACCTTTCCATCACCACCTCCGATGTCACCTGCAAACCCTAGCTCACCCGTCTCTTCACCTTCTGTCCCGGGAATTCGTAAGTTGCCCTCTCCTTTTTTACAACATCAGGTTGAATTGAGGGGTGCTGCTCGCCTGCGTCTGCAGGTAGAGGATATCCCTGCTTCTGCTCTTTCTCCTTCTTCGAAGCCTTCATCAATATCAGAACCTACGCTAGCTGCAATTCATTCATCTTCGCCTCTGCACCCCTTAATCACCTCCCCCCTGCTTTCCCCTGCTACCCAAAATTCGAGAGGCGTTTCTCCCCAACTGAATACAGACTGTGACTTTAATGTTCTTCCCCTTACCAGCGAAGAGCCTTTAATCCCGATGCTCTCTATATCTTCCTCACTAGCTACCATGTTGGGCCGATTATCTTCTGCAGATTCTTCTTCCCCCGTCAGGCAGCTGGCGATTTCTGACATTTTGCAACCGACGTCCGTTTCCCCTCTTTCTTTTCCAGTTTCCTCGAGTCCATTGGCAAGAGCTCTATTCGTAGCCTCCTCAACACATCCGGCTGTCTCCATGCCCCCTTCCATTTCTTTAAACATCACCTTTTCTCCTCCCGGACCTACTGTACAATCTATTACCTCCACCTTTTTCCAACCCATCATGAGTGAACCTTTGCCCTTAGTGTCACCTATCCCCTCTTCTTCCTCCAACTGTGGTATTCAAATCCTGAACCTAGAAGTGCTAATTCCAAGGATAGAAAGTTTGCACCATGCTTTGGAATTGGTAAGCTCCCCAAACTGACTTCGCTGATTTCTTCTCTATAACGATTTTTCCTTTATTGATGATCCCCAGGCATTAACGAATTATCAAGAGCTGGATCGTTCCTTCACACAATACCGGGCTCAGTTTTTGCAATAGGCACAACAACGACTGGAGGATCAAATTGCTGCATAGGGTTGGGAGCATCTTCTACTGCAAGAATTGACGCGATTCTAGGATCAGTTAGTGAAAGCTCATTGCCAATGGCAAGAAGATGCTGGGACCATTGCGACATTACAAATGCAACAACAGGCACAGACGGAACTCTTATCTGCTCTGTAAGGCGCCCAGTAGGAAAATATTAATAGAACATCTCCCAGGTTCCAAGAATTGGTTGGTCATCAAGAGCAGATAGTTGAACTCCTTCGTGAAAAGCAAAGGGACGCTGAGATCATAGCAAACCTCAGAGCTCAACACCAAAGGGACGAGGATAAAATAGTGGATCTCCGCACCCGCTTATGCAAGGAGGTACAAGAAAACTCCTTAATAACTTCTAGGGTGCACGCTCACGCCTGCATACGCAGGCAAGAAGCATCCCTCCAGCGACTGGGTAATGAGATCGTCTGCACCAGTTCCCACACGGAGGTTGTAGAGGGAATTTCGGCCTCCATATGCCAAGATATGATGGAAATGATGAGGTTCCTGCAACAGGATCAGACCTCCTGAGCAAATGACATATCTATCTTGGCTGATGCCATCATGCAAATATCTCAACGATATTGCAAAATGCATCGATCTCTTCGCAAGCATCAAGAAAATTATCGTAGGCTTCATCAAGATCGAAGTTCTGACGACTCGAGCCAACGAGAATGTTTGATAGCTCTGATACGGACCACTTTTCAGGATAGATTTAACGAAGTGGTTCATCAATATGCCGATCAAGGGCTACCACCCGCTAACCAGCCTGCGCTCTTTCTGCACTGGGAGGTCAGCTTTAGGCGTTACCCTCCGGACCATTTCAAATTGTAATTTAATACATTACTTTAGGGTGGGCATTGTTAAGGGATGTTGATCGCTGCATGTAGTTCCTTCTTTATTTTTATTTTTTCCCTATTCCGCAAGAGGGAAATTATTCTTGATGCAACTGATTCGCCACTTGTGTTCGTGTTTGTCATATGTTGGATGACATATTGAACATCATGTATATTCCAAAAGGGACCCACTAAACTCTTTCCTTGACCTCTTTCTTCTTACATGGTATGAAAATACTTCAAATGTATAGCGTTCTAGGGTCAAGGGAGTTCCTTGCCCTGATCATCTTTCAAATAATAAGTCGATCCTGCCACACGATGCGTAACAACATAGGGTCCTTCCCAATTTGGAGCCAACTTCTCCGGGTCTCCTGCAGGGTTGACTTTGCGCAGAACTAAATCCCCTTCTCAAAATCTTCGAGGCACTACCCTTTTATTAAAGGCTTGCTGTACCCTTCGCTTATAAAGCTCTGCTCGCCTCCGTGCCTATTCTCATTCTCTTCTAGCAAATCCTGCTCGGTTCCTCGGATGATTTGATTCTGCTCCGGCTCATAAATTTTCATGCGAGCGCTACTCAAAAGGGCCTCCACTAGAATAACAACCTCCGTTCCGTATACCAAGATGAAGGGAGTTTCTCCCATTGCAGTTTTAGGAGTAGTTTGGTAGACCCACAGGATCCCTGGCAATTCATCCACCTAGTTTCCTCTCCGAGCACCTAATTTAGTCTTTAACCCCTGAATGAGGATCCTATTAGTCACTTTGACCTACCCATTAGCCTGAGGATGAGCTACAGAAGTGAAAGCCTGCTGGATGTTGAGACTCTGACACCATTCCCTGAAATTGCCACCCATTGTCACTGACCAATCTTTTTGGGATTCCATACCGACAGATGATGTTCTTCCATAGAAACTGTATTACTGCATTCTCAATGATTTTTGCGAGGGGTTCTACTTCCACCCACTTGGAGAAGTAATCCACCGCTACTAAAATAAATTTCTTCTGTAAAAGTGCCACAAGCATGGGGCTCATGTAGGGATGTATACTGAAAAGTCTATCTTTTATATGAACATCTTTATTTTGAAATAAGAATCACATGATCATTGTTTGCATATTTTTATGGTTATGCAATATTGTCTAATACATTACATTGTAGATAACATGGTGTGTGGTGTCACACGGGAGATCATGTTATCAGCTCCTTGTAAAGTACAAGTAATGGCTCACAACCGAGATGGCTTTGGACAAACCATTGGAATGGTTGTAGTGTGATTTGGTATTGGTTTGTCTTGACCATAGAATCACACTAGTGCACTTTGTGTGTATTGAGCAGGACCGACTTGTTGGGTTTCCGGCAACACGGCGTGTGTGTGTTCGATCATGTTTCGTAAACATGAGCACAGCGGAAGCAATTAAAAATAATAAATCTATATTTATTACAACACACACAACACACGCATGCATATTACAACAAGTGTAGACATAACCGTAAATTAAAATTTGCAATAAAAGAAATTATCTACGTTATACCTTTCGTATGACGTGTAGCGGGAACGGCATCAACCGGAACGATCCTCGTAAGAATCGTCTCTATCCGTATCAACGCCGAGCTCCTCGGGATGACTTCGCTAAGTCACGAGCTTCGTCTTCGTACGGGTTACTAGCCTCGTGTTGAAGACGACGTGATCGAGAGATGATCACGATCCGAATCCAAATTCGGATCCTAAAATGAGTTCTCAAAACTTCGCTTCTCCGGAAGGTATTCGTCAACCAATTGGCCGAATCGCCGTCCTCCACCTCAGAGGATTACGGAGATCAAATCCCGGTAAGTTAGCGCTGTCGGAGCACTAACCGTCGTCAAGCGGCGCTCCGACAACAAAGAAACAAGCTGTCCAGAAAAACTGGACAGCTTTTGGTGGAAGAATAGAGGCGGCCAGCAAGGAGAGATGGAAGCTCACCTTATCACGAACCTAGAGAGATCACGGAGGGTGGCGGAGGTTCACGGCTGAAGCTTGTGCGCGGCAATGACTTGGGGCGGCACAAAGGCTGGCGGCGACACACCTAGGGTTGGCGCCGACTAGTGGAGAGAGGAGGCGGCTTAAGACCTATTTTATAGAGAACTAATTCTCTTAATGGTTAATGGATCATATCCATAAAGCCCGTTAACCGCTCCATTAAGATAAGTTAAAATAAACCAAACCATGATGGTTTATTTTAAGTTAAAGCGAACCGAACCAACTTTTGGTTCATTCGTTTAAAATAAACCAAACCCTTTGGTTTATTCTCATCCATTGGATTAGAACCAAACCATTTTGGTCCATCCATTATGTCTTCATAAGACCACGGCCCATCCACGCTTCCATTGCATTGAAACAATTTCATGCTCGCTTTATGTTTGGTCCAACCAAACCTAGTTTCTCTCGGTCTGAGAATCCCATTCTCAAGCTCGTTTTAAATCCTTTGGATTACGCTCGTTGTGCGTGTGACCAAATAGGTTCTCGGTTTATGTTGGTCTATAATTAACCATTAATTATAGAGCGATCATGAGTGGCACCTAGTAGTACATCATGATCCCCGATTAAGCGAAAGATCAGCGGTTGATCGAACTATTTACGAAACCCTTGATGGCTCGAATGAATCGTGCCCCATTCCCTTCACTCATCTTATACCCACTTGGTTGAGGACATGGTCTATTGTGCCGGTCCCACTAAGTAGTGACTAAATCGTCACCTAGCCCAAGTATCATTTCCTCGTCCTACAGTTCTAGTTACTCCACATGTATCGAAGAGTACCTTACTCTAAACATGTAATGCTTTGGCCAAAGACTTTAGTAACAATCAGGCGAGAGGCCATGGTATACATCTCCTCGCAAGGAGTGGTGAATCCTTTATAGGCTATTGACACCTTCGATCACTTAGGCTTATCCCAATCATCCGGGTCCACATCTCCTTAGAGATGTTTGCTTAAGATGTCAAAGCATAAGTCTCCATGATCAAGATGACTTGAATACCGCAAGTCGAAGGAACATCGCACTTAAGCCCAGATAAGAACTTCATTGACATATCTATATGCAGAGAACCATATGAAGTCTTACGGTGGTCACTCCAATGAACTAGTTACCATAACTAGCATCCACGATTAACTCGGATATCACAATGTCTCGGCCCGGTGAGAATCAGCTTGGATACACCAAGGAGTATACCTCGTGCTAGTCTCGGCGAAATTGATGGTGTCCAAATCCATCAATTCATCGACTAGGGATAATTAGATACATCACAATTACACACGAGAGAACTAGTTGTGATCCAATCACAAATTCTCTCATCTGAATCGTATCGTGGACATCCGATAAATGAGTTTAAGATCCAATCAAATACATGAAACATGTATACTCAAATAGTGAATCTTCATTTATCATATAAATGGTTCATACATAAGGCGATTGCCTTAGGACATCTCTCATATATTACTAACACGACTTAGAGGTGATTCGATTTATTGCTGACTACATAATCAAATCGGACCTCAGATATTATATTGTACATACTCTTAATCCCGATATAATAACGGGCACATATACTTAGTACTCATCTCTTTGATTTACAATTGGGCGAGATTTATAGATTAAATCGGTAGGCCCGGTAAGTTGGGAGATGATATTATTTACATGGTGTGCCGTTGATTATAGGAGGAAACCGTGTCCTATATATTAGGTTGATGATGTCCCCTTGAGGAGCTCATAAGGTTCATCATGTAAACCCAGCTGGTTGACTTAGTCAACATGATGATAAGGTTGAGTGGTACTACTCGAGGAATTAGATGTTAATTAATTGATGGTCAGTAAATCAATTAATTGACGGACATTCGAGATCTTAAACACGGGGAGAAAATGTATAAATAATATATGGATCCCATATTATCATATGGGGGTTGGTGAGGTAGATCAATGATGATCCTTTAGTGGATTGGATCATCATTAGTGGATCGGACTTTATGTGGGCTTGATCCATGGGTGGCCAAGATCCAACTCCTCCTCATGGTCCCTATTGTAGCCTATTAACACCTCATGAAGCTTAGATCCAATGGATAGAAACAAAACTCTAGATTCAAAGGTAGAGATTAAATTTCTAAGATCCGACGGTTGAGATTAAATCCTTAGAACCAATGGTGGAGATTAAACCAAGTCTTATTTATAACTCTATAAAAGGGTGGACTAGGGGTGGGCGGCAACAATACAACAAGAAGAGAGGGGGCTAGGGTTTTGGGCGGCAAGAGCATGGGAGCATTAGGGTTTTGGGTGTTGGGAGTATGGGGAATACAATCAAAGTCCCACATTGGTAAGACATGGAAAAGATCATGTGCTTATAAGAAAAAAAGATATCTCCATTGGTATGAGGCCTTTTGGGTAAAGCCCAAAAATAAAACCATGAGGGTCTAGGCCCAAAGTGGACAATATCATGTCATTGTGGAGATATGTGGATATTATAAGTACTAACAATTGGTATCAGAGCCATGGTCCATGTCAAGCCATGAACCTTGAACGAAGGAAGTTGAGCTCCCATGTCCGGATCAAGAGAACCAGACATCAGGAAGGAAGTCTAGTTGGGTCGGGGGGACCGAACAACTGGCAGGAAGTCCTGGTGGGTTGAAGATCGGACATCAAGCAGAGAAAATCCTTCGAGGAGGGATAGGCTTGAGGGGGGGCCCAATGTGGTCCTTCGTTTGAGGGGGGGATTGTTGGGAGTATGGGGAATACAATCAAAGTCCCACATTGGTAAGACATGGAAAAGATCATGTGCTTATAAGAAAAAAAGATATCTCCATTGGTATGAGGCCTTTTGGGTAAAGCCCAAAAATAAAACCATGAGGGTCTAGGCCCAAAGTGGACAATATCATGTCATTGTGGAGATATGTGGATATTATAAGTACTAACATTGGGTGGCCACAATTAATGAAAGTTTTTCTTCTTCTTCTTCCTTTGGTGGCCGGCACCCTTCTTACCTCATCTCTCTTTGGCTTGGTCGGCATCCACCATTCTCCCTTTCATCTATGGCTGATGATGGATGGGGATTAGGGCTTGTCCCTTGGGCGGCAACACAATCCTAGTTGGGTTAGGATTGGGCTTGGGCGGCTAGGGTTAGGGTTTTGGGATTAGGTTGGGCGGCAACAAGAAGATGAAGCTCCTTTCTTCTTCTTCCTAAGGTTGGCCGGCCACTATTCTTCTTCCCTCTACCTTGGCCAAAGCTCAATCTATTCTTCTCCCCTTCATCCTTGGCCCAAAATTAGGAGAGCTTAGTTTAGGGTTTGGGTGGCAACAAGGAGGAGTGTTTTCTTTTCTCTTCTCCAAGTGTTGGCCGGCGTCCATGCCCTTGTTGTTTCTCCTTTGATTGGTTTACATACTCCATGTTCTCTTCCTTGGCCAGTGGCAACATCGAGTTTATTGACTTGGTGGCCGGTTCTAGATAGGAAGATGAGTTTTGTTTTAGGATCTTCCTTTGTTCGGAGTGAACAAGGAAAGGAAGATTGGTGATCTAGGAGGCTTCAACTTTTGGTAGATCGTCACCCACACGACGTCCGAAAGGAGGAAGGACATACAATAGAAGATCAAGAGGTATAACAAAAGGTATAATCTTGTTTATTTTGATTAGTGTTCTTTTGTATTATGTTTATAATTGCTTTTCAATTATATGCATATTTTGTGTGGATGGTTACTTGATTGTATTTGTTTTCCAACTATGAGCATGATATAAATCTGTATATGGCTAAATAATACTTGGATCCCGAGCATAAATACAAAAACCGGCGATCCGGACATCGTCTATTCCGCGGCTACTTGTAGAATAGAGGATGGTCGCTTGAACAACTAGTTTGTTCAAGTGACCTCTCTAAACGAATAGCACGACGATGACTTGGTTGTTTGGGCAATCCCTTTTGTCTAGGATTAAATTTTTAATCCGGGGACATCGAAGGGATCGCCATGATCAAACGACCGACGTGAAGTGGGAAGCAAAGTTTCCCCTCACGGACTCGATAAGCTAAAACCATTAAATTAGTATGAGAGCTTCCGGGGCAAAAACCCTTCAATTGGTATCAGAGCCAAGGTTTCCGATTTTGTGTGTTTAGGATTCAGTTAATTTTTATGCACTTTTTCATATATTATATGTGTCGGATAATAGTAGGATATGCGTAGTTTAACTCTTTGGTTGTAGACGTAAGATCCGACTATTATGACCATATGTGTGTATGTTATTGTATGTGTGTAAATATTTATTTTGTTGAATCCTCGGGGTTGACGAGGCTAGTATTTAGTTTTTGTAAATTAAATACGGCATTGTTTATCCACTCTTTATTTTATTTTTCTTTCGATCTAGATTTCATGTACACTCCCTCGTTGAGTATAGGATCGATGGATATAAATTAAAATGGGTTTTAGTCTCGGCTCGGATCTCCGAATGGCTCGTACATGGCGTAGGAGGAGCGGACGAGAAGGCGTTGCGATGGGAGACATATTGAAGACAAAAGCCATAATAGTTGGAAAATAATTTATTTTTCATATTTATTGCTTTTTGTTTGATATGCATGTTGTAGTCTAAGAAAATTCCTCAATTTCAAATTACTAAGTGGGAGAGGGAAATGTTTATAAATTCCCACAGCCTCCATTACGATTTGTCATGTGATGCAAGCAAACTTGCGCGTCAGCTCTGAGTGCCTTCTGTTAGTAATATATGAGAGATGTCCTAAGGCAATCGCCTTATGTATGAACCATTTATATGATAAATGAAGATTCACTATTTGAGTATACATGTTTAATGTATTTGATTGGATCTTAAACTCATTTCTTGAATGTCACGATCGATTCACGGCATGAGAGAATTTGTGATTGGATCACAACTAGTGAGTATCTCTACATGTGTAATTGTGATGTATCGAATTATCCTAGTCGATGAATTGATGGATTTGGACACCATCATTACATGAGACTAACAGTATACTCTTTGGTGTATCAGCGGTGATTCTCAGCTTGGAGACATAGTGATGTCGGAGTTAATCGTGGATGCTAGTTATGGTAACTAGTTCATTGGAGTGACGGTAGTAAGACTTCATATGGTTCTCTGCATATATAGATATGTCAATGAAGTTCTTCTGTGGCTTAAGTGCGATGTTCCTTTGACTTGCGGTATTCAAGTCATCTTGATCATGGAGACTTATGCTTTGACATCTTAAGCAAACATCTCTAAGGAGATGTGGACCGAGATGATTGGGTATAAGTCGAAGTGATCGAAGGTGTTTAAATAGCCTATAAAGATTCACCACTCCTTGCGAGGAGATGTATACCCATGGCCTCGTCGGATTGTTACTAAAGTCTTTGGCCAAAGCATTACATGTTTAGAGTAAGGTACTCTTGATACATGTGGAGTAACTAGAATCCGTAGGGCGAGAAATGATACTTGGGCTAGGTGTGGCGTAGAAAGCCTAGTGAGGACACAATAGACCATGTCTGAACCAAGTGGGTATAAGATGAGTGAAGGGAATGGGGCACGATTCATTCGACTCTTGAAGGGTTTGAGAAATAGTTACGGATCAACCATTGATCTTTTGGTTAATTGGGGATCATGATGTACTACTAGGTGCCACTCATGATCGTTCTATAATTAATGGTTAATTATAGGCGGCCAACATAAGCGAGAACCTATTTGGTCACGCTGTCGAGTGTAATCCAAAGGATTTAAAGCGAGCTTGAGAATGAGATTCTCAGACCGAGAGAAACTATGTTTGGTTGGACCAAACATAAAGCGAGCATGAAATTGTTTCAGTCGCAGTGGAAGCGTGGATGGGCGGTGTCTTATGAAGACATAATGGATGGACCAAAATGGTTTGGTTCTAATCCAATGGATGAGAATAAACCAAAGGGTTTGGTTTATATTAAACGAATGAACCAAAGGTTGGTTCGGTTCGTTTTAACTTAAAATAAACCATCATGGTTTGGTTTATTTTAACTTATCTTAATGGAGCGGGTTAACGGGCTTTATGGATATGATCCATTAACCATTAAGAGAATTAGTTCTCTATAAAATAGGGATTAAACCCTAACCCTAAACCTAATCTATTTTTTGGCCGCCCAACATCTTGTTGCCGCCCAGCTTGTGGTGCAGCCTTCCAACTTGTTGCCGGCGACCAAGCTTCAGCCGGTGAACCTCCGGCGACCCTTCGGTGACCCCCTAAAAGGTTCGGCATCAAGGTGAGCTTTTGTCTCCTTGTTTTGGCCGGCGCCTATCTCCTCCACCAAGCTGTCCAGTTTTCTGGACAGCTTCTTCTCCTCTCGTCGGAGCGTCGTTTGGACGACGGTTAGTGCTCCGACAGCGGCTAACATACCGGGGATTTGATCTCCGGTAATCCTCTGAGGTGGAGGACGAAGGATTCGTCAATCGGTTGACGAATACCTCTCCGGAGAAGCAAGTCTTGAGGACTTGTTTTAGGTCCGAATTTGGATTCGGATCGTGATCATCTCTCGATCACGTCGTCTTCAACACGAGGCTAGTAACCCGTACGAAGACGAAGCTCGTGAATGGCGAAGTCATCGAGAGAGCTCGGCGTGAATCGGATAGAGGCGATTCTTACGAGGATCGTTCGGTTGATCCGTTCCGCTACGTCATCACGAAAGGTATAAGCGTAGTTTAATTTCCTTTATTGCAATTTTAATTTATGGTTATGTCTACACTTGTTGTAATAGCATGCGTGTGTTGTGTGTGTTGTAATAAATAGGAGTATTTATTATTTTTATTGCTTCATTGTGCTCATGTTTTGAAACATGATCGAACACACACAGCCTTGTGATCGGAAACCCGATGGTATCGAGCCCGAGTTGTGTTTCGACATAATCGTAAAATGATTTTGCGATAGTCATAATGTATTTCTGGAAATTTTCTAATTTTGGAAATTTAGAAGTATTTATGGAAATTTTTAATTTTGGAAAGTCTAGAAGTATTTATGGAAATCTTCCACTTTTGGAAAGTTGGAAGTATTTATGGAAATTGATATTTTCCATAAATAAAATATTTGATTAGATTCTGGAAATTTGTTTCCTAATTTAATCATGATTTGATTTGGGAAATCAAATCTTAAAATATTTTATTTCCATAAGTAGTTTTAATGATTTAGGAAATTGGTTTCCTAAATAGATTTTCCTTAATCAAATAATTCCATGAATAAAATATGTGATTAGATTTGGAAATTTGTTTCCTAATTTAATTATGATTTGATTTGGAGAATCAAATCTTAAACATATTTTATTTCCATAAATAGTTATGACATATATGGAAATTATAAACATGACATAATTGTATGCCATGTAATTGCATTAGATGCATAACATTATGCCATGCGTGTCGTGACATGTAGATGTATGCCATGTATGCCATGTCATGTAGATAATAGTTATTTGCATGCAAAGAGGATGAGACATAAAAACCCTTAAACAATATTAAAGCCTACACCTTCCATTAATATGGTTAGAACCAGAGTTACTGTTTCTTGTTTGGGTTGTTGGACTCTCTCAAGCGACTCGAACTGAATATGTTCAAACCATGGAATAGTTTAATACTAATATGGTAAGAGTCGAGGAGGTCAATTAGCTTTGGTTGTTGGACTCTCTCCAAGCTAGGGCTAATTGGTTGAATGCACTCTAACCATATTAAAACTATGTGATTAATGGGTTGGCTTTAACAGCATCGGCTTGTTGGACTCTCTCGAGGTCGATTTAAAGGGAGGTGAAGTTGGGTGCTATGCATATGATGCATACTTGTTAATGTGTTAACAACCCGATGTATGTGTGAACATTCAATTAGTTGATAGCACATTGTGATAGTTGCATATACGTGATATGCAATCGGTATAGATGATACCTAGTCGTAGTTATGAATGACTTGTTGGACTCTCTCGAGGTTGTTCATAACTATGATGGATATCAACCCATTCGGAGATGGACCTACGATCTCGAAGTGATTTTGGGGTTTTGAAATTGAAAAATGAATGGGATTTATAAATGTATATTGATGCATTTTAAAATCATTTTCTCATATATGCTCGTTTTGTATTTCTAAGTTAATATATTGATCATGATGTGTTTGAATTTGCGTTCCATTTTGGATTCAAATAAATTGGTAGGCAAACTTCTTGGGTAGCTTAGAAACTTGAGAATTGTTCTCAAGGTGGAAAAGCTTGCGTATGTCCTCAAGCGCCTCTTCCGCCATCCTAGTGACAATGCAACTCTGGACCAATTGTTGGCCTATCGAAACATGTGAGTGATTAACAAATGAGTTGCATCATGCTAGCATGATGGAACCCAAGCTCGACGGCATGAGCATATGGATGCTCATATCGTAGTCCTTCATCTTTGTGAGTTGGTTGATGAGCAAGTGAGATTGAAAGGTTCGAAGTCTCAGCTCCTCTTCACCTCCGAGATGCTAGGAGGTTCATCTGTAGTCTTGCTCAATATCTTTGAAGGCTGTGGAGTCTTACGAGAAGCATGGCGAGGGGCGGTCTTGTTAGTTGATTCCTCGAAGAAAGGTTCTAAGAGGAAGTCAAAGGAACAAGAAGGGAAAGAAGAAAAGGCTAAGAAGGTAGAACTAGCTAAAGGGCACTTGCCATCATTATGACAAGGAGGGCCATTCTTGAAGAAAGTGCAAGGATTTATCTTGAGTCCATGAAGAAGGATAAGGCATCGGATGCCCCATCTTCTTGAAATCTTCTTTATTGATTGTCATTCTATTTCCTCGGACACTTGGGTATTTGATCTGGGTGTGGCTCACATATATGTAATGACATACATGGGCTAAGGAATAGAAGAAGACTCGTCGAGGGAGAGTCAAATTTACGTGTTGGGAATGGAGCAGGTTCTTTCTCGCCATCGGAGCGTATTTGTTGGAACTCCTGTAGGACTTGTCTTAGAAGGGACAATTGCTTTTATGTTCCTTTGATAAAGAACATCATTTCTATTTCTTGTCTAAATAGAAATGGGTTTCCATTTGACTTTAGTAACAATTGTTGTTACATAACTTTGAATGGAGTTCTTTATGGATTGGAACTTTAAGCAATGGTGTTTATCGTTGGGCGTATCCGATGATGATTTCAATATCGGCGAGCAACAAGCGTGCTCGAAAGGATAATCAAATAGACTCTATATGTGGCATTGTCGTCTTGGCCATATAAGCAAGCGCATGTCAGAATTACATAGATGTGGAATTCGGAATCGTTTGAATTGGATTCATACGATACATGCGAATCATGCTTAAAAGGCAAGATGACTAAGTTACCTTTCTTGGAAAAGGTGAGCAGTGGGAGAGTTGCTAGGCCTAATACATAGTGATGTATGTGGACCTATGTCAACTCAAGCTTTAGGAGGCTATAGCTACTTCATTACCTTCACCGATGATCACTCACGGTTTGGGTATGTGTTCTTGATGAAACACAAGTCTGAAGCCTTTGAAAGGTTCAAGAATTCAGAAATGAAGTAGAGAAACAACATGACAAAAGTATTAAAATACTTGATCGGATCGAGGTGGTGAATACTTAAGTCAAGAGTTTCTTGATTATCTAAGAGACAATGGCATATTGTCTCAATGGACTCCGCCCTATACACCCTGACATAATGGTGTATCGAGGGAAATGCTTAGGACCTTGTTGGACATGGTCAGTCAATGATGAATCATCGACTCTTCCCAAGTCCTTTTGGGGTTATGCATGAGACATTTGTTTACTTGTTAAGCAGAATGCCTACGGTAGTCTCAACTACTCCATATGAGATATGGAATGGTAAGAAACCTCATGTATCTTACTTGAAGATATGGGGTTGTCTGCTTATGTAAGCGGTATGTCGGACAAAGCTGGATGCTAAGTCGATAAATGTCTATTTATTGGATACCCTAAGGAAACAAGGGGTTACCAATTCTATCATCTGTGGAACAAAGGTGTTTGTTTGAGGCATCTTTGTGTTTCTAGAGAAAGAGTTTCTCTTGCAAGAAAGCGATGGGAGTCGTCGAGCTTGAGGAGGCTCGAGAGACTCAAATAGACATTGATGAGATACAGTGAAGCACATGACGGTAGGCAACTCATAGTGATGAGCAATCAATTTGGACCTATTGTAACACCACATCTTCGTAGATCACGGTAGAACCACGCAATATTCTGAGAGATATGGATTTCTCGTAAGTGAATCGAGCGGCGTGTTACTCATTGATGATGAGAGCCTACGTTATGAAGAAGTCTTGACAAGTTCGAGAAAGGGATAAGTGGCTTGGTGCCATGAAGTCATGGATTCCATGTAAAACCAAGTTTGGAACTTGGTTGACCCACTGAAGGCATAAAGCCTATAGGGTGCAAGTGGGTTTTCAAGAAGAAAACCGACATGGATGTAATGTGATTACCTATAAGGCTAGATTGGTGGCGAAAGGATATCGTCAAAAAGCAAGGTGTTGATTATGGCGAAACCTATTACTTTGTAGCTATCTTAAATCCATTCGGATGCTCCCCATAGCGGCTCATTATGATTATGAGATATGGCGGATGGATGTGAAAACAGCTTTCCTTAATGGAAACACCTCGAGGGCGTGTATATGATACACTGAGGTTTCACATCGGTTGATAAAACCAAGGTATGCAAATTGCGGCGATCCATTTATGGATTGAAGCAAGCATCCGAGGCTGGAATATCCGTTTTGATGAGGCGATCAAAAGTTTGATTTCTCACAAAATCGAGCGAACCTTGTGTGTACAAGAAGGTTAGTGGGAGTGCGGATCGTGTTCCTAGTATTGTATATGATGACATATTACTTATAGGAAGCGATGTGTCAATCTTCTGATCGATTAAGGTTTGGTTATCCAAGACATTCTCCATGAAAGACACAGGAGAAGCAACCTACATCCTTGGGATTAAGATCTATAGAGATAGATCGAAACGGTTGCTTGGTCTTTCGCAGTCTACATATATAGACCGAGTGCTAAAGAGGTTTAGCATGTCGGAATCCAAGAAAGGTTATCTGCCCATCAGGCATGGGGTACACCTTTCGAAGTCTATGTGTCCGCGCACAGAAGACGAGAGGATTTGCATGAGTAAGATTCCCTATGCATCCGCAATAGGATCTATCATGTATGTTATGTTATGTCTACGAGGCCCGATGTATTATGCGCTCACGAGTGTCACGGCGTAGATACCAATCCGATCGGGAATGGATCATTGGGCGGTGTTAAGGCGATCCTTAAGTACTTGAGAAGAACTAAGGATGTGTTCCTAATATATGGAGAAGGGTACATGGTGATCACGTGGGTATCGGATGCGGATCCAAGCAGACAAGGATGATTCCATGTCTTAGTGCAGGTATGTATTCACCTAGAATGGGCGCAATAAGTTGGAAAGGTTCCAAGCTTGACACTATAAGCGGATTACGCCACTAAAGGCGAGAATCGTTGCGCTTTAGGCGTGAAAGGCGGTTTGGATCAAGTAGTTCATCTATGAACTTGATGTGGTCTCATCAATGATCCAAACATGTGCCGCCGCTATCATCTTATCGGAGAGATCATCGGTAGGAATGAAATACAAATCGAAAATTCCCCTTTGAAAGGAACTTAGCGATCCTTTGACTAAGCATTACCTCAAAGTAAGTTTGAGGTCATGTTGGTGCTTATGGTATTGGATCTGTAGCGATTGGCATTAGGCCAAGTGGGAGTCTGTTAGTAATATATGAGAGATGTCCTAAGGCAATCGCCTTATGTATGAACCATTTATATGATAAATGAAGATTCACTATTTGAGTATACATGTTTAATGTATTTGATTGGATCTTAAACTCATTTCTTGAATGTCACGATCGATTCACGGCATGAGAGAATTTGTGATTGGATCACAACTAGTGAGTATCTCTACATGTGTAATTGTGATGTATCGGAATTATCCTAGTCGATGAATTGATGGATTTGGACACCATCAATTACATGAGACTAACACGAGGTATACTCCTTGGTGTATCAAGCGGTGATTCTCCTTTGGTGGAGACATAGTGATGTCGGAGAGTTAATCGTGGATGCTAGTTATGGTAACTAGTTCATTGGAGTGACCATAGTAAGACTTCATATGGTTCTCTGCATATATAGATATGTCAATGAAGTTCTTCTGTGGCTTAAGTGCGATGTTCCTTTGACTTGCGGTATTCAAGTCATCTTGATCATGGAGACTTATGCTTTGACATCTTAAGCAAACATCTCTAAGGAGATGTGGACGGGATGATTGGGTATAAGTCGAAGTGATCGAAGGTGTTTGAATAGCCTATAAAGGATTCACCACTCCTTGCGAGGAGATGTATACCCATGGCCTCTCGTCGGATTGTTACTAAAGTCTTTGGCCAAAGCATTACATGTTTAGAGTAAGGTACTCTTGATACATGTGGAGTAACTAGAATCCGTGGGGCGAGAAATGATACTTGGGCTAGGTGTGGCGTGAGTCGACCTAGTGAGGTGACACAATAGACCATGTCCACAGACCAAGTGGGTATAAGATGAGTGAAGGGAATGGGGCACGATTCATTCGAGCTCTTGAAGGGTTTGAGAAATAGTTACGGATCAAGTTGATCTTTTGGTTAATTGGGGATCATGATGTACTACTAGGTGCCACTCATGATCGTTCTATAATTAATGGTTAATTATAGGCGGCCAACATAAGCGAGAACCTATTTGGTCACCACGCTGTGAGTGTAATCAAAGGATTTAAAGCGAGCTTGAGAATGGGATTCTCGGAGAGAAACTATGTTTGGTTGGACCAAACATAAGCGAGCATGAAATTGTTTGATCGCAATGGGCGTGGATGGGCTGTCTTATGAAGACATAATGGATGGACCAAAATGGTTTGGTTCTAATCCAATGGATGAGAATAAACCAAAGGGTTTGGTTTATATTAAGCGAATGAACCAAGGTTGGTTGGTTCGTTTTAACTTAAAATAAACCATCATGGTTTGGTTTATTTTAACTTATCTTAATGGAGGCGGGTTAGGGCTTTATGGATATGATCCATTAACCATTAAGAGAATTAGTTCTCTATAAAATAGGGATTAAACCTAACCTAAACCTAATCTATTTTTGGCGTTTTGGCGCCCAACATCTTGTTGCCGCCCAGCTTGTGGTGCAGCCTTCCAACTTGTTGCGGCGACCAAGCTTCGGTGAACCTCCGGCGACCCTCCGATGACCCCTAAAAGGTTCGGCATCAAGGTGAGCTTTTGTCTCCTTGTTTTGGCGGCGCCTATCTCCTCCACCAAGCTGTCCAGTTTTCTGGACAGCTTCTTCCTCCTTCGGGTCGTTTGGGCGGCGGTTGGTGCTCGACAGCGGCTAACATACGAGGATTTGATCTCCGGTAATCCTCTGAGTGGAGGGCGAAGGATTCGTCAATCGGTTGTGAATACCTCTCGGAGAAGCAAGTCTTGAGGACTTGTTTTTAGGTCGAATTTGGATTCGGATCGTGATCATCTCTCGATCACGTCGTCTTCAACACGAGGCTAGTAACCCGTCTGAAGATGAAGCTCGTGGCTTAGCGAAGTCATCGAGGAGCTCGGCGTGGATACGGATAGAGCGATTCTTACGAGGATCGTTCGGTTGATGCCGTTCCGCTACACGTCATTCGAAGGTATAACGTAGTTTAATTTCCTTTATTGCAATTTTAATTTACGGTTATGTCTACACTTGTTGTAATAGCATGCGTGTGTTGTGTGTGTTGTAATAAATAGGAGTATTTATTATTTTTATTGCTTCCGCTGTGCTCATGTTTACGAAACATGATCGAACACACACACACCGCGGTGCCGGAAACCCAACACCTTCCTCCCCATCGGATGAGTTTGTTTGTGGATCACAGAGTCGGATATGGTTATAGGCAATTATTAAGGAGCGTGTGTACTTCCCCATCGGAAGGCACATAACCCGAGATAATTATCTTGGTACCGAGTAATGGTGAACACTTAGATACAAATATAAGTATCCTCCCTATCGGAGTCACTGCTTTTATTTGTAGGGCCGAAGAGAAACCAACTATTAATTTTACTTGTCATAAAGTTAGGTTGACAAGATAGTAAAATTAATGGGTAAAACCTCCTCTTACAAATGTAGAATTAGTATACGTCCACACTATCATGGCATACGATATTCTCGGTGTTTTGAGGTGTTGGCTGGTTTTAAAATTTTATTGTTTGAGGAATCAATAATTTTTTGAAATCCAAAGTAATGATCTATGTGATTCTTAGGATTTTCAAAATTTACTTTCAGTCCACTTGCTATGATACTAAAGGGAAATAAACTTACTGTACAAAATTATGATGATTGGAAAAGAATCTAGATATTGTCTTATCTTTTAAGGAGTACAAATATACACTCTTCGAAGAGTGTCCTCAAGCCATGGTTGCTCAAAAAGGTTTCTACTTCTAAGCCAAAAGGTAAGAAGAAGGAGAAACAAGGTGGAGCAAAGGTGGTGGGAGGACCTCAGGGAGGAGTGAAGAAGCCGAAAGGCAAGTACTTCACTTACAAGTAGGATGGACATTGGAAGAAGGACTGTCCCAATCCAAAGAAGAACAAAGATATATCCTTTGTGTTAGATCTTTGTAATGGCTAGAGGGGGGGGGGTGATTAGCCTTTCTTTGTTTCTACAAAGTATGTTAGCGAAAGAAATACAAATACAAATACAAATAAGAATGAGAAACAATAATACAATGCTAACACCCGATGTACGTGGTTCGGAGATGACGCTCCTACTCAACGGTAATCCGTAAGGTGGATTAGCCCTAGCCAAGCTTCAATAAATCCTCCTTTGGATGAACCAAGGTGGAGAAACCTTGTCTTACAATGCACTCCTCTTCTTTACAATGATGGAAGATGAAGACTAGAGAAGAGGAGGTTTAGAATCACAAAAACACTTGGAGAAAACTTGGTGAGCACGAGGGTGTAGCTAGGAATGAGAGCACTAGTTTCACCAAGCTCCCCAAGGCCTCTTCTTATAGAAGAAGGGCTGTTTTTCCGTTGAGTGATCGATCGTGATGCTCGGCATCGATTCCATCGTCGAAGCTAATGACTTCGACAGAGCGATCGCTGGGATTCCGCGCCATTTCCAATGGGAGGCCTATCGATCGATCGATCACTTCATCGATCGGCCGATCGATGAAGCGATCGATCAGTGATCGCCGCGAGGAGTCGAGTGAGCCTCCATTCTGTGCCCATTTTCGACTTGATCGGTCCGATCGATGGATTAGCGGTCGTGATTGCCTCATCGATCGATCGCTTCACTGTCGATAGTGATAGTCGATTTGACTCGATCGAGCACCTTATCGGATCGCTACATAGTATCAGTCGACTGATACTAGTCAAGTATGAATAATTCATACTTGAATTGACTCCCTAGACCTAGACTTGACCTTCTAACTCTTCCTTCAGCCGTGCGCTCGCCTTCAAGAGTTTCCTTCGGCCTCATCATGTCTTGGGTTGCCAAAAGCTTGGACTTTATGCTGCCAAGACTACAAGCTTGGACTTATGCTGCCAAGACTTTACTTTGGACTTCTTTTGCCAAGGTTCACTTGGAATTTATGCTGCCAAGAATACAAGCTTGGTTTTACGCTGCCAAGTCCATCCCTTGGACTTCCTTTGCCAAGATCATACTTGGACTTTCTTTGCCAAGGTTCACTTGGACTTTATGCTGCCAAGACTACAAGCTTGGTCTTATGTTGCCAAGTCCGTCCCTTGGACTTTCCTTGCCAAGATCATACTTGGACTTTTCTTTTACCAAGTCTTCATCCTTGGATTTCCCTGTCACTTAAACATGTTCACAATTAGATCATAAAGCATTGCCTAACTTAGATGATTATCCAAACATCAAAACACATGAATGCTTGGGGTATTATTGTACCAACAATCTCTCCCTTTTTGATGTTTGACAATCATTTAAGTTAGGTCTTTACCATATGCATATAATTATATTTTAAATATGAATTTTAACTTAAACATTCCTTCTCCCCCTTTGACATACATCAAAAAGAGAAGGATTCATAAATTTCATGAAAGAATTAAGGTTGTTGTATCTTGGACTAAGGTATAAGATTGATATTAAGCTCCCGCTTAATCCAAGATATGCTTCATGATGTGTGAATAACGTTTGAAGCAAAGCATAACAAAAGTTTGAAAGTTAAGTCCTAACTTTGCACCAACAATGTAAGTTTGGGGATGAAAAGATATATATTATGAAACTCCCCCTAAAACACTGCATTAACCAGTCCTAAAAATTTATTTATACCCAATATTATCATGCTATAGTTTTAGGACATCAAAGATACACTAAATATCATAAAATGGAGCTATTTATTAGAAAACATAGTGTATCAGTCGACTGGTTTCTGAACCAGTCGACTGCTACACCTGAAATCTGAATTTCAGCCTTTTCAGTCCAACTTCAGAAATGTGTTAGAAATTCTATAAACCTCGAAAAATCACGAAATTTTGTGCACACATTTCTAAGATCATACTTTATTAAGGAAAAATAGTTTGAAAAATATGTGTTTTCCAGATTTCAAGATTGATACAAACATGAAAACTAACAAAAGTTCTAAAAATATTGCAAACTTTGTATCACTTTTGTGTTCCACTTGAAAACTGTTTTTCAAAATATGATGAACATAGTTTAAAATGTATATGATTTGGAATTTCCAACCATGTTCTTAGAGCTATATATTCATTACTTGAATACAAGCCTTCCCAATGATTGGTCCATGAAGTATTCATGTTTATAGATGTGTCATTGGCTCATAATAATGCATCATAACAAGCATGATGAGCTAAGTACACCTTCCCTATCATCTCACATGTTCCTAAGTGTCTCAATACAAAAATCAAGGTTTCTAAAGGCTTTTTGTGAGATGCATAAAGGTATAAGGCTAAACATTATGAATATGGAATCATGCAAACCTAGAATTTTACTCTACAAAGCACATACCAGCTCCCTTCTTAATGATGAAAATTCAATTTCGGGAAGAGCTTTGGTGAAGATATCGGCAAGGTTGGACTTAGATTCTACATAATTAAGTTCAATGTCCCCTCTTGTCACATGATCTCTTATGAAGTGATGTTTCACTTCAATGTGCTTGGTCCTAGAGTGATGTACCAGATTTTTGGTCAAGTTGATGGTACTCACATTGTCACAATAAACTTTAATGTTAGAGTAGTGTAGCTCATAGTCCTCAAGAGTATGTCTCATCCAAAGTAATTGAGCTACACAACCACCCATAGCCACATATTCGGCTTCGGTGGTTGATAAGGCAACACAATGTTGCTTCCTACTACTCCAACTAACTAGGGAGGACCCAAGAAATTGACATCCACCACTAGTACTCTTCCTATCCAATTTGCACCCGGCATAATCGGAATCGGTATAGCCAAGCAACTCAAAAGACCTAGTCCTAGGATACCAAAGTCCTACATTTAGGGTGCCTTTAATATATCTTAAAATTCTCTTAACGGCTACTAAATGTGATTCTTTGGCACAAGATTGATATCTTGCACACATACCTACCACAAATAAGATATCGGGTCTACTAGCGGTTAGGTATAGTAGGCTACCAATCATACTCCTTCAAAGTTTAAGATCAATTGATTTACCATCATGATCACTATCTATTCTAGTGCTAGTGGCCATAGGAGTGGTTACAATTTTGGCATTTTCCAAACCAAATTTTTTGATCATTTCATTTGCATATTTGGTTTGATAAATATGAATCCCTTCATTGGTTTGCTTGACTTGTAACCCTAGGAAAAAGTTAAGCTCTCCAACTAAACTCATTTCAAATTCATTCTCCATATTTTTTATAAAGTCTTGAAGAAGATCATCATTTGTTGACCAAAAATAATGTCATCAACATATACTTGGGCTATGAAGATATCCTTTAATGTTGACTTTATGAACAAGGTTTGATCTACTTGGCCTCTTCTAAAATCCTTAGAAATTAAGAAGGATGACAATCTTTCATACCATGCCCGGGGAGCTTGTTTTAACCCATATAATGCTTTCCGAAGCTTATATACGTGATTTGGATAATCTATGTTTTCAAACCCGGGTGGTTGTTCTACATATACTTCTTCCTTAATATAACCATTTAGGAATGCCGATTTAACATCCATTTGATAAAGTTTAAATCCCATATAGGCAGCATACCCTAAAAGAATTCTAATAGACTCTAACCTAGCAACCGGGGCATAAGTCTCATCATAGTCAAGCCCCTCAACTTGATTGAATCCCCTAGCAACCAACCTAGCTTTATTTCTAGTGATATTTCCTTGGTTATCTAGCTTATTCCTAAAGATCCATCTTATAGTAATTATGGTGCTATCATTGGGTCTAGGTACTAACTCCCATACTTGACTCCTCTCAAATTGAGCCAATTCATCTTGCATTGCCAAAATCCAATCCGGATCATGTAATGCATCATTGATCGATTTTGGCTCAATTTGTGAAATAAGAGCTACTTGACTAGTAGGAATTCTATGAAATGACCTAGTTCTTACTCCTTGAGATAGATCTCCTACTATTTGGTCAAGTGGATGATCTTGATGAGTTCTTAGGGTTCTAGAAGGGGTTTCAAATTGATCATTGTTATCTTCTACCCTCCTTTCATCATCGGAATCTCCTCTTCCTCTCCCTTGATCATTACCCCTTATGGTCAAATTTTGAAGTTTTTGGGTAATGTCTTGATTATTGTCATTAATATCCTTATCAATGGAGGACTTTCTAGGGTAGGTACTAGTGGTTTCATCAAATTGAACATTAGAGGACTCCTCAATCCCTTGGGTTCTCTTATTGTAGACTCTATATCCTCTACTCGTGGATGAGTATCCAACTAGGATTCCCTCATCCGCTTTGGATTCAAATTTTCCTAAGTTATCTTTGGTGTTTAAAATATAAACTTTACATCCAAAGACTTTGAAATAATGAATTGTGGGAATAGTCCCATTCCATAATTCAAATGGTATCTTTCCTAAAAACCTATGGATTTGAACCCTATTTTGGATATAGCGGTATTAGCTTGCCACAAGTAGCTAGGTAGAGAATATGCATTAAGCATAGTCCTAGCCGCCTCTTGTAGGGCACGATCTCTCCTTTCCACCACCCCATTTTGTTGGGGTGTTCTAGGATAAGAGAACTCATGCTTGTACCCTTGCTCTAAATAAAATTGTGAAAATTTAGAATTCTCAAATTCACCGCCATGATCACTATGGATCCGATTGATTTTGAGACTCTTTTCATTCTCAACCCTTTTACTAAATCCTATGATTATTTTTAAAGTATCATCCTTATGTTTCATAAAATAGACCCAAGTATACCTAGAAAAATCATCTACTATAACTAAACAATATTTGCTACCATTTAAAGAAGGAGTACTATGGCAATCAAATAAGTCAAGATGCAATAGTTCTAACGGTAAAGAGGTATTCGTTAAGGTTTTACCTTTGTGTGATGTATTTGTTTGTTTTCCTTCTTGGCATGCATCATACATTTTGTTCTTGACATACTTGATCTTTTGTAGCCCTTTGACCAACTCCAACTTGGCTACCTTGGCTATGTTTTTTATGTTGATGTGCCCCAATCTCCTATGCCATAGCCAACTTTCTTCTTCTCATCGTCACTAGATGACGATTCATCACTTGAAGAGTCTTCTTCTTGGCTTGATGTACCGGAGTCATCTCCTTGGGCCATGAGTGCCACATGGCGTGTGACGTGGCAAAGCTCATCATCGGAGGAGGAATCTTCAACACTTGGTGTGTCCCATGTGGTTTGAGCCATCATGACCTCCTTCTTCTTCTTCTCCTTCTTATCCTTCTTTTTCTTTTCTTTTTCTTCCTTCTTCTTTAGCTTCGGGCAATTTGTCTTTAAGTGCCCCTTCTTATTGCAAGCATGGCAAATCACATTATTGTTAAAATTTGAATTACCACTAAACTTACCTCTTGAAGAATGGGACCCCTTCCTTGCTTCTCTATTCTTGAACTCCTTTGATTTTCTATAGAGCTTCTTGACAAAGTGGGCCATCTCACTAGACGAGTCTCCATCACTACTTGAATCATGCTCCGATTCGGATGATGATGACACTTCTTTCCTTTCTTTCTTCTTTTTTTCCTTCTTTTGAACAAATAGAGCTAAACCCTTTTCCTTAGGGGACATGTTAGTTTGCTCATGCAATTCAAACTCACAAAATAATTCATCAAATTTAATTTGAGAAAAATCCCTAGTTACCTTGATAGCATCAACTATAGAAGTCCATAGAGAAGTTCTAGGAAATGCTTGGAGAATGTACCTTACCAAATCCCGGTTGTCAACCCGCTCACCTATGATGTGGAGTCCATTCACAATCTCCTTAAACATTCCATGCATTTGGCTTACGGTTTCATGCATCTTCATTTGGAAAGCTTGAAGTTGTCCAATTAGCAAGTCCTTCTTGGCCCTCTTTGACTCCTTGGATCCTTCATTTAGCTCAATGAACTTTTCCCATAATTCCTTGGTGGATTCGAAAGGCCCCACCTTGTTGAGTTGCTCCATTGTAATACCACATTGGATGGTGAGTACCGCCTTTGCATTTGATTCGAACCTCCTATTCATTTCCCTTGTCCAATCTTTGCTTGGAATAGGGTTTCCATGTTCATCCACCAGTTCCTCAAAGCCATCTACAATGCTATGCCAAATCTTAATATTACTCATTAGATAATACTTCATCCTACCTTTCCAATACGCAAAGTGACTCCCATCGAAGAGCGGTGGCTTGGCGGTGCTATATCCCTCTTGAAGAGCCATTGATGCCTTGGTTGATGGTGAAATCTTCCAAGCTATCCGGGCTCTGATACCACTTGTTAGATCTTTGTAATGGCTAGAGGGGAGGGGGTGATTAGCCTTTCTTTGTTTCTACAAAGTATGTTAGCAGAAGCAATACAAATACAAATACAAATAAGAATGAGAAACAATAATACAATGCTAACACCCGATGTACGTGGTTCGGAGATGACGCTCTTACTCCACGGTAATCCGTAAGGTGGATAGCCAAGCTTCACTAAATCCTCCTTTAGATGAACCAAGGTGGAGAAACCTTGTCTTACAATGCACTCATCTTCTTTACAATGATGGAAGATGAAGACTAGAGAAGAGGAGGTTTAGAATCACAAAAACACTTGGAGAAAACTTGGTGAGCACGAGGGTGTAGCTAGGAATGAGAGCACTAGTTTCACCAAGCTCCCCAAGGCCTCTTCTTATAGAAGAAGAGCTGTTTTTCCCGTGGCGGTGATCACGATGCTCACCATCAGTTCGAAGCCTAATGACTTGGCGAAGGCGGTCCGCGGGGATTCATAGTCGCCATTTCCAACGGGAGGCCTATCAGTCGACTGATCGCTTCATCAGTTGATTGATGAAGCGATCAGTCGAGTGATCACCGCGAGGAGTCAAGTGAGACTCCATTCTGTGCCCATTTTTGACGATTCGGTGATGGATGGATTGGCGCGATCGATTGTTCATCGATCGTCACCCGACCGATCGATCGATAGTCCGATGATTCGACTCAGTCGAGCACCTTATTAGTCGACTGCTACATAGTATCAGTCGACTGATACTAGTCAAGTATGAATAATTCATACTTGAATTGACTCCCTAGACCTAGACTTGACCTTCTAACTCTTCCTTCAGCCGTGTGCTCGGCTTCAAGAGTTTCCTTCCGCCTCTTCATGTCTTGGGTTGCCAAAAGCTTGGACTTTATGCCGCCAAGACTACAAGCTTGGACTTATGCTGCCAAGACTTTACTTTGGACTTCTTTTGCCAAGGTTCACTTAGAATTTATGCTGCCAAGACTACAAGCTTTGTCTTACGCTGCCAAGTCCATCCCTTGGACTTCCTTTGCCAAGATCATACTTGGACTTCCTTTGCCAAGGTTCACTTGGACTTTATGCTGCCAAGACTACAAGCTTGGTCTTATGCTGCCAAGTCCATCCCTTGGACTTTCCTTGCCAAGATCATACTTGAACTTTTCTTTTACCAAGTCTTCATCCTTGGATTTCCCTGTCACTTAAACATGTTCACAATTAGATCATAAAGCATTGCCTAACTTAGATGATTATCCAAACATCAAAACACATGAATGCTTGGGGCATTGTTGAACCAACACTTTGGACTAGTCGTTGAAACATTATTAGCGGTGTTATCTACCGGCACCTGGTGTGTCGATACGGGAGCCACTAATCATGACTGCAATACTTTGCAGGGGTTCCAGGAAACCTGACGACTAGCTAAAGGGGAGATTACCATTTACTTGGGCAATACCATGAAGGTGGCGACTATTGCAGTGGGAGAAGTTTTATTTATCTCTTGAGAAAAATAAAACTTAGGTTCTGGAAAATTCCCTTTATGTACCTTTATTTAGAAAGAACTTAGTTTCAGTTTCTAAATTTTTTATGGATGGATATTCTATTTCTTTTAATGACAGAGCTATTATAAAAAGGAATAGGGAGAATATCTGTTCAGGTACATTGATAGGAAATTTGTATACACTTGAACCAAAACCTCCCACAATGCAAATTGAAGTTTATAACTCATCTTCTAATTCCAATAAGAGAAAAGAACCTTCGAAGATGAACCAAACATATCTTTGGCATCTTATACTTAGTCATATTAACCTAAGCAGAATTCAAAGGTTGATAGCTAATGGACCTCTGGGTTCATTAGTGGTGGAAGATTTCCCAACCTGCGAATCTTGCTTGGAGGATAAAATGACCAAGAGGCCTTTTAAGGCCAAGGGGTATAGAGCCAAAGATATGTTAGAAATGGTTCATTCTAATTTGTGTGGTCCTATGACTATCCAGGCAAGAGATGGTCTTGAATATTTCATCTCTTTCATAAACGATTATTCAAGATATGGACGACACTACGATCTGATCGTGGTGGCAAATACCTCTTGGGAGAGTTTAGGAATTACTTATCAGAGGCTGGGATTCAATCCCAATTGACTACACCTGGCACACCCCAGCAGAATGGTGTAGCAGAGCGAAGGAATATGACTCTTATGGAGATGATTAGATCGATGATGAGTTATTCTAAGTTGCCAGATTTGTTCTGGGGATATGCTCTAGATACGACAGTGTACATTCTGAACTTGGTTCCATCTAAATACGTGCCTTCTACTCCCACAGAGTTGTGGACTGGGCGAAAGCCTAGTCTAAGTCATTTTCGAATATGGGGAGTCCAGCACATGTGCTGAAGGCAGATGCAGGTAAGTTGGAACCTCGTACAGAAGTACGCATGTTCATTGGGTATCCTAGAGGAACAAAGGGTGGTTTATTTTATAGTCCTAGAGATCAGAGGGTGATCGTTAGCACGAACGCCAGATTTCTAGAGGAAGACTATGTGATGAGCCACAAGACCAAGAGTAAAATTGTTCTGGAGAAATTAAAAAGGGGAAGTCACTTCTCTAGTAGCACCGGTACAAGAGGATATACCATAAGTCACTGCACTGCGTGTCACAGAGGATACACAGGAGATACCTCGTCGTAGTGGGAGGGTTGTGAGATAGCCTGATAGATTCATGTTCTTGGGAGAATCTTCTGATTTGGTCCCTGGCGAACATGAACCTGATCCCTGGACATATGACGAGGCAATCCAAGATAAAGATACAGTATCTTAGCAAATAGCATCTTGTATGTAAGCTTAATCGGTCCATTTATGGATTGAAGCAAGCTTCAAGGTCTTGGAACATCCGTTTTGATGAGGTAATCCAGTCATATGGATTTATTAAAAGTCCGGATGATTCTTGTGCATACAACAGATGTGATGAAAACGTAGTGGTATTTCTTGTACTATACGTAGATGACATTTTGGTGATTGGCAACAATATCAAGGTGTTATCGGGCGTAAGGGTATGGTTGTCCAAACAGTTTGATATGAAGGACTTGGGAGAGGTGGGACACATCCTTGGGATCAAGGTTATAAGGGATCGCAGGAAAAGGATGTTGTGCTTATGCCAAGTTTCATACATAGACAAGATTGTGGAGCGTTTTAGCATGCAAAACTCCAGGAAGAGTTTTCTACCTTTCAGGCATGGAGTTCCTTTATCTAAGGAGAAGTGTCTTAGATCATCTGAGGAGATAGAGGACATGAAGGCGGTTCCTTATGCTTCGGCAGTAGGAAGCCTCATGTATCCGATGCTATGTACGAGACCAGATATCTACTATGCCGTGGGCATGGACAGTAGATATCAGAGTAATCCAGGACAGGGACATTGGACTGCGGTAAAGCATATATTGAAGTGCCTGAGAAGGACTAGGGATTATATGCTAGTTTACGAGGCAGACCAATTACTCCCTGTGGGTTACATGGATTTCGACTTCCAATCTGATAGGGATAATAGTAAGTCTACCTCAGGTTTTGTGTTTACTTTGGGAGGTGGAGTCATTGTATGGAGGAGTGTCCAGCAGAAATGTGTGGCTGACTCCACCATGGAAGCTGAGTATGTGGCAGCCTCTGAGGCGGCCAAAGAAGCTTTGTGGCTCAGGAACTTCCTGATGGACTTGGATGTGATTCCGGGTTTGCCCAGTACTATAACAATTTATTGTGATAATAATGGTGCAGTTGCAAACTCGAAGGAAACACGAGCTCATAAGGCAAGTAAACACATAGAGCGCAAGTACCACCTGATACGAGAAATCGTAAAGGAGGTAGAAGTTGCTGTCGCCTAGATTGCATAAGAGGATGACCTGGTAGACCCTTTCACTAAGGCCCTTCTAGCGAGAGCTTTGATAGGCATGTGGAGGGAAGGGGAATTAGATGTATGGCAATATGAGGACAGTATAGTCTTTTAGTATAAGTGGGAGATTGTAGGGATGTATACTGAAAAGTCTATCTTTTGTATGAACATCTTTATTTTGAAATAAGAATCACATGATCATTGTTTGCATATTTTTATGGTTATGCAATATTGTCTAATACATTATATTGTAGATAACATGGTGTGTGGTGTCACACAAAAGATCATGTTATCGGCTCTTTGTAAAGTACAAGTAAAGGCTCACAACCGAGATGACTTTGGACAAACCATCGGAATGGTTGTAGTGTGATTTGGTATTGGTTTTGTTGGAATGTATACTGAAAGCCTAGCTCTTTTTGTATGAACATTCTATTTTGAAATAAGAATCACATGATCATTGTTTGCATTTTATATATTCATTATATATGTGTGCATATTGTCTAATATTTTACATTGTAGATAACATGGTACTTGGTGTGGCACAAAAGATCATGTTATCAGTACCTTGTAAAATATAACTAAAGGCTCACAACCAAGATGGTTTTGGACAAACCATTGGCATGGTTGTAGTGTAGCTTGGTATTGTTTTATCTTGAACATAGAGTTACACTAGTACACTTAGGTGTATTGAGTAGGACCGACATAGAGGTGATTCAATTTAGTACTGACTACATAATTGAATCGGACCTCAGATATTATGTTGTACATGCTCTTAATCCCGATATAATAACGGGCACTTGTACTTAGTGTTTATTTCTTTGATTTACCAGTGGGTGAGATTTAGATGGATTAAATCAATATGGCTGGTAAGTTGGGAAATAATATTATTTACATGGTGTGCCGTTGATTATAGGAGGAAACCGTGTCCTATATATTAGGTTGATGATGTCCCCTTGAGGAGCTCATAAGGTTCATCATGTAAACCCAGCTGGTTGACTTAGTCAACATGATGATAAGGTTGAGTGGTACTACTCGAGGAATTAGATGTTAATTAATTGATGGTCAGTAAATCAATTAATTGACGGACATTCGATATCTTAAACACGGGGAGATTAATGTACAAATAATATATGAAGCCCATATTGATTTATGGGGGTTGGTGAGGTAGTTCAATGATGATCCTCTAGTGGAATGGAACATCATTGATGGATCAAGTTTGTGTGGTTCCGATCCATCGGGTGGCCAAGACCCAACTCCTTCTTATGGTCCCTATCGTAGCCTAATATAATCCTTATGAAGTCTAGATACAAGAATGTAAAACAAAACCTAGAACCAACGGTTGGGATTAAATCCCTAGATCCGATGGTTGGATGAAACCCTAGAACCAACGGTTGTGATTAAATCCCTAGATCCGACGGTTGGGATGAAATCCTAGATCCGACGGTTGGGATTAAACCCTAGATCCGACGGTTGGGATAAAACCCTAGATCCGACGGTGGAGATTAAATCCCTAGATCCGACGGTGGAGATTAAAGGAGGCTTAAGCCTAATTATATAAATAGAGGCTTAGGATGGGCGGCAAGGGTAATGGAAAGAATTAGGGTTTGGCTTTTGGAGGTGGGAGGCTAGGGTTTGGAGCTAGGGTTGGGCGGCAACTTCTTCTTCCTTCTAGTTGTTGCCGGCGCCCAACTTGCACCATCAATACATGGCCGGCGCCCAACCTTAAGGTCTTTCCCTTCTTCCTTGGCTGGCGGTTCTCCTCCCATTGGTGGCCGGTTCTCTTCCTTCTCCCTATTCTCCAAAGTGGCCGGCGACAACTCTTCTTGAAGTTGGCCGGCGCATCATCCATTGCTCCTTGGCCGGCGGTTGCACCAAATTCCCTAATTTGGTGGCCGGTTCTAGATAGGAAAGGTATTTGCGAGTTCTTCTCTTTGTTTGCAGCGGACAAGGTAGAGAAGAAAGCGATCTAGAAGGCTTCTACTCGTGGAGGAACTTCGTCCACACGTCGTCCACGAGAAGGATAGGACATACGGTAGAAGATCGTGAGGTATAAAGTTATTTTAACTTTATGTACAGATCTGAGCATGTTCTTATTTGTTTTGATTATGCATGTGTGTGTATGAATATATATTGTATAATCATGGACCCCGAAGACAAACACAAAAATCGGCGATCCATCCGTAGTGTCTCTTCTAACCAACTAGAAGAGTTGTGTTGCTTGAACAACTAGTTTGTTCAGCGACCACTCAAGTTGTTAACACGGCAGAATGGTGTTGTTAAGGAAGCTCATCCCATCCGGATTAATCCTTTCATTAGTGAAAATTTTAATCCGGGGACATGAGCCAATGAGCCTCGAAGCATCCACCCAACAATTGGTATCGAGCCATCGGTTTCGGTTTTGTGTGTTTTGGATTGGGTTAATTTTATGCATTTTCATATATTATATGTGCCGGATAATAGTAGGATATGCGTAGTTTAACTCTTTGGTTGCAGGCATAAGATCCGACTATTATGGCCATGTGTGTGTATGTGAATGGATGTGTAAAAATTTATTATTTGAATCCTCGGGGTTGACGAGGCTAGATTAGTATTTAATTTTTGTAATTAAATACGACATTGTTTAACCAATCATTTTAGTTTACTTTGATCTAGATTATTTGTACACTCCGTGGAGTATAGGATCGATGGATGTAAATAAAATGATTTATCTCGGCTCGGATATCTTTGGTGACTTGCGCGGGAAAAGGTGGAGGCGGATGAGGTGGCGACACGGCCAGGATGCATATTGGAGGACAATGCCATAATAGTTGGAAAAATTCTGTTTTTCCATATTTATTGCTTATTTGTTTTATATGCATGTTGTGTATGTTTAAAATTCCTCGATCTCAATTTACTAAGTGGGAGAGGGATATTTTAATTAATTCCCGACCTCCATTACAATTTGGCGTGTGATGCAACAAACTTGTGGCGTTGGCTTTGAGTGCCTTCCTCCCCATCGGATGGGTTTGTTTGCTGATCACTAGGTCAAATAATTCTTATAGGAAATTATTTAGGAGCGTGTGTACTTACCCATCTCTAAGTCACATAATCAGAAATAATTCCATTAGTATCGTGTAATGGTGCACACTTAGATGCAAATAAAAAGTATCCTCCCCATCGGAGTCACTGCTTTTATTTGTAGGGCCAAAGAGGAACCAACTATTAATTTTATTTGTCAAAAAGTAAGGTTGACAAGATAATAAAATTAATGGGTAAAACCTCCTCTTACAAATGTAGAATTCGTATCGTCCACACTATCGTGGCATGCGATATTCTCGGTGTTTTGAGGTGTTGGTTGATTTGATTTTATTGTTTTGAGAATCAATAATATTTGAAATCTAATATTTTGATCATTGTGATTTTAGGATTTTCAAATGGCTTTCAACCCACTTCTTTGTGATTTTAAAAGAAAACAAACTTCTTGGTCCAAACTACATTGATTGGAAAAGAAACACGGATATTGTCTTAAGCTGCGGAGGAGTACAAATTTGTACTCTTGAGGTCTATCCTCCTAAGCCCTCAGATGACTCGATGAAAAGGAGAAAGAACATTATAAGAAATGGGTTAAAGGCGGATGAGATGGCGGTGTTACATTTTGGCATCTATGTCAAATGTCTGCAACATCGACATCGAGGCCATAGCCCTGACTTATGACATGATGTTCAATCTCAAGAACTTTTCGGACATCAGTAGGCGGCTAAGCGAGGAGGCAATGAACTTGATGGCGACCACCATGGATCGAGGAACACCGTTAGGGATCATGTTCTCAAGATGATGGCTCATCTTAATGAGATGGAAGTCCTCGGAGCTGAGATCGATGAAACCCGGTCGATATCATTCTCGATCTCTGCCTAGGAGTTTTGGCGATTCGCCTCAACTACAACATGAACAAGAGGTTGTATTCGTTGGCGGAGCTTGTGAGAACTCGAGCGGCGAGGGGCTTTCGTCGAGTTCTCAAGCCATGAGTCGCTCGGAAGGTTTCTTCCTCCTAAACCGAAAGGTAAGAAGAAGAAGAAGCAAGGTGGAGCGAAGAAGGTGGCGGTGGGGACCTCAAGGCGAGAGTGAAGAAAGAAAGGCAAGTGCTTCACTTGCCGGTGGACATTGGAAGGCGGTGTCCTCGCCGAAAGAACAAAGGTATATCTTCTTGTTTAGTTGTTGAAACATGTTTAGCGGTGTTATCTACGATTGCACGGTGTGTAGATCAGAGCCCTTGATCATGTCTGCAATACTTTGCGAGGGTTCGAGAGCAAACGACTAGGTGAGGAGAGATTACTATCTTCATGGGCAATGCTTGAAGGTGGCGGCTATTGCGATTGGGAGGCGTTTATTTATCTTTTGATAGGAATAAATTTTTGGTTTTGAGAAATTGTCTTTATGTACCTACTTTTAGAAAGAATTTAATTTCAGTTTCTAAATTGTTTTGGATGGATATTACATTTCTTTTAATGACAAGGTGGTTATAAAAGGAATAGGAGATTATCTGTTACAGTACATTGGTTGGCAATTTATATACTCTTGAACCAAAAACTCCCACGATGCAAATAGAAGTAAATAACTCATCTTCTAAATCTAATAAGAGAAAAGAACCTTCATGAATGAACCAAACATATCTTTGGCATCTAAGGCTTGGTCATATTAACCTAAGTAGAATTCAAAGGTTGATAGGTGATGGACCTTTGGGTTCATTAGTGGTGGAGGATCTCCCAACTGCGAATCTTGCTTGGAAGGTAAAATGACCAAGAGGCCTTTAAGGCCAAGGGTATAGAGCCAAAGATGTGTTAGAATTGGTTCATTACGATTTGTCTTGATCCTATGTCTATCCGAGGCAAGAGGTGGCTTTGAATATTTACGTCTCATTTATAGGCGATTATTCAAGTATGGATACATTTACTTGATCGCCATAAGTCTGAATGCTTTGACAAGTTCAAAGAATTCAAGGCTGATGTGGAGAAACCGTCAAGGTAAAAGTATCAAGACATTCACGATCTAATCGTGGTGGCAGTACCTCTTGGGAGAGTTTAGGAGTTACTTATCGGAGGCTGGGATTCAATCCCAATTATGCACTTTGGCACACCCAGTGAATGGTGTAGCGGCGAAGGAATAGGACTCTTATGGAGATGGTCGGATCTATGATGAGTTATTACGAGTTACTGTGTTAGTTACGGGGTTTGCTCTGGAAGCAATGACACATACGAACTTGGTTCCATCTAAGTCGAGTACCTCTACTCCTGAGTTGTGGGTGGCGAAAGCCTAGTCTAAGACATATTCGGTTTGGGGTAGTCGGCACATGTCTTTGAAGGAGATCTTTGGTAAGTTGGAATCTAAATGTTGGCTACCTAAGGGAGCGAAGGGTGGTTTATTCTATAGTCCTAGAGATCGAGAAGGTGATCGTGAGTCGAATGCAGATTTCTAGAGGAGGATTATGTAATGAACCACAAGCCCAAGAGTAGGATTGTTCTTGAGGAGTTAACAGGGGAAGTCCCCACTTCAGTACCACCGGTACAAGAGGAGACACCACAAGTCACTGCGCCGCGTGTCACAGAGCATACACAGGAGGCACCTCGTCGTAGTGGGAGGGTTGTTAGACAACCCGAGAGATTCATGTTTTTGGGAGAGTCTCCGGACTTAGTCCCTGGTAAACATGAACCTGATCCCTGGACGTATGATGAGGCAATCCAAGATAGAGATGCGGTATCTTGGCAAAGAGCGATGAATTCAGAGATAGAATCTATGGATTCTAATCAGGTCTGGGAGCTAGTAGAACCACCCGATGGTGTAAAAATCATTGGATGCAAGTGGATCTACAAGAGAAAGAGAGGAGTAGACGGGAAGGTTGAGACCTTCAAAGCTAGGCTTGTTGCGAAAGGGTATACTCAGAAAGAGGGTATCAATTATGAGGAGACCTTTTCGCTGGTAGCTATGCTTAAGTCTATCCGGATTCTCTTATCTATAGCTGCTCATATGGATTATGAGATTTGGCATATGGTTGTCAAGACAGCTTTCCTTAACGAAAGTCTTGAGGAGAACATCTATATGCGGCAACCAGAGGGATTCATTGCTAAAGGCAAAGAGCATCTTGTATGTAAGCTTAATCGGTCCATTTATGGATTGAAGCAAGCTTCTAGATCTTGGAACATCCGCTTTGATGAGGTAATCCAGTCATATGGATTTATTCAAAGTCGGGATGAGCCTTGTGTATACAAGAGATGTGTGAGCGTAGTGGTGTTTCTTGTACTATCGTAGATGACATTTTGTTAGTTGGCAAGCAATATCAAAGTGTTATCGAGGACGTAAAGTATGGTTGTCCAAACAGTTTGATATGAAGGACTTGGGAGAAGTAGGACACATCCTTGGGATCAAAGTTATAAGGGATCGCAAGAAAAGGATGTTGTGCTTATCTCAAGCTTCATACATTGACACTATCCTTGCTCGTTTTAGCATGCAGAACTCAAGAAAGGTTTCCTACCTTTCGGGCAAGGAGTTCCTTTATCTAAGAGATGTGTCCCAAAACATCAAAGGAGATAGAGGACATGGCGGTTCCTTATGCTTGGAAGCCTTATGTATGCTATGCTATGTCACGACCAGGATATGATTTGCCATGGGCATGGTTAGAGTAATCTGGATAGGGACATTGGGACTAAAGTATATATTGAAGTACGAGAAGGACTAGGGATTATATCTTTGGTTTCAGGCGGATCAATTAGTTGGGTTACAGTTGATTTCCAATCGATAGGGACAAGAGTAAGTCTACCTCGGGGTTTGTGTTTACTTTTGGAGGTGGAGCCATAGCATGGAGGAGTGTCAGCGAAATGCATGGACACTACCATGGATGGACTTGGATGTGATTCTGGTTTGCCCGGAACTATCACAATTTATTGTGATACAGTGGTGCGATTGCAAACTCGAAGGAACCACGAGCCCATAAAGCGAGTAAACACATAGGCGCAAGTACCACCTCATCTGAGAGATCGTAAGCGAGGAGAAGTTCTTTGTCGCCAAGATTGCATCGAGAGGATAACTGGCGGATCCATTCACTAAGGCCCTTCAAGCGTTTGATAGGCATGTGGAGGACATGGGGATCGGATGTATGGCGTGATGACGGCATCGTCTTTTAGTATAAGTGGGAGATTGTTGGAATGTATACTGAAAGCCTAGCTCTTTTTGTATGAACATTTTATTTTGAAATAAGAATCACATGATAATTGTTTGCATTTTATATATTCATTATATATGTGTGCATATTGTCTAATATTTTACATTGTAGATAACATGGTGCTTGGTGTGGCACAGAAGATCATGTTATCAGTACCTTGTAAAATATAACTAAAGGCTCACAACCAAGATGGTTTTGGACAAACCATTGGCATGGTTGTAGTGTAGCTTGGTATTGTTTTATCTTGAACATAGAGTTACACTAGTACACTTAGGTGTATTGAGTAGGACCGACATAGAGGTGATTGATTTAGTACTGACTACATAATTGAATCGGACCTCGGATATTATGTTGTACATGCTCTTAATCCCGATATAATAACGGGCACATGTACTTAGTGTTTATTTCTTTGATTTACCAGTGGGTGAGATTTAGATGGATTAAATCAATATGGCCGGTAAGTAGGGAAATAATATTATTTACATGGTGTGCCGTTGATTATAGGAGGAAACCGTGTCCTATATATTAGGTTGATGATGTCCCCTTGAGGAGCTCATAAGGTTCATCATGTAAACCCAGCTGGTTGACTTAGTCAACATGATGATAAGGTTGAGTGGTACTACTCGAGGAATTAGATGTTAATTAATTGATGGTCAATAAATCAATTAATTGACGGACATTCAATATCTTAAACACGGGGAGATTAATGTACAAATAATATATGGAGCCCATATTGATTTATGGGGGTTGGTGAGGTAGTTCAATGATGATCCTCTAGTGGAATGGAACATCATTGATGGATCAAGTTAGTGTGGTTCCGATCCATCGGGTGGCCAAGACCCAACTCCTCCTTATGGTCCCTATCGTAGCCTAATATAATCCTTATGAAGTCTAGATCCAAGAATGTAAAACAAAACCTAGAACCAACGGTGTTGGGTTTCCGGCACCGCGGCGTGTGTGTGTTCGATCATGTTTCGTAAACATGAGCACAGCGGAAGCAATTAAAAAATAATAAATCTATATTTATTACAACACACACAACACACGCATGCATATTACAACAAGTGTAGACATAACCGTAAATTAAAATTTGCAATAAAAGAAATTATCTACGTTATACCTTTCGTATGACGTGTAGCGGGAACGGCATCAACCGGAACGATCCTCGTAAGAATCGTCTCTATCCGTATCCACGCCGAGCTCCTCGGGATGACTTCGCTAAGTCCACGTTAGCCGTCTTAAATGCGGGTTACTAGCCTCGTGTTGAAGGCGGCGTGATCGAGAGATGATCACGATCCGAATCCAAATTCGGATCCTAAAAGCGAGTTCTCAAAACTTCGCTTCTCCGGAGAGGTATTCGTCAACCAATTGGCCGAATCGCCCGTCCTCCACCTCAGAGGATTACCGGAGATCAAATCCCGATAAGTTAGGCACTATCGGGCACTAACCGTCGTCCAAAGCGGCGCTCCGACTAATAAAAACAAGCTGTCCAGAGAAAACTGGACAGCTTTGGTGGAGGAATAGAGGCCGGCCAAGGAGAGATGGAAGCTCACCTTATCACCGAACCTAGAGGAGATCACGGAGGTCGCGGAGGTTCACCGGCTGAAGCAGTCGCCGCAACAAGTTGGACAGCTGCACAAAGCTGGACGGCAAGTTAGGCGACTAGGTTGGGCGAAAACTAGATTGGTTAGGGTTGGTTTAAGCCTATTTTATAGAGAACTAATTCTCTTAATGGTTAATGGATCATATCCATAAAGCCCGTTAACCCGCTCCATTAGGATAAGTTAAAATAAACCAAACCATGATGGTTTATTTTAAGTTAAAACGAACCGAACCAACTTTTGGTTCATTCGTTTAAAATAAACCAAACCCTTTGGTTTATTCTCATCCATTGGATTAGAACCAAACCATTTTGGTCCATCCATTATGTCTTCATAAGACCCGGCCCATCCACGCTTCCATTGCGACTGAAATAATTTCATGCTCGCTTTATGTTTGGTCCAACCAAACATAGTTTCTCTCGGTCTGAGAATCCCATTCTCAAGCTCGTTTTAAATCCTTTGGATTACACTCGTTGTGCGTGTGACCAAATAGGTTCTCGGTTTATGTTGGCCGTCTATAATTAACCATTAATTATAGAGCGATCATGAGTGGCACCTAGTAGTACATCATGATCCCCAATTAACCGAAAAGATCAACGGTTGATCCAGAACTATTTCTGAAACCCTTCAGTAGCTCGAATGAATCGTGCCCCATTCCCTTCACTCATCTTACACCCACTTGGTTCAGGACATGGTCTATTGTGTCAGTCCCCACTAGGCTGACTATGTCACACCTAGCCCAAGTATCATTTCCTCGTCCTACGGATTCTAGTTACTCCACATGTATCGAAGAGTACCTTACTCTAAACATGTAATGCTTTGGCCAAAGACTTTAGTAACAATCAGACGAGAGGCCATGGGTATACATCTCCTCGCAAGTAGTGGTGAATCCTTTATAGGCTATTCAAACACCTTCGATCACTTCGACTTATACCCAATCATCCCGGGTCCACATCTCCTTAGATATGTTTGCTTAATATGTCAAAGCATAAGTCTCCATGATCAAGATGACTTGAATACCGCAAGTCAAAGGAACATCGCACTTAAGCCACATTAAGAACTTCATTGACATATCTATATATGCAGAGAACCATATGAAGTCTTACGGCTGGTCACTCCAATGAACTAGTTACCATAACTAGCATCCACGATTAACTCCGAACATCACAATGTCTCCAGCCAGTGAGAATCATTTGCTTGGATACACCGAGTATACCTCGTGCTAGTCTCTCGATGGTGTCCAAATCCATCAATTCATCGACTAGGGATAATTAGATACATCACAATTACACATGTAGAGATACTCACTAGTTGTGATCCAATCACAAATTCTCTCATCTTTGTGAATCGTATCGTGGACATTCGATAAATGAGTTTAAGATCAATCAAATACATAAAACATGTATACTCAAATAGTGAATCTTCATTTATCATATAAATGGTTCATACATAAAGCGATTGCCTTAGGACATCTCTCATATATTACTAACGAGACTCCCACTTGGCCTAATGCCAATCGCTCACGGTATCAATATCATAAGCTCTAACATGACCCTCGAGCTTACTTTGAGGTAATGCTTTAGTCAAAGGATCGCTAAGTTCCTTTCATTAGAATTTTCTCGATTTGTATTTCGTTCCCTCATGATCTCTCGATAAGATGATAGCGAAGCACATGTTTGGATCGTTGATGAGACCTTGGCTCTTTCGCTGTCAATTGCTCCATTGTTATCGGATGAACCGGTATTGCTTCAACAATGGCGGAATCACACCAAGTTCATGAGCGAACTTCTTGATCCAAACCACTTCCTTTCTTTGCTTAAAGGCGCAATATATTACGCCTCGGTGGTAGAATCCGCTCTGATCTCTTGTTTGGAACTTTTCCAACTCACTGCGCCCCATTCAAGGTGAACACGTATCGGTGAGACACAGGAATCATCCTTGTGCTGAAGGCGGCATCATCCGTATACCGCGTATCACCATGTCCCCTTCTCCATATATTAGGAACACATCCTTAGTTCTTCTCAAGTACTTAAGGATCGTCTTAACAGCCGCCCAATGATCCATTCCTGGATCAGACTGGTATCTGCTCGTGACACTCAGAGCATACGATACATCGAGCCTCATACATAACATAGCATACATGATTGATCCTATTGCGGATGCATAGGGAATCTTACTCATGCAAATCCTCTCGTCTTCTGTGCGCGGACACATAGACTTCGAAAGGTGTACCCCATGCCTGATGGGCAGATAACCTTTCTTGGATTCCGACATGCTAAATCTCTTTAGCACTCGGTCTATATATGTAGACTACGAAAGACCAAGCAACCGTTTCGATCTATCTCTATAGATCTTAATCCCAAGGATGTAGGTTGCTTCTCCCAGGTCTTTCATGGAGAATGTCTTGGATAACCAAACCTTAACTGACTGTAAGATTGACACATCGTTTCTTATAAGTAATATGTCATCGACATACAATACTAGGAATACAACTGCACTCCCACTAACCTTCTTGTACACACAAGGTTCGTCTGGATTTTGTGAGAAATCAAACTTTTTGATCGTCTCATCAAAACGGATATTCCATCTCCTGGATGCTTGCTTCAATCCATAAATGGATCGTCGCAATTTGCATACCTTGGTTTTATCAACCGATGTGAAACCCTCAGGCTGTATCATATACACGTCCTCGAGCAGGTTTCCATTAAGGAAAACTGTTTTCACATCCATCTGCCATATCTCATAATCATAATGAGCCGCTATGGCCAGGAGCATCCGAATGGATTTAAGCATAGCTACAGGCGAATAGGTTTCGTCATAATCAACACCTTGTTTTTGACGATATCCTTTCGCCACCAATCTAACCTTATAGGTAATCACATTACCATCCATGTCGGTTTTCTTCTTGAAAACCCACTTGCACCCTATAGGCTTTATGCCTTCAGGTGGGTCAACCAAGTTCCAAACTTGGTTTCGTACATGGAATCCATTTCCGACTTCATGGCACCAAGCCACTTATCCCTTTCTGAACTTGTCGGCCACTTCTTCATAAGCGGTAGGCTCCTCATCATCAATGAGTAACACGTCGTTCGATTCACTTACGAAATCCATATCTCTCGGGGAATATTGCGTGTTCTACGGATCTCTGAAGATGTGGTGTTACAATAGGTCGTAGATTGCTTATCACTATGAGTTGTCATTTGTTGTGCTTCACCGGTATCTCATCAATGTCTATTTGAGTCTCTCGAGCCTCCTCAAGCTCGGCGACACTCCCCCTTTGTTTTCTTGCAAGAGAAACTCTTTCTCTAGAAACACAGCATGCCTTGAAACAAACACCTTTTGTTCCACAGGATGATAGAATTGGTAACCCCTTGTTTCCTTAGGGTATCGAATAAATAGACATTTATCAGACTTAGCATCCAATTTGTCTGATACAGTCCGCTTCACATAAGCAGGACAACCCCATATCTTCAAGTAAGATACATGAGGTTTCTTACTATTCCATATCTCATATGGAGTAGTTGAGACTACCTTGGTAGGCATTACATTTAACAAGTAAGCACGAAGTGCATAACCCCAAAGGACTTGGGAAGAGTGCATGATTCATCATTGACGACCATGTCCAACAAAGGTCGATTCGCCTCTCGGATACACCATTATCTTTGGTGTATAGGGCGGAGTCCATTGAGACAATATGCCATTGTCTCTTAGATAATCAAGAAACTCTTGACTTAAGTATTCACCACCTCGATCCGATCGAAGTATTTTAATACTTTTGTCATGTTGTTTCTCTACTTCATTTCTGAATTCTTTGAACCTTTCAAAGGCTTCAGACTTGTGTTTCATCAAGAACACATACCCAAACCATGAGTGATCATCGGTGAAGGTAATGAAGTAGCTATAGCCTCCTAAAGCTTGAGTTGACATAGGTCCACATACATCAGTATGTACTAGACCTAGTAACTCTCCCACTCGTTCACCTTTTCCAGTAAAAGGTAACTTAGTCATCTTGCCTTTTAAGCATGATTCGCATGTATCGTATGAATCCAATTCAAACGATTCCAGAATTCCACATCGGTGTAATTGGACATGCGTTTCTTGCTTATATGGCCAAGACGACAATGCCACATATAGAGTCTATGTGATTATCCTTTCAACGCAGCGTGTTGCTCGCCGATATTGAAAATGTCCTTTGATACGTCCAGCGTATAAATGTCATTACTCAAAGTTCGGTTCCATAAAATGCGCCATTCAAAGTTATATAACAACAATTGTTACTAAGCGTCAAATGGAAACCATTTCTATTTAAGCGGGAAATAGAAACAATGTTCTTTATTAGAGAAGGAACATAATAGCAATTGTCGATTCAAGACTAGTCCACTAGGGAGCTTCAACAAATAAGTTAGATGGCGCCGCGTGCAACCTTTGCTCCATTGCCAACTCGCAAATTTGACTCCCCTCTGACAAGTCTTCTTCTATTCCTTAGCCCCTGTATGTCATTACATATATGTGAGCTACACCCAATATCCAATACCCAAGTGTCTAAGGAAATAGAATGACAATCAATAACGAAGATACCTGAAGAGGATGGGGCATCAGATGCCTTCTTCTTCTTCATGGACTCAAGATAAATCTTGCAGTTTCTTCGTGGCCTTCCTTGCCACAATGATGGCAAGTGCCCTTTTGCGCTGGTTCCGCCTTCTTTGCCTTTTTGTTCTTTCCTTTCTTCTGTTCTTTTGCCTTCCTCTTAGAACCTTTCTTTGAGGAATCAACTAACAAAACCGCCTTCTCCTCATGCTTCACAGAAGGCTCCACAGTCTTCAGCATATTGAGGAGCTCGGGAATGGTGGATTCCAATTTGTTCATCCGATAGTTCATCACAAATTGCGAGAAACTCTTGGGCAAACAATGCAGAATTAAGTCAATACTTAACTCATGATCCATCACAAAACCGAGGGTAGCTAGCGCTCGATGTACCCATTCATCTTTAGTACAAAAGCGTACTCTGAGGCGAACCTTCTTGCATCTTCGTGGTGAAGAGGAGCCTAGAGACCTCGAACCTTTCGGATCTCGCTTGCTCATCGAACAACTCATGAAGATGGAAGACCATAGTGTTAGCATCCATATTCTCATTCGGTACCATCGCGCTAGCATGATGCAACTCGCCTGCTTACGATAGACCAACATTTGGTGCAGGTTGCATCGTTAGGAGAAGAGGCTCTTCAAGGACATATGCAAGCTTTTCCGCCTTGAGAACAATTCTCGAGTTTCTAAGCGATCCGAGAAGTTAGGCCCGGTCGGTTTGTTCGAATCAAAATAGTGCGCCAAATTCAAAGGCGTCATGATCAATTTATTGACCTAGAAATACAAAGCGAGCATATATGAGAAAATGATTTTAAAATGCATCAATATACATTTATAAATCCCATTCATTTTTGAATTTCAAAACCCCAAAATCACTTCGGAGATTGTAGGTCCATCTCGAATGGGTGATATCCATCATAGTTATGAACAACCTTGGAGAGAGTCCAATAAGCCATTCATAACTACGACGGTGGGTATCATCTATACATTGCATATCCGTATATGCAACTATCACAATGTGCTATCAACTAATTGAATGTTCACACATACATTGGGTTGTTAACACATTAACAAGTATGCATCATATGCATAGCACCCAACTTCACCTCCTTTACATCGACCTTGGAGAGAGTCCAACAAGCCCGATGCTCGAGGTTAAAAGCCAACCCATTAATCGACATAGTTTTAATATGGTTAGGCGCATTCAACCAATTAGCCCAGCTTGGAAGAGTCCAACAACCAAAGCTAACGATTGACCTCGACTCTTACCATATTAGTATTAAACTATTCCATGGTTTGAACATATTAGTTAGTAGGGCTTGGAAGAGTCCAACAACCCAAACAAGCGAACTCTGGTTCTAACCATATTAATGGAAGGTGTAGGCTTTAATATTGATTAAGGGTTTTATGTCTCATCCTCTTTGCATGCAAATAACTATTATCTACATGGCATGACATACATGGCATACATCTACATGTCACGACACATGGCATAATGTTATGCATCTAATGCAATTACATGGCATACAATTATGTCATATAATTTCCTTATATGTCATAACTATTTATGGAAATAAAATATGTTTAAGATTTGATTCTCCAAATCAAATCATAATTAAATTAGGAAACAAATTTCCAAATCTAATCACATATTTTATTCATGGAATTATTTGATTAAGGAAAATCTATTTAGAAACCAATTTCCTCATTAAAACTACTTATGGAAATAAAATATTTTAAGATTTGATTTCCCAAATCAAATCATGATTAAATTAGGAAACAAATTTCCAGAATCTAATCAAATATTTTATTTATGGAAAATATCAATTTCCATAAATACTTCCAACTTTCAAAAGTGGAAGATTTCCATAAATACTTCTAGACTTTCCAAAATTGAAAAATTTCCATAAATACTTCTAAATTTCCAAAATTTAGAAAATTTCCAGAAATACATTATGACTATCAAAAACCATTTTTACGATTATGTCGAAACACAACACTGGGCTCTGATACCCTTTGTTGGGTTTTCACATGGCGTGTGTGTGTTCGATCATGTTTAAGTAAACATGAGCACACAGTGAAGCAATTAAAAATAATAAATCTATATTTATTACAACACACACAACACCGCATGCATATTACAACAAGTGTAGACATAACCGTAAATTAAAATTTGCAATAAAGAAATTATCTCGTTATACCTTTCAGTATGGCGTGTAGCGGAAACGGCATCAGCGGAGCGATCCTCGTAGAATCGTCTCTATCCGTATCACGCGCCGAGCTCCTCGGGATGACTTCGCTAAGTCACACGAGCCGTCTTATGCGGGTTACTAGCCTCGTGTTGAAGAGGCGTGATCGAGATGATCACGATCCGAATCAAATTCGGATCAAAGCGAGTTCTCAAAACTTCGCTTCTCCGGAGAGGTATTAAATCACCAATTGGCGAATCGCCGTCCTCCACCTCAGAGGATTACGGAGATCAAATCCCGGTAAGTTAGGCTGTCGGAGCACTAACCGTCGTCAAGCGGCGCTCCGGCAACAAAACAAGCTGTCAGAAAACTGGACAGCTTTTGGTGGAGGAATAGAGGCGGCCAAAACAAGGAGATGGAAGCTCACCTTGATGCCGAACCTAGAGGAGATCACGGAGGTCGCGGCGGAGGTTCACCGGCTGAGCTTGGGCCGGCAACAAGTTGACGGCTGCACAAAAAGCTGGGCGGCAGCTTAGGGTTAGGCGCCGAAAACTCCAAGGAGGTTGGGCGGCAACTAGGTTGGGCGGCTAGGGTTTTGATTAGGGTTAGGGTTTTAAGCCCTATTTTATAGAGAACTAATTCTCTTAATGGTTAATGGATCATATCCATAAAGCCCGTTAACCGCTCCATTAAGATAAGTTAAAATAAACCAAACCATGATGGTTTATTTTAAGTTAAAAACGAACGAACCAACTTTTGGTTCATTACGTTTAAAATAAACCAAACCCTTTGGTTTATTCTCATCCATTGGATTAGAACCAAACCATTTTGGTCCATCCATTATGTCTTCATAAGACACGGCCCATCCACGCTTCCATTGCGGTGAAACAATTTCATGCTCGCTTTATGTTTGGTCAACCAAACATAGTTTCTCTCGATGCGAGAATCCCATTCTCAAGCTCGTTTTAAATCCTTTGGATTACACTCGTTGTCGTGTGACCAAATAGGTTCTCGGTTTATGTTGGCGTCTATAATTAACCATTAATTATAGAGCGATCATGAGTGGCACCTAGTAGTACATCATGATCCCCAATTAGCAAAAAGATCAGCGGTTGATCGAACTATTTACGAAACCCTTGATGCTTCGAATGAATCGTGCCCCATTCCCTTCACTCATCTTATACCCACTTGGTTGGGACATGGTCTATTGTGTCCCGGTCCCACTAGGTGACTCGTCACACCTAGCCCAAGTATCATTTCCTCGTCCTCTGATTCTAGTTACTCCACATGTATCGAAGAGTACCTTACTCTAAACATGTAATGCTTTGGCCAAAGACTTTAGTAACAATCCGAGAGGCCATGGGTATACATCTCCTCGCAAGGAGTGGTGAATCCTTTATAGGCTATTCAAACACCTTCGATCACTTACTTATACCCAATCATCCGGGTCCACATCTCCTTAGAGATGTTTGCTTAAGATGTCAAAGCATAAGTCTCCATGATCAAGATGACTTGAATACCGCAAGTCGAAGGAACATCGCACTTAAGCCACGATAAGAACTTCATTGACATATCTATATATGAGAACCATATGAAGTCTTACGGTGGTCACTCAATGAACTAGTTACCATAACTAGCATCCACGATTAACTCGGACATCACTATGTCTCCAGCCAGTGAGAATCAGCTGCTTGGATACACCAAGGAGTATACCTCGTGCTAGTCTCGACAGAATTGATGGTGTCCAAATCCATCAATTCATCGACTAGGGATAATTCTGATACATCACAATTACACATGTAGAGATACTCACTAGTTGTGATCCAATCACAAATTCTCTCATCTTTGTGAATAAATATCGTGGACATTGATAAATGAGTTTAAGATCCAATCAAATACATAAAACATGTATCGAATAGTGAATCTTCATTTATCATATAAATGGTTCATACATAAGGCGATTGCCTTAGGACATCTCTCATATATTACTAACAGACTCCCACTTGGCCTAATGCCAATCGCTACGGTATCCAATACCATAAGCTCTAACATGACCCTCAAACTTACTTTGAGGTAATGCTTTAGTCAAAGGATCCGCTAAGTTCCTTTCAGTGGGAATTTTCTCGATTTGTATTTCGTTCCTACTGATGATCTCTCTGATAAGATGATAGCGGCGAAGCACATGTTTGGATCGTTGATGAGACCTTGGCTCTTTTGCCTGTGCAATTGCTCCATTGTTGTCGCAGTAGACCGGTATTGCTTCAACAATGGCCGGAATCACACCAAGTTCATGAACGAACTTCTTGATCCAAACCACTTCCTTTCTTTGCTTACGCAATATATTACTGCCTCGATGGTAGAATCGCTCTGATCTCTTGTTTGGAACTTTTCCAACTCACTGCGCCCCATTCAAGGTGAACACCGTATCGGTGAGACATGGAATCATCCTTGTCTGTCTGGAAGCTGGCATCCGTATACCCATGTATCACCATGTCCCCTTCTCCATATATTAGGAACACATCCTTAGTTCTTCTCAAGTACTTAAGGATCGTCTTAACAATAGCCAATGATCCATTCTGGATCGGTGAGTATCTGCTCGTGACACTCTGAGCTTACGTTTCATCGGGCCTGGTACATTACATAACTATCATGATAGATCCTATTGCGGATGAATAGGGTATCTTAGTCTTGCAAATTCTCTCGTCTTACGTGCGCGGACACATAGACTTGAAGGTGTACCCCATGCACGATGGGCGGATAACCTTTCTTGGATTCCGACATGCTAAACCTCTTTGCTTTTCGGTCTATATATGAAGCTGCGAAAGACCAAGCAACGTTTGATCTATCTCTATAGATCTTAATCCCGAGGATGTAGGTTGCTTCTCCCGGTCTTTCATGGAGAATGTCTTGGATAACCAAACCTTAGCATTGTAAGATTGACACATCGTTTCCTATAAGTAATATGTCATCGACATACAATACTAGGAATACATTTGCCTCCCACTAACCTTCTTGTACACACAAGGTTAAATGCGGATTTTGTGAGAAATCAAACTTTTTGATTGTCTCATCAAAGCGGATATTCCGACTCTGGATGCTTGCTTGATCCATAAATGGATCGTCGATTTGCATACCTTGGTTTTATCAGCCGATGTGAAACCCTCGGGTTGTATCATATACCGTCCTCGGCGGGTTTCCATTAAGGAAAATGTTTTCACATCCATCGCCATATCTCATAATCATAATGAGCGCTATGGCGGGAGCATCGAATGGATTTAAGCATAGCTACGGCGAATAGGTTTCGTCATAATCAACACCTTGTTTTTGGCGATATCCTTTCGCCACCAATCTAGCCTTATAGGTAATCACATTACCATCCATGTGGTTTTCTTCTTGAAAACCCACTTGCACCCTATAGGCTTTATGCCTTGGTGGAGTCAACCAAGTTCCAAACTTGGTTTTTCGTACATGGAATCCATTTCGACTTCATGGCACCAAGCCACTTATCCCTTCTGAACTTATCGGCACTTCTTTCATAAGCTTCATCATCAATGAGTAACACGTCGTTCGATTCACTTACGAAATCCATATCTCTCGGGAATATTGCGTGTTCTACGGATCTCTGAAGATGTGGTGTTACAATAAGTCAGTAGATTGCTCATCACTATGAGTTGTGTAATTTGTTGTGCTTCACCGGTATCTCATCAATGTCTATTTGAGTCTCTCGAGCCTCCTCAAGCTCGGCGACACTCCCCTTTGTTTTCTTGCAAGAGAAACTCTTTCTCTAGAAACACAGCATGCCTTGAAACAAACACCTTTTGTTCCACAGGATGATAGAATTAGTAACCCCTTGTTTCCTTAGGGTATCCAATAAATAGACATTTATCAGACTTAGCATCCAATTTGCGTCTGATCCGCTTCACATAAGCGAGACAACCCCATATCTTCAAGTAAGATACATGAGGTTTCTTACCATTCCATATCTCATATGGAGTAGTTGAGACTACCTTAGTAGGCATTACATTTAACAAGTAAGCATATGTCTGAAGTGCATAACCCCAAAGGACTTGGGAAGAGTGCATGATTCATCATTGACTGACCATGTCCAACAGTCGATTCGCCTCTCGGATACACCATTATCTTTGTGGTGTATAGGGCGAGTCCATTGAGACAATATGCCATTGTCTCTTAGATAATCAAGAAACTCTTGACTTAAGTATTCACCACCTCGATCCGATCAGTATTTGAATACTCTTTGTCATGTTGTTTCTCTACTTCATTTCTGAATTCTTTGAACCTTTCAAAGGCATCAGACTTGTGTTTCATCAAGAACACATACCCAAACCGTGAGTGATCATCGGTGAAGGTAATGAAGTAGCTATAGCCTCCTAATGCTTGAGTTGACATAGGTCCACATACATCAGTATGTATTAGACCTAAGTAACTCTCCCACTCGTTCACCTTTTCGGTAAAGGTAACTTAGTCATCTTGCCTTTTAAGCATGATTACATGTATCGTATGAATCCAATTCAGCGATTCGAATTCCACATCGGTGTAATTCGGACATGCGTTTCTTGCTTATATGGCCAAGGCGACAATGCCACATATAGGAGTCTATGTGATTATCCTTTCGAGCAGCGTGTTGCTCGCCGATATTGAAAATGTCCTTTGGATCGTCCAACGTATAAACACCATTGCTTAAAGTTCCAGTCCCATAAAGAACCCCATTCAAAGTTATGTAACAACAATTGTTACTAAAAGTCAAATGGAACCCAATTCTATTTAGACAAGAAATAGAAATGATGTTCTTTATCAACGAATGAACATAAAAGCAATTGTCCAGTTCTAAGACAAGTCCTGAAGTGAGTTTCAACAAATACGTTCGATGGCGGCCACAGACCTTTGCTCCATTCCCAACACGTAAATTTGACTCTCCCTTGACAAGTCTTCTTCTATTCCTTAGCCCATGTATGTCATTACATATATGTGAGCCACACCCAGTATCCAATACCCAAGTGTCTAAGGAAATAGAATGACAATCAATAACGAAGATACCTGAAGAGGATGGGGCATCGGATGCCTTCTTCTTCTTCATGGACTCAAGATAAATCTTGCAGTTTCTTCGCCAGTGGCCTTCCTTGCCACAATGATGGCAAGTGCCCTTGTGTTGTTCTTCTTTTGCCTTTTTTGTTCTTTCCTTTCTTTCTTTGCCTTCCTCTTAGAACCTTTCTTTGAGGAATCAACTAACAGAACCGCCTTCTCCTCATGCTTCACAGAAGGCTCCACAGTCTTCAGCATATTGAGGAGCTCGGGAATGGTGGATTCCAATTTGTTCATCCGATAGTTCATCACAAATTGCGAGAAACTCTTGGGCAAACAATGCAGAATTAAGTCAATACTTAACTCATGATCCATCACAAAACCGAGGGTAGCTAGCCGCTCGATGTACCCGTTCATCTTTAGCACAAATACTCTGCATGAACCTTCTTGCATCTTTGTGGTGAAGAGGAGCCTAGAGACCTCGAACCTTTCGGATCTCGCTTGCTCATCGAACAACTCATGAAGATGGAAGACCATAGTGTTAGCATCCATATGCTCATGAAGAGGCTCTTTTAAAATGCATCAATATACATTTATAAATCCCATTCATTTTTCGAATTTCAAAAACCCCAAAATCACTTCGGGAGATCGTAGGTCCATCTCCGAATGGGTTGATATCCATCATAGTTATGAACAACCTTGGAGAGAGTCCAACAAGCCATTCATAACTACGAGGTAGGTATCATCTATACCCGATTGCATATCCGTATATGCAACTATCACAATGTGCTATCAACTAATTGAATGTTCACACATACATCGGGTTGTTAACACATTAACAAGTATGCATCATATGCATAGCACCCAACTTCACCTCCCTTTACATCGACCTTGGAGAGAGTCCAACAAATCGATGCTCCAGGTTAAAGCCAACCCATTAATCGAGAAATAGTTTTAATATGGTTAGAGCGCATTCAACCAATTAGCCCGGCTTGGAGAGAGTCCAACAACCAAAGCTAACGATTGACCTCGACTCTTACCATATTAGTATTAAACTATTCCATGGTTTGAACATATTGAGTTGTAGGGCTTGGAGAGAGTCAACAACCCAAACAAGAAGCGGAACTCTGGTTCTAACCATATTAATGGAAGGTGTAGGCTTTAATATTGATTAAGGGTTTTATGTCTCATCCTCTTTGCATGCAAATAACTATTATCTACATGGCATGACATACATGGCATACATCTACATGTCACGACACGCATGGCATAATGTTATGCATCTAATGCAATTACATGGCATACAATTATGTCATGTATATAATTTCCTTATATGTCATAACTATTTATGGAAATAAAATATGTTTAAGATTTGATTCTCAAAATCAAATCATAATAAAATAAGGAAACAAATTTCCAAATCTAATCACATATTTTATTCATTGAATTATTTGATTAAGGAAAATCTATTTAGGAAACCAATTTCCTAAATCATTAAAACTACTTATGGAAATAAAATATTTTAAGATTTGATTTCCCAAATCAAATCATGATTATATTAGGAAACAAATTTCCAGAATCTAATCAAATATTTTATTTATGGAAAATATCAATTTCCATAAATACTTCCAACTTTCCAAAAGTGGAAGATTTCCATAAATACTTCTAGACTTTCCAAAATTGAAAAATCTCCATAAATACTTCTAAATTTCCAAAATTTAGAAAATTTCCAGAAATACATTATGACTATCGCAAAACCATTTTTACGATTATGTCGAAACACAACCTGGGCTCTGATACCCTTTGTTGGGTTTAAACCTTGGGCGTGTGTGTGTTCGATCATGTTTCGTAAACATGAGCCGTGGAAGCAATTAAAAATAATAAATCTATATTTATTACACACACACAACACTGCGCATGCATATTACAACAAGTGTAGACATAACCGTAAATTAAAATTTGCAATAAAGAAATTTATCTACGTTATACCTTTTCAGTATGGCGTGTAGCGGAAACGGCATCAACCGGAGCGATCCTCGTAAGAATCGTCTCTATCCGTATCCACGCCGAGCTCCTCGGGATGACCGCTAAGTCACGCGAGCCGTCTTCGTGCGGGTTACTAGCCTCGTGTTGAAGGCGGCGTGATCGAGAGATGATCACGATCCGAATCCAAATTCGGATCCTAAAAACGAGTTCTCAAAACTTCGCTTCTCGGAGAGGTATTCGTCAACCAATTGTGAATCGCCGTCCTCCACCTCAGAGGATTACCGGAGATCAAATCGTAAGTTAGGCTATCGGAGCACTAACCGTCGTCCAAACGACGCTCCTCCAACAACAGAAACAAGCTGTCCAGAAAACTGGACAGCTTTGGTGGAAGGAATAGAGGCCCGGCCAAGGAGAGATGGAAGCTCACCTTGATGCACCGAACCTAGAGGAGATCACCGGAGGGTCGCCGGAGGTTCACCGGCTGAAGCTTGGCGCCGCAACAAGTTGGACGGCTGCACAAAAGCTGGGACGGCGGCAGCCTAGGGTTAGGGCGCCTATTTTATAGAGAACTAATTCTCTTAATGGTTAATGGATCATATCCATAAAGCCCGTTAACCCGCTCCATTAAGATAAGTTAAAATAAACCAAACCATGATGGTTTATTTTAAGTTAAAAGCGAACGAACCAACTTTTGGTTCATTCGTTTAAAATAAACCAAACCCTTTGGTTTATTCTCATCCATTGGATTAGAACCAAACCATTTTGGTCCATCCATTATGTCTTCATAAGACACGCCCATCCACGCTTCCATTGCGGTGAAACAATTTCATGCTCGCTTTATGTTTGGTCCAACCAAACATAGTTTCTCGATGCGAGAATCCCATTCTCAAGCTCGTTTTAAATCCTTTGGATTACACTCGTTGTCGTGTGACCAAATAGGTTCTCGGTTTATGTTGGCCGTCTATAATTAACCATTAATTATAGAGCGATCATGAGTGGCACCTAGTAGTACATCATGATCCCCAATTAACCGAAAAGATCAACGGTTGATCCAGAACTATTTCTGAAACCCTTCAGTAGCTCGAATGAATCGTGCCCCATTCCCTTCACTCATCTTATACCCACTTGGTTCGGGACATGGTCTATTGTGTCAGTCCCCACTAGGCTGACTACGTCACACCTAGCCCAAGTATCATTTCCTCGTCCTACGGATTCTAGTTACTCCACATGTATCGAAGAGTACCTTACTCTAAACATGTAATGCTTTGGCCAAAGACTTTAGTAACAATCAACGAGAGGCCATGGGTATACATCTCCTGCGCGAGTGGTGAATCCTTTATAGGCTATTCAAACACCTTGATCACTTGACTTATACCCAATCATCCCGGGTCCACATCTCCTTAGAGATGTTTGCTTAAGATGTCAAAGCACAAGTCTCCATGATCAAGATGACTTGAATACCGAAGTCAAAGGAACATCGCACTTAAGCCACAGTAAGAACTTCATTGACATATCTATATATGCAGAGAACCATATGAAGTCTTACGGCTGGTCACTCCAATGAACTAGTTACCATAATTAGCATCCACGATTAACTCCGGACATCACAATGTCTCCAGCCAGTGAGAATCAGCTGCTTGGATACACCAAGGAGTATACCTCGTGCTAGTCTCGACAGAACTGATGGTGTCCAAATCCATCAATTCATCGACTAGGGATAATTCCGATACATCACAATTACACATGTAGAGATACTCACTAGTTGTGATCCAATCACAAATTCTCTCATGCTGTGAATCGTATCGTGGACATCCAAGAAATGAGTTTAAGATCCAATCAAATACATGAAACATGTATACTCAAATAGTGAATCTTCATTTATCATATAAATGGTTCATACATAAGGCGATTGCCTTAGGACATCTCTCATATATTACTAACAAATGGTTGGGATTAAATCCCTAGATCCGATGGTTGGATGAAACCCTAGAACCAACGGTTGGGATTAAATCCCTAGATCCGATGGTTAGGATGAAATCCTACAATCGACGGTAGGAATTAAATCCCTAGATCCGACGGTTGGCATGAAACCTTAGATCCGACGGTTGGGATGAAATCCTAGATCCGACGGTTGGGATTAAACCCTAGATCCGACGGTTGAGATAAAACCCTAGATCCGACGGTGGAGATTAAATCCCTAGATCCAACGGTGGAGATTAAAGGAGGCTTAAGCCTAATTATATAAATAGAGGCTTAGGATGGGCGGCAAGGGTAATGGAAAGAATTAGGGTTTGGCTTTTGGAGGTGGGCGGCTAGGGTTTGGAGCTAGGGTTGGGCAGCAACTTCTTCTTCCTTCTAGTTGTTGCCGGCGCCCAACTTGCACCATCAATACTTGGCCGGCGCCCAACCTTAAGGTCTTTCCCTTCTTCCTTGGCCGGCGGTTCTCCTCCCATTGGTGGCCGGTTCTCTTCCTTCTCCCTATTCTCCAAAGTGGCCGGCGGCAACTCTTCTTGAAGTTGGCCGGCGCATCATCCATTGCTCCTTGGCCGGCGGTTGCACCAAATTCCCTAATTTGGTGGCCAGTTCTAGATAGGAAAGGTATTTGCGAGTTCTTCTCTTTGTTCGCAGCGGACAAGGTAGAGAAGAAAGCGATCTAGAAGGCTTCTACTCGTGGAGGAACTTCGTCCACACATCGTCCACGAGAAGGATAGGACATACGGTAGAAGATCGTGAGGTATAAAGTTATTTTAACTTTATGTACAGATCTGAGCATGTTCTTATTTGTTTTGATTATGCATGTGTGTGTATGAATATATATTGTATAATCATGGACCCCGAAGACAAACACAAAAACCGGCGATCCATCCGTCGTCTCTTCCGCGGCTAACCAACTAGAAGAGTTGTGTTGCTTGAACAACTAGTTTGTTCAAGCGACCACTCAAGTTGTTAGCACGACGACGAAATGGTGTTGTTAAGGAAGCTCATCCCATCCGGATTAATCCTTTCATTAGTGAAAATTTTAATCCGGGGACATGGGAGCCAATGAGCCTCCGAAGCATCCACCCAACAGGTTTGTCTTGACCATAGAATCACACTAGTGCACTTTGTGTGTATTGAGCAGGACCGACTTAGAGGTGATTCGATTTATTGTTGACTACATAATCGAATTGGACCTCAGATATTATATTGTACATACTCTTAATCCCGATATAATAATGGGCACATATACTTAGTACTCATCTCTTTGATTTACCAATGGGCCAGATTTATAGATTAAATCGATAGGCTCGGTAAGTTGGGAGATGATATTATTTATATGGTGTGTCATTGATTATAGGAGGAAATCGTGTCCTATATATTAGGATGATGATGTCCCCTTGAGGAGCTCATAAGGTTCATCATGTAAACCCTGCAGGTGGACTTGGTCCGACATGATGAAAAGGTTGAGTGGTACTACTCAAGGAGTTAGATGTTGATTAATTAATGGTCAGTAAATTAATTAATCGACGGACATTCGAGATCTTAAACATGGGGAGAAAATGTACAAATAATATATGGAGCCCATATTATCATATGGGGGTTGGTGAGGTAGATCAATGATGATCCTTTAGTGGATTGGATCATCATTAGTGGATCAGACTTTATGTGGGCTTGATCCATGGGTGGCCAAGATCCAACTCCTCCTCATGGTCCCTATTGTAGCCTATTAACACCTCATGAAGCTTAGATCCAATGGATAGAAACAAAACTCTAAATCCAAAGGTAGAGATTAAATCTCTAAGATCCGAGGGTTGAGATTAAATATTTAGATCCGACGGTTGAGATTAAATCCCTAGAACCAATGGTGGAGATTAAACCAAGGCTTATCCCTAACTCTATAAAAGGGTGGACTAGGGGTGGGCAGCAACAACACAACAAGAAGAGAGGGGGCTAGGGGTTTGGGCGGCAAGAGCATGGGAGCATTAGGGTTTTGGGTGGCCACAATTAAGGAAAGTTTTTCTTCTTCCCTCATCTCTTTGGCTTGGCTGGCGTCCACCATTCTCCCTTTCATCTATGGCTGATGATGGATGGGGATTAGGGCTTGTCCCTTGGGCGGCAACACAATCCTAGTTGAGTTAGGATTGGGCTTGGGCGGCTAGGGTTAGGGTTTTGGGATTAGGTTGGGTGGCAACAAGAAGATGAAGCTCCTTTCTTCTTCTTCCTAAGGTTGGCCGGCCACTATTCTTCTTCACTCTACCTTGGCCAAAGCTCAATCTATTCTTCTCCCCTTCATCCTGGCCCAAAATTAGGAGAGCTTAGTTTAGGGTTTGGGTGGCAACAAGGAGAAGGAGTTATTGGTGCAGGGGCACTAGATAATCGAACCTGTGTTTTTTATTATGTCAAAGACACAAAGTTAAGTTTACATCATTATCTCACGAGCTATCAAGTATGCAGAAAAGTATTAAAGCTGGAGCTGAAGGCTAGCGACACACGGAGGAAGCCGCGGTGGTCGGGCGACACTCGAGTGACTTCGGAGGGAGACGAAGGAATCGAGTGGAAGGCCGGAAGCGAGAGCTACTATCGAGGTAAGCTCGTGTGAGTGAGAGATTGTAAGGTTGTGTCCTCTTTACGGGGACGACCATAGGCGGCGATCCAATTAAGACTTCCCGTGGAAGGTCTAGGTCGAGATCAGACGGTCAGAAACCATCGCATTTATCATTTTCCGAGCTAACCTCTTATTGCAGGAAGTGGTTAGCCGGTACGATCATCTGGACATGTAACGATCGATGACCATCATCGATCGATGGCGACGACTTCGGCTTTGCGCTAGGTCAAAACGGATAACGTTTGACGCGGCCACTTCGCGATAAATTTTGGACAATTTCGTAATCCGTTCCTAAAGATGAGGAGACATATTCAGAGGCCAAAGTCTATAAAAGGAGGAGGATTCCAACTCCAAAAATATATCAAGTTTATTCATCAAAGTGCTCTAACGCTCCAACATCGCCATAACGCCGACGCGATGCCAAGTTACGATCTTCTTCGCATGTGAGAATCAAGTAATATTTTTGATATTGTATTCTTTGTTTTCTTCATAACGAGGTGAGGTAGGCTTGTTGCCTCATCCTCGTATATTCGGTTTTGTGATCGTTGTCTCCTACCTCCAACGAGGAGGAGACGTTATAGTGTTTTGCCCTCCGTACGCGGTCTAGGACCGATAGGGCCTTGGAGTAGCAACCGCTGGGTTGTGAATCAAGTAAAATAAACGTGTTCATTTATTTTCCGCTGCTCTTATTTTGTGTATCGAATGAATTCGAACGAAAGATTTACGATCGCTATTCACCCCCCCTCTAGTGACGCTTCTCGATCCAACAATTGGTATCAGAGCGGGGGCACTAAGATTTGGTGAAACCACCGATCTAGCACGTTTTGGTTTTTTTGTTCGTATTTTTCGATTCGTATCTTTCTTTGGTTTTTATTCCTCCCGCACTACTAATCCAAGACGAAGTCTTGGTACGTTTTTTTGGTTGTGTGCTTGCAAGTTTTCTCTCTTGGAGTAGCCGACGGTAAAACAGCCATAACTTTTCGCACAAGTGGACTCACTTAACGATCTACGTACCAAATTGAAGCTCTCAGAAAGATCTACATTTCTTACGAGGGTTTACCCTCGTAACAAGCTATTTCCAGCCCCAAAATCCAACGTTCAGTAGCCTTTCGGGGACACCGAAGGTCGTAAGTTTCTAATTTTTGTTAGTTTCTTATTCTTCTTATTTATTTCTGTTTATTTCCTATTATTTCCCGCACTACTAATCCAAGACCAAGTCTTGGAATTCTCTTTGGTTTTATTTGTATTTTTGCAAGAGACTTAATGGCTCACATTGAGGGGTATAGCACCACCCGACCTCCGTTCTTTAACGGAAATGATTTCCGTTATTGGAAAGGTCGGATGGAGTGTTTCTTGAAAACACAAGTCGAGACTTGGATAATAATCCAAACCGGCTTTGCTCTACCCACCAATGATCAAGGAGAGGCCTTGGATTTCAACAAGTGGACAAATGCAACCAAGAGGCAAATCGAAGCCGATGCAAGAGCAACCCAAATATTGCAATGCGGCTTGTCCAAGGAGGAACTCAACCGCATCGGACCATTCATTAGCGCCAAAGACCTCTGGAACAAATTGATTGACTTACACGAAGGGACGGCTGATGCTAAGGTATGTAAAAGAGATTTACTTTTAAATAAACTGTACAATCTAAAGATGCAGGATCATGAGACCGCCACCCAACTACATGCGCGGATCCAAGATATCGTCAACGGTCTTCATTCGATTGGGCAAGCCATAGAGAACCGAGACCTTATAAGGTACGCTTTAAATGCTTTCCCTAGGACTACCTTGTGGGCATCCATGGTCGATGTCTACAAGGTCTCTAAGGACCTTTCGAAGCTTAGGTTAGACGAATTATTTTCTGAGTTTGAACTTCATGAGCAAACTAACGTGGTCCGGGCCGAAAGAGGTATTGCTCTACTTGCAGGACAAAGAAGGAAGCCACCTACTAAGCAAGTAGATGAACTCGAACCCGAAGACATAGCTTTCATGGCGAAATCGATTGAGTCAGACACGGAGACCGAACCTGAACTTGAGTCAGAACCTGAGGATGACTCGGACTACGAAGCTACCTTCAAGTCAAGCCACGGATACGCATCCGGTTCAAAAGATACCCTTAAAGTGAGTCGAACTTTATTTAATACTTTACATAATATGGTTAGGTTTTTGTCTAGAAAATTAGTTAAGTCCGAGTCCAAGGTCGAGACCCTGGTTGAGGAGGTCAAACTCCTTAAACACACGGTCTCCCTAACCTCTTCGACTAGTCAAGTTCGAAAAGAGGACCCAACTCGAGCTGAAAAGCTCGAAGTTGAGAACTCTCTTTTGAAAAGTCAAGTTGAAGATCTTAGGAACACGTTGGAAAGGTTCACTTCGGGTTCCAAAGGACTTGACCTCCTACTTGGATCTCAAAGGGCCGTGTACAATAAGGCTGGACTAGGGTTTAACTCAAACACGACTAATAGGTCGTATATGTCGATTATAAGTCGACATAGGAAACATGTCCAAGCATGGGTCCCTAAGAACTTTTTGATTTCAACTCTAGGATCCAACCCGTACTGGGTTCCCAAGGGCCAAATCCACTATGTGGATAGACCGAACCGATTCAACGGTCTAGGGGGAGCCAGTACAAAATATGTTTGTGCTTTAACTTAGAAATTGCATGCTTTAACTTAGAAAGTTTGTGCTTTAAAACTTGTGAGCTCACTTAGAACACGTACATAACCAACTAAAATCATACGAAAAGATTGAGCCTCGGGGAGCCTCTTTTCAAAAATAACCAGTTAGACTAGGAAATAGTCTTAGGTGAGTCAAGTCATCATTTTCTTGAAAATGGCTTTGTCTAAGGAAGTGGTCGATGATCCGATAAAAGAAGGCCCCAGTGCCTCGCCACGACCTAGAAGCCATGATCTTGAAAAGGTAAACTTGACAAGCCTAGGGTCAAATCTAAATCTAACATAAAATTACTTGAACCTAAATGCACTTAATCAACTTAATTGGAAGTCATCTCACAAAAACACATAGGTATAACATGCTTGATCATATAGACACAGATGAGATGTTAAGGATAATTGAAATATAGTTAAAACAACCTCTTCAAAATACTACTTATTTTCTCAACTATTGTACTTAACAACTCTTAGGCCAAAGTTTAGCGCCCCCTACATCTCTTATACTTCATATATTTGACTAAGGGGGAGAGCAAACTAACCCTAAAGGGTTATATTACAAACCTTTAGATTATTGGTGCAGAGGGACACACCTCGAACCAATCTATCTAATCTTGCTAGACGCATGCTTGGACTCATAGCTGATTTATCTTGATGCATGCATATACCATATTGTTTTTAAACCCCTATTTTACATAACAAACCCCAACATTTATTTTGATTTATGGCGAGAGTTAAGGGGGAGTAACACAAAATTTATTTAATTTTGAACTAAAGTATCTCTTTCAAAACTCACCTAGGGTTAAGGGGGAGTTTTTGAAAATGACATTCATCATTTACTATACTTGGTTTATGCTTTAATTTCCCTTAACTTTGTGTTGGTTTGCCATAGATCAAAAAGGGGGAGATTGTTGGTGAAGGGGCACTAGATAATCGAACCTGTGTTTTTGATTATGGCAAAGACACAAAGTTAAGTTTACATCATTATCTCACGAGCTATCAAGTGTGCAGAAAAGTATTAAAGCTGGAGCTGAAGGCTAGCGACACCCGGAGGAAGCCGCAGTGGTCGGGCGACACTCGTGACTTCGGAGGAAGCCGAAGGAATCGAGTGGAAGGATGGAAGCGAGAGCTACTATCGAGGTAAGCTCGTGTGAGTGAGAGATTGTAAGGTCGTGTCCTCTTTACGGGGATGACCATAGGCGGCGGTCCGATTAAGACTTCCCGTGGAAGGTCTAGGTCGAGATCGGACGGTCAGAAATCGTCGCATTTATCATTTTCCGAGCTAACCTCTTATTGCAGGGAAGTGGCTGTCGGCGATCACCGGACATGTAACGATCCGATGATGACCATCGATCGACTGATGGGAGTCATCGATCCGATCGATGGCGACGACTCACTTTGCGCTTAGGTCAAAACGGATAACGCTTCGACGCGCGCTTCGCGATAAATTTTGGACAATTTCGTAATCTGTTCCTAAAGATGAGGAGACATATTCAGAGGCCAAAGTCTATAAAAGGAGGAGGATTCCAACTCCAAAAATATATCAAGTTTATTCATCAAAGTGCTCCTACAACGCCAACGCTCCAACATCGTCATAACGCCGACGCGACGCCAAGTTACGATCTTCTTCGTCGGCAGCAGAATCAAGTAATATTTTTGATATTGTATTCTTTGTTTTCTTCATAACGAGGTGAGGTAGGCTTGTTGCCTCATCCTCGTATATTCGGTTTTGTGATTGTTGTCTCCTACCTCCAACGAGGAGGAGACGTTATAGTGTTTTGCCCTCCGTACGCGGTCTAGGACCGATAGGGCCTTGGAGTAGCAACCGCTGGGTTGTGAACCAAGTAAAATAAACGTGTTCATTTATTTTCTGCTGCTCTTATTTTGTGTATCGAACGAATTCGAACGAAAGATTTACGATCGCTATTCACCCCCCCTCTAGCGACGCTTCTCGATCCAACAGGAGTGTTTTCTTTTCTCTTCTCCAAGTGTTGGCCGGCGCCCATGCCCTTGTTGTTTCTCCTTTGGTTGGTTTCCATACTCCATGTTCTCTTCCTTGGCCGGCGACAACATCGAGTTTATTGACTTGGTGGCCGGTTCTAGATAGGAAGATGAGTTTTGTTTTAGGATCTTCCTTTGTTCGGAGTGAACAAGGAAAGGAAGATTGGTGATCTAGGAGGCTTTAACTTTTGGTAGATCGTCGCCCACACGACGTTCGAAAGGAGGAAGGACATACAATAGAAGATCAAGAGGTATAACAAGAGGTATAATCTTGTTTATTTTGATTAGTGTTCTTTTGTATTATGTTTATAATTGCTTTTCAATTATATGCATGTTTTGTGTGGATGGTTACTTGCTTGTATTTGTTTTCCAACTATGACCATGATATAAATCTGTATATGGCTAAATAATACTTGGATCCTGAGCATAAACACAAAAATCGGCAATCCAGACATCGTCTATTCCGCGGCTACTCGTAGAATAGAGGATGGTCGCTTGAACAACTAGTTTGTTCAAGTGACCTCTCTAAACGAATAACACGACGATGGCTTGGTTGTTTGGGCAATCCCTTTTGTCTAGGATTAAATTTTTAATCCGGGGACATCGAAGGGATCGCCATGATCAAACGACCGAGGTGAAGTGGGAAGCGAAGTTTCCCCTCACGGACTCGATAAGCTAAAACCATTAAATTGGTATGAGAGCTTCCGGGGCAAAAACCCTTCAGCCCACTATATCCATTCCCCACTGATCAAAGGGACAGGAAGCAACAATAGCTTTGATCAGCTTGGTCGGTCGTTCGGACCGATTACTGTGCTTTTGACAGGCCGAACAAATTTTCACTATATGAGCCGCATCTTGCTGGAGAGTGGGCCAAAAGTACCCTGCTAACAATACTCTCCTCGTCAAGGCTCTTCCTCCCAAATGGTTACTGCAACAACCCTCATATATTTCCCTGAGTACCCATTCAACATCTTCCTTTCCCAAGCATTTCAACAGGGGCCGCCCAAAAGACACCTTATATAGGACTCCATCTACGATGGTGAACTGCTTCGCTCTAGTCATCAAAACAGATGCCGCTCCTCTTTCTTCTGGAACCTTCCCTTGTTGTAAATATGCCATGATGTTAGTCCTCCAGTCAGGGATTCGATCCACTCCTGATATGGCCTCCTCCACATTATATATTACCAAAGAAGTGGGGACTTCGACGCAGACCACTTCAGGTTATTTTACCCCCTCCATAGCGCTAGCTATTCGAGCCAATTCATCCGCCCTCCAGTTATTTTCTCTTTGAATATGTTGTAGAAGAACTTGCTAAAAATGAACCTTCTCTTTCTCAAAGGCCATTAAATATTTCTGCAATCTTTCTTCCCGAACTGTAAAAGCACCCTGGAGTTGTGACACTGCTAACTGGGAATTTGAATGGATCATGATAGAAGTTGCTCCCACAGTTCTAGCGGCTTGTAACCCTGCTAGGATGGCTTCGTACTCTGCTTCATTATTGGATGCTCGATATCCCAGGTGCATGACTATGTGAGTTTCTTCCTTTTGGGGGGATATTAACAGTACCCCCACTCCACTACCTGTAGATCCAGAAGAACCATCCACAAAGACATTCCATACCTCTGACCCTTCTTCTTTCTCAACCGAGCTATTTTCTAAGACAACAGGTACCTCTGACAGAAAATTAGCTAGAGCCTGAGCCTTGATGATGGTTCAGGGCTGATAATGAATGTCGTACTCGTTCAACTCCACTGCCCATTTAGCAAGCCTACCCGAGAAATTAGGCTTAGTCACCACCTTACCCAACTCACTATGAGTCAAAATATTAATTAGGTGGGCCAGGATATATGGCCTCAACTTATGAGCTCTCAAAATTAGAATATATGCCAACTTCTCCAGCTCAGTGTACCGTGATTCAACTCCTTTCAAGATATGATTGGTGTAGTAAATAGGTTACTGCTGGGAACCTTCTTTCTTTAATAATACTAAACTAATAGCTCCTTCTGAAACAACTAAATACATCCACAGGGGCTCTCCTATGATTGGTTTGACTAGCAGAGGTAGTTCAGCTAAATATTTCTTTAACTCTTGGAAGGCCTGCTCACACTGATCATCCCATTGAAACTTAGCAGCTTTGCACAGAATCCGAAAGAAAGGAAGTCCTTTGTCTGCTAATCTGGCTATAAACCAGGACAAGGAAACAATCCTCCCTACCAGCTTTTGAGTTTCTCGTAGATTAGTAGGTGACTTCATGTTGCATAATGCTTAAACTTTCTCTGGATTGGCTTGCAGTCCCTTCTCAGTTACAATATACCCCAGAAACTTCCCACTCTTTACTCCGAACAAATATTTTTTAGGGTTCAGTTTCATGTTATATTGCCTCCGAGTAGCAAAAGTCTCATCTAGATCTGTAACTAGATCCCGAGTGGTTTTTGACTTAACGAGGATGTCGTCGAAGTAAACTTCCACATTCTTTCCCTTTTTTCTCTGCAAAAATTTTGTCCATGAGCTGCTGATACGTGGCCCCAGCATTTTTAGGTCGAAAGGCATCACCACGTATGCATACAGTCCTCCCGCCGTCACAAAACTGACTCGCTTTTGATCTTCTTTAGCTAATGGTATCTGATGATATCCTTGGTAGGCATCCATAAGGGACACTACTTCGTATCCCACAGTAGAATCTACCAACTGATCAATATGAGGCAAGGGGTAGCAGTCTTTAGGACATGTTTTATTTAAATCATGAAAATCAATACACATCCTCCACTGCCCAGAAGGCTTGGGGACTAGAACTACATTAGACATTGACTCAGGGAATTGAATTTCTTTAACATGACCCACTTGCAACAACTTATTTACTTCTCTAGCTATAACTTTGTCTTTCTCAGGCCCAAAATGTCGTCGCTTCTACTGGATAAGTTGGATTCCTCTGGTTATGTTGAGATGATGTTCAACAATACGAGGATCTATTCCCATAAGGTCATGCACATCCCCGGTAAAGATATCTTCATTCTTTTTTAAGTAGGCCACCAGCTCCTCCTTAATCTCGAGCTATTGAGATACTCGCGTGACTTTTCTAGGAGCTATCCCTACAGGTTCCCCCTCTTCTATTTTTCCCACTTTGAGAGGAGACTCTTCAAGCACGTATACATCAGAGGTCATGACAGCTTTCCCCTTGGGGTCATCTGCTCTGGCTTTCTTTTGGTTATCCTTGACCATCTGTACATAACAACTTCGAGCAGCCTTCTGTTCACCTCTCGCTTCCCCGATCAGTTGCCCGACCAGAAACTTCACCTTCTGGTGATAGGGGGAAGCCACCGCCTGGAAAATAGACAAGAAAGGATGACCCAAAATTGCATTATAAGTGGATGGAGCATCCACTATGAGGAAAGGAACAATATTGGTTTTTTAGCTGGGCTTTGTGCCCAGAGTGAAGGGCAATGAGATCTGCCCTACGAGATGCACCATATGTTCTGCAAATTGGAATAGACGAGTAGTCACGTCCTCTGACTATGCATTCCCCAACTGCATCTGTCCAAAGGCCTCTTGGAAGAGGATATTAACAGAGCTTCCCGAATCAACTAGGACCCGGGCTACCTCATAGTTAGCAAGAGAAATACGGATTACCAGAGCATCCGTATGAGGTAGCAGAATACCTCACAGATCTTCTAGCCTGAATGAAACTGGTGGCACAGTCGGGATGGCCTGCTCTGTTATAATAGTTAAGCACTCCATGAGGTGAGTATAGGACTTCTAAGCATTATTGGAGTCCCCATCAGTAGGTCCTCCTGTAATAACGTGAATAACTGCGTGTGGGGGTGTCATTCAGATCAGATGATGAGCCTTCATCCGAAGACCCTCCTTGGGAAATACCCTCTTGGACAGGAATTTGTTGATCCAGAGGGAAGGTAACCTGGGGTCTTTGATTATAGGGCCCTGGGCGAGGACAATGACCTAACGTGGCTCGGATGAAAGGTCCCTCCCGTCTGAGGCTGCAGATGTGGATAGGCGGCTCAGATGCGCTCCAGCTCTTCTTGAAATTTGATACATCAGCCACTAGCATGGCCATACTCCATATGATATTGACAGAAGAAAGGAGTTGGAAGGTTATGAGGCACTTCCCTATGCCCCATCGGTCGTTGCAGAAGACCTTGTTGATCGTAAAACTCCATCTCTCGCTCTTTCCAGGTTCTTGGGAGAGAGATTGTGTCGGCAGCCATGATCTGCAAAGGAGAGGTGGGATGAGCTCCCTGCACCAATAATCAGGGCCTGGGAGCTTCTGGTATGAAAGGTTGCACATATTCTCTCCGAGGAGGAGCTCGGGGGGCCATAGGGCAACTTCTTTTCATAGGGGCCATTGCAGATGTCTATTCGACCCTTCGAACCTTTAGTCCTTCCTCCTCGTTAATGTATTTCTCCACACAGCTCAACAATTCCTCGTAGCTAGCCACAGTCTTTCTTAATAGTGAGCTAAGGAAAGGTCCCTCTCTTAGCCCATGCGGGATGGCCACCGTCAGCGCATTTGACTTCACCGAGGGGATATTCCTGGCAGTAGAAGTAAATTGATGAAGATACCCTCTAAGTGATTCTGAGGGCTCCTACCTAATGTGTAGCAGGATTAAAGCATCGTGCTTGTACGTTTTGTAGCTGGCAAACTCTTGGTGGAACACCCCTTGAAAATCAGCGAAACAAGTAATAGACCTTGGGGGAGGGTGTTGAACCATTTCTGCGGCGAGCCAGTTAAGGTGGTATGGAAGACCTGGCATTTGAGGGTGTTAGAGTAGTAGTGAAGCGAGGTAGCTCTTGCAAATTGTGACAGATGTTCTTCAAGGTCGATCGTGCCATCATATTTATCCATCTGGGGGCTTCTGAAATATGAGGGTGGCAGTTCAGAAAGAATTTCAACGATGAAAGGACTAGGCTCGTAAGTCTCTGGAGCCCTGGTTGACTGGCTCTCACCTTGCACTTCTCGCCGGATCTTGGTCACTGGTATAGTAGTCTGATGCATTCTACCCCCTAGCCCATCCCTAGGCAGCACCTCGACGTTTGTGGTTGTACGAAGTGGAGGGGGCATCTCCTGTTGCTGTCCTCGAGGAGAAGGTTCATCAGAATGAGGATGGAGGTATCTAGTCCTTCTCCTCTCTTTAGCTAGGGCTTCAGCCACGACTGTGTCCACTATGGCCCTTAGTTGCGATGGTAGCAATGTAATGGGTTTCTCCTTCGTAGAGGAGGCTGTTGGATAGTGTATCTCCTCTGACTACATCTCAAGGTCTTGCTCAATATTTTCCCACAGACGATGCCAACTAATGCGGTCGTAGATGGATTTTCTAGCCTCCTGTCAATGCCAAGGTGCATGTAGGAAGCTTGGGGTTCTCTCCGGCCGCAACAGTAATAAAATATGAAAGGAAAATGCAAACAACCAAAGAAAAGAGCAGAGACACAGAATTTAACGTGGTTCGGAATAAGGATTCCTACTCCACGGGGGTGAGCTCTCTCACAAGCTACGATGCCAAAGCACTTTCACTATGAATTTCCTCCTTCGCGGAAAAAGCTTTCGGAGGCGGAGGGAAAAAACCTCTTACAATTAGCTTAGTGTACAAAGGTTGAAAGAAAATGGAACTTGCTACTCTCCTTTTCTCCTTCCTTTCTTCTTCTTCCTCCCCGGTGATGTGGTGGCTCTCCCCTTCGAGCGTGCCTTTATCTCTTACTGGAAGTTGCAGGGATCCCCCTCTCTCTCGCCTCTCCTCTTCCTTTTATCCTCCTCCTCTTCCCTGGCCAGCTGTTGCATAAAAAACATCTTCTATCACTGTACACATGGACACCTTGCTTACCTGGAGAATCATTCTTTTACAGAAATGGGGAGTGAAGACTCCTCCGAATATTATGTGGGGTCCTAATCTGTCGTATAATAAACTTCTCACCAACATTTTGGGAAATATTCTAGCCCACCCCTTTCACCCATTTCCCCTCGTAAAACTAACCTAAACCTACTGCTTAGGCTTAGCATAGCTCTTAGACTGTTTACCTTAGACTTCCTATAATAGCTCGATCCAACTCCTATCCTCCCCGTACAAAACCAATCTCTAGGCCCGTTCTGCAGAACCAATTCCTATACTCTATATACCGAACCAATCTCTAAATCCGCTTGGCCGAGCCAATTCCCATGAACCACCTTATCGAGCCATTTTTACCCAGACCTACGTTACCGAACCGGTTTTCTCAGACCCACTCTGCCGAACCAACTCTTTGGTTATGACAGTGTCTTACGCACGAGTTCTTTTATTTCACTCATGGGAAAAGGTAGCAGCAGTATCAACAACCATTCTCCAAGAGATATCAATGCTTTGCAATTTATCCAAATTAAATCATTTACATCAATATGAATATCTCTAATCCTTTATAATGACTATTATGTCAAGGGCATGTTCCATAACACTTATATTCACAATTACATTTCTATACTCAATAAAAATTGGTCAATCAGTGAATACATCTTAAAAGATGTAAATTTATTTAATCTTCTTTTTTAATCTAAATCCATTCATTTTAATCAATCACTTTCCTAGTCATATTCTATAGACCGAATCATTCATAGTCAATAGTTTTACATGCTAAAGTAGAAGATACTGATTAAAACTTTAAGCAGATAGCTAAATAGTCACTTAGGGCAAATATTGAGATTAATATATAATCTCAAGAGCTCACATAGTAGGGAAGAAGGGATCTATTCTCCTACTACCCTTATTGTAATTTTAACATATGTGGTATGAATCACATGTCACGATGTTATTCTTTTTACTAAAAAAAAGTGAATGTTGTTCTTAAATTAATATCGTACAGATTTTGATCTAGACATTCTCAATGCCTAATCCTGAATTCAACTCATGAATTCTAATCTGGCTCTAAATAGGTTTAGTAAATGGTGGGTACATTTACTTCGGTCATTGGCCTACAAATGATCTTATCTTGATACAAGTATTAAGGTGACCTCAGCTTACAGATATGTCTTTCTTTACATATAACTTTATAAGCTATCTTATAAGTAATGGTCTTACCTTTATTCATACTTAGCAAATAGAAATGATTATCCATGTGAGAGGACCAATCTCAACCTATCAACATGCTCATCGAGATCTTATTTGAATGTAACAAGAACATATACACTGAATAGATTATGAAATTTCAAAATCAAATCATTTTACAATATCTGATTATCTTTACAATTTTGTTACATTCTCCAAAGTCCCAACGACTTCACATGTTCATAAAATAACTCTCTAGTCATTGCCTTAGTAAAAGAATCTGCAATCATAGCATGTGTAAGGATATACTCAAGAATCGCCTTTTTCTTAGTAACAATATCCCTAACAAAGTTATACTTTATAGCTATGTGCTTGCCCTTGTAGTGTATTTGAGATCCTTCGAAAAAGCTATGGTAGCTTGACTATTACAATAGACAGTAATCAGACTCTCATCGTCCTCAGCAATTTTCAGATGCTTCAGGAACCTTCTTAACTCGATAGCTTCTCGTACAACTGTTGAACATGCCATATATTCAACTTCTATTGTCGATAAGGCTACACAATCCTATTTCTTGCTGTTCCATGACATGATGGCACCTTTCAGCAAGGACACATAGCCATATATGAATTTTCTTTCATCCAGGTCTCCAACACAATCTACATCTGAATAGCCCTTCAGGCTTATATCTAATCCTTGAAAACAGAGACAATAATTTGTTATTTTTTTAGATATTTGAATATTCTCTTCACAACTTTCTAGTGTTTTGGTCTTGGATTTGATTGAAACAGACTAACCTAAGCTAACAACATAGTTGATATCAAGATGTGTACACAACATAATATACATTAAACTACCAATATCACTGGCATATGATCTTTTCTTCATCTTGACTATTTTATTAGAATTCTTGGGACACATACTCTTACTCAGAACAATACCTTTCACTATAGGTATCTGTTCAATGTTACAATCAGACATACTGAAATGTTATAACATCTTATTTATATAAATCTTTTGAGACAAATCGAAAAGTCTTTTAGATTGATCTCTCATGATCTTTACTCCTAATATTTACTCAGCTTCTCTCATATCTATTATGTCAAACTGTAATGAAAGTCACTCTTTGACTTCTATCATAAATCCTATGTCATTTCTTACTATCAACATATCATCAACATATAATAATAAAATGACATACTTTTTTTTCCTTTCTCAGGAAAACACAATGATATCATTGATCATTTTGAAACAATAAGATAAAATGACTTCGTTAAATCTTATGTTCTATTATCTTGAAGCTTACTTTAGCGCATATATAGACTTTTTGAGTTCACATATTTTATCCTCTTGGCCTTCAGTAATGAAACCTTCTGGCTGTACTATATAGATTTCCTCGTCAAGCTCACCATTAAGGAAAGCAGTTTTACATCCATTTGATGATATTCCAAGTTATAATTCACTATAAAAGCCAGACTAACTCGTATTGACATAAATTTTACTATAGGAGAAAATGTCTATTCATAGTCTATACCCTCTAGTTGGGTATATTCTTTTGCAACCAAACGAGCTTTGTATCATTTAATCGATCCATCTGCCTTCCTTTTTATTTTGAAAATCCACTTATTCCCAATAGTCCTTTAGCTTGGAGGAAGATCAACTAAATTGCAAACATGATTCTTTATCATTGACTCCATCTCTTCTACCATTGCAGCTTTCTACATTTCTTTAATAATAAATTCCAATGCTTCCCTCAACAAATCGAGGTTCATCATTATCAACTAGGAATGCCATCATTGCCTCATTTTCAATATCTAACCTCTTCTTAGGTTTAATCTTATAAACATTTCTTTGTTAGTTAGGTTGTTGAGAAGTCAACTCATGACTTGACAAATTACTCCCACTCGATTGACAAGACTCATGCATCCCTTTTAACACCTCTCTTGTTGATAATGTCTCATCCTCCTCAAATAGATGAACTATTTTATGAACATCATCTATAGTTGAGAACCCAGTTTCAAACAAAGACACATCTCTCGACTCTATTTCAGAGATTCTTCCATTTCGTTGTTCACCAATAAAAATATAACCCTTGGAGGTCTCAGAATATCTTATAAAGATACATTTTTTTTACCTCTAGGTCCTAGTTTTTCATATACGTGAGAATTATCATGAACATAGACAACTAGCCCCCAGGGTCTCAGGTTACTCAAATCTGATTTTCTACCTATCTAGCATTCATATAGGGTAGGTGGAGCTGATTTAGAAGGTGTTCTGTTAAGTATATAGTTCGCTGCTAATAATGCATCTCCCCAATATGAAATCAACAAATTAGCCTGAGTCATCATAGACCTAACAATTTCAAGAAGAGTCCTATTTCTTCTTTCAACAACCCTATTTTGCTGTGGAGTTTCTAGGATTGTCAACTATCTAATAGTTCCTTTATCATTGTAAATTGTCTTGAACTAATCAAATAAATATTCACCTCTATGGTCAGTGCGTAATGTCTTAATCTTACTTTCTAATTGATTCTCAACTTCATTTATATAACGAATGAAGCAATCAATGCTTCAGATTTATGAGAAATCAAATACACATGACCGAAACAAGTGAAATCATCAATAAATATAATGAAATAGGAACCTCCATGCCTAGCCTTAACATTCATTGGACCATAAATATCCGAATGAATTAATTGTAATAGTGAATCAACCCTAATAGTTTACTAAATGGTTTCCTAGTTGCTTTTCTAATAAGACAATGCTCATATATAGGCAAGTTAATCTTAGCACGAATGCCAATAGGACCTCTCTAGCTAATCGATTCATACGTTCTTGTCCTATATGTCCTAATCTAGCATGCCAAATCTCATCAGTTATATCTCCATCACTAGCAAGAGAAATGTTTGAAAAATAACCATCAATAGCACAATTGACATATGGTTCTACATCAAGAACCATAAAACTATTTGTTAAAAAAACCATATATCCAATTGACACAGAGTCAATTTTAAGTTCAACACATCGGTTGTATAAATTAATACAATATTGCAAATCAAGAAGATAAGTGACGGAAAATAGATTTCATGGAATCTAAAAAGCATATAAGACATCATGTAGAAATCAAGTACTTCCACCACAAAAGTTGAGTTTGCAAGTGCCAACTCCTTTGATTTCAACTATTGCATTGTTTTCTATATATATCCACTTGTTGCTAACTAGTATCCGACTGTACTCTACAAATGTAACTCACTCCTGAGCTATATGATTGGTTGTCCCCGAATCTATAATCCAAAAAGGATAAGAATCATGTAACAACATTGAACTAGAAACAAAATACTCAAGAAAAGAAGACAGACTTGGATTTACCTTTTTCAGCTCAATGCATTCCCGAGCGAAATGACCCTTCTTGCCACAGTTAAAGCAATCCATCTTTCTTTTAGGTTTTTTTTCCCAATCTTCTTTCCTTTCTTCTTGTTTGGGCCTAGCCCAACAATAGTAACTTCTTTCTATTGGTGCATCCATGCCCAATCGATGTTTAGGTGTTCGACAAGGGTTTGAGTCAAGGTGATAATCATGTGTTATCTCATGCAGTTGGTTGAGATGTATTTTCAAAAAATTTCTTTCAGCTTAAGGACCAGATGCAAGGTGTGGAAAACTAAGGAGGTAGTTGTTGGAACCTTGGTGAAGGGACTCTTATAGGTCAAGGAGTGAATGAAAGGTGAAGAAATCTAAGAAGGCAGGTGATAGATTCTTTGCAAGCAAGGAAGAAGTCCAAGAAGTCAGGTGTCGAATTCTTGGTAAGCAAGAAAGAAGTCCTAGTAGATTAGGATGATTTGATACAGGTTAAGAGAAAGGAAGTCCCATAAGCAATTCTTGGCACGAAAAATGCATGAACAATGGTTCACAAGCATTAGGTAAGGGGTCTTGGGTAGATTCTTTACTAGGCATAGTTTTGGTCTTAGATTGGCCGAAACAGTAAGTGGTGGGAGAATAGTCGAGTAGGAACCTCGATTGTTGTCTAGAGTAAGTCTTAGTTTCAGTCTTGAACTGGCCGAAATAGTAAGTGGTTGGGAGAACAGTCGAGTTGACCTAGACTATTGACTCGAGTGGTTGAATACTCTTATAGAAATCTTAGTTGTTAAAATCACCGAAGAGAGGTTACTGAGGATAGTCGAGGCGACACCTCGACTATCTGTATCATACCCCAATTCCGAGGTTAGTCATAGTAACCAAACCTTAAAGGAATAGGAAATCCTAAAGTTGGAGGTTTAGAGAAAATCCTGACGCAGTCAAGGTGACACCTCGACTATTGGTGTATTTAGTTGAGCAGAAGCAAGGCAAGCTCAACAACACCTCAATTGTCAGTGTGTAGTTAAACAGAAGCAAATCAAGTTCAACAAACTCAGTTGAGGTAGCACCTCGACTAAAGGTATGTTCAATTGAACATAAGCAAGTCAAGATCAACCAACACCTCAACTATTGGTGTGTAGTTGAATGGAAGCAAGGCAAGTTCAATAGACTCAACCGAGGTGACACCTTGACTGATGGTATCTTTAGTTGAACAGACACCCAATAAGCTCAACCGAGAACATGACTGGTGTTAATAGTCGAGGCAGTGAATCATCACCTCGACTGTTCCTAAGTCACAATGGGTGAAAAACCAAAGATGAGGGGGAAACATACTGTGGCAATGGTAATTAACTACAGTTGAGGCACCAGTTGAGGCGACAAGAAAAAACCCTAACGAGGTCGTTATAAAAGGGTTTCTTTGGCTCGTTTTTGAAGTAGCAATACACTCTTGTTCACAAAGATCTTCCAAGTAATTCTCTATCAGTTTGCCTCCATTCTCCAAGAATCAATCATCTTCAAAGGTAATCAAGGAGTTGAGGAGAAGAAACCCTAGATTCTTACAGCTAATCTATAAATATTTCACATTGTTTCTATAATTTTGTTATTGTAATGCTTTTGAAAGTTGTATTAAGAGATTTATCCACCTTCATAACATTTTCAAGAAGGAGAAAGAGTAGAGATAGGCCTTGGACATAGTTGTTCTTGGGAGAGTAGTGAACCAAGTAAAAAAACTAATCATGTCTTGGTTGTCATGTGCTGTGTATATTTTGTTTCCGTTGCAAGTCGTCAAATGTCTTTTCTACTGTGCAAATCTAAATGATGATGATCGATGCTATTCACCCCCTCTAGCGATGCCAATGGTCCTACAAGTGATATCAGAGCTTGGTTCTATTCTCCAGACTTACGTTGCAAGAGCAGTGTCAAATGGCAATGCAAGAGGGCTACAAAACCACTCGACCTCCCTTCTTCGATGGAACAAATTTTCAGTACTAACGGAGCCAGATGGAGTACTATCTCATGACTAAGATAGATATGTGGTTCTATGACATAGAAGGCTTCACACCACCCATAAACATAGAAGGAAGGATTCTTGAATATGCACAATTGATGATTGAGCAAAAAGCAGGGTGCTGCCCAACACAAAGGTGTAACTTTACAGTATGCCTTGGAAAAGGATATGCTCAACTAAATTGGTCTATTCAACAATTCTCAAGATCTCTGAAACAAGCTAATAGAGCTCAATAAAGGCACTAGAGACTTGAGAATAGCGAAATATGAGATTTCTACATGAACCAGTCGCAAAATTTCACTGTGAGGGATAGTGAAACAGTAAGTGAACTGCACGAGAGGTTCAAGGAACTCCTAAATGGTATCCACTTGGTTGGAGAAAGTTTAGAAAATTGAGACCTCATAAGGTATGTTTTGAAATCCTTTTCTCGAAATGCCTTATGGTCATCCATGGTGGATGCCTACAAAGTGTCAAGGGGCCTCTCAATAGTGAAATTACATGAGCTATTTTATAAAATGGAACTGCATGAACAAGCTAATAAGGGTCCAAAAGAGAAAGGTATTATTTTATTATAGGTGAGCGAAGAAAGAAGGATAAGAAAAAGGAGAAGAAGAAGGAGTCTTCTTCATCCTAATTCGAGTCAAACAGCGATAGTGATGATGAATCCTTCTCCAGCGAGATGGCAAACTTTGTGAGGAAGTTGATGAGGAGAAGTAGGAAATACAACAAGAAGAATGTAAAGAAAATCCTCACGAACAAAAAGAAAGGTAAGACAATAGCTAAATTCAAGGATAAAACTGAAGTGGTATGTTTTGAATGTAACAGAAAGGGGTAGTTCAAAAGTGAGTGTCCTGAACTCAAGAAGAAAGAGAACAAGTCAAGAAGAAAGAAGGCTTTGAAGGCAACATGGGATGAGTCTTCTTCCTGCTCCATAGAGGAGGAAGTTGATGAAAAAGTGGCCAAGCACACTGCTTTGATGGCTCTCAATGTTTTAAATTCAGAGGAAGACAAGAATAAAATCAAAATGTCATTGGAAGAGATATCATCATCATCATATGATGATAAGGTAACTTCCCCTGAACTCGATAAGTTATATGAAACAATTACATGCTTAACCAATGCCTTAAGTAGATCTAAAAGTAAGGTTAAGGATTTGAAATCTAAGGCGGAGGGACTTAGGAAGCTCAACTCATTTTATAAAGCAAACATGACAAATACTTCTCTGGTTGAGGAACTCAAATAAGAGAGCAAAACTTTGAGAGCAAAGGTTAATGATCTAAAGTGCACCCTTAAAAAGTTCACAACCAACTCTAAAACCCTCAATATCATTTTGGATGCCCAAAGGACAGTTTATAACAAAAATGTAATAGGATGTTAGTTATATATGAGAGGTGTCATAAGACAATTGCCTTATGGTTGTTCCATTTATTTGATAAATGAAGATTCACTATTTGAGTATACGTGTTTTCATGTATTTGATTGGATCTTAAACTCATTTACTGGATGTCCACAATATGATTCATAGCATCAGAGAATTTGTGATTAGATCACAACTAGTGAGTTTCTCTACATGTGTAATTGTGATGTATTGGAATTATCCCTAGTCAATGAATTGATGCATATAGAAACCATCGATTCTGTTGAGACTAGAATGAGGTATACTCTTTGGTTTATCCAAATAGCTGTTTCTCACTGGTTGGAGACATTGGGATGTCCGGAGTTGATCATGGATGCTAGTTATGGTAACTAGTGCATTGGAGTGACCAACTGTAAAACTTAATATGGTTCTCTGCATATACAGATATGTCAATGAAGTCCTTACTGCAGCTTAAGTGCGATATTCCTTCGACTTGAGGTATTTAAGTCATCTTGGTCATGGAGACTTATGCTTTGACATCTTAAGTAAGCATCTCCGAGGAGATGTGGACCCGGGATGATTGGGTATAAGTTGAAGTTCCCGAAGGTATTTGAGTAGCCAATAGAGGATTCACCACTCCTTACGAGAAGATTTATAACCTATGGCTTCTCATCGGATTGTTGCTAAAGTCTTTGGCCAAAGCATTACATGTTTAGAGAATGGTACTCTTGGATACATGTGTAGTAATTAGAATATGTCGGACGAGGAAGTAAATACTTAGGCTAGGTGTGACGTAGTTAGTCTAGTGGGGACTAACACTATAGACCATGTCCTGAACCAAGTGGGTATAAGATGAGTGAAGGAAATAAGACACGATATACTGTAGCTGCTGAAAGGTATCAGAGCATGTTTTGGGATCAACCGTTGATTTTTCGATTAATTGGGGATCATGATGTACTACTAGGTGTCACTCATGATCGTTCTATAATTAATGGTTAATTATAGACAACCAACATAAATCGGGAACCTATTTGATCACACACACTACGAGTGTTATCCAAAGGATTTAAAATGAGTTTGAGAATGAGATTCTTAGATCAAGAGAGACTTGGTTTGGTTGGACCAAACATGGAGCGAGCATGAAATTGTTTTAGTTGCATCGGAAGCATGGATGGACCGAGTCTTATGAAGACATGATGGATGAACCAAATCGATTTGGTTCTAATCCAATGGTGGAAAATAACCAAAGGGGTTTGGTTTATTTTAAACGAATGAACCAAAGTAGTTTCGGTTCGTTTTAACTTAAAATAGACCAACGCGGTTTTGTTTATTTTAACTTAAGTAATTGGAGCAGGTTAATGAGTTTTTGGTTATGAACCAATAACTACTAGGAGAAGGTTTCTTGATGGTCAAGAAACACACTCTCTATAAGATAGAGGGTTAAGGGTTTTTTCTGGATGACTTTTGGGACAAGTTAAGGTTTTGCGAAAAACCCTAGCCACCTCCTCTCCTCTCCTCCTCTCTTGTTCCACCCACTCCAAGGGTTGCCGCTGCCTAAGCTCTAGCCACCGGCCAACCCACCACCGTCGATTGACAACCCCAATCACCGGCCGCAGCTCCAACCATCGCCAAGAGCACCTGATTGGCTCCCATCTTGTCACGCCAACTTGGTTGGCTCTCTTCTGAGGAGACAAGTTTGTGGAACTTGTTTTTGTGATTGTCTCTCAGATCACATTGTCTTCGACGCGAGACTAGTATCTCTCTTCAAGACGAGGCTTGTAGCTCATTAAGTTATCCCGATGATACTCGGCGTGAATACATATAGAGGCGATACTAGTGAGGGTCGCTACTGTCTGCTACACGTGATTGGTCAAGTATACCAAGATATAAAGTTTCCTTTATTGCAAAAATTTAAATATGCGATTATGTCTATACTTGTTGTATCCTACATGTGTGTGGTGTGTGTAATGTAATAAAATTAGTTTATTACCATATTATTTTGCTTCTGCTGTGTGTATGTTTACGAAACATATTCGAACACACACCCATGTCGGTGTTGGGGAAACCCAATAGTGGTATCATAGCCCGACTGTGTTCCGAAATAATTGTAAAATTGTTTTATGATAGTCATAATTGTATTTTTGGGAATTTTCTACTTTCGGAAAGTTTAGAAATAATTATGGAAATTTTAATTAGTAAAAAAATTCAAATTGGAAATTTTCTAATGTGATTAGGAAATTACAATCCAGGAATTTATTACCTAAATTAAATTTGAATTTCCTTAATTAATATTTTCCATAAATAAAATATGTTATTAGATTTGGAAATTTGTTTCCTAATTTAATCAAGATTTGATTTGAGAAATCTAATCTCAAACATATTTCATTTCCAAAATTAATTATGACAAATAAGGAAACTATTTATAAATGCCATAATTGTATGACATGTAATTGCATTAGATGCATATCATTATGCCATGTGTGTCGTGACATGTAGATGTATGCCATGTGGGTCATGCCATATAGATAATAGTAATTTTCATGCAAAGAGGATGAGATCTTAAAACCCTTTCACAATATTAAAGCCTACACATTCCATTAATATTGTTAGAACAAGAGTTCTATTTCTTGTTTGGGTTGTTGGACTCTCCCAAGCCTGGCTCAAACATGAACATGTTCAAACCATTGAAATAGTATATTACTAATATGGTAAGAGTCAGAGGTCAATTGTTAGTTTGGGTTGTTGGACTCTCTCCAAGCCTGACTAATTGGTTGAATGTGCTCTAACCATATTAAAACTATTTCACGGTTAATGGGTCAGCTTTAACTTGGAGCATCAGTTTGTTGGACTCTCTCCAAGGTCGAAACGAAGGGAGGTGAAGTTGGGTGATGTGCATATGATGCATACTTGTTAATGCATTAATAACCCAATGTATGTGTGAATATTCAATTAGTTGATAGTACATTGTGATAGTTGCATATATGTGATATGCAATTGGTATACTTGATACCTACCATCATAACTAAGAATGGCTTGTTGGATTCTCGCCAAGGTTGTTCTTATCTATGTTGGATATATCCCATTCGAAGATGGATTTACGATCTCCCGAATTGATTTTAATGGTTTTACAAATTCGAAAAATGAATGGGATTTAATAAATGTATGTTTTTGCATTTTAAAATCATCTTTCTCATATATGCTCGATTTGTATATCTAGGTTAATCACTTGATTATGACGCTTATAAACTTGCGCTCTATTTTGGATTCGAAAAAATTGACTGTGCCAAACTTCTTGGACTGGCTTAGAAACCTAAGAATTGTTCTCAAGGCAGAAAAACTTACGTATGTCCTCGAAGAGCCTCTTCCCACCCATCCTATGGATGATGCAACTCCAGACCAATTGTTGGCCTATCAAAAACATGTGAATGATTTTGAGTTGGCGATTTACATCATGCTAGCGGCGATGGTACCTGTGCTTCAAAAGCAACATGAACATATGGATGCTAATACCATAGTCTTTCATCTTCATGAGTTGTTTGAAGAGTAAGCGAGATTCGAAAGGTTCGAAGTCTCCAAGCTCCTCTTCATCTCTAAGATGCAAGAAGGTTCATCTGTGGTGCATTTTGTGCTAAAGATGAATGGGTACATTGATGCATGTGAACGCGATCTCAAATCTCACGACGGAGACCATCGAGGACTCGAAGCGTACGCTCACGCTCAACGCCCGCAAGTGCATGAATGTCGTTAAGTAATAAATAGATTTATCGAACCCATAGGGACTGAGATTCGAGTACCAATCTATTTGGTGGACGTTATTGTTCGAAATTCAAATCTAATGGTTATGATTGTGAGGGTTGTTGGTGGTCCTAACTTAGTATGGTGTCACACGGAAGAAGAAAAGGCTTGCCGTGAGTTTTGGGAAGGGATTCTAGGAATTTGGTTTCTCTTGTGTGTCACAAAACATGCAATCAATTGGTCGTTGTCTAAACGTCTAACTATGACCTTGTGGAAGGGACATCATACGCTCTCCTGATGAGCCTTCGCATCTATCGAGAGCTATCTCTGCCTTACATGGATGGGATAGATGGTACAAGGATGCCGAATCAATTCCTGTGATGAATCGTTTCCAATTCTATTGCATCCTTCTATCCACAGTTACAGGAGATGAGGCCAACCCCTAGGTTCCTCTTTAATTCCCCTAGATCTTAGATACGAGGGTTGTCACCCCTCCTATCAGCTAAGCATAGTAGATAGAAAACCAAAAACACATAGATATCGGTCTAAACTAATACCAATTGCAAATATAAACTTAAGTACAAAATTTAATTTGGAATAACATGTTCTATGCACACAAGCTACTCCCTAATCCTAGAATCGAAGAAACTACTCCATAAATATCAGAGAAGAAACACAAATCACTTTAATGTTTGAATAAATAATAGATAACATGTAGGAACAGAAATTTACAATGCAATGTGGGCTTCTCTCTGGCGTTGAAGTGCAGAACTTGGATATCCGATGACCTTCTTCCTCCCCGTTGTGAGTTCCCGAAGCTTTTTAGGGCTTAGGAGTGCCGTCCCAACCATCGTGCCTCTCCCCTAGGGTTTGGGCATAGCTTTCCTTATATAGACATCATGCCAGATCGCCGTGAAATCTGGAAAATCCCTGGTCGCGTCAAATCGCCTTGCCACTACACGGTCATGTGAAAACACATGGCCTGGCTGTGTGTCAGGCTGTGGTAGCCATTTTTTCCCTTGAACATGGCCGTGTGTAGGCACATGCCCTGACCATGTTCCCTTTTGTGTCCAGTTGCCAAATGTCTTCTTTTTGCTCTGAAAGTGTGCCGTTTTCCCCATGAAACGCTATCATGCACACAAAAGTATACAGAGCAAATCTTCGAACAAGAAAACAAGGAATGCATGGAAAATAAAGTAAAATATGCATGAAGCACACATAAAATGAAACGAGATGTGAGCGTAAACTACTCCTAAAATCCTATATGTTTTGCTCACATCAATTCCTCCAGACTTAGATCTTTGCTTGTCCTCAAGCAAACCTCAGTGCCATGAAATTTAAAAATGTATTGTTCCATACTTAGCATGGTAACTAAATTTATCAAGTGGTATTTGCAATCAAAGCAAAATAGATATGTTCTAGAAATTCACTAAGTTAGCTCCTCATGCTCGTGCCAAGCGAATCTTCTTAGGGGATACTCATTCCATGATAAGTTAAGTCGTCATCCTATAGCTTTCTTGAGATCTCCGACTCTTAGGCACTTACCTGCCCAAAGCCAGGGTCGTTCCCTACATCTAGCACAAAGTCTCAAAGGCGTGCTTGGTATTGAGAGAAATTGGTAGGTGTTTCCCCAGTGACTTAACTTGGTCTCAAAGGGGCACCTAATCATTTCCACCCACGACAACTATTTTTTATCCCTCATAATCTCTTTTTCCTATTTCTTTTTTTTTTTCATTTCCTTTTCTCTCTCTTTTTTTTTATTTTTATTTTCTCTCTTTTATTATTTCAGCTCACTGGGATTTTGATTTTTCTGAATGAGCTTACACAATCCGAGCATCTCCAGTAATTAAAATGCTAACCTTAGGGTCACCTGTGGATTCCAAAGTACTAGACTACTGAGATGAATCATAACTAGGTATGTACTAGACTCTCCCTTTCAGAAAGTTTGTCATGTGTATGTGTAGAATAGAAGCTAACCAATGTAAGTCTAGAATATTAATTCAGATCCAATAAAATAAAATACCACAAGGTAAATGAAGTTACACTACTCATGGAAACAACTCATGAAGAAAACTTTTAAAAATACTACTAAGGCAGCTTATAGGTAGCAAGAACTAAGTGCTGAAAGAAATTAAACAACTAATGCATGAATAAATGAATGCTAACTAAAATGCAAATATTAGAAAAGAAACTACTGCTAGAAACAAAAAAAAACTTGAGGTCCCCCAGACTTAAATGAAGCATACCTCTAGTATGGTGGACGAGGTGGAAAGTCTGGTAGCCTCGGCATCTCAGGATCCTGGGATAACTTGCTGTTGAGCCACTGATGCCACATGTACATGTGGTCGATCTGAGAGCTGGTGGATGCAGCGGCTGCTCGGTGCTCATCCTCCTTAGTCCACTGTGTCTGCTGGGCTCGCATATGCTGTCGCATCTCCTAGCGGTAGGTGGCCTCTGCCTAGCGACAGGAAGCCTCCTCCTGGAAGTAGACGCGAGCCTCGTCATAGAACTCCTCAGCTCGCTGGAAGTGCTCCCGGAAGCCTTGAAACTCCGCCTATGTATAGGCACTCTGCTCCTCCCATCGATGCCCCTGTGTCTGTTGCTCGACATATATGTCATCGAGGCACGTTCGAAACTCCAAAAAATCATAGGCAGATGTACCTACATTCTGCTCAAAAGTAGAAAAAGGTGGTGGTGCAGGTGCAGGCTCATGTTGACGTGGACTAGGTGGGCTCTTATGTATGTGTGGACTAGAGGGAGAGTGATGCAAAGGGGGAGAGATGGGTGCCGATGTGGATGCTCCCTCATATGCCGGGGATTCCACTATCAGGTCTAAGCGCCAGTTGGCGCATGTGGTGATGGTGATACGATCGGGGTCGGGGAGCATAAGGGATGATAGGTTTTTTCCTTACAAAGCACAAGGAGTGTCCCTCTCTCACTATCATTTTCATGGCCATACACACTCCCAGGTTGATCCTAGGGCTCCCCTCTATGCTATCTAGCGTGGTGTAGTCGTACCCCATCCTTTGGAAAATGTGGGTATGTAGGCCCCCCACATTAATCTCTCCTCTCGCTGCTTTGTCCATTTTCACTAAGTGTCTAATGAAATGGGACCCTACATCGATGCTACTCCTTTCTTATAGCATGTATCATAGGCAAAGCAGTTCGATAGCTCTCACTACACCGTCACTCTCCCCATGACCAAAAATAGTACTTGCCATGATTCGGTGGAGGTATCAAAAAATGGGATTTTGGAGCCATGATGCTTTTTCCCTAAAAGGGTCATAAGCGTGTTCTCCTGTCAATTCAGTCCAAAAAGATTCGAGAGTTGAACCCAATAGGGGTTCTTCTCTCTCCCCCACTAGGCAAGCCGAAGCTTGTGTTCTATTGGTGTAATGTCCATTCATGTTCAATGTTAAATATTCTAAAGGTAATCCTACCATCTTTTCTCTCTCTTCCTATCAAGATTTCCACTTCTAAGGAACTCAAAAATTCTAAAACTATGCTAGGGTAGGTTGGGTGTCTTATTCCCATTATCTCTTCCCACCCCATTTTGGCAAATAGGGCTTGAATGTCACCAAACAAACCTAGGGATTCTAAGAGATCTTTGTCAAGATACCTAGTAGTGGTGATTTTTCTAGTAGAAAGCATATCAAATCTTTCCCTATGCTCATTATTGCAAAAGAGAAGGGTTGGTAAGGCGTTACCTTCCTCCGGAGAGGGGGCGTCGGTTCTCCTTGCTCGTCGCTCTGAAGCACCGGATCGATATGTCACTTGCTTGGTCCTCCTCATCCTCACTTCTTTTGTCTTCCTTGAAGGTTGGAAAAGCTTCTAGGTAGTGGGGAAGAAGGATCAACACGGCTAGGGCAAGAAAAATCAAACCACACGCCGCATTTAGGGTGGAAACACATGGCGTGCCCTTTTTAACCTCACGTGACATGGCCGTGTGAAACACATGGCTAGGTCGTGTGCACCTTGGGTTAGTCGGACACGACCGTGGGAAAATACAAGGCCAGGCCGTGTGTCCCCTATTTCCCTCCTTTTGTGCACAACGGTATGAATTTTCTCACACACTTCGCCGTGTAAGCTAAAAATTGATTTTATTTTTACCTAGCGAGTTCTTTCTATTCCTAATGCTAAACGAAATGGAAATCAAAGTTCAAATTTACCAAATGAATGCAATACAATAAAAAAGAAACCTAAAAACTAAACTTGGGTTGCCTCCCAAGAAGTGCTTTGTTTAAGGTCATTTAGCTCGACCACACTCCATTATCAACTTGGCTCTGGAGGTTCTGTGAACCTCCATTCATTCGTCTCGGTGTCTACATCCGATGACCTCAACTTTATCCTGCTAAAAGTAAAGCCGTCTAGGTAGGGAGCTCTACACTCTGATGGGCTGAAGAGGATGATCTCCCCATCTACCTCTAAGGAGATCTGGTGTGCCTTTACATCTATGCACGCCCCCACAGTTGCCAGAAAGGGCCTTCCCAAGATGATGGGATTCTGGGGATTTGTCTCTGTGTCGAGTATAATAAAATCTGTATGTATCACGAAGTTCTCGATGACCAGAGGCACATGTTTTAACATGCCAACGGGCTTCTTGATCATGTCATCCGCCATGTGAAAGCCTATGCCCATTGGTTATATACTGCCCAACCCCATCTCTAGGTAGAATGCGTAGGGAATCACACTTATTGATGACCCCAAGCACACAGTGGTTTATCGAAGCTTTCCCCATAAATTGAGCAGGGGATAATAAATTCCCCAGGGTCTTCAAGCTGGGGTGGAATCTTGTCCTCAATTTCGGCTTGGTCAGGTAGGGTGGAAATAATGGCTACACACCCCTTGGTGAATATGTTTCTTTGTGCTACTTTCTCGCTGCACACTCCTTCTTCCTTAACTTTACTTGGCTCAGGTAATGCTGGAGAGTTCTCCATAGGTTGTGACACAGTTTGGGCTATCTGGGCCACCTGTGTCTCCATCATTCTTGTGTGACTTGCAAGACCATCAATAGTGACCTTCAAGTCTCTGAGTGACTCCTCTATTTTCTGATGTTGGTGACGAAACTCTTCATTGGCCTTCGTTTGGGTAGCAATAAAGTCTTCCATCATCAATTCTAACCTAGACTTCTGTGGTTGTTGCTGCCAATTGACCTGCTACTACCCATACCCTTCTGATGGTTGGAAGTTCCTCGAGTTATTCTGATAGGAAAAGTTTGGGTGGTTCTTCCATCCGGGGTTGTAAGTACTGTAGGGGATCGATCGGCCAGCTAGAGGGGGGTGAATAGCCCTTTGTCGTTGGATGGTGGAATTTGCTCGTCTATACAATTGTTAGCGCAAGAGGAATACTAATAAAGACAAGCAAATAAAAAAAGAAGAATACAAACAATGCTAACACCGAAATATAACGTGGTTCACGGCTACGCTGCTAATCCATGGTCCCCGATTCATCCTCGGTGAATCACTCCGCAACCAAATCACTATCGGTCTCTCCTTTGCACTAAGCTAGGTGGAGGTAACCCTTACAACTCAAGAACACTCCTTTTACAATAGATGTGAAAGAGATCTAGAAGAAGGAGTTTATCACTTGTGGAGCACTTGGATGATAGTATGGAATATAAGCATTAGCAATCCAAAAGCCCACACCCTCTCTTTTTATAGAGAGGGCTGATTTCTTCCCGTTGGCCGCCACCAGTCGACTGCTGCCACTTCAACGACCTTCGAACACGTTGGATCCCGACCGTTGTAGTCTAACGGAACACTTGGCAGTCGAATGATGGATCCCATCAGTCGACTGCTGCCTCCGTAGTCGACTGCCCAGTCGACTACGAGTGGTTCTGTGGCCCAAACCCTCTTGATCACCAATCCGCTCAAAGAATGCCGATCGATGGTCTTGGCAATCGATCGCCACATATGGCTGATCACGGCCCCAAAACAACTCAGTCGGATACTAGTCGAACCCATTCGACTCAGAGCAGTCGATTGCCATTCCATGGCAGTCGACTAATGTTGGGAAAACTCAGCCAACACTTAGCCATTCGGCCAAGTTCACCTAATGAGCTACTTACAATTCACTCATTCTCTCATCTCACTCGAAGTCCCTCGCCGAACCTCTCTTCGTTCTCGGCCACGTCCCTCGGTAGCATCAGGCGCACGACTCTGCAATGCTCCTTTGCGTCTCTTGCCTCTGAAGTCTGCATCCATGGCTTCGCTTCAAGCCATCTCGTCTGGCGGTCCCTCGACAACATCAAGCGCACGACTCTGCAATGATCCTTCTCCAACTCAAGCACGAGGTTCTGAGTGGTGAACCCGCCAAGGCTCCATGTGCGAATTACTAAGTCCTGCAAGACTCCAACGCACATATCAAATCATAATAACAACCTAACTTAAACCCTTTGCCACACACATCTGTTAGTTAAAGCCCTAGAACCAATCATGTGATGGTTGAATAGGGAACATTTTGTATCATATTCTATAAAGGCAAAGGATTGGTTATTATATTTACATCTTGCTTGTGCCAGCTAATTTAAATATAATAATGCCCTAGAAAAGTAGGTTCTTATCTACAGCACATCAATTGGCAGAATTGATTATGAGAGGCTGTAGAGAACACTTTCCTAAATGTTCCTAGTCGAGTATTAATATGCAAGGGCAATATTAATACATAAAGACTAGCATGTAGGTCAATTGATGACTTGATCTCACAAGTCATGGATATATTATATCAAGTTGACACATGGGTATATATTAGAGAATATATACTGAACTGACCCGCCATGAGAAAGTTTCATGGATCGTTATATGAGTGTCATAAACTTTCTCATGTGACTATTGGTATGAATAGTCCTTAGACTCAAGTCACTATGGTTCCCTACATAAGGAGTTATGTACTTTGGTATCACAAACGCCACCCGTAATAGGAGGTGGACCATAAAGGCGACATCGGGTATGTAACAAATTATGCGGAGGGATGTGAGTGATGTAGATGGGATCTATCCTTCCATATGACGGGAGTGATATCGGTGGGCCCTTTGATTGAGTAGAACTACTAAAACGCATGGCCATGCTCGAATGAGTCAATATGAGATATTGAGCTCATTTGTTTGAGTTAGTTTACTGTGATCAAGAAACACATAGATTGATCGAGGATGACACGGTCTATGCCTCATTGATCAATCTGATATCAAGGATAGAAGGACACGGTCATATATTATAGTAGTCACGGAAAGGTTAGTCGGATCTTGACTTATCTCGTAACTTGGGTAGCAATGATGTATTGCTAGATGCCGCTCATTGCTTGTGTATCTAAAAGAGTTTAGGTCCACTGCCAACGTTATGAGAGCCTATAGGGTCACACACAAAGAGCATGATAATTAGAGGAATTAGAGTATTCTAGTTTGACTAGAATAATATGGGAATAAGCTTAAGTACAAAATGGTTTTGGACTTTAAGCTTAATGAGAATTTTAGCTAATTGATTTAATGAGATTAATTCAATATGTTGCCTTATTGATTTAATAAGATTAATTCAATATGATAACATAAGCTTAATTGAATTAATAAGATTAATTCAATATGATAACATAAGCTTAATTGAATTAATAAGATTAATTCAACATGCATGAATGCCACATAAGAATACCACATAAGCATGCCACCTAAGCATCCACCTAAGCATCCACCTAAGCTAGTTAAGGTGGAAGGGGACAAAATGGTTTTTGTCTCCTTAAGTGGCCGCCAAAACAAAGAGGTCTCAATGCAATGGATTGCATTAAATTGTAGGAGGTGAAAGGGTTTTTCCAACCCTATAAAAGGCCCCATGGAGTGGCCGCCAAAGATCATTTGGATTGTGTTGTGGAGTGTGGTTGTTGGGAGCTTGAGGCTTGGAGAGAGCTTGAGAGCTTATTGTTGTGTGGCTTTTGTGAGTAGCAAGAAGAGTAGTCTTCTTCTTCCTTCTCTTTTCCCTAGCTTCCTCTCCTTTAGGGACTTCTCTAGCAAGAAGTAAAAGGAGAGCTCTTCTAGTTTTCTTTTGTGAGACAAGAGCGTGCTCGTGTGGATACGTATAGAGAGCGCGGACACTTGAGCGTGCTAAAGATCCAACAAACAAAGGAAAAGCGGGATTAAAAGGGCACGCAACAAAGGTAATCCTCTCCTATAAGATAGGTTTGGTTTAGAAATTTATTTTATACGAGTTTGCTTTTCGCATGGATCACTTGGAAGGATCCTATTTTCCGTTGCATATGCCATTTGGCATAAAGAGATTTCCCTACAGATGGTATCGAGCCACTTGCGAAGATCGTATAAAAATAGGTTTTCTCTATTTTATATATGATATAGAAGTAGGATAAATTTTATTATGAGTTGATAATTGCATTAGCAATTTTCAAACATAATAAAATATCAATGTCTTTAAAAGTTAAAATGACATGGTGCATGGTTATGGCCTAGTCCCAAAAAGTTTGTGATTGTGTGTTGTAATTCTTAATACGCTGCGTGTCGTGCCTTTCTCCTAATATTCTTGTTGTAAAATTAGTTTTAGACTCGAATGTAACTCAGTATTTCTCCTTTTGTAATGTACAAAACAAGGATGGAGGGTCCATTGGAAGATGAGGTTACAAGGAGGAAGTCAACACACAAGACAACCAAAGGAAGCACTTAGGAGAAGATGCTATCCCTAGGTTGACCAATCAATCTTTTCATTGGCTTGAGAAGATTGTAGAATAAGAGCCATAACCATGACACGTTAGTTTAATATGTATATGATGCATGTTAGTTTAGCTTGTATGTGATGCATGATTAGTTTAGCTTATATGTGATGTATGCTAACATGTATATGATACATGTTTATTTCTTAATAAGTCTAAGCGATATGCCTACCAAAGTTGGTACTCACTACTTCCTCGATCATTTGTTATTGGGTTTGCCAAAGCAAAGCAATGCATTTTATCTTGGAGAGTGCAGTGGACAATCGTGATGTCCGCTATCAGTCTTAGTTAAGACTTAATTAAGTGTTTTCTTAATTAGTTAAGAAAGTAGAGGCATATATTAGCTTTGAACATAAGTGTTAACATTAGTTTTGTGTGATTTCGAACATCGGCTTTGTCTTAGAAGTAGTCGTTGCTCAGATATCCAAGAAGGCCTGTGCCTGCGCCACGGCTGGAAGTGGTTTAGGAATAAACACTAAACTAATCTAAAACAACAAAGCTATTAAGAGTTACATCAGATGTAATTGGCAAAAGATTGCCTACCTAATTATACTCGTCTTGGGCGATTAGCCAAAGCTAACTCAAGGCAATTATGATGTGGATCTTTATCCCATATAAATTTATAGCTAAATAGTAGCTATGAGAATTTAGTGGGAGCCTCATTTAATTAAAGGCCTAATTAAATGATTTAGGTATGATACTTAACTTTGCATTTTAATGTTGTAGATCACCATGTCATCTAACACGACACACCCCCTCAACTTGCGATCTGTCCTTGAGAAGGACAAGCTCAATGGAGCTAAACTTTCTTGGTAGTATAGGAACTTGAGGATTATCCTCAAGCAAGAGCATAAACTATATGTCCTAGAGCGGGCTACCTGAAATACCGCCCCTGCACCCTCGTCTTTGAAAAGGATGCTTATAAGAAGCATCAAGATGGCCATTAGATGTGTCATGCCTTATGCTTGCCACCATGAACTCTGAGCTTCAGAAGCAACATGAGAACATGGATGCCTATGATATGGTTGAGCATTTGAAACAACTATATCAAGGACAAGCTAGGCACGAGCGTTTTGAAGTGTCTAAGGCTCTTTTTGCATGCAAGATGCAGAAGGAACACTGTAGGAACTCACGTACTCAAAATGATTAGATGCGTTGAGAACCTTGAAAGACTAGGTTTTCCAGGCAGAATTGTGGCCGATGTTATCTGCAATCGTTAGGAAGCATACAATCAATTCGTCATGAATTATAACATGAATGAAATTGATAAACCTTTGCTGAGATTCTCGGCATGTTAAGAAGCTAGAACCAAATCTCAAGAAAAAGTTAGTAATGTACTAATGGTCAAGAAGGACAAAGGTAGCGCAAGGCAAGGGTAAGACCAAGCCAAAGGCAAGGCCAATTCATCCACTTCAAAGGGTAAAGGTAAAGTACCTAAGGAAGGGGCTTCCATTGCGGTGAGGGGACCTTTAGGCGGGCTATGAGAAGTCTACCTTGAGAAGTAAAGAACAAGAGAAGTGGGACTTACGCCTCGGTATACGTTATAGAAGTTAATCTATCTATTTCTTCTACATGGGTATTAGATAGGATGTGCATCTCACATTTGTACTAATGTGCGAGGGTGAGAAATAGTAGAATAATGGCAAGCGAAGTGGACCTACGAGTAGGCAATGGCGCAAAGTTCTTCTTTGTATTTGTAGGAACATATTCTTTGTCTTTGCCCACTTGGGCTTATCTTAGAACTAGAGGAGTGCTTTTATGTACCTGCATTAAAGAACATAATTTACGTATCTTGTTTAGACAAGAAAAACTTTTCTTTTATAATAAAGGACAAATGTTGTTCCATTTATTTAAATGAAATGTTCTATTGTAATGCACCACTTATGAATGGTCTCTATGTTCTAGATTTAGAAAACCCAATTTATAGCGTAAATACCAAGCGGTTCAAATCGAATGATTTGAACCAAACATATCTCTACACAGCATCGCCTAGGTCACATAAATGAAAAGCATATCTGACTCCATAAAGATGGATTATTGGACTCATTTGATTTTGAATCATATGAGGTATGCAGTCTTGTCTTTAGGAAAGATGACTAAAACTCCATTTAGTGGACATGGCGAGAGGCGACGGACTTGTTAGGACTCATACATCTTGATGTATGTGGCCCTTTCAATGTCGAAGCGAGGCTATAAGTACTTTATTACTTTCAGCGATGATATGAGTAGATTTGGCTACTTATATTTGATGAGACATAAGTCGAGAATCCTTTGAAAAGTTCAAAGAATTCAAGAATGAAGTACAAAACCAACTTGGTAAGCGTATTAAGCTACTTGATCGGATCGAGGTGGTGAATACCTTAGTCAAGAGTTTCGTGATCACTGGTGAGTGTGGGATAATATCCCAACTCACTCCACTGGAACACCACAATGGAATGGTGTATCGAGGAGAAATCGTACTCTATTAGATATGATGCGATCAATGATGAGCAGATCTACCTACTTCCTTTTGGGGTTTAGCTCTAGAGGCAGTAGCTTTCACATAATCGCGTTCCATCAAAGCCGTAGAAAAGACACCATATCGATATGGGGGGAAGAGTCCCAAAATGTCTTTTATAAAGATTTGGGGTTGTGAAGCGTTAGGCGTCAAGTCTCGGATAAACTAGGACCCAAATCGGATAAGTGTTATTTTGTAGGATATCCCAAGGAAACTAAGGGATATTACTTTTACAATCCCACACTTGGCAAGGTGTTTGTTGCGAAATCTTTGTCTTTCTAGAAGAGAATTTATTTCTAGAAATACTAGTGGGAGTAAAATTCATCTTGAAGAAGTTCAAGATGATAACACTAAGGCGATGGAAAATGAGCAGGCACCACAAAGTGTTGTGGATGAGAATTGTTGCCCAAGAGTTGTGGAGCAAACACTGTTCAAGTAGACCAACCTCTTCGTAGATCTAATAGGATCCGTCGTCGACCGAGAGATATTCTTTTCTCTTGGTGTGACAAGCGGTGAGTATTGCTATCGATCTTGGCGAGCCTACATCCTATCAGAAGCTATGATGAGCCCAGTTAGAAATGGCTAGAGGCCATGAGATCGAAATGGAATCCATGTACACTAACCAAGTATGGACTTTGGTTGATCCACGAAGGTAAAACCCATTGGGTGTAAGTGGGTCTTTAAAGTAAAAAGCGACATGGATGGTAATAAGCATACCTATAAAGGTAGATTGGTGGCTAAAGGTTCAAACAAATTCATGGTATTGACTATGAAGAAACCTTTTCACGATTGCGATGCTTAAATCCATTCGGATCATACTTGCTATTCGACCTACCATGATTATGAGATCTGGCGGATGGATGTCAAAACCGCTTTTACGAATGAAAGCTACTGAGGATGTGTACATGACACAACTGAGGTTTTGAAGATCAAAGCATCTGGAAAGGTATCAAGCGCAAGGTCCATTTATGGACTAAAGCAAGCCTCTCATTTGGAATCTTGATTCGATGATGCAATCAAGAGTTTGGTTTCATCAAGAATGAAGATGAGCCTTGTGTCTACAAGAGAAATAGTAGAACACAGTTGTATTTCTTGTCTTGTATGTAGATGACATACTTCTCATCGAAATGATATTCCCTCACTCCGATGCAGTGAAGATGTGGTTAGGGAATTGTTTCTCGATGAAGGACTTAGGTATTGCCTATATTCTAGGCATCAAGATCTATAGAGATAGATCTAAAGATTACTTAGCCTAAGTCAAGTACATACATTGATAAAATGCTAGATCGTTGCTGCTATGCAAAATTCTAAGAAAGGGTTTCGCTTTTATCACATGGTGTGAGTCTTTCAAGACTCAATGTCCTCTTCTAAGGAGGAGAGAGATCGCATGGATAAGATCCCTATAGGGTCTATCATGTACGCCATGCTTTGTACTCCCGACGCCTCGTATGCTTTGAGCATGACGAGTAGATACTAATGATCCAGTGAAAGTCATCGATAGCCAAAAATATTCTTAAATACTTACGAAGAACGAAAGAATATTTCCGATATTCGAGGCAATGAGGAGCTAATCAGAAGGGTTACAGTGATGCAAGCTTCCAAATGCATAAGGATGACTATAGATCGCAATCGGGTACGTGTTTTGCTCGAATGGTGGAGCCGTGAGTCGGAAGAGTTCAAGCAGACACGCTTGCCGATTCTACAACAGTAAGTCGAGTATATTGTCAAGATCCGATGCAAAGAAAGGAGGTCTTTGGCTTCGCAAGTTCATCAGTGAACTTGGGGTAGTTCCTAGCATTGCAGATCCAATAGACCTCTATTGTGACAACAATGGGGCTATTGCAGACAGCTAAGGAACCTCGATCACATCACGACCAAACACATATCAAGGGCGCTTCCATCTCATTCGAGAGATCATCGATAGAGGAGATGTGAGGATATGCAGAGTACCGACAGAAGCTAACATCGCAGATCCATTGACCAAGGCTTTGGCACAGAGGAAGCATGATGGTCACACTAGGTCACTAGGTATTAGATATCATAGTGATTGGTACTAGTGCTAGTGGGAGATTGTTAGTTAAAGCCCTAGAACCAATCATGTGATGGTTGAATAGGAAACATTTTGTATCATATTCTATAAAGGCAAAGGATTGGTTATTATATTTACATCTTGCTTGTGCCAGCTAATTTAAATATAATAATGCCCTAGAAAAGTAGGTTCTTATCTACAAAGACATCAATCGTAATTGATTATGAGAGGTCAGAGAGAACACTTTCCTAAATGTTCTAGTCAAGTATTAATATGCAAGGGCAATATTAATACATAAAGACTAGCATGTAGGTCAATTGATGACTTGATCTCACAAGTCATGGATATATGATATCAAGTTGACACATGGGTATATATTAGAGAATATATACTGAACTGACCCGCCATGAGAAAGTTTCATGGATCGTTATATGAGTGTCATAAACTTTCTCATGTGACTATTGGTATGAATAGTCCTTAGACCTGAAGTCACTATGGTTCCCTACATAAGGAGTTATGTACTTTGGTATCGTCAAACGTCACCCGTAACAGGGTGGACCATAAAGGCGACATCGGGTATATAACAAATTACGCGGAGGGATGTGAGTGATGTAGATGGGATCTATCCCTCCATATGACGGGAGTGATATCTGGGGCCCCTTGATTGAGTAGAACTACTAAAACGCATGGCCATGCTCGAATGAGTCAATATGAGATATTGAGCTCATTTGTTTGAGTTAGTTTACTCAGGGATCAAGAAACACATAGATTGATCGAGGATGACACGGTCTATGCCTCATTGAGCAATCTGATATCAAGGATAGAAGGACACGGTCATATCTTATAGTAGTCACGGAAAGGTTAGCCTGATCTTGACTTATCTCAGAACTTGGGTAGCAATGATGTATTGCTAGATGCCGCCATTGCTTGTGTATCTAAAAGAGTTTAGATCCACCGCCAACGCTATGAGAGCCTAGGGTCACACACACAAAGAGCATGATAATTAGAGGAATTAGAGTATTCTAGTTTGACTAGAATAATATGGGAATAAGCTTAAGTACAAAATGGTTTTGGACTTTAAGCTTAATGAGAATTTTAGCTAATTGATTTAATGAGATTAATTCAATATGTTGCCTTATTGATTTAATAAGATTAATTCAATATGATAACATAAGCTTAATTGAATTAATAAGATTAATTCAATATGATAACATAAGCTTAATTGAATTAATAAGATTAATTCAACATGCATGAATGCCACATAAGAATACCACATAAGCATGCCACCTAAGCATCCACCTAAGCATCCACCTAAGCTAGTTAAGGTGGAAGGGGACAAAATGGTTTTTGTCTCCTTAAGTGGCCGGCCAAAACAAAAGGGGTCTCAATGCAATGGATTGCATTAAATTGTAGGAGGTGAAAGGGTTTTGCCAACCCTATAAAAGGACTATGAAGTGGCCGCCATTCCATAGCAATTGTTGTTGTGGTTGTGGAGTGTGGTTGCTGGGAGCTGAGGCTGAGTAGCAAGAAGAGTAGTCTTCTTCTTCCCTTCTCTTTTCCCTAGCTTCCTCTCCTTTAGGGACTTCTCTAGCAAGAAGTAAAGGAGAGCTCCTCTAGTTTTCTTTTGTGAGACAAGAGCGTGCTCGTGTGGATACGTATAGAGGCACGGACACTTGAACGTGCTAAAGATCCAACAAACCGAAAGGAAAAGCGGGATTGCAAAGGGCACGCAACAAAGGTAGAACTCTCCTATAAGATAGGTTTGGTTTAGAGAAATTTATTTTATACGAGTTTGCTTTCGCATGGATCACTTGGAAGGGATCCTATTTTCCGTTGCGCATATGCCATTTGGCATACGAGATTTCCCTACAACATCAAAACCTTATCATGGCAAGAGATTGCCCTAACAATCTCCCCCTTTTTGATGTGTGGCAATCCGTTTAAGTTAGGTAAAAACATTTGATAAAATATTAAGGAAAGAAAGCATGTGAATAACATGATTAGCAACTCTCCCCCTTAATACATGAAACTCCCCCTAAATATATGCCCCCTTACTTAAACATACACATTTCTCCCCCTTTGACACCATCAAAAAAATTTAAACAATGTTTATAGAAGCATGACATCAAGTCTAGAGGTAAACAAAAGCCAAAACATGCCTTAAAATCGAATACAAAAGGTTATTGGGCATATTATCAGAATGACCGTTCGACTACGATCCAAATGACCGACACATGGATTCGGAATTACGATTTTAGGATGAATTTCAGAAATGCGTAAAAAATTCTATAAAATTCGAAAAATCATGAAATTTGGGGAACACATTTCTTATAAGTATATTTATCAAAGAAAAATATTTTTCCATGAAAAATATTTTTCCATGAAAAATCATTGTATTTTCAAGTATTTGCCAAAAATCCAAAAGCTTTAAAAACCACTAGGTTTTTGATCATGTTAGTATCCATTTTAACACCTAGTTTTGCTTTGAATTGTTTCAAAACATGAATACACAGATTTTAAGGTAAGAAATTGTTTTGAAAACATAAGAAATATCCAACCATGATCTTTGGGCAATATGTCTATGAATTAAACATAAGCCTTCCCCATGATTGATCTATTATTGCTATTTTGATACCTTAAATGACCATCTAAATGCCATAAGCACTAGTGGACATTTGTATCATCCTAACATCTCACTCATGCTAAATTTTCAATCAAGGTAGCATATGGTGAGTGTGAGATGTATCCTAAAGGTATTTGTATATCCTTAACCATTATTTCTATGCAATTCTATAAGGTTAAGTATCATCCTATCATTCCACATGATAATAAAGATGTATATGAATTAATTTCACATTATGATCATGAAACAAATGTATTCATCAAATTATTATCATGCATTAGGTATTACATTATGATAATAAGACAAATATCACCTAAAGCATGATTTATCTATTTATAGGTGCATTATCATCACCTAACACTATTTCAAAAATGTTGTCCCGCCATCCTAAGTCAACCAAAAATATGATATAGGTAAAGTCCATATGGTTGACTATCCTAGGGTTTTCCTAACCCTTAAGGATGGATTTTGGAACCCAAAATAAGTTCTTTCCTATGGGGTTCACTAAAAATTCCTTAGGAATCCATTTTCTAGCTATTACTTTCTTTTTATCTTGACCCCTAGCTATTAGACATTTATAGGCCTTTTCATTTTTCTTTTCCTTATAACCTAGGCCTTTCTTGTTGAAGCTTGCCCTTTGGCTCCCAATTATCATGTTAAGGGTATTGGAGCCAATTGTAAATTTTTCTAGGGCCTTGGTCAAATAGTCTACCTTTTCTCTTAGAGCCCAATTTTCTTATATGCATCCATCATTAACATTGAAAGGCATATATTCATGTGATCATGCATCATCATGACTAGAAGAAATATTTTCATTTACATTTAAGCATGCTTTTTCTAGTTTATTTTCTAAGTCCTTAATTTGATCTAGCATGCTCTTATTTTTCTTTTTATCTCTAAATAAATCCTTAGTGAGGCTAGAAATCATAGATATTATTTGCTTAGGGGGTAGATTCGTTACCTCACTTACCAAGTCCTCTTCCGATGATGAGGATGTAGAGGAGGCTCCCCCTTCACTTGAGCTCTCTCCACTTGAGCTTGCTTCTTCACCATCGGAGGAGGAGCAATCTAAGTCGTCAAAGGCCATTAGTGCAAGGTTGGAGTAGACATGTTCTTCCTCTTCGGATGATGATGAGGAAGAAGGATCATCCCATGTCTTTGCTTTTAATGCCTTGGCCTTCCCTTTTTCTTTGGCCTTCTTTTCTTCTTCCTTTTTCTTCTTGCTCCCCTTCTTCTTCTTTTCATCCTTCTTTCTCTTCTCCTCCTTGTTTTTGTTCAAGAGGGGACAATTGTCCCTTATGTGTCCCTCTCCTTGGCAATTGTAGTAAATAATTTTCCCCTTTGGTCTTCTACTCCTATCATTAGATTTATTAAATCTAAAACCTTTTAATGCACGCCTTACCCTCCTTACCATATAGGCTTCTTCCGTGCTATCCATGGAGGAGGAGGAGGACGCTTCATCGGAGGAAGAGGGGATTTCTATCTTCTTCTTCCCCTTGTGTGCCATCAAGGCTACTCCTCTTGAAGGTTGAAACTTTGGCTCTTCTTGTATTCCTTCAAGCCTCGTTTCGTGGAGCTCCATTGTTGAGAAGAACTCCTCCAAGCTGCTCACTTCTAAGTTCTTGGAGATGTAAAATGAGTCCACCATGGAGCTCCATCTTGAGGACCGGGGAAAGGCATCTATGGCCTTCATTACCATATCCCGGTTGGAGAGCTTTTCACCTACACTTGTCAAGCCGGTTAGAATTTCCTTAAATCTAGAGTGTAGGGATTTTACCTTCTCTCCCTTTTCGAGTTTGATGTTGGATAATTGGGAGCGAAGGACATCTCTCCTTGCTAGTTTCGCCTCGGATGTGCCTTCATGAATTTCTATTAATTTCTCCCACATTTCCTTGGCGCTAGCACACTCCCCTATCCTATTTACTTCTTGTTGGGGGAGTACATTGTAGAGGTGGTGCTTGGCTTTTGAATTTGCCAAATATTCTTCTCTTTGCCTCTTGCTCCACCTTTTGAGCAGCTTTCTTACCAACTACAACATGAACAATCGAGGTTTGGGGAACTTTCTTGCATTTCATTATCTTCCAGCAATACGTAACTGGAACGAAGTCTTTTTTTCCACCAAGAGAATTTCCTCTCGAACTTTGGCAGATGAATATTAGAGCCGACCATTCTAGAATGGGCTTGTTGTGGCAGTTAGTCCTCGACAAGCTTTCCTTGGCTCTGATACCACTTGTAGGGGATCGATCGGCCGGCTAGAGGGGGTGAATAGCCCTTTGTGGTTGGATGGTGGAATTTGATCGTCTACACAATTGTTAGCGCAAGCGGAATACTAATAAAGACAAGCAAATAAACAAAGAAGAATACAAACAATGCTAACACTGAAATATAACGTGGTTCACGGCTACGCCGCTAATCTACGGTCCCCGATTCGTCCTCGGTGAATCACTCCGCAACCAAATCACTATCGGTCTCTCCTTTGCACTAAGCTAGGTGGAGGTAACCCTTACAACTCAAGAACACTCCTTCTTTTACAATAGATGTGAAAGAGATCTTGAAGAAGGAGTTTATCACTTGTGGAGCACTTGGATGATAGTTTGGAATATAAGCATTAGCCATCCAAAAGCCCACACCCTCTCTTTTTATAGAGAGGGCTGATTTCTTCCCATTGGCCACCACCAGTCGACTGCTGCCCTTGGCAGTCGATTTCCGCCACTTCAACGGCCTCCGAACACGTCGGATCCCGACCGTTGTAGTCCAACGGAACACTTGGCAGTAGACTGATGGATCCCATCAGTCGACTGCTGCCTCCATAGTCGACTGCCAAGTCGGCTACGAGTGGTTATGTGGCCCAAACCCTCTTGATCACCGATCGCCGCCTTGAATGATCGATGGTCTTTGCAATGACGCTAGCCCCAAAACAACTCGCCGGATACGAACCCATTCGATTAAGGCGATGATCGCCATTCCATGGCGATCGATGTTGGGAAAACTCATCCGACACTTAGATATTCGGCCAAGTTCACCTAATGAGTACTTACAATTCACTCATTCTCTCATCTCACTCGAAGTCCCTCGCCGAAGCTCTCTTCGTTCGCGGCCACATCCCTTGGCAGCATCATGCGCACGACTCTGCAATGCTCCTTCGCGTCTCTTGCCTCTGAAGTCTTCTTCCTTGGCTTTGCTTTAAGCCATCTCGTCTGGCGGTCCCTCGGCAACATCAAGCGTATGGCTATGCAATGCTCCTTCTCCGACTCAAGCATGAGGTTCTGAGTGGTGTACCCGCCAAGGCTCCATGTGCGAATTACTAAGTTCTGCAAGACTCCAACGCACATATCAAATCATAATAACAACCTAACTTAAACCCTTTGCCACACACATCAAAACCTTATCATGACAAGAGATTTCCCTAACAAGTACTAGAGTACGGGTTGTTGGGCCTTTGATTATAGTCCCCAACAACATTGACTTGCTCAATCTGCTTCTCTAAGCCACCCTGCCCTCCATAGTAGTCCTCCCGATATGCTACTGCTCCTTCTCTAAAGTCAATGGCTGCACATGCAGATGTAAGATTTAAAGAGTTGAATCATCTACTAAGCGCGTCCAATCTCGCTGCTAGGTGGTCCACGAAGTTGACAACATATCGTCACACTACAGGAGCTGGGTGACCACGTTCGGAAGCCCATTGATGGTGGTTCTGAGCCACCTGTTCTATTAATTCCTCTGCTTTCTCTATAGTCTTATTCATAAGTGCTCCTCTTGCGGTAGAATCGAGGAACATCTTTGTGGCGTACGTGATCCCATTGTAGAAGATGTGAATCACCAGCCATCTTTCCAGTCCATGGTGGGGGCATTAGTAAAGTAGCCCCTTGTAGCGATCCCAAGCTTCAAATAGGGACTCCCCTTCCTTCTAATGGAAGCTTGTGATTAGATGGCGCATGTGAGCAGTTTTTCTTGGTGGGAAGTATTTTTTCAAGAACTGCTACTCACATTGCTCCCATGTAATAATGCTTCCCGTAGGCAGGGAGTGAAGGCATGCCTTAGCCTTATCCTGCAATGAGAATGGGAATAGGCTCAGGCGGATCACGTCCACAGGGACTCCATTTATCTTCATTGTCCAGCAGATTTCCAAAAATATCTCCAGGTGCTGGTTCAGGTCTTCACTCGCAGCTCCCCCAAATTGACTCTGCTAGACCATATGTATGAGTGTTGGCTTCAGTTCAAAGTTTTTTGTTGAAATAGATGGTCTAGCTATACTCGGCCTAAATCTTCTAGCACTAGGAGATGCGTAATCCCGCAGAGGTTGGCTACCTATATTCACTTCGGATGCAGCTTAGTCCTCCATCCTCTTCTGTTCGACTTTTCGGCGATGATAGGTTCGTTCGATTTCTAAATCGATCGGAATCAGTCCTTCCGATCCTAAGCGTCTAAGCATATGAAGAACCAAGCCACAAAATTAGGAGTATTACCTAATACTCAAAAACAAGAAATAGGCTAATCTAGCTAACTAATCAAAGAGCCAATAATAAATAGGGAATCACTGCTAAAATAAAATAAAAACTAAATCTAGAAATGGAAAATTTTAAAATAAAAATAAAAATAAGCAAGTAAATAAATCTAACCTAAGTTCGATCCAATTATCCACTTCTTGATTCGATATTGAATCAATTAGTCCTCGCAATGATGCCAAAAACATGATGCACGCGAATGCGACCTCAAATCTCGCGACGGAGACCGTCGAGGACTCGAAGCACACGCTTGCACACAACACCCACAAGTGCATGAATATCATCAAGTAATAAATAGATTTATCGATTCCACAGGGATTGAGATTCGAGTACCAATCTTTTCGATGGACGTTATTGTTCGGAAGTCAAATCTAATGGTTATGATTGTGAGGGTTGTTAGTGGTCCTAACTTAGTACGGTGTCACACGGAAGAAGAAAAGGCTTGTCGCGAGTCTTGGGAAGGGATTCTAGGATTTCGGTTTCGCTTGTGTGTCACAAAACATGCAATCAATTGGTCGTTGTCTAAACATCTAACTATAACCTTGTGGAAGGGACATCATACACTCTCTCGATGAGCCTTTGCATCAATCGGGAGCTATCTCTACCATACATGGACGGGATAGACGGTACGAGGATGCCGAATGAAACCCTACGACGAATCGTTTCCAGTTCTATTACATCCTTCTATCCACAATTATAGGAGATGAGGCTAACCCCTAGGTTCCTCTTTAATTCCTCTAGATCTTAGATACGAGGGCTGTCACCCCTCGTATCAGCTAAGCACAGTAGATAGAAAACCAAAAACACATAGATATCGGTCTAAACTAATACCAATTGCAAATATAAACTCAAGTATAGAATTTAATTTGGAATAACATGTTCTATGCACACAAGCTACTCTCTAATCCTAGAATCAAAGAAACTAATCCATAAATATGAGAAAAGAAACACAAAGCACTTTCATGTTCGAATAAATAATAATAGATAACATGCAGGAACAAAAATTTACAATGCAATGTGGGCTTCTCTCCGGTGTTGAAGTGCAGAACTTGGATCTCCGACTGCCTTCTTCCTCACCATTGCGAGTTCCCGAAGCTTTTTAGGGCTTCAGAGTGCCATCCCAGCTATCATACCTCTCCCCTACGTTTTGAGCGTAACTTTTCTTATATAGACATCACGCCGGATCGCTGCGAAATTTGGAAAAATCTTGGTCATGTCAAATCGCCTGACCGCCACACGACCATGTGAAAACACATGGCCTAGCCGTGTATCAGGCTATGGCAGCCGTTTTCACCCCCTGAACACGTCCGTGTGTAGGAACATGCCCTGGTCATGTTCCTTTCTGCATCCAACTGCCAAATGTTTTCTTTTTGCTCCAAAAGTGCACCGTTTTCCCCACGAAATGCTATCCTGCACACAAAAGTATACAGAGAAGATCTCCGAACCAGAAAATAGGAAATGCATGGAAAATAAAGTAAAAAATGCATGAAGCACACATAAAATGAAACGAGATGTGAGCGAAAACTAGTCCTAAAATCCTATATGTTTTGCTCACATAATACATCGAGCGACTAGCGACACTCGGGTTTGTGATGGATCATGAATTAGGTATTGACTTAATTCTACATTGTTTGTCGAAGAGTACTCACAGTCTGTGATGAACTATTGGATGACAAACTTGAAACCACAATTCCTAAGCTACTCAACATACTGAAGACTGTGGAGTCTTCTGTGAAGCATGAGGAGAAGATGGTGTTGTTAGTTGATTTCTCAAAGAAATGTTCTAAGAGGAAGTCAGAGGAAGAACGTAAGGGGAAGAAGAAGGATAAGAAGGTAGAACCAGCTCAAAATGGCACTTGCCATCATTGTGGCAAGGAGGGCCATTAGCGAAGAAACTATAAGATTTATCTTGAGTCCGTGAAGAAGAAGAAGGCATCCGATACCCCATCCTCTTCAGGTATCTTCATTATTGATTTTCATTCTATTTCCTCAGACACTTGGATATTGGATACTAGGTGTTGCTCACATATATGTAATGACATAAAGGGGCTAAGGAATAGAAGAAGACTCATCAAGGGAGAATCAAATTTGCTAGTTGGCAAGGAGCAAAGGTTGCTTCAGTCGCCATCGTAACATATTTGTTGAAACTCCCTACAAGACTTGTCTTAGAATTGGAAAATTGCTATTATGTTTCTTCGTTAATAAAGAACATTGTTTCTATTTCCTGCTTAAATCGAAATAGATATCATTTGACTTTTAGTAATAATTGTTGTTGTTGGGGATTGACCGTCGGTAGAGGGGGGGGGGGTGAATAGTGTTTTGTCATTGCGTGATGGATATTATTTGTGTGCTTGCCTATGATTGTTAGTATGCAATGGAATATATAAATAATATAAATAAATACGCAAGATAAACACAAGGATATAACGTGGTTCAGAACCTCAAGGTTCCTACTCCACGGGTCGAGCTCAACAAGCTCTAGTGATGCACTCACCACTAATAAAACTCCTTCTCAACAACACGTCGGAGGCGGAGAAACCTCATACAAGTGATTACAAAGGTAATACAAGGTAAAACAAGTAAATACAAAATGAATACAACAATCTATGTAAAGAAAACTTTACAAATGCTCTTTTCGATGATTGTTTGTTGATTACTTGAACCGTGCTTGAAGACCCTGATTTGCACTAGAAAATCACCTAAAAATGCTCAAGAAATCTTTGTGGAAATCTCTCCCATCAAGCTCCTTTTAAACCTCCTCGCGACCTGGATTTCCACCGGGCAGTCGACTGCCATAACTCCCTAGTCGACTGCCAACAGTGCCGTTGTGAGACAACGAACTTAATCCATGTCAGCATTCAAGACAACAATTACCTTGGCAATCGATTGTCATAACCTAGCAGTCGACTGCCAGTGCTATAACCGACTAACCAGTCGACTACCGAGCATTTTGCTCCCACAATCTTGATCAACAGTCGACTGCCATCCATGACAGTTGGCTACTCAAGCCTTGATTAGCGGCGCTGGAGTCAATCGCTGACTATTTTTGAACACCGATTGAGTCGAGCAATTTGATCGCCATAATCCCGAGTCGACTCAAGTGTCAAACACGACGTAGTCCAAAACCCATAACCTCAAACATGAGATTTAACCCCAAGTATGATGCCCTCATACTTGCTAGACCACCCTTAGACTAAACCTAATCCTTTTAGTCACCTCCGTCAGCCTCATGCCTGTCGGATCCCTCCAAGTCATCCATGACTTGTGTTAGTAATATATGAGAGATGTCCTAAGGCAATCGCCTTATGTATGAACCATTTATATGATAAATGAAGATTCACTATTTGAGTATACATGTTTTATGTATTTGATTGGATCTTAAACTCATTTACTGAATGCCCACGATACGATTCACAGCATGAGAGAATTTGTGATTGGATCACAACTAGTGAGTATCTCTACATGTGTAATTGTGATGTATCCGAATTATCCCTAGTCGATGAATTGATGGATTTGGACACCATCAATTCTGTCGAGACTAGCACGAGGTATACTCCTTGGTGTATCCAAGCAGCTGATTCTCACTGGCTGGAGACATAGTGATGTCTGGAGTTGATCGTGGATGCTAGTTATGGTAACTAGTTCATTGGAGTGACCAGCCGTAAGACTTCATATGGTTCTCTGCATATATAGATATGTCAATGAAGTTCTTACTGTGGCTTAAGTGCGATGTTCCTTTGACTTGCGGTATTCAAGTCATCTTGATCATGGAGACTTATGCTTTGACATCTTAAGCAAACATCTCTAAGGAGATGTGGACCCGGGATGATTGGGTATAAGTCGAAGTGATCGAAGGTGTTTGAATAGCCTATAAAAGATTCACCACTCCTTGCGAGGAGATGTATACCCATGGCCTCTCGTCGGATTGTTACTAAAGTCTTTGGCCAAAGCATTACATGTTTAGAGTAAGGTACTCTTCGATACATGTGGAGTAACTAGAATCCGTAGGACGAGGAAATGATACTTGGGCTAGGTGTGACGTAGTCAGCCTAGTGGGGACTAACACAATAGACCATGTCCTGAACCAAGTGGGTATAAGATGAGTGAAGGGAATGGGGCACGATTCATTCGAAGCATCTTGAAGGGTTTGAAATAGTTCGGATCAGCTGTTGATCTTTTGGTTAATTGGGGATCATGATGTACTACTAGGTGCCACTCATGATCGTTCTATAATTAATGGTTAATTATAGGCGGCCAACATAAACCGAGAACCTATTTGGTCACACGCGCGAGTGTAATCCAAAGGATTTAAAGCGAGCTTGAGAATGGGATTCTCGCCAGAGAAACTATGTTTGGTTGGACCAAACATAAAGCGAGCATGAAATTGTTTGATGCAATGGAAGCGTGGATGGGCGTGTCTTATGAAGACATAATGGATGGACCAAAATGGTTTGGTTCTAATCCAATGGATGAGGAATAAACCAAAGGGTTTGGTTTATTTTAAGCGAATGAACCAAAAGTTGGTTCGGTTCGTTTTAACTTAAAATAAACCATCATGGTTTGGTTTATTTTAACTTATCTTAATGGAGGCGGGTTAACGGGCTTTATGGATATGATCCATTAACCATTAAGAGAATTAGTTCTCTATAAAAGTGGGCTTAAGGGATTGTTAAAAACTAATCCAAAATCAAAACCCTAGCCTCCAAGGAGTTGCCGCCCAACTGGTTGTGCCAAGCTCCTTGCCGCCCGCCTTGATTGTGCTGCCGTCAAGACCCTTGCCGCGCCCAAGCTCAAGCCGGTGAACCTCCGGCGACCCTCCGGTGATCCCCTAAAGGTTCGGCATCAAGGTGAGCTTTTGTCTCCTTGTTTTGGCGGCGCCTATCTCCTCCACCAAGCTGTCCAGTTTTCTGGACAGCTTCTTCTCTCGTCGGGCGTCGTTTGGGCGGCGGTTAGTGCTCGACAGCGGCTAACATACCGAGATTTGATCTCCGGTAATCCTCTAGTGGAGGGGCGAAGGATTCGTCAAGCGGTTGTGAATACCTCTCCGGAGAAGCGAGTTTTGAGAACTTCGTTTTGGATCCGAATTTGGATTCGGATCGTGATCATCTCTCGATCACGTCGTCTTCAACACGAGGCTAGTAACCCATACGAAGGCGAAGCTCGTGACTTAGCGAAGTCATCCCGAGGAGCTCGGCGTGGATACGGATAGAGACGATTCTTACGAGGATCGTTCCGGTTGATGCCGTTCCCGCTACACGTCATACGAAAGGTATAGCGTAGTTTAATTTCCTTTTATTGCAATTTTAATTTACGGTTATGTCTACACTTGTTGTAATAGCATGCGTGTGTTGTGTGTGTTGTAATAAATAGGAGATTTATTATTTTATTGCTTCATTGTGCTCATGTTTACGAAACATGATCGAACACACACCTGCATGATCTTGCGGAAACCAACATGGTATCGAGCCCAGGTTGTGTTTCGACATAATCGTAAAATGGTTTTGCGATAGTCATAATGTATTTCTGGAAATTTTCTAATTTTGGAAATTTAGAAGTATTTATGGAAATATTTCAATTTTGGAAAGTCTAGAAGTATTTATGGAAATCTTCCACTTTTGGAAAGTTGGAAGTATTTATGGAAATTGATATTTTCCATAAATAAAATATTTGATTAGATTCTGGAAATTTGTTTCCTAATTTAATCATGATTTGATTTGGGAAATCAAATCTTAAAATATTTTATTTCCATAAGTAGTTTTAATGATTTAGGAAATTGGTTTCCTAAATAGATTTTCCTTAATCAAATAATTCCATGAATAAAATATGTGATTAGATTTGGAAATTTGTTTCCTAATTTAATTATGATTTGATTTGGAGAATCAAATCTTAAACATATTTTATTTCCATAAATAGTTATGACATATAAGGAAATATATACATGACATAATTGTATGCCATGTAATTGCATTAGATGCATAACATTATGTCATGCGTGTCGTGACATGTAGATGTATGCCATGCCATGTAGATAATAGTTATTTGCATGCAAAGAGGATGAGACATAAAAACCCTAACTCAATATTAAAGCCTACACCTTCCATTAATATGGTTAGAACCAGAGTTCTGTTTCTTGTTTGGGTTGTTGGACTCACTCCAAGCCCGGCTCGAACCTGAACATGTTCAAACCATGGAATAGTTTAATACTAATATGGTAAGAGTCAGAGGTCAATCGTTAGCTTTGGTTGTTGGACTCTCTCCAAGCTGGGCTAATTGGTTGAATGCGCTCTAACCATATTAAAACTATTTCGCGATTAATGGGTCGGCTTTAACTTGGAGCATCGATTTGTTGGACTCACTCCAAGGTCGATGTGAAGAGAGGTGAAGTTGGGTGCTATGCATATGATGCATACTTGTTAATGTGTTAACAACCCAATGTATGTGTAAACATTCAATTAGTTGATAGCACATTGTGATAGTTACATATACATGATATGTAATCGGTATAGATGATACCTACCATCGTAGCTATGAATGGCTTGTTGGACTCTCTCCAAGGTTGTTCTTATCTATGATGGATATCACCATTCGGAGATGGACCTCGATCTCGAAGTGATTTTGGGGTTTTGAAATTCGAAAAATGAATGGGATTTATAAATGTATATTGATGCATTTTAAAATCATTTTCTCATATATGCTCGTTTTGTATTTCTAGGTCGATAAATTGATCATAGCGTCTTTGAATTTGCGCACTATTTTGGATTGAACAAGTATTGGGCCTAACTTCTGGTGGCTTAGAAACACGAATTGTTCTCGGCGGAAAAGCTTGCATATGTCCTTGAAGAGCCTCTTCTGACCGTCCTAAGGGCGATGCAACTCGGACAAATGTTGGTCTATCGAAGCATGTGGCGGTCTGCATCATGCTAGCGGCGATGGTACAGTGCCGAGCGGCATGAGCATATGGATGCTAACACTATGGTCTTCCATCTTCATGAGTTGTTCGATGAGCAAGCGAGATCCGAAAGGTTCGAGGTCTCTAGGCTCCTCTTCACCACGAAGATGCAAGAAGGTTCGTCTGTAGTACAGTTTGTGCTAAAGATGAACGGGTACATCGAGCGGCTAGCTACCCTCGGTTTTGTGATGGATCATGAGTTAAGTATTGACTTAATTCTGCATTGTTTGCCCAAGAGTTTCTCGCAATTTGTGATGAACTATCGGATGAACAAATTGGAATCCACCATTCGAGCTCCTCAATATCTTTGAAAGTATGGAGCCTTCTGCGCATGAGGAGAAAGCGGTTCATTGAATTGATTCGAAAGGTTCTCAAGAGGAAATCCAAAGAGCAATGAGAAAGGGAAAGAAGAGAAAGGCTAAGAAGGTAGAACTAGCACAAAAGGAAACTTGCCATCATTATGGCAAGGAGAGCCATTTGTGAAGAATGTGCAAGATTTATCTTGAGTTCGTGAAGAAGGATAAGGCATCGGATGCCCCATCTTCTTCAGAAATCTTCTTTATTGATTGTCATTCTATTTCCTCAGACACTTGGGTATTTGATACTGGGTGTGGCTCACATATATGTAATGACATACATGGGCTAAGGAATAGAAGAAGACTCGTCAAGGGGAGAGTCAAATTTACGTGTTGGGAATGGAGCAATGGTTGCTGCACTCGCCATCGGAACGTATTTGTTGGAACTCCCTGTAGGACTTGTCTTAGAACTGGACAATTGCTTTTATGTTCCTTCGTTGATAAAGAACATCATTTCTATTTCTTGTTTAAATAGAAATGGGTACCATTTGACTTTTAGTAACAATTGTTGTTACATAACTTTGAATGGAGTTCTTTATGGGACTGGAACTTTAAGCAATGATGTTTATACGTTAGACGTATCCAGTGAGCATTATTGATTTTCATTCTATTTCCTCAGACACTTGGATATTGGATACTAGGTGTTGCTCACATATATGTAATGATATAAAGGGGCTAAGGAATAGAAGAAGACTCATCAAGGGAGAATCAAATTTTCTAGTTGGCAAGGAGCAAAGGTTGCTTCAGTCGCCATCGTAACATATTTGTTGAAACTCCCTACAAGACTTGTCTTAGAATTGGAAAATTGCTATTATGTTTCTTCGTTAATAAAGAACATTGTTTCTATTTCCTGCTTAAATCGAAATAGATATCATTTGACTTTTAGTAATAATTGTTGTTGTTGGGGATTGACCGTCGGTAGAGGGGGGGGGGTGAATAGTGTTTTGTCATTGCGTGATGGATATTATTTGTGTGCTTGCCTATGATTGTTAGTATGCAATGGAATATATAAATAATATAAATAAATACGCAAGACAAACACAAGGATATAACGTGGTTCAGAACCTCAAGGTTCCTACTCCACGGGTCGAGCTCAACAAGCTCTAGTGATGCACTCAACACTAATAAAACTCCTTCTCAACAACACGTTGGAGGCGGAGAAACCTCATACAAGTGATTACAAAGGTAATACAAGGTAAAACAAGTAAATACAAAATGAATACAACAATCTATGTAAAGAAAACTTTACAAATGCTCTTTTCGATGCTTGTTTGTTGATTACTTGAACCGTGCTTGAAGACCCTGATTTGCACTAGAAAATCACCTAAAAATGCTCAAGAAATCTTTGTGGAAATCTCTCCCATCAAGCTCCTTTTAAACCTCCTCGCGACCTGGATTTCCACCGGGCAGTCGACTGCCATAACTCCCTAGTCGACTGCCAACAGTGCCGTTGTGAGATAACGAACTTAATCCATGTCAGCATTCAAGACAACAATTACCTTGGCAATCGATTGTCATAACCTAGCAGTCGACTGCCAGGGCTATAACCGACTAACCAGTCGACTACCGAGCATTTTGCTCCCACAATCTTGATCAACGATCATTGCCATCATCCATGATTTGGCTACTCAAGCCTTGATTCGCTAATCTTTGAAGTCAATCGCGACTATTTTTTTGCGATTGAACACGATTGAGTTCGAGCAATTTGACGCCATAATCCCGTTGATCGCCGTCGACTCGGCTGTCAAGTGTCAAAACACTTGACCAGTTGACTGGTCCAAAACCCCAGTCGACTGTTAACCTCAAACATGAGATTTAACCCCAAGTATGATGCCCTCATACTTGCTAGACCACCCTTAGACTAAACCTAATCCTTTTAGTCACCTCCGTCAGCCTCATGCCTGTCGGATCCCTCCAAGTCATCCATGACTTGTTCATCCATATGCTAGCCTTCAGGTGCTTCCATCGGCTATTATTATCCTAAGTTGGTCTATACCACCTAGGCACATTAGGCTTACATTGCCAAGACTCCCGCTTGGACTTTACGCCGCCAAGCATTGGACTTATGCTGCCAAGACTCCACTCTTTGACTTCACACTGCAAATATTACCCCTTGGACTTCCCTTGCCAACCAATGTTGGACTTTCCATTTGCCAAGACTCAAGCTAGGACTTTCCCTTGCCAAGACCCATTCTTGGACTTTCCATGCCAAGTACCCATGACTTGGACTTTCCCATTGTCAAGTGTCCTGCTTGGACTTTCCATGCCTAGTACACAAGACTTGGACTTCTCCATCATATGGTCAACCCCATGTCAACCATATAGTCAAACAATGTGAAAACCATCGTTAAACATCAAAATACCACTCGAGTCAAACTCGAGTCCAGTCAATCATGACCCAGGTCAATTGCACCAACAATCTCCCCAAAACATTGTCAACATCAATGTCAAACATCAAAACACTACTCGAGTCCAACTCGAGTCTGGTCAATCGTGACCTGGGCTGATTGCACTAACAATCTCTCCCTTTTTGATGTTTGACAAAAACCATAAAACCATTGAGTTAGGATACCTAACTCAAATCTCCTTACCAATTCTCCCAAATTTGTAATCCCGTTAATTCTCCACCTTTTTGACATACATCAAAAAGGTTCTCCTCAAGGAGGTCAATGTCTCATATCCCAATGAGATCTTACAATCTCCCCCTTGGTCCAAAAATATCTAGGATGTCTTCATTCTTCCTAGTGATAAGTCTCATATCACTTAAGAGAGGCTTCCTATAAACTCTCCCAATTTCCAAATTGGGCATCTCATATTCCCATTTGTCTCCCTCATGAGAAAGAACACATCCATCATCCCATGATGGATACCTCCCTCTAAAGGCTTGCTCCCCCTTGACCATTGAACCAACAATGTCCTTGGAGAGTCCCTAAACCTATAGGAATACTAAACCATTGAAATTAAGGGCAAAAGTTCAAACATGAACTCTCACACACATTAAAATTGATACACACCCTAAACCACTCTCCTAATCTATATCCAATGGATTTTCACCCATTCCAATGCTTTCCAAAGCATATCCTAGGGTTAGGAGTAGTTAGGGTAGCCTAACCTAGCTGAAATAAGGGCTAAACATCCTTGTTTACCCGAAATCATCTTTGGCAGTCGACTCTTACAGTCACTAGTCGACTGCCCTATGCATCAATCGATTGCTATCAAGTGACAGTAGACTGATATCTGCAAAATGCAGAAATAAGAAATCAAAAATGATTTTCAGAAATACATAAGTAAATATACATATTTTAAAAAATCTTGAAACTTCATACGTATACTACTTATAACAATCATTATGGGTGAAAAATATTTGAAAAATAAAATATCCATAAAAATAGGAGATTGACACAAATTTCAAAACCATTGAAAAGTTCAATGTTTTGTCCCTGCTTTGTATCAAATCTCTCAATGGTAATTACTATCAAAATATAGACTTACCAAGGTTTTATAAAATGTTTTTGAAAACCTATATTGAATCATGATCAATAGGCTCAATGCACATGACTTGCACATTAGCTTTCCCCATAATCCACCATGGTATAAGATGAGTTTGAGTTCATCTAAATGCAAAAACTATGCACCTTGAACTTAACTCATTTCCTAGCATCTCACATATGTCTAGGGTGTATCAATACACACACATGTCAATGTAATGTGAGATGTGGGTTTTGGTTATCGTAATCTAGGGGTTCATGCATTTTCTAAGGCAACACTACTGATTCCCTTATACATGGGACTTCAAGATATACCACAGTTTTTAAATCAATTTTATTAATGCATGAAATATGATCAAGGAATAAATGATAGCATAAATAAATAAATGCCAATAATCATGATGTCATGGCATATGATTAAATCCTAAACATACATGACACTAAAACTAAAACCTAAGCATGATCATGATATATTATATGATAAAAATAAATATGATGGTATGACATGACATATGGAAAACAAAGCATGAAAAATAAAATATAAAGGTATATAATACCTAAATTTTAGTGCTAATTGTAATTTGTTAGAATTAAACCCATTTTGCCATATTATCACTAATCCCCCAAGTGTGCCAAAAACCCAAAATGACATACTATGACCTCTAAACCTAGTTTGTGCCAATTTGATTGATTTTTCATAATTCTCAAAATATATTGGAACATTCTAAAATCTTTTAGGATTTACATTCAAACCTATTTCCAAGGTACCCATAACATTGAAAATATCCTAAAGTGTCACCTTTACCATGTTAGGTTAACTACCCATCCATTTAAAGTTGGCACATCCTAACCCATTTAGGATGAATTGATCACGCTCCTAGGAACCCAAAACCTATTTGAGCTCCTTGGGTTTACTAGGTATTCCTTAGGGATAACTTTCCTAGATACCCTCCTAATGACCCTCTTAGGCTTGGTAGCCTTGGTCATTTGGGTCTTGCCTAGGTTAACTCTAGGGGTGACTCCCCTTGTAACCTTCTTAGTAGTTTCCCTAGGTTTATTCAAAACCCTAGCCACTAGGCACTTGCCTTGGTTAACCTTAGGGATGAACTCCCTAGTAACCATGGCCTTCCTAGACCTAGGTTGTGTTCCATAATCAAATGGAACATTATGGTAGGTATCCTAGACTTAGGTTTGTGACCCAAACCTTTCTTGCCTTTGGATGACTCTTGTCTCCTAGGCCCTTGACTTTGACCATTTGACTCTTGCATTTGATTTTGCATAATCCTAAGGGTCTTTTCTAATTTCTCAAGTTTTGACCTCAAAACTTGTTTTTCTAGCTCTAATTTGTCAAATTTATGGGCCCATTATTTCTTTGAGTAGGGTTTTTCTTTCTAGGCATATGTCGAGTCCATTTAGGGTTGATGCCTAGGTGATCCTCTATCTTTTTAATGGTATCCCTAGGTAGGATTTTTCTAGGGACATTAGTCCCAAATTTCTTCTAATTTCTAAAGTTGACATGTTTTGTTCTTAAGCAATAAAGCCTATTATTCGTAGTATGTTTTTCATGAGTAATAGCAAGAGTGCTAAAAACATGTTTTTTAAACCTACAACTAGAAGGTGCATTAAAATATACCTTAGGGGTTGCTTTGGAAGCTCCCCCTACTTGTGTAGCTCCTTTCCCCTTCTTCTTCCCCCTAGGGCATTGACTCCTATAATGCCCTCTTTGGTGGCACTTGAAGTACACTACGTGCTCCTTGCTCTTAATGGTTGGGGCTCCAGTCTTTTTGACCTTTGGCACCGGTGGAGCCTTCTTAACCTTCATAGGACACTTGCTCTTGTAGTGCCCATATTCCCTACACTCAAAACACATTATATGAATTTTATTATTAACATATGTGTTTGAGTTACCTAGGTTGGCGGTGGAAGCCTTTTGAGCTTGTTCATCTTCTCAACCGGAGGTTGATGGTTCCTCTTGAGGTTTCTCTTGTTTTGGAGTAGATGGCCTCTCCTCCCCCTCAAACCTTGAAGTGGAGGCTTCCTTGAATTCTTCCTCTTCCACTGCCTCTTCCTCCTCGGATGTCAAACACTCTTCAACCTCGGAATCCTCACTTTCTTGTGAGGATGAGCTTGCTTCTTCGGGCTCTTCCTCTAATTGAGCTGGTGATGGACCTTCATGGAGCTTTGCCAATTTGCTCCAAAGCTCCTTGGCATCTTGATATTCACCTAGTCTAGATAAAATATCATTAGGTATCAAACCTTTTAAAAGTTTTGTTACCTTAACTTCAGTCTTGAACTTTAGACGTTGCTCTTGGGTCCACTTCTTTAATTTGAGAACGCCTCCCTTCTTATCCCTAGGGGGTTCGAAGCCTTCCATGATGATGAACCAATCTTCTATGTCCATCATAAAAAATGTCTCCATTCTTTCCTTCCACGTCGGAAAGTCTTCTTGATCGTATGGTGGAGGAATGTTGATGGCGTACCCCAATCTGTCTTTAGGTAGCTCCATTTCCTTCCCTCTAGCGTTCTCCCTTAGTTGTTAAACCTTGAAGAGCGGCCTCGTTCTGATACCACTTGTTGGGGATTGATCGTTGATGAACAGGCATTTGTCGTGGTACCATTTTAAATTAATTACCGAACCCCCTAACTACACTAATATAGTATAGTGGATGGCCTGGATCATTTCCCAATGAGTGTAATTGACAGAATAGTAAACTTAGGATCACTAATTATTGCTTGGGTTTTCTATTGAAGATTGGGGGTTTGGGTTTTGAGCTTTAACCTACAGTTGTAAGGTAATTAAAAATCTAAACTAACATGCAACAACTGAATCAAACAAAAACTAAAAAAGGAAATAATCTGATCAACCCAATATAGGCCCGGTGAATGAATAAGTTCTTCCGGCTAAATCCAACGAAGCTAGATCGAGACTCCGCAAATGGCAGTGGATGTGGGATGGTGCAAACTTCTGAATCCAGTAGTTTGATGGATGCTCCAAACTCTCACGGATTTGGTTGAGCTCGAAGAGGTGTCGTCGGGGCGGACTCCTCCTCGAATCCGAAGGAGAAGGTGGATAAGCTGTGGAGATGGAGGACATCGCCAAAATCTCTCGATGAAGCGGTTCCTCCTTGAATCCGAGGAGGGAGATGGATGGAAGCAATGTGGAGCCCGCTGCTAGGGCTCAAGGGAAGAAGAGATTTAACTAACAACCAAATGAAACAACCAATGCATCAACGAAATCTAATGCATGAACATGATTAAAAGAAAACAACTAACTAAACTACGATTGCGATGAAATTAAGGACAACATAAACTAAGTATTCTAATCTAATTGCATTCTAATTACTAAAGAGACATTTAATCAAACACTACGTGAGTGTGAAAGAAATCGAACCAACTAAGTGCAATTCTAAACATGGAAGATAATTTTTATTACAATCAATAAGTAACATGAAAAAAAACAATTTGCAATCAATCCAAATGAAGATAATGTTGGAATGCTATTTGGAAGCTAGAATAGGTGCTGTCGGAGTTGTTAAAGAGCTACCGGTGGTGTTGTGGAGCGGCTGAGCGACTGTCGGAGAGCTGCTGGTCGGATGGAAGAGATGGCAACGGATGGGAATCCCCACTCCAGTGGCTGTGATGGCTGGTTGGACCAATCGGAGAGGAATCCCATCTCCGATTGGTTGGCGACAACAGAGCTCGGAGCTGTGGAAGAAGATGTCGCATGAGAGGAGAACCGGTAGCAGAGCTCGAGCGGAGGAGATGAATAGCACCGGTCACCGGAGAAGGAGGGAATCCCCTATCCTCTTCGGCGACCGATGGGGAAGGTGGAGAGCCCGACAGAAAATGGAAGGTGGAAGGAAATCACGTGCTTGCGTTGGGACGAAGAAGGTCGAAGCCGGCTGATTTTTCTGTCATTTGCAGAAAGCATGAAGTGGATTATCTCCATGGTCCGATCAAACCCTCATCTGATCTCAGCCGTCCATTAGAGCTAGGGTTTAATTGCCTTGATTAATCCATTAAGCTAGCTGTGCATCCAACGACTCAGATTCCTCCGATTTGGAATGAATGGATCTAATCAATCCGAAGAGATAATCATGATCGGTCGAATCAGGATGAACGGTCAAGACGTCCAGATCTAAATGTATGGACCAGATCACTTCATATTTAGACAGATGTCTCAGATCAATCAGATCTCATCGGATGGTCAAGATTAAACAGATCTAAATCTTGATTAAATTGCCTCTGATCTTAATGAAGGGCTCAAAATCTTCCAGCTTAAAATGTCCATTATGACCCTTAGATGAAGCCATATTTGATCCAATTTGAGTCTAGTCTAGTGACTCATCTCGATCTCCTACAAATAAAGATAAAATTTACATATAAGTCCAAAATTTAGGAGAATTTACACTAAGGTCCAAAAATAGATTCAACTCATAAAATATGTAAATAATCGATAATTAATCACTAGAGAGGATTAAAACAGGGATATTAAGGACCAAACTAACCCGACAAAATGATAGTTATCAACCGTCGCTAGAGGGGGGTGAATAGTGTTTCATCATTGCATGATGGATATTGTTCGTGTGCTTGCCTATGATTGTTAGTATGCAGCGGAATATATAAATAATACAAACAAATACACAAGACAAACACAAGAATATAACGTGGTTTGAAACCTCAAGATTCCTACTCAATGGGTTGAGCTCAATGACCTCTAGTGATGCACTCACCACTAATAAAACTCCTTCTCGACAACACGTTGGAGGCGGAGACACCTCGCAAAAGTGATTACAAAGGTAATACAAGGTAAAACAAACAAATAATAACCCAACGAGCTCAATGAGCTCTAGTGATGCACTCACCACTAATAAAACTCCTTCTCGACAACACGTAAGAGGCAGAGAAATCTCGTATTAATAAAACTCCTTCTCGATAATGCGTCGGAGGTGTTGTCTCACAGTGCCATTGTGAGACAACGAACTTAATCTACATCAACATTCAAGCCAATGGTTACACCGGGCAATGATCGCCATAATCCAACAATGACTACTGTGGCGTGAGTCGATCGACGGCTTGACTACCAAACATTCTCGCCCCCCGACCAATAGTCGACTTCCATCCATGGTAGTCAACTGCTCAAGCCATCACTTGACTGCATAATGCTGGCACAGTCGAACACTAGTCGAGTTCGAACAGTTCGACTAGCCATAATCCCAATCCACTACTGCAAATTTACTCACCTACTAAATGTCAAAACACTTAACCAGTCGACTAGTCTAAAGCCCCAGTCGACTGTTAACCTCAAACATGAGGTTTAACCCCAAGTATGATGCCCTCATACTTGCTAGACCACCCTTATCCTAGACCTAAGCCTTCTAGCCACCTCCGTCAGCCTCACACCCATCAGATCCCTCCAAGTCATCCATGACTTGTTCATTCGTACGCTAGTCTTTAGGTGCATCTATCGGTTAATGTCATGCTAAGTTGGTCTATACTGCCAAGGTACATTGGGCTTTCACTGCCAAGACTCCCACTTGGACTTTACGCCATCAACCATTGGACTTATGCTGCCAAGACTCTACCCTTGGACTTTACGCTACCAATATCGCCCCTTGTGTTAGAGCAATCAAACCATGTGATGTGGTTTTGATGTGTATGGGAAAGAGTTTAAGCTAGGATTGGTATGGATTTGATATTTACGTTGAAGTCATGCAGGACTTAGTAATTTACACATGGATGATGATAGCATTGGCAAGATTCACTTCTCATGACTCGGTCCTTGAGTCGGTGAAAGATGCATTGTGAAAGCTGTGCGCTTGGTGCATCTGAGGGACCGTCGGACGAGAAGCATCAGAGTGAAGCTGAAGGAAGTAGACTTTAGGGTGAGACATGAAGGATGACACTGCGAAGCTGTTCACTTGGTGCATCCGAGGGACGTGGCCGGACAAAGAGAACTTCAAAGGCGAGGGACTCCAAGGGAATGAGAGTGAGAGATTGTAACCCGGGATGGGGTAGCTCTTAGGTGATCTTGGCCAATTGGCTAAGTGTCGGATGGGTTTTCCCGACATTAGTCGACTGCCATGATATGACAGTCGACTACTCAAAGTCAATGGTTTGGACTGATGTCGATAGTAGTCGACTGATGGAAGTGTCGCGGGCATAGAATGCTCCGTAGTCGACTGGGAAGTGGGCTACGAGGTCAGCAGTCGACTGATGATGACTAACAGTCGACTAATGGAGGATCAGTTAGAACTTGTCCAGCGTGGATCAAGTCATTGTGAGACAACGACTACAGGAGCAGTCGACTAGGGCCTTTTGGCAGTCGACTGCTAGGCGTGAAATCAACTCGATGTAGGTTATAAATGGAGGATTTTGCCAAGACTTTTGGGAAGATTTTGAAGGGGAATTGCTGCTGCATTCCAGTCCTTCAAGAGCAATCCAAAGAACGAAACAAGCAAGTGTTAAAAGCAAAGTTTATAAAGTGTTCTTTACTTGTATTTCTTCTTGTATTTGTATTTTCTTGTATTACATTGTTGTAATTGCTTGTACAAGTTTCTCCACCTCCGACGTGTTGTCGAGAAGGAGTTGTTATTAGTGTCGTACGCATAACATGAGCTCGTTGAGCTCACCCGTGGAGTAGGAACCCTAAGGTTTCGAACCACGTATATTGCTGTGTCTTGTGTGTTGTATTGCATTCATTTTATATTTCTATCATTTCCGCTGTGCTAATAAGAATTGTAGAGACGAACGCGATCGAATTCCACCATACATGCGATTAGGGCTATTCACTCCCCTCTAGCCGGCCACCGTACCGACGATCATTTTAATGTTAGTGATGCATGTATGGATGAAAATAAGGCTTTAAGGGAAAAGATAGATCACCTAACTAAAGCCTTAGAAAAATTCACTATTTGCTCCAACACATTGAACATGATCATAGGGAGCCAAAGGGCAAGTTTCAATAGGAAAGGCCTAGGTTACAAGGGATCTAAAAATGAGAAGGCCTATTATCGCCTAATTTCTAGGGGTCAAGCTAAGAATAAAATGGTAGCTAGGAAATGGATCCCTAAAGAATACTTGGTGAACCCTATAGGAAAGAATTTGTATTGGGTTCCCAAATCCATCCTTAAGGGTTAGGAAAACCCTAGGTTAGTCAACCATAGTGGACTTTATTCTATATCATATTATTTGGTTGACTTAGGATGATGAGGGTTATAAGTTTTTAAATTGAGTGTTGGGTGATGATAATGTGATCATGATATGGAATTATAATCATATTTGATTTTTGATCATGATATGCAATTATTGATAACATTTGATCATGATTGATAATACATGTTTTATGATCACATTGGGTGTTGTAGGATTTAGATACTTAACCTTGATAGAATTGCATGAAATTATGGTTAAGTATAAAACACCTTAGGTACATCTCACACTCACTATAGGCTAATTTGATTGAAAACATAGAATGAGTGAGATGGTAAGTTGATACAAATGGTCCACTAATGCTTATGGCATTTAGATGGTCATTTAAATGTATCATGACATAGAAATAATAGACCTATCATGGGGAAAGCATATGTTTAATTCATAGACATATTTTCCAAAGATCATGGTTGGATATTTCAAATGCTTTCAAAACCATTTCTTGTTTTATAATATGTGTATTCATGTTGTAAATCATTTCAAGGAAAAACTAGTTCTTAAAATTGATAAATGATTGAAGGTTTTTGCAACTTTTGAGTTTTTGTCAAAAGATTGAAAATAGAATGAATTTTCATGAAAACTTATTTTTCATTGATAAAGGGATCCACAAGAAATTTGTTTTCAAATTTTCATGATTTTTGAAATTTTTGGAATTTTTTGTGCATTTTTAAATTTTGTCCAGAAAATCAGAAAAACTAGTTTTACTTGTGCCAGTCGACTGCCATTCTGATAGCAGTCGATTGATGTACTGTGCACAAGTACTATAACCTGTTTTATCAAGTTTTGAACTTGTTTTAGTATTTTTTTTCTCCATTAGACTTGATGCCATGCGTGTATAACATTTGAACAATATTTTTGATGGTGTCAAAGGGGGAGAAATGGTGAGTTTAAGTTAATCATGCTAAGGGGAGAGTTAGCATGTCTTAAGGGGGAGTTGCATCTTTAAGGGGGAGTTTAATACTCATGCTTTCTTGCCTTATGTTTTTATTGTAATTTTTTTACCTAACTTAAATGGATTTCCACACATCAAAAAGGGGGAGATTACTAGAGCAATCAACACATGTGATGTGGTTTTGATGTGTGTGGCAAAGGGTTTAAGTTAGGATTGATATGGATTTGATATGTGCGTTGAAGTCATGCAGGACTTAGTAATTCGCACATGGATGGCGATAGCATTGGCAAGATTCACTTCTCATGACTCGGTCCTTGAGTTGGTGAAAGATGCATTGCGGAAGCCATGCGCTTGGTGTATCCGAGGGATCGTCGGACGAGGAGCATCGAAGTGAAGTCGAAGGAAGTAGACTTCAGGGTGAGATGCGAAGGATGGCACTGCGAAGCTATGCACTTGGCGCATCAGAGGGATGTGTCCGGATGAATAGAACTTCAAAGGTGAGGGACTCTAAGGGAATGAGAGTGAGCGATTGTAACCCAGGACGGGGTAACTCTTAGGTGATCTTGGCCAATTGGCTAAGTGTAGGATGAGTTTTCTTGACATCAGTCGACTACCATGATATGGCAGTCGACTTCTCCAAGTCGAATGGGTTCGATTGATATCGACAGCAGTCGACTGCCAAGGGATGGCAGTCGACTGATGGAAGTGTCGCGGGGATAGAATGCTCCTTAGCCGACTGGGCAGTCGGCTACGAGGTCAGCAGTCGACTGATGATGACCATCAGTCGACTGATGGAGGATCAGTTAGAACCTGTCCAGCGTGGATCAAGCCGTTGTGAGACAACGACTATAGGAGCAGTCGACTGGGGCCTTTTGGTAGTCGACTGCTAGGCGCGAAATCAGCTCGATGCAGGTTATAAATGGAGCTTGAGATGGAGGATTTTGCCAAGACTTTTGGGAAGATTTTGAAGGGGAATTGCTGCTGCATTCCAGTCCTTCAAGAGCAATCCAAAGAAAGCAACAAGCAAGTGTTAAAAGAAAAGTTTGTAAAGTATTCTTTTCTTGTATTTCTTCTTGTATTTTTTGGTGCAATCAGCCCAGGTCACGATTGACCAGGACTCGAGTTTGACTCGAGTGATGTTTTGATGTTTCGACAAAAACATATGACAATGTAATTGTCATGGGAAAGTCCAAGTCATGGGTACTTGGCATGGGAAGTCCAAGTGGGACACTTGGCAATTGAGAAAAGTCCAAGCATGAGTCTTGGTAAATGGAAAGTCCAAGTCTTGAGTACTTGGCATGGAAAGTCCAACATGGGTTGGCAAGGAAAGTCCAAGCATGGTCTTGGCATGAGAAGTCCAACATGGGTTGGCAAGGGAAAGTCCAAGTTTGAGTCTTGGCATGAGAAGTCCAAGGGGTTTGATATTGGCGGCGTAAAGTCTAAGCTGGAGTCTTGGAAGCATAAGTCCAATGGTTGGCGGCGTAAAGTCCAAGCTGGAGTCTTGGCAGCATAAGTCCAATGGTTGGCGGCGTAAAGTCCAAGCAAAGTCTTGGTGGCGTAAGACCAATGTGCCTTGGCGGTGTAGACACCGTTAGCATGACATAGCCGACGGAAGCACCTGAAGGCTAGCGCGATGGATGAACAAGTCATGGATGACTTGGAGGGATCCGAGAGGCGTGAGGCTGATGGAGGTGGCTAGAAGGCTTAGGTCTAGGCTAAGGGTGGTCTAGCAAGTATGGGGGAACCATACTTGGGTTAAAACCTCATGTTTTAGGGGTGCCAGTCGACTGGACCGAATCAACTAGGGTTTGATTTGTGGGTTATGGCCTGCGATCATTGCCCGGAGTTGTGCGATCGGTGATGGCTCAGCGATCGATTGATCGTGTAATCGGTCGTGGTGCTCGAAATCACCCGCAGAATGGAGTCGAGACTCGGCGGTCGAGTGAGGACTCCATCGATCGGCGATGGGTATCATCGGTCGGTGATGGTAGATCCGTTGGACTTATCGGTAGCGGATCTAGCCGCGTTGTCTCACGACAACGATGGCATCGATCGATGGTCCCGATCGATCGATCGACTTTTCCAAAGACAGTTGAAGCTATATATAGAGCTCGTGATGGAGGAAAACCATTCGATTTCTTGGACGTCTTGAGGCGATTAGCTGTTGCAAATCAGGGTCTTCAACCACGATTCAAGCGATCAACAAGCAAGCAATCCAAAGGCATTTGTAAAGTTGTTTTCTTTACTAGTTTTGCATTGTATTATTGTATATTGCTTGTATTTGTATCTTATTGTTGTAAGATTACTGGTAAGGGGTTTCTCCACCTCCGACTTGTGTCGAGAAGGAGTATTTGTCATTAGTGAGTGCGTGTGCATCACTAGAGCTCGTAGAGCTCGATCCGTGGAGTAGGAACCGTGCGGTTCCGAACCACGTTATATCATTGTGTTAGCGTGTTGTGCATTTCGTTATTGTATTATATCTATATTCCGCTGCGCTAACGAAATTGTAGACACGAACGCGAAAGAATTCCATTGACGCTATTCACCCCCCCTCTAGCCATTCCAAACGATCCCTAACAAGTGGTATCAGAGCCCGGGGCTCTTCTACGGACTAACCGCCCGGAGCTAAGACAAAAGGCTAGAGGGTGAAGATGGAATTCCAAGACAAGCTTGGATGGGATATCAACACTCCACCTCCATATGATCCAGAAGATTTTCCGGCATGGAGAGCAAGAATGGAAACATTCTTGATGATGAACATAGAGGATTGGTTCATCCTCGTTGAAGGCCTTAAACCCCCTAGGGATAAGAAGGGAAATGTCCTAAAATTGAAAAAGTGGATCCAAGAGCAACGCCAAAAGCTCAAGACCAAAATTAAGGTAAAGAAACTTTTGGAAGATTTAATCCCTAATGATGTTTTGTGCAAGCTAGGGGATTACATGTATGCCAAGGAGCTATGGAGAAAATTGGCAAGATTCCATGAGGAGAGTTCATCCTCAAGTGAAAGTGAGGAATCAGAAGTTGAGATGGAGTCAACTTCCGGATCGGAGAAAGAAGAAGTAGAAGAGATGGAAGAAGCATCTACTTCTAGGATTGAGGAGGAGAGACCATCCTCTACACCGGAGCAACCTCAAGAAGAGCCTTCAACATCCGATCAAGATGAGGAAGCTCAAAATTCAACTCCGACACCTACCACCACCCTAGGTAACTCAAACACTTTATCTTCCAATAAAAATCATATTATGTGTTTTGAGTGTAGGGAATTTGGACACTATAAGAGCAAGTGCCCAAAGAAGATTAGGAAAGCTCCACCGGCACCAAAAGTCAAGGATGCCGGTTCCCCAACACCTAAAGGCAAGGAGCACATCATATGCTTCAAGTGCAACTCAAAGGGACATTATCGGAGTCAATGTCCAAGGGGAAAGAAGAAAGGGCAAGAAGGAGCAACACAAGTAGGGGGAGCCTCCAAGGAAAACCCTAAGGTAAAATTTATTAATGCACCTTCAATTTCTAGGGATAAGAAGCATGCTAGGAATAATTTTAATAGTCTTGCTATTGTGCATGAAAAGCATGCTAAAAATAATAGATATATTTGCCTAGGAGCTAAGAGTGTTCACTTAGGAAATAAGAAGAAATTTGGGACTAATGTCCCTAAAAATATATTACCTAAGGAAAACATTAAGAAAATAGGAGAACATCTAGGCTTTAATGTTAAGAAATCTAGACATATGCCTAGAAATAAAAATATCTCAAGAGAAAATGAAAAATCAAAAATTGAGATATTAGAAAAGGAAAATCAAGCCTTGAGATCAAGGCTTGAAAAACTTGAAAAGACCCTTAAGGTTATGCAAAATCAAATGCAAGGGTCAATTAGTCAAACTTCTAGGTCCAAAAGTCAAAGTCAACACCTAGGACCTAAGAGTCAAAAGTCAACCAAGGGCAAGCAAGGTTTGGGTCACAAACCTAAGCCTAAGGTGGCTTACCATAGTGTTCCATTTGACTATGGAACACTAACTAGGTCTAGGAAGACCAAGGTCAATAGGGAAGTCATCCCTAGAGTTGACCATGGTGTGTGCCTAGTGGCTAAGGTTTCTAGGAAACCTAGGGTGGCCACTAAGAAGGTTGCAAGGGGAGCTACCCCTAGAGTCAACCTATGTAAGACCCAAATGACCAAGGCTAATAAGCCTAGGAGGGTCATTAGGAAGGTATCTAGGGAGGTTATCCCTAAGGAATACCTAATTAACCCTAGGAGCTCAAATCGGTTTTGGGTTCCTAAGAGCGTGATTGATTCACGCTAGATGGGTTAGGGTGTGCCAACCTTAAATGGATGGGTAGTTAACTCAACCATGGCAAAGGTGGCACTTTAGGTTATTTTCAAGGTTGTGGATATCTTGGAAATAGATTTGAATTATCATCCTAAAAGATTTTAGGGCGTGCCAATATTATTTGAGAAGCTTGATAAAATGGTCAAATTGGCACAATTTAGGTTTAGAGGTCGTAGTGTGCCATTTTGGGTTTTTGGCACACTTGGGAAAATTTAGGTTAATATGGCAAAATATACTTAATTATATCAAATGGTAATTAATATTAAAATTTAGTAAAGAAAATTAGGTATTACTATACCTATATATTTTATATGCCATGCTTTGATTGCCATATGCCATGTCATGACATCATGCCTAGTTCTATCATTTATATGTCATGAGTATGCTTATGGATTAAGGATAAATGTCATGTGTTTTTAGATTTCATATTATGCCATGACATCATGATCATTGGCCATGCTTAATAATGCTATTATTTCGGCCATGACCATACATTCATGCATTAACTTGATTAAAATTGATTTAAGGACTATGGCATGACTTGAAGTCCCATTTATAAGGGAATCAAGTAGAGTTGCTTCAGAAGATGCATGAAACCCTAGTTTAGGAAGAACAAAACCCACATCTCACATCTAATTGACATGTATGTGTATTTATACACCATAGATACATGTGAGATGCTAGGATATGAGTTAAGTTCAAGGTGCATAGTTTTTGCATCTAGATGAACTAAAACTCATCTAATTCTATTTGTGGATCATTGGGAAAGCTTGTGTACAAGTCATGTGCATAGAGCCCAAGGAATATGATCCAAAATAAGGTTTTGAAAACATTTTAAAATCATTTTGAAAAACCTTGGTGAAGTCTATCTTTTGGTAGCAATCACCATTGATGAGATTGATACAAAGTGAGCTTAAACTTTAAAGTTTTTAGTCACTTTTGGATTTTGTATCAATTTCACTATTTTATGGGTAAAATAATTTTCAAATATTTTTCACCCATTGTATTGGTCATAGGTATTATACGTACCAAATTTCGTGATTTTTTGATATACGTATAATTATTTATGATTCTGATAATCAAACCGAAATTTAAGATATTATCGATCGCCATTGGTGGCAATGATCGATGGAAGTGCTAGTCGACTGATTTCTGAATCACTCGACTGGTAGCCTGATTTCGGGGTAAACAAGGTTGTTTAACCCGATTTCAGCTACGGTTATGGTCCCTAATCACTCCTAACCCTAGGATATGCTTTGGGAAGCATTATAAAGGGTGAAAATCCATTGGATATGGATTAGGAGAAGTATTTAGGGTTTGTATCAATTTTAAGGTGTTGGAAAGTTCTATATTGAATTTCTAACCTTAATTTTGATGGTTTAGAGTTCCTATTGGCTTAGGGACTGCCCAAGGACATTGTTGGTGCAATGGTCAAGGGGGAGCAAGCCTTTAGGGGGAGATATCCATCTTGGGATGATGGATGTGTTTTTCTCCTTGAAGAGGAGAAGTTTTTGGGAGAATATGACATCAATTGGGAAATTGATGGGACTTTTGAGAGACCCAATTTGGAAATTCGGAGAGTAAATGGGATTGTCTCTCTTAAGTGATATTGGACTTATCAATAGGAAGATGGTAGGCATCCTAAGTATCTTTGGACCAAGGGGGAGATTGTAAGATCTCATTGGGACATGAGACATTGACCCTCTTGGTGAGAAAACCTTTTTGATGTTAGTCAAAAAGGGGGAGAATGTTTGGGGGAGAACATTTGGAGAGTATTTACCAATTTGGGACAATTGGTAAAGGATTTGAGTTAGTGTTCTAACTCAATCATTTGTTTGGTTTTTGTCAAACATCAAAAAGAGGGAGATTGTTGGTGCAATCGGCCCAGGTCACGATTGACCAGGACTCGAGTTTGACTCGAGTGATGTTTTAATGTTTCGACAAAAACATATGACAATGTAATTGTCATGGGAAAGTCCAAGTCATGGGTACTTGGCATGGGAAGTCCAAGTGGGACACTTGGCAATTGAGAAAAGTCCAAGCATGAGTCTTGGTAAATGGAAAGTCCAAGTCTTGAGTACTTGGCATGGAAAGTGTTAGTAATATATGAGAGATGTCCTAAGGCAATCGCCTTATGTATGAACCATTTATATGATAAATGAAGATTCACTATTTGAGTATACATGTTTTATGTATTTGATTGGATCTTAAACTCATTTACTGAATGCCCACGATACGATTCACAGCATGAGAGAATTTGTGATTGGATCACAACTAGTGAGTATCTATACATGTGTAATTGTGATGTATCGGAATTATCCCTAGTCGATGAATTGATGGATTTGGACACCATCAATTCTGTCGAGACTAGCACGAGGTATACTCCTTGGTGTATCCAAGCAGCTGATTCTCACTGGCTGGAGACATAGTGATGTCCGGAGTTAATCGTGGATGCTAGTTATGGTAACTAGTTCATTGGAGTGACCAGCCGTAAGACTTCATATGGTTCTCTACATATATAGATATGTCAATGAAGTTCTTACTGTGGCTTAAGTGCGATGTTCCTTTGACTTGCGGTATTCAAGTCATCTTGATCATGGAGACTTATGCTTTGACATCTTAAGCAAACAACTCTAAGGAGATGTGGACCCGGGATGATTGGGTATAAGTCGAAGTGATCGAAGGTGTTTGAATAGCCTATAAAGGATTCACCACTCCTTGCGAGGAGATGTATACCCATGGCCTCTCGTCGGATTGTTACTAAAGTCTTTGGCCAAAGCATTACATGTTTAGAGTAAGGTACTCTTCGATACATGTGAAGTAACTAGAATCCGTAGGACGAGGAAATGATACTTGGGCTAGGTGTGACGTAGTCAGCCTAGTGGGGACTGACACAATAGACCATGTCCTGAACCAAGTGGGTATAAGATGAGTGAAGGGAATGGGGCACGATTCATTCGAGCTACTGAAGGTTTCAGAAATAGTTCTGGATCAACCGTTGATCTTTTCGGTTAATTGGGGATCATGATGTACTACTAGGTGCCACTCATGATCGTTCTATAATTAATGGTTAATTATAGATGACCAACATAAACCAAGAACCTATTTGGTCACACGCACAACGAGTGTAATCCAAAGGATTTAAAACGAGCTTGAGAATGGGATTCTCAGACCGAGAGAGACTATGTTTGGTTGGACCAACCATAAAGCGAGCATGAAATTGTTTCAGTCGCAATGGAAGCGTGGATGGGCCGTGTCTTATGAAGACATAATGGATGGACCAAAATGGTTTGGTTCTAATCCAATGGATGAGAATAAACCAAAGGGTTTGGTTTATATTAAACGAATGAACCAAAGGTTGGTTCGGTTCGTTTTAACTTAAAATAAACCATCATGGTTTGGTTTATTTTAACTTATCCTAATGGAGCGGGTTAACGGGCTTTATGGATATGATCCATTAACCATTAAGAGAATTAGTTCTCTATAAAATAGGGCTTAAACCCTAACCCTAACCCTAATCTAGTTTTGGCCGCCCAACCTAGTTGCCGCCAACCTCCTTGGAGTTTTCGGCGCCCAACCCTAAGATGCCGCCGTCCAGCTTTTGTGCAGCCGTCCAACTTGTTGCCGGCGACCAAGCTTCAGCCGGTGAACCTCCAGTGACCCTCCGGTGATCTCCTCTAGGTTCGGTGATAAGGTGAGCTTCCATCTCTCCTTGGCCGGCCTCTATACCTCCACCAAAAGCTGTCCAGTTTTTCTGGACAGCTTGTTTCTTTGTTGTCAGAGCGTCGTTTGGACGACGGTTAGTGCTCCGATAGCGCCTAACTTACCGGGGATTTGATCTCTGGTAATCCTCTGAGGTGGAGGACGAAGGATTCGTCAATTGATTGACGAATACCTCTCCGGAGAAGCGAGTTTTGAGAACTCGTTTTAGGATCCGAATTTGGATTCGGATCGTGATCATCTCTCGATCACGTCGTCTTCAACACGAGGCTAGTAACCCGTACGAAGACAAAGCTCGTGACTTAGCGAAGTCATCCCGAGGAGCTCGGCGTGGATACGGATAGAGACGATTCTTACGAGGATCGTTCCGGTTGATGCCGTTCCCGCTACACGTCATACGAAAGGTATAACGTAGATAATTTCTTTTATTGCAAATTTTAATTTACGGTTATGTCTACACTTATTGTAATATGCATGCGTGTGTTGTGTGTGTTGTAATAAATATAGATTTATTATTTTAATTGCTTCCGCTGTGCTCATGTTTATGAAACATGATCGAACACACACACGCCGCGGTGCCGGAAACCCAACAGTGGTATCAGAGCCCAGGTTGTGTTTCGACAAAATCGTAAAATGGTTTTGCGATAGTCATAATGTATTTCTGGAAATTTTCTAAATTTTGGAAATTTAGAAGTATTTATGGAAATTTTTCAATTTTGGAAAGTCTAGAAGTATTTATGGAAATCTTCCACTTTTGGAAAGTTGGAAGTATTTATGGAAATTGATATTTTCCATAAATAAAATATTTGATTAGATTCAGAAAATTTGTTTCCTAATTTAATCATGATTTGATTTGGGAAATCAAATCTTAAAATATTTTATTTCCATAAGTAGTTTTAATGATTTAGGAAATTGGTTTCCTAAATAGATTTTCCTTAATCAAATAATTTCATGAATAAAATATGTGATTAGATTTGGAAATTTGTTTCCTAATTTAATTATGATTTGATTTGGAGAATCAAATCTTAAACATATTTTATTTCCATAAATAGTTATGACATATAAGGAAATTATATACATGACATAATTGTATGCCATGTAATTGCATTAGATGCATAACATTATGCCATGCGTGTCGTGACATGTAGATGTATGCCATGTATGTAGATAATAGTTATTTGCATGCAAAGAGGATGAGACATAAAAACCCTTAATCAATATTAAAGCCTACACCTTCCATTAATATGGTTAGAACCAGAGTTCTGTTTCTTGTTTGGGTTGTTGGACTCTCTCCAAGCCCGGCTCGAACCTGAATATGTTCAAACCATGGAATAGTTTAATACTAATATGGTAAGAGTCAGAGGTCAATTGTTAGCTTTGGTTGTTGGACTCTCTCCAAGCTGGGCTAATTGGTTGAATGCGCTCTAACCATATTAAAACTATGTCTTGATTAATGGGTTGGCTTTAACCTGGAGCATCGGCTTGTTGGACTCTCTCCAAGGTCGATGTAAAGGGAGGTGAAATTGGGTGCTATGCATATGATGCATACTTGTTAATGTAACAACCCGATGTATGTGTGAACATTCAAATAGTTGATAGCACATTGTGATAGTTGCATATACGTGATATGCAATCGGTATAGATGATACCTACCGTCGTAGTTATGAATGGCTTGTTGGACTCTCTCCAAGGTTGTTCATAACTATGATGGATATCAGCCCATTCGGAGATGGACCTACGATCTCCCAAAGTGATTTTGGGGTTTTTGAAATTCGAAAAATGAATGGGATTTATAAATGTATATTGATGCATTTTAAAATCATCTTTCTCATATATGCTCGTTTTGTATTTCTAAGTTAATATATTGATCATGATGTGTTTGAATTTGCGTTCCATTTTGGATTCAAATAAATTGACTGGGCCGAACTTCTTGGACTGGCTTAGAAACTTGAGAATTGTTCTCAAGGTGAAAAGCTTGTGTATGTCCTCGAAGCGCCTCTTCCCGCCCGTCCTAGTGACGATGCAACTTTGGACCAATTGTTGGCCTATCAGAAACATATGAGTGATTCTGAACAAATGAGTTGCATCATGCTAGCCGCGATGGAACCCAAGCTACGAAAGCAGCATGAGCATATGGATGCTCATGTCGTAGTCCTTCATCTTTGTGAGTTGGTTGATGAGCAAGTGAGATTCGAAAAGGTTCGAAGTCTCCAAGCTCCTCTTCACCTCTGAGATGCAAGGAGGTTCATCTGTGGTACTGCTCAACATGCTGAAGACTGTGGAGCCTTCTGAGAAGCATGAGTAGGGGACAATGTTGTTAGTTGATTCCTCGAAGAAAGGTTCTAAGAGGGAGTCAAAGGAACAACAGAAGGGGAAGAAGAAAAAGGCTAAAAGGCAGAACCAGCTCAAAAGGGCACTTGCCATCATTATGGCAAGGAGGGTCATTGGCGAAGAGATTGCAAGGTTTATCAAGAGTCCGTGAAGAAGGATAAGGCATCGGATGCCCCATCTTCTTCAAAAATCTTCTTTATTGATTGTCATTCTATTTCCTTAGACACTTGGGTATTGGATACTGGGTGTGGCTCACATATATGTAATGACATACATGGGCTAAGGAATAGAAGAAGACTCGTCAAGGGAGAGTCAAATTTACGTGTTGGGAATGAAGCAAAGGTTGCTGCACTCGCCATCGGAACGTATTTGTTGAAACTCCCTGCAGGACTTGTCTTAGAACTGGACAATTTCTTTTATATTCCTTTGTTGATAAAGAACATCATTTCTATTTCTTGTTTAAATATAAATGGTTTCCATTTGACGTTTAGTAACAATTGTTGTTACATAACTTTGAATGGGGTTCTTTATGGGACTGGAACTTTAAGCAATGGTGTTTATACATTGGACGTATCCAGTGACATTTGCAATATCGAAGCGAGCAACAAGAGTGCTCGAAAGGATAATCAAATAGACTCCTATATGTGGCATTGTCGTCTTGGCCATATAAGCAAGAAACGCATGTCCGAATTACACCGATGTGGAATTCTGGAATCGTTTGAATTGGATTCATACGATACATGCGAATCATGCTTAAAAGGTAAGATGACTAAGTTACCTTTTACTGGAAAAGGTGAACGAGTGGGAGAGTTACTAGGTCTAGTACATACTGATGTATGTGGACCTATGTCAACTCAAGCTTTAGGAGGCTATAGCTACTTCATTACCTTCACCGATGATCACTCACGGTTTGGGTATGTGTTCTTGATGAAACACAAGTCTGAAGCCTTTGAAAGGTTCAAAGAATTCAGAAATGAAGTAGAGAAACAACATGACAAAAGTATTAAAATACTTCGATCGGATCGAGGTGGTGAATACTTAAGTCAAGAGGTTCTTGATTATCTAAGAGACAATGGCATATTGTCTCAATGGACTCCGCCCTATACACCACAGCATAATGGTGTATCTGAGAGGCGTAACCGGACCTTGTTGGACATGGTCAGGTCGATGATGAATCATGCGACTCTTCCCAAGTCCTTTTGGGTTATGCATACTGTTTACTTGTTAAATGTAATGCCTACCAAGGTAGTCTCAACTACTCCATATGAGATATGGAATGGTAAGAAACCTCATGTATCTTACTTGAAGATATGGGGTTGTCCTCGCTATGTGAAGCGATCAGACGCATAAATTGATGCTAAGTCCGATAAATGTCTATTTATTGATACCCTAAGGAAACAAGGGGTTACCAATTCTATCATCCTGTGGAACAAAAGGTGTTTGTTTCAAGGCATGCTGTGTTTCTAGAGAAAGAGTTTCTCTTGCAAGAAAACAATGGGAGTGTCGTCGAGCTTGAGGAGGCTCGAGAGACTCAAATAGACATTGATGAGATACCTGGTGAAGCACAACAGCCGACAACTCATAGTGATGAGCAATCGGCTGGACCTATTGTAACACCACATCTTCGTAGATCCGCAGAACACGCAATATTCCCGAGAGATATGGATTTCGTAAGTGAATCGAACGACGTGTTACTCATTGATGATGAGGAGCCTACCGGAGCTTATGAAGAAGTGTTGACAAGTTCAGAAGGGATAAGTGGCTTGGTGCCATGAAGTCGGAAATGGATTCCATGTATAAACCAAGTTTGGAACTCGTTGACCCACCTGAAGGCATAAAGCCTATAGGGTGCAAGTGGGTTTTCAAGAAGAAAACCGACATGGATGGTAATGTGATTACCTATAAGGCTAGATTGGTGGCGAAAGGATATCATCAAAAACAAGGTGTTGATTACGACGAAACCTATTCGCCTGTAGCTATGCTTAAATCCATTCGGATGCTCCTGACCATAGCGGTTCATTATGATTATGAGATATGGCAGATGGATGTGAAAATAGCTTTCCTTAATGGAAACCTGCTCGAGGACGTGTATATGATACAGCCTGAGGGTTTCACATCGGTTGATAAAACCAAGGTATGCAAATTGCGACGATCCATTTATGGATTGAAGCAAGCATCCAGGAGCTGGAATATCCGTTTTGATGAGACGATCAAAAAGTTTGATTTCTCACAAAATCCGCATTTAACCTTGTGTGTACAAGAAGGTTAGTGGGAGTGCAGTCGTGTTCCTAGTATTGTATGTCGATGACATATTACTTATAGGAAACGATGTGTCAATCTTACAGTCAGTTAAGGTTTGGTTATCCAAGACATTCTCCATGAAAGACCTGGGAGAAGCAACCTACATCCTCGGGATTAAGATCTATAGAGATAGATCGAAACGGTTGCTTGGTCTTTCGCAGTCTACATATATAGACCGAAAAGCAAAGAGGTTTAGCATGTCGGAATCCAAGAAAGGTTTCCTACCCATCAGGCATGGGGTACACCTTTCGAAGTCTGTGTCCGCGCACAGAAGACGAGAGGATTTGCATGAGTAAGATTCCCTATGCATCCGCAATAGGATCTATCATGTATGCTATGTTATGTACGAGGCTCGATGTATCGTATGCTCTGAGTGTCACGAGCAGATACCAGTCTGATCCAGGAATGGATCATTGGGTGGCTGTTAAGACGATCCTTAAGTACTTAAGAAGAACTAAGGATGTGTTCCTAATATATGGAGAAGGGTACATGGTGATACGTGGGTATACGGATGCCAGCTCCAGACAGACAAGGATGATTCCATATCTTAGTCTGGGAATGTATTCACCTAGAATGGAGGCGGAATAAGTTGGAAAGGTTCCAAGCTTGACACTATAGCGGATTCTGCCACTAAGGCAGAATACGTTGCAGCTTTGGAAGCAGCAAAGGAAGCGGTTTGGATCAAGAAGTTCATCTATGAACTTGATGTGGTCTCATCAATGATCCAAACATGTGCTTCGCCGCTATCATCTTATCAGAGAAATCATCAGTAAGAACGAAATACAAATCGAGAAAATTCCCAGTGAAAGGAACTTAGCGGATCCCTTGACTAAGGCATTACCTCAAAATAAGTTTGAGGGTCATGTTCGAGCTTATAGTATTGGATACCGTAGCGATTGGCATTAGGCCAAGTGGGAGTCTGTTAGTAATATATGAGAGATGTCCTAAGGCAATCGCCTTATGTATGAACCATTTATATGATAAATGAAGATTCACTATTTGAGTATACATGTTTTATGTATTTGATTGGATCTTAAACTCATTTATCAATGCCACGATACGATTCACGAATGAGAGAATTTGTGATTGATCACAACTAGTGAGTATCTCTACATGTGTAATTGTGATGTATCGGAATTATCCTAGTCGATGAATTGATGGATTTGGACACCATCAATTCGAGACTAGCAGGTATACTCCTTGGTGTATCCAAGCATTGATTCTCACCGGCCGAGACATAGTGATGTCCGAGTTAATCGTGGATGCTAGTTATGGTAACTAGTTCATTGGAGTGACCAGCCATAAGACTTCATATGGTTCTCTGCATATATAGATATGTCAATGAAGTTCTTACTGTGGTTTAAGTGCGATGTTCCTTTGACTTGCGGTATTCAAGTCATCTTGATCATATAGACTTATGCTTTGACATCTTAAGCAAGCATCTCTAAGGAGATGTGGACCCGAGATGATTGGGTATAGGTCGAAGTGATCGAAGGTGTTTGAATAGCCTATAAAGGATTCACCACTCCTTGCGAGGAGATGTATACCCATGGCCTCTCGTCCGATTGTTACTAAAGTCTTTGGCCAAAGCATTACATGTTTAGAGTAAGGTACTCTTCGATACATGTGAAGTAACTAGAACTGTGAGGACGAGGAAATGATACTTGGGCTAGGTGTGACGAGTCACCTAGTGGGACCGACACAATAGACCATGTCCCGAACCAAGTGGGTATAAGATGAGTGAAGGGAATGGGGCACGATTCATTCGAGCATCAAGGGTTTCGTAAATAGTTCGATCAACCGCTGATCTTTTCTGCTAATTGGGGATCATGATGTACTACTAGGTGCCACTCATGATCGCTCTATAATTAATGGTTAATTATAGACGGCCAACATAAACCGAGAACCTATTTGGTCACACGCACAACGAGTGTAATCCAAAGGATTTAAAACGAGCTTGAGAATGGGATTCTCAGACCGAGAGAAACTATGTTTGGTTGGACCAAACATAAAGCGAGCATGAAATTGTTTCAATCGCAATGGAAGCGTGGATGGGCCGTGTCTTATGAAGACATAATGGATGGACCAAAATGGTTTGGTTCTAATCCAATGGATGAGAATAAACCAAAGGGTTTGGTTTATATTAAACGAATGAACCAAAGGTTGGTTCGGTTCGTTTTAACTTAAAATAAACCATCATGGTTTGGTTTATTTTAACTTATCCTAATGGAGCGGTTAACGGCTTTATGGATATGATCCATTAACCATTAAGAGAATTAGTTCTCTATAAAATAGGGCTTAAACCCTAACCCTAACCCTAATCTAGTTTTGGTAACCTAGTTGCCGCCAACCTCCTTGGAGTTTTCGGCGCCCAACCCTAAGCTACCGCCATCAGCTTTTGTGCAGCTGGCCCAACTTGTTGCGGCGACCAAGCTTCAGCCGGTGAACCTCCGGCGACCCTCCGGTGATCTCCTCTAGGTTCGGTGATAAGGTGAGCTTCCATCTCCTTGGCGGCCTCTATTCCTCCAAAAGCTGTCCAGTTTTTCTGGACAGCTTGTTTCTTTGTTGTCGGAGCGTGCTTGACGACGGTTTGTGTTCGATAGCGCCTAACTTATCGGGATTTGATCTCGGTAATCCTCTGAGGTGGAGGACGAAGGATCCGCCAATTGGTTGAGAATACCTCTCGGAGAAGCGAGTTTTGAGAACTCGCTTTAGGATCCGAATTTGGATTCGGATCGTGATCATCTCTCGATCACGTTGTCTTCAACACGAGGCTAGTAACCCGTACGAAGACGAAGCTCGTGACTTAGCGAAGTCATCCCGAGGAGCTCGGCGTGGATACGGATAGAGACGATTCTTACGAGGATCGTTCCGGTTGATGCCGTTTCCGCTACACGTCATACGAAAGGTATAACGTAGATAATTTCTTTTATTGCAAATTTTAATTTACGATTATGTCTACACTTGTTGTAATATGCATGCGTGTGTTGTGTGTGTTGTAATAAATATAGATTTATTATTTTAATTGCTTCCGCTGTGCTCATGTTTACGAAACATGATCGAACACACACACGCCGCAGTTCCGGAAACCCAACAGAAAGTCCAACATGGGTTGTCAAGGAAAGTCCAAGCATGGTCTTGGCATGAGAAGTCCAACATGGGTTAGCAAGGGAAAGTCCAAGTTTGAGTCTTGGCATGAGAAGTCCAAGGGGTTTGATATTGGCGGCGTAAAGTCCAAGTTGGAGTCTTGGCAGCATAAGTCCAATGGTTGGCGGCGTAAAGTCCAAGCTGGAGTCTTGGCAGCATAAGTCCAATGGTTGGTGGCGTAAAGTCCAAGCAGAGTCTTGGCGGTGTAAGTCCAATGTGCCTTTGCGGTGTAGACACCGTTAGCATGACATAGCCGACGGAAGCACCTGAAGGCTAGCGCGATGGATGAACAAGTCATGGATGACTTGGAGGGATCCGAGAGGCATGAGGCTGATGGAGGTGGCTAGAAGGCTTAGGTCTAGGCTAAGGGTGGTCTAGCAAGTATGGGGGAACCAAACTTGGGTTAAAACCTCATGTTTACTAATCGTAATCAACCGAAATCACCAGAATGGAGTCGAGACTCGATTGGTCGAGTGAGGACTCCATCAGTCGACTGATGGGTATCATCAGTCGACTGATGGTAGATCCGTTGGACTTATCCAGCACGGATCTAGCCGTTGTCTCACGACAACAGTGGCATCAGTCGACTGATGGTCTGTTTCCAATCGATCGATTTTTTCCAAAGAGTTGAAGCTATATATGGAGCTCATGATGGAGGAAAAACCATTCGATTTCTTGGACGTCTTGAGGCGATTTGCTGTTGCAAATCAGGGTCTTCAACCACGATTCAAGCGATCAACAAGCAAGCAATCCAAAGGCATTTGTAAAGTTGTTTTCTTTACTAGTTTTGCATTGTATTATTGTATATTGCTTGTATTTGTATCTTATTGTTGTAAGATTACTTGTAAGGGGTTTCTCCACCTCCGACTTGTGTCGAGAAGGAGTATTTGTCATTAGTGAGTGCGTGTGCATCACTAGAGCTCGTAGAGCTCGATCCGTGGAGTAGGAACCGTGCGATTCCGAACCACGTTATATCGTTGTGTTAGCGTGTTGTGCATTTCGTTATTGTATTATATCTATATTCCGCTGTGCTAACGAAATTGTAGACATGAACGCGAAAGAATTCCATTGATGCTATTCACCCCCCCCTCTAGCCATTCCAAACGATCCCTAACAGTATTTGTATTTACTTGTATTACATTATTGTAATTGCTTGTACGAGGTTTCTCCACCTCCGATGTGTTGTCGAGAAGGAGTTGTTGTTAGTGTCGTGCACTAACACGAGCTCGTTGAGCTCACCCGTGGAGTAGCAACCCTAAGGTTCCGAACCACGTATATTCCCGTGTCTTGTGTGTTCTATTGCATTCATTTTTATATTTCTATCATTTCCGCTGTGCTAACAAGAATTGTAGAGACGAACGCGATTGAATTCCATCGTACACACGATTAGGGCTATTCATCCCCCTCTAGCCGGCCACCGACAGTCCAACACCTTGGACTTCCCTTGCCAACCCATGTTAGACTTTCCATTTGCCAAGACTCAAGCTTGGACTTTCACTTGCCAAGACCCATGTTCGGACTTTCCATGCTAAGTACCCATGACTTGGACATTCTCATTGCCAAGTGTTCCACTTGGACTTTCCATGCCAAGTACACAAGACTTGGACTTCTCCATCATATGGTCAACCCCATGTCAACCATATAGTCAAACAATGGTCAAACCATCATTAAACATCAAAATACCACTCGAGTCAAACTCAAGTCCAGTCAATCATGACCCAGGTCTATTTTACCAACGATCTCCCCAAAACATTGTCAACATCAATGTTAAACATCAAAACACTACTCGAGTCCAACTCGAGTCTGGTCAATCGGTACTTGGGCCGATTACATCAACAGTTGTTACATAACTTTGAATGACATTTTTATGGGACTGGAACTTTATGTAATGGTATATATACATTAGACGTATCCATTGACATTTTCAATATCGAAGCGAGCAACAAGTGTGCTCGAAAAGATAATCAATTAGACTCCTACATGTGGCATTGTTGTCTTGGCCATGTAAATAAGAAATGCATGTCCGAATTACACCGATGTGGAATTCTGGAATCTTTTGAATTTGATTCATTCAATACATGTGAATCGTTCTTAAAAGGCAAGATGACTAAGTTACCTTTTACTGGAAAAGATGAATCGGTGGGATAGTTGGTTGATCTAATACATACTGATGTATGCGGACGTATGTCAACTCATGCTCTAGGAGGCTATAGCTACTTCATTACCTTCACTGATGATCACTCACGGTTTGGGTATGTGTTCTTGATAAAACACAAGTCTGAAGCCTTTGAAAGGTTCAATGAATTTAGAAATGAAGTAGATAGACAACTTGGTAAGAGTATTAAAATACTTCGATCGGATCAAAGTGGTGAATACTTAAGTCAAGAATTTCTAGATTATCTGAGGGACAATGGTATATTGTCTCAATGGACTCCGCCATATACACCACAGGTTAATAGAAACCATACCTTATTGGACATGGTTAGGTCGATGATGAATCACATGAATCTTCCCATGTCCTTTTGGGGCAATGCACTTCAGATAGCTATTTACTTGCTAAGCAGAGTCCTGACCAAGGTAGTCTCTACTACTCTATATGAGATAAGGAATAGTAAGAAATCTCATTTATCTTACTTAAAGATATGAGATTGTTCTGCTTATGTGAAGCAAACTATATCAGACAAATTGGATGCCAAGTCTGATAAATGTCTATTTATTGGATGCCCTAAGGAAATGAGGGGTTACCAATTCTATCATCCTGCGGAACAAAAGGTGTTTGTTTCAAGGCATGTTGTGTTTCTAGAGAAAGAGTTTCTCTTGCAAGAAAACAGTGAGAGTGACGTTAAACATGAGGAGGTTCAAGAGACTCTAATAGGCATTGATGGGATACCTAGTCAAGCACCTTAACTGATAACTCATAGTGATGAGCCATCGACTGAACCTATTGTAACACCAGATCTTCATTGATTTGGTAGAACACGCAACATTCTTGAGAGATATGGGTTTCTCGTAAGCGAATCGAACGACGTGTTACTCATTGATGATAAGGAGCCTACCAGTTATGAAGAAGTTCTAAAAAGTTCAGAAAGGGACAAGTGGCTTGAAGCCATGAAGCATAAATAGATTCCATGTATGAAAATCAAGTTTGGAAGTTAGTGGACTCACCTGAAGGCATTAAGCATATAGGGTGCAAGTGGGTTTTCAAGAAGAAGACCGACATGGATGGTAATGTGATTACCTTTAAGGCAAGATTAGTGGCGAAAGACTATCGTCAAAAGCAAGGTGTTGATTGTGATGAGACCTATTCATCGGTAGCTATGCTTAAATCCATTCGGATCCTCCTGGACATAGCGGATCGTTATGATTATGAGATATGGTTGATGGATGAAAAAGCGGCTTTCCTTAATGGAAACCTACTCGAGGATGTGTATATAATACAACCCGAGGGTTTCACATCGGTTGATAAAACCAAGGTATGCAAGCTTCAACGGTCTATATATGGACTGGAGAAAGCATCCAGGAGTTGGAATATTCATTTTGATGAGACAATCAAAAGGTTAGATCTCTCACAAAATCCAGACCAACCCTGTGTGTACAAGAAGGTTAGTGGGAGTGCAGTCATGTTCCTAGTGTTGTATGTTGATGACATATTACTTATGAGAAATGATATATCTGTCTTACAGTCGGTCAAAATATGGTTATCCAAAACATTCTCCATGAAAGACCTGGGTGAAGCGACCTACATCCTCAGGATTAAGATCTATAGAGATAGATTGAAATGGTTGCTTGGTCTTTGGCAGTCTACATATATAGATCAAGTGCTACACAGGTTTAGCATGTCGAAATCCAAGAAAGGTTTCCTTCCCATCAGGCATGGGATACACCTTTCGAAGTCTATGTGTCTGCGCACAGAGGACGAAAGGATTTGCATGAGTAAGATCCCCTATGCATCTTGATGTGAGCAAAACATATAGGATTTTAAGAGTAGTTTTTGCTCACATCTTGTTACATTTTGTGTTAGTTTCATGCATATGTTACTCTATTTTGCACGCATTTCCTATTTTCTAGTTCGGAGGTCTGCTCGTTGTACTTTTGTGTGCAAGTTAGCATTTCGGGTTAAAAAGATGCGCTTTCGGAGCAAAAAAAAGGACATTTCACAGCTAGACACAAAGTGGGACACGGCTAGGGCGTGTGGATTCACACGGTTGTGCCCAATTGACGAGATCATTAATCTAGGGCTGCACATGGCCTGGCCGTGTCGAAACACACGACCGTGTGGTGGCCCACCAAATTTGCGTAACTAGGGCTTTTTCCCAATTTTGCAGCGGTTCAAGGCGATGTCTATATAAGGATGGTTCCGTCCAAACTCTAGGGGGAGGCAGGATGGCTAGGACGGCACGCCGAAGCCCTAAAAAGCTTCAGTAACTTGCGAAGGGGAGGAGAACGCCTCGGAGGTCCACGCCTTGCACTTCAATGCCGGAGAGAAGACCATGAAAGCATTGTAATTCTTTGTTTCTGCATTTTATTCCTTATGTATTCGAACATAGACATGCTTTGTGATTCTTCCTTCATATACATGGAGTAGTACTTTCGATTCTAGGATTAGGGAGTAGCTTGTGTACACATACAATGTTGGTTCATATTAAATTCTGCCTATGAGTTTGATTTGACAATTGGTAGTTGTTTTTACTATATCTATGCGTGTTTGGTTTTCTATCTGCTGTGCTTAGGCGATACGAGGGGTGACAACCCTCGCATCTAAGATTTAGGAGATTTTATATAAGGAACCTAGGGGTAAACCTGATCTCTTGTAACTGTGGGTAGAAGGGTGCGGTGGAATCGGAAATGGTTCACCATAGGGATTGATTTGGCATCCTCGTACCGTCTATCCCGTACTTTTAGGCAGAGATAGCTCCCGAGATATGCGGTGGCTCTACGGGAGAGTGTATGATGTCCCTTCTACAAAACCATAGCTAAACGTCTAGACAACGCCAATTGACAACATTGTTTTGTGATGCACAAGCGATACCGAAGTCCTAGAATCACCTTTGAAGACCTCGGCACAATCCTTTCCTCCTCTGTGTGACACTGTATAGAGTTAAGTCCACTAACAACCTTCACCAATTGAAACCTCTTAGAGTTATGTCTGAACAATTACAACCACTGAGTATATTGGTATTTGAATCCCAGTCCCTGTGGGATCGATAATCTTTATTACTTGACGACATCCGTGCACTTGCGGGTGTTGAGTGTGAGTGCGTGCTTTGAGTCCTCGATGGTCTCCATTGTGAGATTTGAGGTCGCGTCCATGTACATCAAGTTTTTGGCCCTATTGTCGGGGACTGATCGATTTGATATCAAATCGAACAGTGATAAATTGGATCGAACTTAGGATTAGATTTATTTACTTACTTTATTTTCTTTCTAGTTTACTTTATTTTCTTTAGTCTTATATCTTTCATATTTAGCTTTAGTTTTTAATTTTCTATTATTCTAGCAGTAGTTATTTTTATTTCTTTTTTTTTTGCATCTTAGATTTTGATTAGCTAGATTGTTTTATTTTCTACTCTTAGAATTAGATTAGCACTCCTAATTTTGTGGCTTGGTTCGTCATATGCTTAGACGATTAGGATCGAAAGGTCTAATTCTGATCGACTTATAAATTGAGCGAACCTTTCATCGTCGGAGAGCAGAGCAGCGAAGGATGGAGGATCAAGCTGTATCCAAGGTGAACATAGGTAGCCAACCTCTGCGGGACTACGCAGCTCCTAGCGCTAGAGGATTCAGGCTGAGTATAGCTGGACCATCTATTTCGGCAAATAACTTTAAGCTGAAGTCGAGACTTATACATATGGTTCAGCAGAGTCAATTCGGGGAGCTGTGACTGAAGACCCGAACTGGCTCCTTGAGACATTTCTTGAAATCTGCTCGACGATGAAAATGAATGGAGTCACTACTAATGCAATCCACCTAAACATGTTCCCATTTTCATTGCGGGATAAGGCTAAGGCATGACTTCACTCCCTACCTTCTGGTAGCATCACTACATGGGAGCAATGTGAGTAACAGTTTCTGAATATATACTTCCCACCAAGTAAGACTGCTCACATGCGCCATCTAATCACAAGCTTTCGCCAGAAGGAGGGGGAGTCCTTGTTCGAAGCTTGGGATCGCTACAAGGGGATACTCTACCAATGCCCCCACCATGGACTGGAGAGGTGGCTATTGATCCACATCTTCTACAATGAGATCGCGTACGTCACGAAGATGTCCCTAGATTCTGCTACCGGAGGAGCACTGATGAACAAGGCCATAGAGAAGGCAAAGAAGCTTATCGAAGAGGTGGCCCAGAACCACCATCAATGGGCTTTCGAACGTAGTCAACCCACGCCTGTAACAGGATGATACACTGTCAACTCCAAGGACCACCTTGCAGCAAGGATGGACGCGCTCAGCAGACGGTTTGAATCTTTGAATCTTTCATCTGCCTGCACGCCATGGATTTTGGAGAGGGAGCGACAACGTATCAAGAGGACCACTATGGAGGGTCGGGGACCTCAGACGAGCAGATTGAGCACTGTGACGCTGTTGGGGACTATGACCAAAGGCCCCACAACCCATACTCCAATACCTACAATCCCGGATGGAGGAATCACTCGAATTTCTCCTATAAGAATAACTCGGGAAACTCCCAACCATCAGGGGGGTATGGGCAGTAGCAGGGCAATGGGCATTGACCACAGAAGTCCAGACTAGAACTGATGATGGAGGACTTCATCGCTACCCAAACTAAGGCCAATGAGGAATTTTGTCGCCAACATCAGAAGTATGAAGAATCACTTAGAGACTTGAAGGCCATCGTTGACGGCCTTGCAAGTCATACCAGGATGTTGGAGACGCAAGTGGCCTAGATAGCCCAAACAGTGTCGCAACCTGTGAAGAGCTCTCCGGTGAGTCAAAGTAAAGAGGAAGGAGTGGGGTAGAGTAGCAAATTCGCCAAGGGGTGTGCAGCCATGATTACCACCCTACCTGACCAAGCTGAGTTTGAAGAGAAGATTCCATTACATCTTGAGGACCCTGGTGAATTTGTTATCCCCTGCTCAATTTATGGGGAGAGTTTCGACGAAGCGCTATGCGACTTGGGGTCATCAGTCAGTGTGATGCCCAACGCATACTATCTGAAGATGGGACTGAGCGGGCTCCAACCAGTGAATCTTGGTATTTGTATGGGGGATGATTCAGTCAAGGAGCCCGTTGGCCTGCTACCACACGTGCCTGTGATGATTGAGGATTTTGTGATACCCACGAACTTCATCATACTAGACACAGGACCAAATCCCCAAAATCCCATCATTTTGGGAAGACCTTTTCTAGCGACTGTAGAGGCGTGCATTGATGTGGAGGCACACCAGTTCTCCCTGGAGGTAGATGGGGAGATCATCCTCTTCAGCCTTTCGGAGCATAAAGCCCCCTACCTCGACGACTTCACATTTAGTAGAATGAAGCTGGAACCTCTAGATGAAGCTCCCAAGATGGATGAATGGAGGTTCACTGAACCTCCAGAGCCGAGTTGATAGTGGAGTGTGGTCGAGCTAAACGACCTTAAACAAAGCGCTTCTTGGGAGGCAACCCAAGTTTAGTTTTAGATTTCCCTTTTTGATTGCATTGCATGTATTTGTTTGATTTTAGTTTTAATTTCCATCCCATTTAGAGTTAGAACTAGAAAAGAACTTTGCTAGGCAAAAATGAGACCCATATTAGCCTACACGACGAAGTGTATGAGAAAATTTGGACCGTGGTGCATAAATGGGCGAAAAATGGGAACACACGGCCTAGCCGTGTGTTTTCCCACGGCCGTGCCCGATCGACCCGAGGCAAACACGGCCTGGCCGTGTGTTTTCACACGGTCATGGCGCGCGAGGTTAAAAGGGGTGAGCTGTGTGTTTTCACCCCATTTGCACCGTGTGCTTCGAAAGCTCTTGCCCTAGCCATGTGATTTCATCTTCCCCACCATCTAGAAGCACTTTGAACCACTTAGGAAGCCAAAAGGAGCAAGGATGAGGAGGACCAAGCATGTAGCACCTCGATCCGGCACCTCGGAGCAACGAACAAGGAAAGTCGATGCCCCTCAAGCTCTGGAGGAAGATAACGCCCTACCCACTCTTCATTTTCGCAATAATGAACATAGAGATAGATATAATATACTCTCTACTCGTAAACTCACTGCTACTAGGTACTTAGATGAAGATTTGCTAGAGTCTTTAGGGTTGTTGGGTGATATTCAAGCCCTATTTGCAAAAATGGGGTGAGAAGAGATAATGGGAATAAGGCACCTAACCTACCCTAGGATAGTTCTAGAATTTTTGAGTTCATTAGAGGCAGAAATTTTAACGGGTAGAGAGAGCGAGGAGGGTAGGATAACTTTTTGGCTTTTTAACATTGAGCATGAGTGGACCCTTCACCAATAGAACTCATGCTTTGGCTTGCCGAGTGGGGAAGAGAGAAGAACCCCTATTGGGTTCAACTCTTAGGAATGTTGGACCGAGTTGATGGGGGAGCACGCTTATGACCCATCTAGGGCCAAAGCGTCGTGCCTCCAAAACCATGTCTTTCGATACCTCCACCGCATCATGGCCAGTACTATATTTGGTCGTGGAGAGAGTGACGGTGTAGTTAGAGCTAGCGAGATGCTTTGCCTATGGGATATGCTACAAGAAAGGAGTAGCATCGATGTAGGATCCCACTTCATCAGACACTTAGTGAAGATGGGCAAAGCAGCACGAGGAGAGATTAATGTGGGAGACCTACTTACCCACATTTGCCATAGGATGGCGTACGATTACACAACATTAGAGAGTATAGAGGGGAGCCCTAGGATCGACCTAGGAGTGTGCATGGCCATGAAAATGATTGTGAGAGAAGGAGACTCCTTATGCTTTGTAAGGAAAAATCTGATGACCCTTAGGCTCCCCGACCCGGATCGTACCACCATCGCTATACGTGCCAACTGGTGCTTGTACCTGATAGTGGAGTCCCCTCCACATGAGGGACCATCCACATCGGTGCCAACTCTCCACCTTTATATCACTCTCCCTCCAGTCCACATGTGCATAGGAGCCCACCTAGTCCACGTCGACATGAGCCTGCGCCTGCACCACCACCTTTTTCTACTTTTGAGCAGGATGCAAGTACATCGGCCTATGATTTCTTGGAGTTTCGATCGTGCCTCGACGATATTTACACCGAGCAGCAGACGCAGAGGTAGCGATAAGAGGAGTAGAGCACCTACCAGTAGGCAAAGTTCCAGGGATTCTAGGAGCATTTCCAGCGGGCTGAGGAGTTCTACGATGAGGCCGCATATACTTCTAGGAGGAGGCTGCTCGTCACCAGGATGAGGCCGCCTGCCGCAGAGAGATGCGCCAACACATGCATGCCCAGCAGGCGCAGTGGGATAGGGAGGAAGAGCACCGAACAACCGCTGCATCCACCAGCTCCCAGATCGACCACATGTACATGTGGCATCAGTGGCTCAGCGACAGGTTCTCCAAGGATCTATAGATGCCCAGGCTCCCAAACTTTCCACCTCATCTACCATATTAGAGGTATATTTTCATTTAAGTATGGGGGGGGGGGGTGAGACCCCAAAGTTTATTTTGTTTTGTTTTCTAGCAGTAGTTTCTTTTCTGGTATTTTCATTCATTTATTCATTCATGGGTTGTAGAGTTTCTTTCAGTACTTAATTTTTGTTATCTGTAAAGCTACCTAAGTAGTATTTTTGAAAGTTGCTGGCATGAGTTGTTCCCATAGGTAGCTTAACTTCATTTATCTCGTGGTATTTTATTTTATTTGCTCTATTGAATGTTCTAGACTTACACTGATTAACTTTATTTTTACACTTACACATGTCGAACTTTCTGAAAGGGAGAATCTAGTACATAATGAGTTTTGATTCATCTCAGTAGTCTAGTACTTTGGAATCCATAGGTGACTCTAGGTTTAGCATTTTAGTTACTGGAGATGCTCAGATTGTGTAACCCCATTCGAAAAAATCAAAATCCCAGTGAGCCAAAAAATAAAAGAAAAGAGAAATAAAAGAGAGAGAGAGAGAGAGAAAAAGAGATGAAAAAGAAAACAAAGAAAAGAAAAAAAAATAGAGAGAAGATTATGAGGGATAAAAAACAGTTGTCGTGGGTGGAAATGGCTAGGTGCCCCTTTGAGATCGAGTTAGGTTACTGGGGAAACACCTACCAATTTCTCTCAATACCGAGCACGCCTTTGAGACTTTATTCTAGATCTAGGGAATGACCCTCGCTTTGGGCAGGTAAGTGCCTAAGATCTGGAAACCTTAGGAAAGCTATGGGATGATGATTTAACTCACCATCGAACGGGTGGCCCCAAAGAATGATTCGCCTAGCACGAACACAAGGAGCTAACTTAGTGAATTTCTAGAACATATTTATTTTTCTTTGATTGCAAATACCACTTGATAAATTTAGTTAACATGCTAATTATGGAACAATATCTTTTTAAAATTTCATGGCATTGAGGTTTGCTTGAGGACAAGCAAAGATTTAAGTCTGGGTAAGTGATGTGAGCAAAACATATAGGGTTTTAAGAGTAGTTTTTGCTCACATCTTGTTACATTTTGTGTTAGTTTCATGCATATGTTGCTCTATTTTGCACGCATTTCCTATTTTCTGGTTCGGAGGTCTGCTCGTTGTACTTTTTGTTGGATCGATTTGAAACGGGTCGGAGTAGCGTTGTAGAGAGCACGAGCACTTGAGAGATTCTTGAATTTGGGTTTGAGTCCTCCCCTCCTTTTATAGATTTGCACCTTGGAATTTGTCCCGATCCAGATCCAAAACTCGTGGATCTTATCTTGAGGTGGTGGCTTATCTTATCCGGAGGTGGCGGCATCAATCTCTATCTCTTTGACCTTGTGCACTGGGCTGATTCGTCTACATCAGTCGATTGATCCTCTTAGTAGTCGACCGCCTTCAGTCAACTGCTGACATCTCCAGTTGACTACTGCACTTGAGAATTCCTGCAATACAAGATTAGCACAATAGATGCATAATGCCATGCAGTGTGACAGTCCTTTGACTGTCCGATCTCGACTTCGACATTCCTCCGGAAGCCTTAGTTGGATCGACGCCTAGGATTTTCCTCTAATCGAGGACATGTCCTTACCACCGCTCCACACACGGAGCTTACCTTTGGTCCTCTTGACCTGTCGCTTAGCTTTCAGTCACCACCAAGGTTCCTCGACTCCCCGAGGTTCTCCTGGTGTCGTCTGACCACCACGGTTTCTCAACTTGAGATTCTCCGGATGTCGCTCGACCTTTGGCTTAGTTTAAACACTTCCTGCACACTTAGCATATCACATGAGATAACAAAATAGCTTAACTTTGAATCTTTGCCATCATCAAAATCAAGGTTCGATTTTCTAGTGCCCCTGCACCAACAATCTCCCCCTTTTTGATCTATGGCAAACCAATTCAAAGTTAAGAGAAAATAAGCAGTAAACATTGAACAATCATTTTTCAAAACATCCCCCTTAAGGGTACCTCCCCCTTAACCCTGGGTGATTTTTGAAAAACAATTACTTTTTGGGAAAGAAAAAGTAAGTAACCTCTTAACTTTATTCTCTCTCCCCCTTTGACATATATCAAAAATAACTTTATATTGGGTACATTGCCAAGAAATAGAATTTTTAAACATGCTAATCAAGTTGATTTAATATGTTCAACTTTCTTTAATACTTAGGAGTTTAGGTTTCTAGATCCTACACCAACAATGTATATCCTAGGTTAGAATGTGACCCCCTAACCTTTAACATTGTTATAAAATTTTGAGAAAGAAAAAAAAACATTTTAAAGGCTCATGTCTATTGGTTTTTATGCCATACTGGAGGTAGCTAGATACTAAGTTTGTCCAACTTAAGTCTTCTCTCCCCCTTGGCATATTATCAAAAGAAGGATTTAAATTTAGAAAATATTGGTGATTTTTTTAAAAAAAATATTTTTTAACAACTTCTATGATGATTATCCAATTAGAACCTCCCCCTTAACCTAACATCCTTGTTAGCCACAAGGAAGGCTTATCTAGAGGGCTCCTCTTTTGTCTGACAAACTCTTAGGGCATCCTTGTTGGCCATAAGGAAGGCTCACCTAAGTGTCCAAAGGGTCTAGGTATCTAAAGTTGACCTAAAGATTTAGATTTTTAGTATTGGTCAACTAACCATCATTTTAAGAAGCATAGTTGTTTTGAAAACTACATATAACTACACACAATAATCATGGCAACCAATAAGAATAATTTTAAGAATCTATTTATGTGTATATAAAATTTGAAATCATTTTCAAAATAATTTTTAATTTGTTATCCTTACCATCTCACCCATTCTATATGATCAACCAAGTTATCCTTATAGGTATTGTGAGATGAATTTAATTTAATGCCTTAGAAATTAATTAATCTTGGGTTAGATTCAGATTTAACCTTTAGTTAGTTAAGTGAACATTTCAAAAGAGGGCTTCCAGGTCGTGGCGAGACACAGGGGCCTTCTTTGATCGGAACAACGACCACTTCCTTAGACAAATCTAACTTAAGAAATTACACACTTAATTCACTTAGGGTTACGTCCTGGTCTAACTAGTTTAGGATGTGGTGAGGTAGCTTCAGTTAGTTCCACTTAGTTAAATGCACCAAGCTAGATACTCCTTATCCAACTTGAATACACTTGACTTCGTTTCCTTAACGTACTATCATCTCACCGCGTCCTGATACTATGTTGTCAAGATTAATTAATTATTTCCTATCTAACCATTCTATGAGAGTTAACTAGTATGTATGACATGACAAAATAAGCATGATAATGATATGTATGCATGAGCAAGCTACATTCAATCAATTTAAAGAAATGATTATTTTCTTGGGTGGACTTTTATTTGTTCCATAGTTATAAGATACTTTATTATAATTAGGTTTACAAATTTTAGTGTCTTGATTTTTGGTTAGCTTAGACTTGTAACCCAAGTCTACATATTTATTAGTTGAATTTTTAAAAGTTGAAGGTTTAATTGCTAGATTATTAATTTGTGTATAATCAAATGGTACTCTATTATAATTAATTTTATTGGTTTGATTAATTAATTTTGAATTTTTAATTAAGTTAGATTGTGAATTATTTAAAATAGGATTATTAGAATTTTTCAAAATAATATTATTAGACTTTTTCAAGATAAGATTATTAGACTTTTTAAAAGTAGAATTATTGTTAGAATTATTTAAGATATGATTGTTAGAGTTTTTAAAGGTAGAATTATTATTAGAATTATTTAAGATAAGATTGCTAGAGTTTTTAAAGGTAGAATTATTAGAATTATTTAAGATAAGATTGTTAGAGTTTTTAAAGGGAGAATTATTATTAGAATTATTTAACATAAGATTATTAGAGTTTTTAAAGGTAGAATTATTATTAGAATTATTTAGATTATCTTTGGAATTTTTAAAGTTAATTTCAATTTTTATGGTTGAATTTTTCAAAATAGAATTTTTAATTCGGAATTATCTAGATTAATCAGATCTAGGATTTGATGATTCCGTCTTATGGTTTGATTATTCTGATCAAGGTTTTGATTATTCTGATTAAGTCCTAGGTTGGTTTTATCCTTAACTTGATCTAGATCTATGTTAATTAAACTAAAAATTTGATTAATCTCTTGGTTAATTTTATCAAATGTAAGATTAATTTGATCATTTTCTTCCATGATATTGTTATTATTATTATTTAAACTAATTAAATCTGAATTAATTAATTTTTTATTAGTTGAATTATTAATTGTATTATTTAATTGACAACAATTACACAATTTATCTAAATTATCAACTATTCTAAAACTCAACTTTTCAAAATTATTAATTTTACTAACCTTTTTCTCCGGACATCGATTCTTGTAGTGGCCGAATCTTCCGCACCCGAAGCACTTGATGTGCTCCTTGTTCTTCCGTACTCCTGGCAATGGTGTCTCCTTTGCCGCCGGTTTTGTCGTTCGAGTCTTACGAGTAGGACACTTATTTTTATAGTGTCCTCTCTCCCTGCACTTGAAACAAATAATATGGAATTTAAAATTTAAATTGACATTGTTACCTTTAGGCATTGAGTGATACTCTTCCATGGTTAGCTCGGTCAACGGTCTTCTAATACTTGCAAAAAAAAATACAAACCAAAAAGTCCCAAGACTTGGTCTTGGATTAGTAGTGCAGGAGATAATTAAAAATAAAAAATAAAAATAAAGAAAAGAAAATGCTCGATCGGTGGTTGCACCGAATCTGAGCGCCCCCGCTCTGATACCAATTGTTGGATCGATTTGAAACGGGTCGGAGTAGCATTGTAGAGAGCACGAGCACTTGAGAGATTCTTGAATTTGGGTTTGAGTCCTCCCCTCCTTTTATAGATTTTCACCTTGGAATTTGTCCCGATCTAGATCCAAAACTCGTGGATCTTATCTTGAGGTGGCAGCTTATCTTATCTTAAGGTGGCGACTTATCTTATCTTGAGGTGGTGGCTTATCTTATCCTGAGGTGGCGGCATCAATCTCTATCTCTTTGACCTTGTGCACTGGTGGTCGTCTGTCATCAATCGATCCTCTTAGTAGTCGATCGCCTTGATCATTGCGACATCTCGATTGACTCATGCGCACGAGAATTCCTGCAATACAAGATTAGCACAATAGATGCATAATGCCATGCAGTGTGACAGTCCTTTGACTGTCCGATCTCGACTTCGGCATTCCTCCGGAAGCCTTAGTTGGATCGACGCCTAGGATTGTCCTCTAACCGAGGACACGTCCTTACCACCGCTCCACACACGGAGCTTACCTTTGGTCCTCTTGACATGTCGCTTAGCTTTCAGTCACCACCGAGGTTCCTTGACTCCCCGAGGTTCTCCTGGTGTCGTCTGACCACCACGGTTTCTCAACTTGAGATTCTCCGGATGTCGCTCGACCTTTGGCTTAGTTTAAACACTTCCTGCACACTTAGCATATCACATGAGATAACAAAATAGCTTAACTTTGAATCTTTGCCATCATCAAAATCAAGGTTCGATTTTCTAGTTCCCCTGCACCAACACTTTTGTGTCTAGGTTAGCATTTCGGGTTAAAAAGACGCACTTTCGGAGCAAAAGAAGGACATTTCGCAGCTAGATGTAGAGTGGGACACGGCTAGGGAGTGTGGATTCACATGGTCGTGCCCAATGGACGAGATCATCACTCCAAGGCCGCACACGACCTAGCCGTGTGTAAACACATGACCGTGTGGCGGCCCACAAGATTTGCACGACTAGGGCTTTTTTCGAATTTTATAGCGGTCTGAGGCGATGTCTATATAAGGATGGCTCCGCCCAAACCCTAGGGGGGAAGCACGATGGCTAGGATGGCACGCCGAAGCCCTAAAAAGCTTGGGTAACTCGCGACGGGGAGGAGGAACGCCGCCGGAGGTCCACACCTTGCACTTCAACGTCGGAGAGAAGACCACGAAAGCATTGTAATTCTTTGTTCCTGCATTTTATTCCTTATGTATTCGAACATAGACATGCTTTGTGATTCTTCCTTCATATACATGGAGTAGTACTTTCAATTCTAGGATTAGGGAGTAGCTTGTGTACACAAACAATGTTGGTTCATGTTAAATTCTGCCTATGAGATTAATTTGACAATTGGTAGTTGTTTTTACTATATCTATGCTTGTTTGGTTTTCTATCTGCTGTGCTTAGGTGATACGAGGGGTGATAACCCTCGTATCTAAGATTTAGGGGATTTTATATAAGGAACCTAGGGGTAAACCTGATCTTCTATAACTGTGGATAAAAGGGTGCGGTGGAATTGGAAACGGTTCACCGTAGGGATTGATTTGACATCCTCGTACCATCTATCCCGTCCTTTTAGGCGGAGATAGCTCCCAGTAGATGCGGCGGCTCTGCGGGAGAGTGTATGATGTCCTTTCCACAAAACCATAGCTAAACATTTAGACAACGCCAATTGACAACATTGTTTTATAATGCACAAGCGAAACCGAAGTCCTAGAATCACCTTTAAAGACCTCGGCACAATCCTTTCCTCCTCCGTGTGACACCTTATAGAGTTAAGTCCACCGACAACCCTCACCAATCGAAACCTCTTAGAGTTACGTCTGAACAATTACAACCACTGAGTATATTGGTATTCGAATCCCAGTCCCTATAGGATCGATAATCTTTATTACTTGACGACATCCGTGCACTGGCGGGAGTTGAGCATGAGCGCGCGCTTTGAGTCCTCGACGGTCTCCGTCGTGAGATTTGAGGTTGCATCCTTGCGCATCATATCTACAATACGATCTATCATGTATGCTATGTTATGTACAAGACCCGTTTTATCATATGCTCTGAGTGTCACGAGCAAATACTAGTCTGATCCAGGAATGAATCATTGGGTGACTATTAAGATAATCCTTAAGTACTTAAGAAGAGCTAAGGATATATTCCTAATATATGGAGAAGGTGTTATGGTAATACGTGGGTATACGGATGCCAGCTTCTAGATAGACAAGGATGATTCTAGGTCTCAGTCTGGGTATATATTCACCTTGAATGGAGGCGTAATAAGTTGGAAAAGTTCCAAGAAAGACACTGTAGCAGATTTTACTACTGAGGCAGAATACATTGCAGCTTTGAAAGCAGCAAAGGAAGCGGTTTGGATCAAGAAGTTCGTCTCTAAACTTGGTGTAGTTCCAACCATTGTTGAAGCAATACTAGTCTACTGTGACAATAATGGAGTGATTGCACAGGCAAAAGAGCCAAGATCACATCAACGATCCAAACATGTGCTTCGCCGCTATCATCTGATCAGGAAGATGTCAGTAGGAAGGAAATACAAATCGAGAAGATTCCCACTGAAAGAAACTTAGCAGACCCTTTAACTAAGGCCTTACCTCAAAGTAAGTTTGAGGGCCATGTTAGAGCTTATGGTATTGGGTACCGTGGCAATTGACATTATGCCAAGTAGGAGTTTGTTAGTTATATATGAGAGGTGTCCTAAGGAAATCACCTTAAGGTTGTTCCATTTATTTGATAAATGAAGGTTCACTATTTGAGTATATGTGTTTTAATGTATGTGATTGGATCTTAAACTCATTTATTGGATGTCTGAAATACGATTCGCAATATGAGAGAATTTGTGATTGGATCACAACTAGTGAGTTTCTCTACTGTGTAATTGTGATGTATTGGAATTATCCCTAGTCAATGAATTGATGCATATGAACACCATCGATTCTATAGAGACTAGCACGAGGTATACTCTTTGGTTTATCCAAGCAGCTGTTTCTCACTGGCTGGAGACATTGGGATGTCCAGAGTTGATCGTGGATGCAAGTTATGGTAACTAGTTCATTGGAGTGACCAACTATAAGACTTCATATGGTTATCTGCATATACAGATATGTCAATGAAGTCCTTACTGCAGCATAAGTGCAATATTCCTTCGACTTGAGGTATTCAAATCATCTTGGTCATAGAGACTTATGATTTAATATCTTAAGTAAGCATCTCTGAGGAGATGTGAACCCGGGATGATTGGGCATAAGTCGAAGTGTCCGAAGGTGTTTTAGTAGCCAACAGAGGTTTCACCACTCTTTGTGAGGAGATGTATACCCTATGAATTCTTGTCGGGTTGTTACTAAAGTCTTTTGCTAAATCATTATATGTTTAGAGTATGGTACTCTTGGATACATGTGCAGTAACTTGAATCCACAGGATGAGGAAGTAAATACTTGGGCTAGGTGTGACGTAGTTAGCCTAGTTGGGACTGACACTATAGACCATGTCCTGAACCAAGTGGGTATAAGATGAGTGAAGGAAACAGGGCACAATACATTGTAGCTGCTGAAAGGTTTCAGAGTATGTTTTGGGATCAACCGTTGATTTTTCGATTTATTGGGGATCATGATATACTACTAGGTGCCACTCATGATCATTCTATAATTAATCGTTAATTATAGATAACTAACATAAATCGGGAACCTATTTGGTCACACGCACTACGAGTGTTATCCGAAGGATTTAAAACGAGTTTGAGAATGGGATTCTTAGATTGAGAGAGACTTGGTTTGGTTAGACCAAACATGGAGCGAGCATGAAATTATTTCAGTCGCATCTGAAGCTTGGATGGGCCGAGTCTTATGAAGACATGATGGATGAACCAAATCGATTTGGTTCTAATCCAATGGTGGAAAATAAACCAAAGGGGTTTGGTTTGTTTTAAATGAATGAACCAAAGTTAGTTTGGTTCATTTTAACTTAAAATAGACCAACACAGTTTGGTTATTTTAACTTAAGTTATTGAAGCGAGTTAATGGGTTTTTGGTTTTGAACCAATAACCACTAGGAGAAGGTTTCTTGATGATCAAGAAACACTCTATCTATAAGATAGAGGGTTAAAGGTTTTTTCGTGGATGACTTTTGGGACAACTTAAGGTTTTGCCAAAAACCCTACCCACCTCCTCTCCTCTACTCCTCTCTTGCGCCACCCACTCCAAGGGTTGCTGGCCACCCTTGGGTTGCCACCGCCCAAGCTCCAGCCATCGGCTAGCCCACCACCGCTGGCCAGCTGCCCCAGCCGCTAGCCTACAGCTCCAACCACCGATCGACAACTGACCATCGGTCGGCTCGACCAGCGGCGTGACACCGGTAGGCCATCTTCTTTGGCTGACTCTTCGGAGGGGACAAGTTCGTGGAACTTATTTTTGTGATCGTCTCTCGGATCACATTGTCTTTGATGTGAGACTAGTATCTGTCGTCAAGATGAGGCTCATATCTTGTGAAGCTATCTCAACGATACTCAGCATGGATAAAGATATAGGCGATTCTAGCGAGGGTCGCTACGGTTGATGTCATTCCCACTACATGTGATTCATCGGGTATACCTAGATATAAAGTTTCCTTTATTGTAAAAATTTAAATATTCGATTATGTCTACACTTGTTGTATCCTGCATATGTGCATGTTTGCGAAACATGTTTGAACACACACCCACGTCGGTGTCGGGGAAACCCAACATAGGATATACACCAAAACAAAAGGAATTTTGCTTCATCTCTTTAGTTAGTAGAGTTCATGTTGTTAAAGCTAATGTAACTAAAGCATGTATTCCTAAACAATATATGTTTTGGATGCTAAAGGACTCAAAATCTGGGTTCCAAAAGATCTTGTGTCTTATGTTTGAACAAGTATTGGTCAAGGGGGAGTGACCAATGGTATGGTTCATCGATGGTGGATGCTCCAAGTACATGACCAAGGACTTATCAAAATTTATTACAATCAAAAGTAGAAATATAGGTACTATTTCTTTTGGAAATAGTGGTAAATTAAAAGTCATAGGAGTATGAGACATTGTTATCTCTGAATAGTTTAGGATTAAAGATGTCATGTTAGTTAAGGGAATGACTTAGTGTTAGTCAATTATGTGGTCCAGGGTATAGAGTTAAATTTTATTCAACTTAATGCCTAATTAAGCATAATGAATCCAACACAACCATGTTAGTAGGAACTAGAAAGAAAAATATTTATCAAGTTCAATTTAATATGCTACTAACATGCATGCGAAGTGTCTCTTATCCAAAGAAGATGAATCAAGGCTATGACATTGAAGACTTGCATAAGTCAACATGAAGAACATTAAGATGTGGTTGAGAAGGAGCTTGTGTGAGGATTGCCATTTCCCAAATATGAGAAAAACAATCTTTGTGATGCATGCCAAATGGTAAACAAATAAAAGTATCACACAAAAGCAAAAATACTGTAAGTACCTTAAGTGCTTTAGATCTACTACATATGGATTTATTTGATAGTAGTACAACTAAATCTTTGAATAGTAGTAGATATTGTTTTGTGATAGTGGATGATTATACTAGATATACCTAGACATTCTTCCCCAAATATAAGGACCAAACTCTAAATACCTTCATTTTTTTTTGTAGAAGAAGTGAGAATGAGAAAATCTCAATTAATTAAAACAATTAGGAGTGATAATGGAAGTGAATTTAAAAACATCTGGTTTAGGGTTTTTTGACTAAAAAAAGGGTATAGGCATGAATTCTCCACTCCTAGGACACCACAACAAAATGGTGTAGTAGAGAGGAAGAATAGAGTCTTACAAGAAGCTGTGAGGAGTATACTCAATGAGTATTCTCTTCCTAGCTATTGGTGAGCCGAAGCTATTAACACTACATGGTATGTTAAAAAAAGGGGTTTCATACATAGATTCATAGGAAAAACTCCTCACAAACTTTGGTTTGGAAAACAACCAACAATCAAGCACTTTAAGGTGTTTGGGTGTAAGGTCTTAATTTTAAACCTTAGGAAAATTCATGGCTAAAGCAGATGAAGGTATACTTGTAGGATACTCCATCACGAGTAAAGTGTATATTATTTATAATAAAAGAACGAATTTGATGGAGGAATCACCAAATGTAGTCTTTGAAGAAAGTAAAAAGTCAATTGATTCTAAGGAAAAGAGCAATGAAGTCTTGTTCGAACTTAAAAAATTAAGTTTAAATGAGAACACCAATGTGGGAGGAGTTAAACTTGACTCTGACGATGAGAGAACTAGGTTAGAAGGGTCATCGCTTGAGAATGTGGTGAATGATGAGATATAAGAAATATTTCAAGTACCAAGATCCACTAGGATGATCTCTAGTCATTCCCTAGACCAAATCGTTGGAGACGTCCATCACGGGGTGAGGACTGGATCATTCTTTAGGAATGAAAGGAATCAAATAGCATTAATTTCTAAAATTGAGCCAAAGGCAATTGATGAAGCCCTTCTTGATCCAGACTAGATCATGGCAATGCAAGATGAATTAAGACAATTTGAGTGAAGCCAAAATTGGGATTTATTTCCAAGACCTAAATAACCTACAATAATTGGCACAAAATGGGCATTTAAAAATAAAATGATTCATAAGGGAGAAATTGTTAGAAACAAGGCTAGATTGGTTGCCAAATGTTACAATCAAATTGAGGGATTGGATTAGGATGAAACTTATGCACCTGTAGCTCGATTAGAGCCCATAAAGCTTTTGCTAGCATTTACAACATATAAAGGCTTCAAGTTATATCAAATGGATGTGAAGTCTGCATTTTTAAATGGACTTATTAAGGATGTTGAATAGTTGCCGAGTTTAAAAGTTATGAATTTACAAATTACATGTATAATCTTAAGAAGACTCTTTATGGGTTGAAATAAGCACCTCGTGCTTGGTACGAAAGGTTGTCAACATTTCTAGTTAAAAAAGGGTTCAGAAGATATAAATTTGATCCCACACTATTTCTGAAAAGAAATGGCGAAAGTATATTTGTAGCTTAGATTTATATTGATGAAATAATCTATGATTCAAACAATAGGGATTACCTCAATAAATTTATAGAACACATGCATGGAAAGTGAGTCTGAGATGATCTAGTGGGTGAATTGACTTTCTTTCTTGGACTACAAATCAAACAAACTAACGAAGGAATTCATATTTATCAATCAAAATATGTGGTGGAATTTTTAAAAAATTTAACATGGAAAATGCAAAGAAGGTTTCCACCCTAATGACACAAAACACTCACTTAGAGAGTGATGTAGATGGAAAATCAATTTATTTGAAGCTCTATAGGAGTGCCATAGGTAGTCTTTTATACCTTATAACAAGTATACCTAATATAGTATTTGCTGTGGGCATATGTGCAATATACCAATCGTGTGCGAAAGAGTCTCACATGGTTGTAGTTTAAAGGATTATGAGATATCTTAAAGCAACCATAATAGTCAGTTTGTGGTTCCCTCGGATTGAATCTTTTGATTTAATAGAATATATCGATTTTGATTATGTTGTATGCAAATTGGATTGGAAAAGCACAAGTGGGAGCTAACAATTTCTAGGATCGACACTAGTTAGCTAGTCGAATAAAGAAAACATCGTGTAGCTCTCTCCATGACTGAAGCTGAGTATATAGCTATGGGAGAGAGTGTATCACAATTATTATGGATGATACATACCTTGGAGGATTATGACTTTTCGTATAAAAATGTATAAGTGCTTTATGATAACCTTAGCATGATAAATCTGATGAAAAACTCATTCCATCATTCTAGGACAAAATACATTGGAGTGAGACATCACTTCATCGAGGATCATGTAGCAAAGGGAGATGCCGTACTCAATTATGTTGAGTTGAAGTCTAATCTTGCTAATATTTTCACAAAACCTCTTCTAGAAAATGAATTCAACTAATTAAGAAGAGAATTGGGAATGTGTGTTGCTGAATGAGAACACTCCATGATATTAAGGACTAATTCATAAGAACATGAGAAATGAAAGAAATAGTTTTGGGACACCTTGGGGCAACATCTCATATAAACTTAAGGGTTACCAAAGATTGTGTATTGCTAGATGGGGGTGAGATGTTAGAAATAACCAATCTATCCAAAATGCTTGTCATGATGCATCACCTTGGGTAATGAGGTTGGAAACTGAATGAATCATTAAGTTGACCAATTATGGGGAAGACCAATACATAATTCATGTGTATTTGGTCATAAGGCCATGATTGAAAATTCCAACAAAGTGAAATTGGTTGGGCACTGTAAACAATAACACAACTAAAGTAAAACCTCAAATATGTTTGGAATTGCTTATCATGTGTATTAATACTTGTAAGATGGTTCAAGGACTCAAGAGGAACGGTTTTAGGACTCAAAGTACCTAATAAAATGAAATATCAAAGTAATAGTCAAGGTCTTTCAGTAATTGCCTCTACTGCAAGCAAACAAAATTGAGGCGTCCTCCACAAGTGCCTCCAGTGCTACTTGTTCTTGGCAAACAAAATCGATGTGTACTCGACTAGGGCCTCAACTACTACCTACTACAGGCGAACAAAATTGAGGAATCCTCGATAGCACCTCGACTAAAGCCATCAGTTGAGGTCTTATACTCATCGCCTCAATTGCGTTACATGGGACTATATAAGAAACTCATTTTCCTCTCTGCCTAAACCAAACTTTTCCTTTCTTCATTCACCCCCGCTGATGCTGGTAAGGTGGTTGACCAACATTTGATGCCACTCAACCCTAAGAAAACGTTGTTTGGATGCGATATGACCAAGGGTAAGTCTTCTCTCTCCATTTTCTCATTTGAGCTGGCATTTTTCTCATTCAGTGTCGACTCTAGGGTTCATCTATGTTCTTTCTCTGACTCATCTTGATCTCCATCGGAAGCTTGAACAGTTCCAACAACAACTTGAGGAAGAGATCATCCTTAGTGTCCAAGTTCACTGCATTTTTCTCCGACCACAAGAGAAGTCTTAACTAAAGGGTTTGGTTTCATTGATCCGTTAGGGGAAACTTCGCTTCCCACTTCACCTCGGTCGCTTGTTCATGGCGATCCCATCAATGTCCCCGGATTAAAAAAATTTAATCCTAGAAAAAAGGGATTGCTCAAACAATCAAGTCATCGTCGTGCTATTCGTTTAGAGTGGTCACTTGAACAAACTTGTTGTTCAAGCGACCTACCTCTATTCTACGAGTAGCCGCGGAATAGACGATGTACGGATCGCCGGTTTTTGTGTTTATGTTCAAGATCCAAGTATTATTTAGCCACAAACATGTTACAAAAGAGAATAGAGAATCGATATACCTCTCGATCTTCTAATGTATGACCTTCCTCCTTTCGGACATCGTGTGGGCGACGATCTACCAAAAGTTGAAGCTCCTAGATCGCTAATCTTCCTTCCTTGCTCGTTCTGACCAAGAGAAAGAATAGAAATAAAGCTCCTTTTCTTCTTTCAACCAACCACCAACATCCAATGTTGGAGCTTGTCGCCGGCCAAGAAGGAAGAGGAGATTAGGGTGGAAACCGACCAAGACACCAAGGGAAAGCCCCAAATCTTGTTTCCACTAGCCAAGGAGAAGGAGAAGAGGGAGTTTGGACGCCGGCCAAGGGCTGGAAGGGCTTCAATGGGGGACGACAAGCTTGAGGAAGAAGAAAATAAGGAAGTTGTTTCCTTATTTGGTGCCGCCAATGCTCAAAACCCTAACCCTTGCTTCTTGCCGCCAACCTCCAAAAACCCTAGCTTCACTAATTCTTCTCCACGCCAACTCTAAGCCTCCTATTATAGAGTTTAGGGATAAGCCTTGTTTTAATCTCCACCATTGGTTCTAGGAATTTAATCTCAACTGTCAGATCTAGAAATTTAATCTCAACCGTCGGATCTTAGAGATTTAATCTCTACCATTGAATCTAGAGTTTTGTTTCTATCCATTGGATCTAAGCTTCATGATGTGTTAATAGGCTACAATAGGGACCATGAGGAGGAGTTGGATCTTGGCCACCCATGGATCAAGCCCACATAAAGTCCGATCCATTAATGATAATCCAATCCACTAAAGTATTATCATTGATCTACCTCACCAACCCCCATAAGTTAATATGAGCTCCATATATTATTTGTACATTTTCTTCCCGTGTTTAAGATCTCAAATGTCCGTCGATTAATTAATTTACTGACCATTAATTAATCAACATCTAACTCCATAAGTAGTACCACTCAGCCTTTTCATCATGCCGGACCAAGTCCACTTGCAGGGTTTACATGATGAACCTTATGAGCTCCTCAAGGGGACATCATCATCCTAATATATAGGACACGGTTTCCTCTTATAATCAACGACACACCATATAAATAATATCATTTCCTAACTTACCGAGACTATCGATTTAATCTATAAATCTCTCCCATTGGTAAATCAAAGAGATGAATACTAAGTATATGTGCTTGTTATTATATCGGGATTAAGAGCATTTACAAAATAATATCTGAGGTCCGATTCGATTATGTAGTCAGCAATAAATCGAATCACCTCTAAGTCGGTTCTGCTCAATACACACAAAGTGCACTAGTGTGATTATATGGTCAAGACAAACCAATACCAAATCACACTACAACAATTCCGATGGTTTGCCCAAAGTCATCTCGGTTGTGAGCTTTTACTTATACTTTACAAGGAGCTGATAACATGATCTCCCGTGTGACACCACACACCATGTTATCTACAATGTAATGTATTAGACAATATGCATAGCCATAAAAATATGCAAACAATGATCATGTGATTCTTATTTCAAAATAAAGATGTTCATACAAAAGATAGACTTTTTAGTATACATCCCAACAATCTCCCACTTATACTAAAAGACTATGCTGTCCTCAAACTACCATACATCTTATCCCCATTCCCTCCACATGCCTATCAAAAGCCCTCGCTAGAAGGGCCTTAGTGAAAGGATCTGCCAGGTTATCCTCTGATGCAATCTTTGCCACAACAACTTCTCCTCTCTTTACGATTTCTCATATCAGGTGGTACTTGCACTCTATGTATTTACTTGCCTTTTGGGCTCGTGGTTCCTTCGAGTTTGCAACTGCACCACTATTATCACAAAAAATCGTGATAGTTCTAGGCAAACCAGGAATCACATCCAAGTCCATCAGGAAGTTCCTGAGCCACACAGCTTCTTTGGCCGCCTCAGAGGCTGCCACATACTCAGCTTCCATGGTAGAGTCCGCCACGTATTTCTGCATGACACTCCTCCATACAATGGCTCCACCTCCCAAAGTAAACACAAAACCTGAGGTAGACTTACTGTTATCCCTATCAGATTGGAAGTCGAAATCCGTGTAACCCACAGGGAGTAATTGGTTTGCCTGGTAAACTATCATATAATCCCTAGTCCTTCTCAGGTACTTCAATATATGCTTTACCACAGTCCAATGTCCCTATCCTAGATTACTCTGATATCTGCTGACCATGCCCACGATAAAGCAGATATCTGGTCTCGTACATAGCATCGAATACATGAGGCTTGCTACTGCCGAAGCATAAGGAACCGCCTTCATCTCCTCTATCTCCTCAGATGTTCTAGGACACATCTCCTTAGATAAAGGAACTCCATGCATGAAGGGTAGAAAACCCTTCTTGGAGTTCTGCATGCTAAAACGATCCATAATCGTGTCTATGTATGAAGCTTGGGATAAGCACAACATCCTATTCCTGCGATCCCTTATAACCTTGATCCCAAGGATGTGCCCCACCTCTCCCAAGTCCTTCATATCAAACTGTTTGGACAACCATAACCTTACGTCTGATAACACCATGATATTGTTGCCAATCAACAAAATATCATCTACGTATAGTATAAGAAATACCACTACATTTCTGTCACATCTCTTGTATACACAAGACTCATCCGGACTTTGAATAAATCCATAAGACTGGATTACCTCATCAAAGCGGATGTTCCAAGACCTCGAAGCTTGCTTCAATCCATAAATGGACCGATTAAGCTTACACACAAGATGCTCTTTGCCTGTAGCAATGAATCCCTTTGGTTGCTTCATATAGATGTTTTCCTCAAGATTTCCATTAAGGAAAGTTGTCTTGATGTCCATCTGCCACACCTCATAATCCATATGAGTTGCTATGCATAAGAGAATCCGGATAGACTTAAGCATGGCTACCGGCGAAAAGGTCACCTTATAATCGATACCCTCTTTTTGAGGCCTTACTTTGAAGGTCTCAACCTTTCCATCTATTCCTCTCTTTCTTTTGTAGATCCACTTGCATCTAATGGTTTTTACACCATCGGGTGGTTCTACTAGCTCCCAGACCTGATTTGAATCCATAGATTCAATCTCAGTATTCATCGCATTTTGCCAAGATGTTGCATCTTTATCTTGGATTGCCTTGTCATATATCCAGGGATCAGGTTCATGTTCGCCAGGGACCAAATTAGAAGATTCTCCCAAGAACATAAATCTATCAGGCTGTCTCACAACCCTCCCACTACGATGAGGTATCTCCTGTGTATCCTCTGTGACACGCGGTGCAGTGACTTGTGGTATATCCTCTTGTATCGGTGGTACTGAAGAAGTGACTTCCCCTTTTAATTCCTCCAGAACAATTTTACTCTTGGACTTGTGGCTCATCACATAGTCTTCCTCTAGAAATCTAGCGTTCGTGCTAACGATCACCCTCTGATCTCTAGGACTATAAAACAAACCACTCTTTGTTCCTCTAGGATAGACAATGGACATGCGTACTTCTATACGAGGTTCCAACTTACAAGCATCTGCCTTCAGCACATGTGCTGGACTCCCCTATATCCGAATATGTCTTAGACTAGGCTTTCACCCAGTCCACAATTCTGTGGGAGTAGAAGGCACTGATTTAGATGGAACCAAGTTCAGAATGTACACGGCCGTATCTAGAGCATATCCCCAGAACGAATCTGGCAACTCAGAATAACTCATCATCGATCTAACCATCTCCATAAGAGTCCTATTCCTTCGCTCTGCTACACCATTCTGCTGGGGTGTGCCAGGTGCAGACAATTGGGATTGAATCCTAGCCTCTGATAAGTAATTCCTAAACTCTCCCAAGAGGTACTCGCCACCACAATCAGATCGTAGTGTCTTAATACTTTTACCTTGACGTTTCTCCACATCAGCCTTGAATTCTTTGAACTTGTCAAAGCATTCAGACTTGCGGCGCATCAGGTAAATGTATCCATATCTTGAGTAATCATCTATAAAAGAGACGAAATACTCAAAACCACCTCTAGCATGGATAGACATAGGACCACACAAATCAAAATCAACCAATTCTAACACATCTTTGGCTCTATACCCCTTGGCCTTAAAAGGCCTCTTGGTCATTTTACCCTCCAAGCAAGATTCACAGGTTGGGAAATCCTCCACCACTAATGAACCCAAAGGTCCATCAGCTATCAACCTTTGAATTCTGCTTAGGTTAATATGACCAAGCCTAAGATGCCAAAGATATGTTTGGTTCATCTTTGAAGGTTTTTTTCTCTTATTGGAATTAGAAGATGAGTTATTAACTTCAATTTGCATCGTGGAAGGTTTTGGTTCAAGTGTGTATAGATTTCCAATCAATGCACCTGAACAGATAATGTCTCTATTCCTTTTTATAACAACTCTGACATTAAAAGAAATAGAATATCCATCCATAAATAATTTAGAAACCGAAATTAAATTCTTTCTAAATAAAGGTACATAAAGGCAATTCTTAAGAACCAAAACTTTATTTTTCTCAAAAGATAAATGAACTTCTCCCACTGCAATAGCCGCCACCTTCGTGGCATCGCCCAAGTACATGGTAATCTCCCCCTCAGCCAGTCGTCTGGTTTCCTGGAACCCCTACAAAGTGTTGCAAACATGATCAGTGGCTCCTGTATCAACACACCAGGTCCCGGTAGATATCACCGCTAAACATGTTTCAACGACTAGACCAAAAGATATACCTTTGTTCTGCTTGCGATTGGGGTAGTCCTTCTTCTAGTGTCCAGTCTGCTTACAAGTGAAGCACTTGCCTTTCGGCTTCTTCACTCCTCCCTGAGTACCTCCCACCGCCTTTGCCCCAGTTTGTTTCTTCTTCTTCTTTCCTTTCGGCTTAGAAGTAGAAACCTTTTGGGTCACCATGGCATGTGCCTGAGCACTCTGACGAAATAGCCCCTCTGTCGCCTGGAATTCTGTCAGAAGTTTCGCCAATGAATACAACCTCTTGTTCATGTTGTAGTTCAGACAAAACTGCTCAAAACTCCTAGGTAGAGACTGGAGTATGATATCGACCTGGGTTTCCCCATCGATCTCAGCTTCAAGGACCTCCAGCTCATTCAAATGAGCCATCATCTTGAGAACATGATCCCTTACGGGTGTTCCCTCGATCATGGTGGTCGTCATCAAGTTTCTCATGGCTTCTTGCCTAGCAGCCCGATTCTAGTGTTCGAAAAGCTCTTTGAGAATGAGCATCATGTCATAAGCAGTGGGCATGGCTTGATGCTGATGTTGCAGTACATTTGACATAGATGCCAAAATGTAACACCGCACCATCTCATCGGCCTTTATCCACTTCTTATAACTCTCTCTCTCCTTTTCCCCAGAATCATCTGCAGGCTTAGGAGGGCACTCTTCGAGGAGTACATATTTGTATTCCTCAGCAGTCAAGACAATGTCTAGATTCCTCTTCCAATCAACATAGTTGGGTCCAGTAAGTTTGTTCTCTTTCAGTATCATAACAAGTGGGTTGAAAGTCATTTTGAAAGAAAACCTAAGAATCACATAAATCAAAACATTAGATTTCAAAAAATTATTGATTCCTCAAACAATAAAATTTTAAAATCAACCAACACCTCAAAACACCGAGAATATCGTATGCCACGATAGTGTGGACGTATATGAATTCTACATTTGTAAGAGGAGGTTTTACCCATTAATTTTGCTATCTTTTCAACCTAACTTTTTGACAAGTAAAATTAATAGTTGGTTCCTCTTTGGCCCTACAAATAAAAGCAGTAATGGAGGATACTTATATTTGTATCTAAGTGTTCACCATTACTCGATACCAAGGTAATTATCTCGGGTTATGTGCCTTCCGATGGGGAAGTGCACATGCTCCTTAATAATTCCCTATAACCATATTTGACCTTGTGATCTACAAACAAACTCATTCGATAGGGAGGAAGGCACTCAAAGCCGACGCGCAAGTTTGTTTGCATCACTTGTCAAATCGTAATGGAGGCCGTGGGAATTTATAAAAATTTCCCTCTCCCACTTAGTAATTTGAAATTGAGGAATTTTCTAGCCTACGACATGCATATCAAACAATAAGCAATAAATATAAAAAATAAATTATTTTCCAACTATTATGGCTTTTGTCTTCAATATGTCTCCCATCGCATCGCCTTCTCGTTCGCTCCTCCTACGCCATGTACGAGCCTTTTGGAGATCCGAGCTGAGACTAAAATCTATTTTAATTTACATCCATCGATCCTATACAACACGAGGGAGTGTACATGAAATCTAGATCGAAAGTAAACTAAAATAAAAAGAGTGGCTAAACAATGTCGTATCTAATTTACAAAAAAAAATCAAATACTAGCCTCGTCAACCTCGAGGATTCAACAAAATATACTATTACACACATACAATCACATACACACATATGGCCATAATAGTCGGATCTTATGCCTGCAACCAAAGAGTTAAACTACGCATATCCTACTATTATCCGACACATATGATATATGAAAAATGCATAAGAGTAACTGAATCCTTAAACACACAAAACCGAAAACCTTGGCTCTGATACCAATTGAAGGGTTTGGTTTCATTGATCCGTGAGGGGAAACTTCGCTTCCCACTTCACCTTGGTCGCTTGTTCATGGCGATCCCATCGATGTCCCCGGATTAAAAAAATTTAATCCTAGACAAAAGGGATTGCCCAAACAACCAAGTCATCGTCGTGCTATTCGTTTAGAGTGGTCACTTGAACAAACTTATTGTTCAAGCGACCTACCTTTATTCTACGAGTAGCCACGGAATAGACGATGTACGGATCGCCGGTTTTTGTGTTTATGTTTGGGATCCAAGTATTATTTAGCCACAAATAGAATATATCATGCTCATAATTGAAAAACAAAAACAGACATGTTACAAAAGAGAATAGAGAATCGATATACCTCTCGATCTTCTAATGTATGACCTTCCTCCTTTTGGACGTCGTGTGGGCGACGATCTACCAAAAGATGAAGCTCCTAGATCGCTAATCTTCCTTCCTTGCTCGTTCCGAGCAAGAGAAAGAATAGAAACAAAGCTCCTTTTCTTCTTTCAACCAATCACCAACATCCAACGTTGGAGCTTGCCACCAGCCAAGAAGGAAGAGGAGATTAGGGTGGAAACCGACCAAGACACCAAGGGAAAGCCCCAAATCTTGTTTCCACCAGCCAAGGAGAAGGATAAGAGGGAGTTTGGATGCCATCCAAGGGCTGGAAGGGCTTCAATGGGCGCCGGCAAGCTTGAGGAAGAAGAAAATAAGGAAGTTGTTTCCTTATTTGGTGCCGCCAATGCTCAAAACCCTAACCCTTGCTTCTTGCCCCCAACCTCCAAAAACCCTAGATTATCTAATTCTTCTCCACACCAACTCTAAGCCTCCTTTTATAGAGTTTAGGGATAAGCCTTGTTTTAATCTCCACCATTGGTTCTAGGGATTTAATCTCAACCGTCGGATCTAGAGATTTAATCTCAACCGTCGGATCTTAGAGATTTAATCTCTACCTTTGGATCTAGAGTTTTGTTTCTATCCATTGGATCTAAGCTTCATGAGGTGTTAATAGGCTACAATAGGGACCATGAGGAGGAGTTGGATCTTGGCCACCCATGGATCAAGCCCACATAAAGTCTGATCCATTAATGATAATCCAATCCACTAAAGGATTATCATTGATCTACCTCACCAACCCCCATAAGTTAATATGGGCTCCTATATTATTTGTACATTTTCTCCCCGTGTTTAAGATCTCGAATGTCCATCAATTAATTAATTTACTGACCATTAATTAATCGACATCTAACTCCATGAGTAGTACCACTCAACCTTTTCATCATGCCAGACCTAGTCCACCTGCAGGGTTTACATGATGAACCTTATGAGCTCCTCAAGGGGACATCATTATTCTAATATATAGGACACGGTTTCCTCCTATAATCAACGACACACCATATAAATAATATCATTTCCCAACTTTCCGAGCCTATCGATTTAATCTATAAATCTCGCCCATTGGTAAATCAAAGAGATGAATACTAAGTATATGCGCCCATTATTATATCCGGATTAAGAGCATGTACAAAATAATATCTGAGGTCAAATTCGATTATGTAGTCAGCAATAAATCGAATCACCTCTAAGTCGGTCCTGCTCAATACACACAAAGTGCACTAGTGTGATTCTATGGTCAAGACAAACCAATACCAAATCACACTACAACCATTCCGATCGTTTGTCCAAAATTCATCTTGGTTGTGAGCCTTTACTTATACTTTACAAGGAGCTGATAACATGATCTCCCATGTGACACCACACACCATGTTATCTACAATGTAATGTATTAGACAATATGCATAGCCATAAAAATATGCAAACAATGATCATGTGATTCTTATTTCAAAATAAAGATGTTTATAAAAAAGATAGACTTTTCAGTATACATCCCAACACAAGGTTGATAAGGAAGAGATCATCCTTAGTATCCAAGTTCATTGCATTTTTCTCCGACCACAAGAGAAGTCTTAACCTCGTCAACAGATCCATTCGAACTAAATGACACCCAAGTATAAACCCTATGCCCTTCTCCTTTATGTTTCAAATTTCTTGATTAAATCTCAATTTCTAATCAATTGATAACTAGTTCACGCATTATTTCACATCATACTGCATAATTTTGGATCATTTGCTATGACTTTGCATGTTTAGGAAAAAACAAAAGGAAGTCGAGACAGGTACAGAAACGTCTCGTGAAAATCCCCCACTGACTCGAGATTTCCTTTGGAATTCCATCAGCATACATTTAGGAACCATACATTTCAACTCATGCCCACTAGGTCCCTTGATAGGAAATTTTTATCTATGCATGCTCCAAATGTGACAGAAATAGTAGACTTAGTTATTGAATTTGGAGCATGCATAGTAGGGTAGATGACCTAGGTATTGAATCAACAGATAGAAATTCTTAGTCTTCTATGCTCTACAAAAAATCTTAGTCTTCTACGCTCTAGCGATAGATTTTTTGGGTCCTTCTTCACTGGAAATATAGTAATTGAATCATTTTTGTTATGAATTTTGGAAAATTTAGTATTTGAACCTTTTTGTTAAGCATTCTGGATAAATGTAGTATTGGAACCTTTTTTTAGAATTATGGTGAGATGTAGTAATTGAATCATTTTATTAAGAATTCTATGAAATGAAATATTTGAATCTTTTGTTAAAAATTCTGTTAAATGTGTTATTTGAATCCTTTTGTCAAAAATTATCTGAGGTGTGGGTATGTGAATCATCTTTTCAATATGAAAGTTTCAAGGTCGATTCATATCCTTAAAATCTAAAATGTCAGCATTTCTTATTGGTGCAATGGATATAGGGAGAGTCATGATTGAGGGGGAGGTTCTTTTTTATTGCTTGACATAAACTTAGAAACAAGAATGATTCTAGAAATTTGTTCATAACTAGCTTGTTTAACATGATCATTACTTTTAGAGGATCCAGATTGATATTTTCTTCTCCCAAAAGCCTTTTTGTTTGTTTGCCAAAGGGGGAGAAATAAGTGAGCTTTTAAGTTTTGGATAAAAGATGGGCTTACGTGAAGTCTCTTAGATTCTTTTAGATCCTTAAATCTCTCAGATTTTATTGATTATGTTACTGTTTATTGAAATTTTTGAAAATCTTATGACATACTATATTTATATCATCTAAACTTAAATGGTGTTGTCAAGCATCAAAAGAGGGAGATTGTTGGTGCAATTAGGCCCAGTTGATGTTTTGGTATTTGACAAGGGGTTGAGTTAAGGTGATAATCTTGTGTTATCTCACGCGGTTGGTCGAGATGCATTTTCAAGAAATTCCATTCAACTCAATGACCAAATGCAAGGTATGGAAAACCAAGGAGGCAGTTGCCAGAACCTTGGTGATCTTCTAGGTCAAGGAGTGAATGAAAGATGAAGAAGCCCAAGAAAGCTAGTGCAAGATTCTTGGCAAGGAAGAAGTCCAAGAAGGCAAGTGTTGGATTCTTGGAAAGTGAGAAAGAAGTCCTAGTAGATCAGGAAGATCAGATGTAGGGCATGATAAAAGAAGTTCTGGAAGCAATTCTTGGCACGAAAAACACGTGAACAATGGTTCATAGGCACCAAGTAAGGGGTCTAGGTTAGATTATTTACTAGGCATAGTTTCGGTCTTAGATTGGCTAAAACAGTAAGTGGTTGGGAGAATAGTTGAGTAGGCACCTCAACTGTTGTACTAAGCAAGTCATAGTTTCAATCTTGAATTGGCCAAAACAGTAAGTGATTGAGAGAACAATCGAGTCAACACCTCGACTGTTGACTCGAGTTGTTGAGGAAATGCATCGATTGATACTCTTTTAGAAATCTTGATTGTTAAAAGCACTAAAGAGATTGTAGGAGATTTAAGGCCGCTAGAGGGGGGGGGGTGGGTGAATAGCGTCGCGTGATGGTACGATGATGGAATTCTTTCACGTTTGATCATCTACAATCTTGTTAGCACAGTGGAATAGTAATAATAAATAAATACAACAAGATTCACAATCACAACATGGTCATATAATGTGGTTCGGAACCGAATGGTTCCTACTTTACGGATCTAGCTCTAAAGAGCTCTAGTGATGCACACGCACTCACTAATCACAAATAACTCCTTCTCGGAACAATCCGGAGGTGGAGAAATCTCGTACAAGGATTACACTAAGTAATACAAAAGATACAAGCTAATACAAGTAAGAAATACAATGCAAGTAAAGAAAAATACTTTACAAGAGCACTTTGGTTGCTTGATCTTTGGTTGCCTTGGACTAGCCTTGAAGGACTGGAAGAGCACCAACAATTCCCCTTCAAATCGCCCAAGAAAACCACTGCTTGAGCCTTCCACGAATAGCTGCTTTTATCCTCCATCGGGCTAGATTTCTGCCTAGCAGTCGACTGCCATAAGTCACCAGTCGACTGCCAACACTGTAGTTGTGAGACAACGACTCAATCCACGTTGGACAAGTTCCAACGGTACTCTCACCAGTCAACTGCCAACATTGGCAGTCGACTACCAATGCCCGTAGTCGATCGCCTACCGGCTTACGAGCATTCTGGCTCGCAATTCAACCGGGCAACATTGCCATCCCTTGGCGCGATCGTTGCCGACATCACGATCGCTCTAATGAGCAAATAATCGCTAGAGTAATTTCAGCTCTTAAACGACAGTCGAACTCAAGTCGACTCACGGCAGTCGAACCGGCCATAATGCCAGTCGACTGCCAACCACAAAGATGAGGTTTTAACCCAAGTATGGTGTCCCCATACTTGCTAGACCACCCTTAGCCTAGACCTAAGTCTTCTAGCCACCTCCATCAGCCTTAGGCCTCTCGGATCCCTCCAAGTCATCCATGACTTATTCATCCATCGCGCTAGCCTTCAGGTGCTTCTATCGGCTATGTCATGCTAACGGTGTCTACACCGCCAAGGCACATTGGACTTACGCTGCCAAGACTCCACTTGGACTTTACGCCGCCAATATCAAACCCCTTGGACTTCTCAAATGCCAAGACTCAAGTTTGGACTTTCCCTTGCCAACCCATGTTGGACTTTCCATGCCAAGACCCATGCTTGGACTTTCCATGCCAAGCCCCATGCTTGGACTTTCCTTGTGCCAAGTACTCAAGACTTGGACTTTCCCAAATGCCAAGTGTCCCACTTGGACTTTCCATGCCAAGTACCCATGACTTGGACTTTACCTTGCCAAGACCCATGCTTGGACTTTCCCTTGATCACATGGTCAACCCTAGTCAACCATTAAATTCTCCCTCAAGTCAAACTCGAGTCTGGTCAATTATAACCTGGGTTGATTGTATAAACAGTCTCCCCAAAAACATTAACCGACATCAATGTCAAACATCAATGTCAAACATTCTATGTTAAACATCAAAACATCACTCGAGTCAAACTCGAGTCTGGTCAATCGTGACCTGAGCCAATTGCACCAACAGAGATGTTATTGAGGATAGTCGAGGTGACATCTCGACTGTTTGTATCATACCCCAATTACGGGGTTAGTCACAATAACCAAACCCTAAAGGAATAGGAAATCCCGAAGTTGGAGGTTTAGAGAAAATTACAATGTAGTTGAGGCAGCACCTCGACTGTTGGTGTTTTTAGTTGAGCAAAAGTAAGGCAAGATCAACCAACACCTCAACTGTTGGTGTTCAGTTGAACAAAAGCAAGGCAATTTCAACAGACTCAGTCGAGGCGACACCTCGATTGATGGTATGTTCAATTTAACAGAAGCAATGCAAGCTCAGCCAGAGGTTGGTGTGCAGTTGAACAAAAGCAAGGCAAATTCAATAGACTTAGTCGAGGTGACACCTTGACTAATGGTATGTTTAGTTGAACAAACACAAGGTAAGCTCAACTGAGACCTCGATTGGTGTTAACAATCAAGGCAGTGGATCATCACCTTAACTATACCTAAGTCTCAATGGGTGATAAGTCAAAAATGAAGGAAAAAACTTACCATTAGCAATGGTAATTAACCAAAGTCGAAGCACCAGCTGCGACAACTCAATTGTGCGGGTGGAAAATGCCCTAATGAGGTTGTTATAAAAGGATTTCTTCAACTTGTTTTTGAAGTAGTGATACACTATTGTTCACAAAGCTCTTCCAGGTGATTCTTCATCAGTTTCTCTCCATTCTCCAAGCTTCAATCATCTTCAATGGTAACCAAGGAGTTGAAGAGAAGAAACCCTAGATTCTTACTACAAATCTCTAACATTTCTCTCTTCACATTGTTTATGTAATTTTGTTGTTGTAATCCTTCTAAAAGATGTATTAAGAGGTTTCTCCACCTCCAGAACATTTCTGAGATGGAGAAAGAGTAGAGGTAGGCCTTGGATGTAGCAGTTCTTGGGAGAATTGTGAACCAAGTAAAAAAATTGATCATGTTCTACTTCTCATGTGTTGTGTTTATTTTGTTTCCACTGTAAGTCATCGAATTATTCTTTTCCATTGTGCAACTTTGATAGACGAAGATGGATGCTATTCACCCTCTCTTGCGACACTAATGGTCTTACACCTTCGACTTTCGCTTTCACTTTCCCTTCTTGTACTACTTTTCCTTCTTGGATCTGGATGATCTAGCAAAACTGATAGCTACATAAGATAGTTCAGAAATATTCATAGATTCCACTCTCTCTGCCTCCAATTCTACATGGCGTGAAACATTAGTGAAATTCTTGACTGTGAGTTAGGTTCTGCTTCATGGTCTCCTAAGAATCAAGAAAGGAACATATCACTGCTTGAACCTATTGTTCATTGATCAACTCATGACTTGCACTTTTAAGCTCCAGAATCATATTAGACATCTCCCTTAGGTGTTGAACCATGGAGACATTTGAGCGCTTTTGTAGCTATTAAACTTAATTGTCACCTATCGAAGCTTACTCAGACTAACTCCACTGTATCTCTCCCTAAGGTCTACTCAGACTGCATGAGCTGATATATATGTCTCATACTCAAAAACCAAGTCATCTACCATCAAACTTATTATTGGTGCAATTGACCCAAGTCACAATTGACCAGACTTGAGTGAGACTCAAGTAGGGTTTTGATATTTGAGAATAGGCTTTGACAATGGGTTGACATATTATTTGACAATATTATTTAACCATATATTAGCCATATGACTAGTAGATGATTGAGATATCCAAGGTCGTATGGGGGAGATTGTTATGAGGAGGAGATTGTTGAAGTAATCAACCTCATTTCAAGGTTGACCAAGCTCAAGTGAGACTCGAGTAGAAGTCCAAGTATGGGTACTTGGTAAGGAAAAGTCCAAGGGTGGAGTCTTGGCAAGGGAAAGTCCAAGTAGGGATACTTCGTAAAATAAAAGTCCAAGGATATAGTATTGGTCATGTAAGTCCAAGCATTAAGGCTTGAAAATGGAGAAGTCCAAGAGGCTCAACCTCTTGGCAAAGGTAGACCTGTTAGCATGTCAAGGCAGATAGAAGCACTTGAAGGCTAGGGCCAAGGGTTAGGAGTCATGGACACGAACCAAGGGCTTGAGGCTGATGGAAGTGACTTGATGGTTGAGGTCTAAGCTAAGGGTTCCCGATGACATGACAAAGTCAATGGAAGCATCTGAAAGCTAGAGCGAAGGGTGAAGGAGTCGTGGAAGACTCAGATGAACCCGGAGGGCATGAGCCTGATAGAGGTGGCTAGAAAGCTTAAGTCTAGGGCTAGGGTGAGTATCAAGTATGACGGATGACAATTGGGTTAAATCTCATATTTAAGGTTTACCAGTTGACTGGTTGAGTTCAAAACACTTGGAAAATCTAGTTGACTCGGGCAATCGACTGAAGTTATGACCTAGTTGGATGGTCGAGTAGTTGATTGAGGCTTGACTGGTGACTGTGGCTCTGTCAATCGATAGGTGGGTTATACCAGTCGATTACTCACTAGCAATCAACTTGCCTTATGTGGTCAGGGTATAAAAGGGTTCATAGTCGACTGCTGGCTCATGAAAGTTGATTGGTGGCTATAGCAGTTGACTATAGCAGTTGACTATTGGATCAAGGCAGTCAACTGGTCAAGTCGAATCTAACATGGATTAGTCCATTGTGAGACAATGGTACTATAGGTTGTCGACTACTAGGTAAGGGTAGTCGACTGCTAGGTAAGGGCAATCAATTGCCAGGTAGAAAATTAGCCTGATGCATGCTTTAAATGAAGATCGCGAAGGAGGTTTTGAGCAACAGTTCTTGGGCGATTTTGAGGCGAAGTGATGCTGCATTTTACGTCTTCAAATGCATTCAAAGCAACCAAACAAGCCCTCAAGCAAAGCTCACTTCTTGTAAAGTGTTTTCGTTCTTTGTCTTATATTTCATTTATATCTTGTTGTTTGGTTGTAAGCTCATCATTGTAAGAGGTTTGTCCACCTCTGGTGTCATACCAAGAAGGAGAAATTCATAGTGAGGGTGGATCACTAGAGCACCATCGTGGAGTAGGAATTAGGGTTCCAAACCACATAAAAAATCCTTTGTGTTGTGCTTGTTTGTTTTGTATTTGTGTGTATTTGTATTTGTTTTTGTATATTTCGCTACACACTAACATTGGTGTAGACAAGCACGAACACGATCGAGTGCAATCGAAGAGAGAAATCGATTGATGCTATTCACTCCCTCTAGCGCACCAAGCGATCCCCAATAAGTGGTATCAGAGCGAGGACACTCTTCAAGGACTAATCGTCACGAGAGAGAGTGCTAGAGGAGTAGAAGATTCATTAGATAAATGAAAAGGTAACAAAAAATTTAGTTAATGTAATTCCTAATGACCTATTGTGCAGGATAGGTCAATATCATGATGCCAAGGATTTATGGGGGAAGCTAGCCAACAAGCTTCATGAAGAACCATCCATGGCTCAAGTCTAGGAGGAGTCAAAGGAGGAGTGTTAGTCCTCTCGAGAGTTTGAAGAATTGGAAGTTGATAGGTGCTCAACATTCGAATTGGAAGAAATCATGGAAGCTTACACCTCTAGGATTGAGGGGGAGGATAAACATTTCATGCCTGAGCAAGTAGAGGCATCAACCTCCAGAGCAAATGAAGAACAAGCTCAAGATTCATCTATAGGTAACTCAAGCATAATTCATAAAAATAAAAATCATATTATATGCTTTGAGTATAGGGAGAAATGACATTACAAAAGTAAGTTCTCAAGGATAATTAAGAAGAAGACACAAGTAGTGCCAAATGCTCAAGTGACACAAAAGCTCAAGGAAGCCAGAGCCCAAATTCACAAGAGCAGGGAGCACATAGTGTACTTCCGGTGCCAACAAAAGGGCCATTATCGAAGTCAATGTCTTAGGGGGAGGCACCCAACCAAGGAGAAAGGAGAGAGTTCATATATAGGGGGAACTAAAGCAAACCCTAAGGTACATTTTAATAATGCACTTTCTTTATGACATGATAAAAAGAATTCTCATAATTTACTTGTAATTGTTCATGATCAAAAGCATGCTAGAAACAAAGATTTTTGTTTAGGTGTTAAAAATTATAATATTAGGCCTAAGGATAACTCTAGGACTACCCTACCTAAGGACAAAAGGATAGGAAGGTTGAGACCAACCTAGGCATTAATTCAAAGAAATATAAACACATGCCTAGGAGAAAGAAAATTCTAGGAAATAATGGAAGGTTAAAAATAAAAAAATTAGATATAGCAAATCAATCTTTGAGGCCAAAGCTTAAGAAATTGGAAAAGATCCTAAAATGAATGGAAAATATGATTCAAGAGTCAATGGGGCAAGGTCTAAGAGTTAGTAAGAAGGAACAAACTAAGAACAAGAAAGGTTTGGGTCACAAGCCTAAGTCCAAGAAGACCATGCAAACCTACCACAATGTTCCATTTAACTATAGAAGTAGCCATAGGTCTAGGAAAGTCAAGATCACAAGAAAAGTCATCCCTAAGGCTGACCATGACTTGTGTCTAGTGGTTAAGGTTTCTAAGGAGCCTAGGAAAGTCACTAAGAAGGTCACAAGGGAAGCCATCCCTAGAGTTGACCTAGATAAGACCAAAATGATCAAGGCTATCAAGCATAAGAGAGTCATTAGAAAGGTACTAAGGGAGGTTATCTCTAGTGAGTACCTAGTAAACCCAAGGAGCTCAAATAGATTTTGGATTCCTAGGAGCATGATCCCTTCACGCTAGATGGGTTTAGGGTGTGTCAACCTTAAATGGATGGGTAGTTAACCTAAACATGGTAGAGTTGACACTTTAGGACATTTTCAAGATAATGTGATACCTTGGAAATGAGTTTAAAAATAGATTTTAAACTATTTTAGGATGTGCCAATGGATTTCATAGAAGATGAAAAATTGATCATATTTGGCACTAGTAGGTTTAGAGTCAAACGTGTGTCATTTTGGGTTTTGGCACACTTGGGAGATTGAGTCATTATGGAAAATTGGATATGATTCTAGAAAATGAAAATTTTATTTAAGACTTAGGAATTATATACCTTTGTATTTTATATATTTGTCATGCTTTGTTTGCCATATACCATGTCATGACATCATGTTTTATATGATCATTTAAAATGACATGATAGTAGTTAGAGATAAATGTCATGTTAATACCTAGGTTATATTTTATTATGTCATGATATCATGAATCATGAGCAAATGTTTTAATTTATGTAATCATTTATGTCATGATCATAATTCATGCATTAGGATTATTAAAATTGAATTTAAGGACAAATGTCATTATTTGATGTCCTAAATAAAGGAATCAAATGGATATGCCTAGATATAATGCATGAACCCTTAGATTTAGGGAAGAGCAAAATCCACATCTCACAAAGATCATAAGGATGACATGTGTGTATATTGACACACCCTAGACACATGAGATATTAGAAAATGAGTTTGGTTCATGTGCTTATATAGCATATTTATATGAACTCAAACTCATAATATAACATGAAAAAATCATGAGGAAAGCTAATGTACAAGTCATGTACATCTAGCCCATATACCATGATTGAAAATAGGTTTTGAAAAATATTTTAAAAACATTTTGAAAAACCTTGGTGAAGCCAGTCTTTTGATGACAATCACTATTGATAAGATTAACACAAAGTTAGGTAAAACATTGAAGGTTTCAATACCTTTTAACTTTGTATCATTCTTTGAAATTAATGGGTATTTTAATATAAAATTATTTTTCACCCCATTGTATTTGGCATAAGTAATATATGTATGAAATTTCAAGATTTTTCGAAAATCATATAATTACTTATGATTTTTTAAAATTCATTTTTGAAAATTATTTTCTACAAGTGCAAAAATCAATTGACTGATAGGGATGACAATTGACTGGTCATAGTGGCAGTTGACTACTGGTGTTGGTTTCCACTGAATAAAGTTGTTTGACCATTTATCAGCACCCCTATATACCCTAACTGCTCCTAACCTTATGATATGCTTAGATAAACATTGGAAGGGTAAAATATGTTGGTGCAGTAGGCACCTAAGTCGAACCTGGGTTTTGATTATAGCAAACGATACAAAGTTAAGCTCATATCGTTATCTCACGAGCTGAATCGAGTGTGCAGAAGATTGATATAGCTGGAGCTGAAGGCTAGCGACACTCGGAGGAAGCCGCGGTGGTCAGGCGACACTCGAGTGACTTCAGAGGGAGCCGAAGGAATCGAGTGGAAGGCTGGAAGCAAAAGCAACACGTAAGTATCGAGGTGAGCTCATGTGTGCGAGTGTAAGTGAGTTCGTATCCTCCTTATGGGGATGATCTTAAGCGTAGATCCGACCAGAGACATCCCATCGATGGTCCAGGTCGAGATCGGATGGTCGAAGGCCGTCGAAATAATGTTTTCTTTGAGCTAACTTTGCCCTGCAGCTAGCATCGATCATTGCGGCTTGGAGGACTCGACCGCCACAAACAAGCGATCATTGCCAGGTCGGCACTCGGCGATCTTGCCATCGATCGGTGATGATGGCCATCAGTCGACTGATGGTCAATGATCAGATTAGAGGAGTCAAGGCTTATCACCCCATTTCAAGGAGGTTTTGTGCCCAATTCCTATTGGTTGAAGACTCATTCGATGAGGGGCTTAAAGGATATAAAAGGAGGGCTTGTCCTAGGGTTTTTCATCAATTAGAAGGCTTCCAAGTGCTTCCGATACGCTCCGACTCTCCGACATCCCTACGACGAAGCGCTGCCGAGATGACGACTAGAGCCTCAACCTCCAACCTTTGAAGTCGTCGGTAACGAAAAGTTTGAATTATAATTCAGTTTATAAGTTGTTCTTCTTTTCAAGCTTTAAATAATATCAAGGAGAGGGGAAGTGTCCCTCTACCTTGAGCTTTTTTCATTTTGTGTATCCGTCAAACTCCTACCTCCAACGAGGAGGAGTTTTTTAGTAGATTGCCCTCCGTACGTGGTCAAGGACCACTAGGACCTTGGAGTAGTAGCCTTCGGCTACGAACCAAGTAAAACCTTTGTGTCTATTTTCTTTTATTTTTGTTTATTTTTCCGCTGCGTATATTTGTCTTGAAACGAATTCGAAAGAAAAATTTCTATCGCTATTCACCCCCCCTCTAGCGATCCGATCGATCCAACAATTGGTATCATAGCCGGGGGTTGCTAAGATTTGGTGAAACCACCAATCTAGCCTTTTTTTACAGATTTATTTTTCTTTTAATTCTGTTTTTTTTATTTATTTTGCTTTGTTAAGTTTTTTTCTCCCGCACTACTAATCCAAGACGCGAGTCTTGGTACTTGTTTTCGTGTTTCTATCGTTGTTAGTTTCTTCGTCTCTGTCTATTTGTGTCTTTTGTTCTAATGGCCCATCTCGAGGGTTTTAGCACCGTCCGACCTCCGTTTTACAACGGAGATGACTTCCGTTATTGGAAGGGTCGGATTGAATGCTTTCTCAAAACCCAAATCGAGATGTGGATCATAATCCAAACGGGTTTCACACTTCCGACTAATGAGGTGGGTGACTCCTTGGATTATGATCAATGGACCATTGCGACAAAATGACAAGTCGAAGCCGACGCCAAGGCAACACAAATCCTCCAATGCGGCCTATCCAAGGAGGAGCTAAATCGCGTCGGCCCCTTCATAAGCGCAAAAGATCTTTGGACAAAACTAGTGGAGCTACACGAAGGGACCGATGAAGCCAAGGTATGTAAGCGTGATCTTCTTTTCAATAAACTATATAACCTAAAAATGCAGGAACACGAGTCCGCGACGCAACTCCACGCCCGGGTCCAAGACATAGTCAACAACCTACACGCAATCGGGCAAAAGGTCAAAAACCGCGACCTTATAAGGTATGTTCTAAACTCTTTTCCGAGGACTACCTTGTGGGCATCCATGGTCGACGCCTACAAGGTCTCCAAGGATCTTTCTAAAATTAGGTTAGATGAACTCTTTTCAGATTTCGAATTACATGAGCAGTCCAACTCGGAACCCGAGAGGGGTATAGCCTTGTTTGCAGGTTCAAAGAAGAAGAAAATCGCAAGCAAGCCACCACCAACCGAGGAGGAAGACGAGTCCGAAGAAGTTGACCCGGAGTTGACTGCCGAACTAATGAACCTAGCTCGAAGGATAGCCAAGGGACGAAAGCGAACCACGACTCGACCCAACCAAGGTAAGCCTAAAAGTTCTAATATTAGGTGTTATGAGTGTAACAGGTTTGGACATATCAAGTCCGAGTGCCCCAAGCTCAACCACCAAGCACCTAAGCACAAGAAGGCCCTCAACGCGACATGGGAAGAAGCGTCATCCGAAGAAGACGAAGACCATGTCTTCATGGCGAAATCGATTGAGTCAGACACGGAGACCGAACCTGAACTTGAGTCAGAACCTGAGGATGACTCGGACTACGAAGCTACCTTCAAGTCAAGCCATGGATACACATCCGGTTCAAAAGATACCCTTAAAGTGAGTCGAACTTTATTTAATACTTTACATAATACGGTTAGGTTTTTGTCTAGGAAATTAGCTAAGTCTGAGTCCAAGGTCGAGACCCTTGTTGAGGAGGTTAAACTCCTCAAACACGAGGTCTCCCTAACCTCTTCGACTAGTCGAGTTCAAGAGAAGGACTCAACTCGAGTTGAAAAGCTCGAAGTTGAGAACTCTCTCTTGAAAAGTCAAGTTGAAGATCTTAGGAACACGTTGGAAAGGTTCACTTCGGGATCCAAAGGACTTGACCTCCTACTTGGATCTCAAAGGACCGTGTACAACAAGGCTGGACTAGGGTTTAACTCAAACACGACTAATAGGTCATATATGTCGATTGTAAGTCGACATAGGAAACATGTCCAAGCATGGGTCCCTAAGAACTTTTTGATTTCAACTCTAGGATCCAACCCGTACTGGGTTCCCAAGGACCAAATCCACTATGTGGATAGACCGAACCGATTCAATGGTCTAGGGGGAGCCAGTACAAAACATGTTTGTGCTTTAACTTAGAAATTGCATGCTTAGAATTTTTTTTTTGTTTGTTTTGTTTTTTTTAACTTGTGAACTCACTTAGAACACTTACATAACCAACTAAAATCCTTCGAAAAGATTGAGCCTCGGGGAGCCTCTTTTCAAAAATGACCAGTTAGACCAGGAAATAGTCTTAGGTAAGTCAAGTCATCAGTTTCTTGAAAATAGCTTTGTCTAAGGAAGTGGTCGATGATCCGATAAAAGAAGGCCCCTATGCCTCGCCACGACCTGGAAGCCATGATCTTGAAAAGGTAAACTTGACAAGCCTAGGGTCAAATCCAAATCTAACTTAAAATTACTTAAACCTAAATGTACTCAATCAACTTAATTGGAAGTCATCTCACAAAAACACATAAGTATAATATGCTTGATCATATAGACACAGGTGAGATGACCTAGGTTTAAAAACTTACAACCAATTTTTTTTTTTTTAAAAAAATATAAAAAATCTAACATCCAATCCAACCACCTTGTGTGTAGGATCAATGGATGTTGGACAGCGGTTGCTCCCGACACATGACCGGGGATCAACTAAAATTCACAAAGCTTCGATTCAAACGACAAGGATCGGTAGCCTTTGGGAATAATGACAAGCTCAAAATCATCGGATCAGGTGATATCGAGCTTAATTCGAATTTTGTTATTAAAAATGTATTACTTGTAGAAAATTTTGAATATAACCTACTTAGCGTAAGCCAATTATGTGACAATAACTATAAGGTCGTATTTTTAGAAAATGAATGTGTAATTAAAACAAATAAAACAGCTAAAACAATACTCAAAGGAACTAGGACAAATAACATTTATACAATTAACTTAATCAAATCCTCAACCAAATGTCTTATGACACAGGAAGAGGAATCATGGTTGTAAGCAGCGACTCGGTCACTTTCACCCAAGACTCGTCCACAAGATGAGTCGAGTGGCTTAGTCGGAGGCTTACCCAACCTCAACAATTTGGTTAATAAAATCTGTAATGCTTGTCAACAAGGAAAACAACCTAGGACACAACACAAGTTAACTAACCAAGAACGAACCTCAAGTGTACTTGAGCTCCTGCATATGGATCTATTCGATTCACATGGAGCCAAGTCACTCAATAGAAGTCAATATTACTTAGTCATAATTGATGACTACTCGAGTTTACAGGTTAGGTTCATCAAACATAAAAATGATACCTAGATCAATTAATTAATCTATTCAAATTAATCGAGAATCAAAAAAATCTTAAGGTTAAAAGACTTAGAAGCGATCATGGTGGTGAATTCGAAAATCAAAGGTTCACCGACTTCTGTAACCTAAACGGATACCACCATGAATTCTCTTGCCCTAGGACCCCTCAACAAAATGGCCTAGTGGAGCGGAAAAACCGAACTCTACAAGAAGCCGCTAGGACCATGTTGAACGAATACGACCTACCTGATAGGTTTTGGGCAGAAGCCGTTAGCACGGCTTGCTATGTCCAGAATAGGATCCTTATGGTAAAAAGGCACCTTAAGACCTCGTACGAGATTTATCACAATAAAGTACCCAACATCAAGTACTTTAGGGTATTTGGATGTAAAGTACATATCTTAAACACTAAGAACCACCTAGGGAAATTCAAATCCAAAACCTCCACCGGAATCTTCTTAGGATACTCAACCACGAGTAGGGCCTATAGGGTATATAACCATGATACCCTTAAAGTCGAAGAGACTATTAATGTAGTGTTCGATGAAGTACCCGAACCTACAAAACCCTTAATGACCCCAAGTGTTGAGCCCACTAATACCAAACTCATCTCCGACCCTGAGATCGAGTCTAATCCACATCAACCAACTTCTCTTGTCGACCAAGTGACAAGTGATCCGAGTCAAACTAGTGTTCAACCAAGTCACTCAATTGATCAAGCATTAGGTGACACAAACCAATCTAGGATTCAGACTAACCACCCTATCGATCAAGTGATAGGAGATCCTAATCTAGGAGTTCGAACTAGAGCATCCTATAAGAACCTTAGTCAAATTTCCTTAATTTCAAAGATAGAACCCAAATCAATTGAACAAGCTCTTCTTGATCCCGATTGGATTATTGCAATGCAAGAAGAGCTAGCTCAATTTACTAGGAATGAAGTGTGGGAATTAGTACCACCACCTAAAGACAAAATGATAATTGGAACAAGGTGGGTGTTTCGAAATAAGCTTGATGATAAAGGTGAAGTAGTTAGAAACAAGGCTAGGTTAGTCGCCAAAGGGTTTAGTCAAGTCGAAGGCTTAGATTACGAAACCTATGCCCCGATGCTAGACTCGAATCCATTCGAATGTTGCTAGCTTATGCCGCACATCGAGGATTTAAGCTATTTCAAATGGATGTTAAGTCGGCATTCCTAAATGGATACATTAAAGAAGAAGTTTATGTTAGCCAACCCCCCGGATTCGAAAATCTAGATAAACCCGACCATGTTCTAAAACTTAAGAAAGCTCTCTATGGACTTAAACAAGCTCCTCGAGAGGCTTGATACGAAAGACTTCCATCTTAAGTCAAAAGGGTTTAACCAAGGCTTAGTTGACCCAACTCTCTTCAGAAAAACCTTAGGTAAAGAAATATTCATAGCTCAAATTTATGTAGATGATATAATTTTTGGAACCTCTAACTCAAATTACTTAAACGAGTTCGCTTTCACTCATGGAAAGTGAGTTCAAATGAACTTGGTAGGCGAGTTAAGTTTCTTTTAGGTCTACAAATTAAACAAACTAAGGATGGTACATACCTATATCAACAAAAATACACTAAGGAGTTAATTAAAAGATTTGGAATGCAAGACGCTAAGATAATAAACACCCCAATGGCGATTAATGTTAACATAGGAGAAGACCTAGAAAGTAAGTCCATTGACTTAAAGTACTATAGAGCGCATAGGAAGTCTCCTATACTTAATCATGAGTCGACCGACATCCTATTCGCAAGTAAGTATGTGCGCTGTGTTTCAAACCTGTGCTAAGGAGTCTCACCTAACCCTAGTTGCCGTTTATCCTTAGATATCTTAAGGGTACACTTAACGCTCGGTATTTGGTATCCTAGATCTACCGAGTTCAACTAATCTACCATCTGATTCGGACTTATGCCGTAGTAAGCTCGATAGAAAGAGCACGAGTGGTTGTTGTCAACTTCTACCGAGTCTAGTGAGTTGGTGCAGAGGAAGCAACACGTGTTGCTTTATCTACCACCGGAATACATCGCGATGGGTGAGTGTGTCACGCACTTCTTTGGATGAAGCACACTCTCCGCGACTTTAAGTTAGACTTTACGAATACTAAACTTCACGTAGATAACATTAGTTCAATTAATCTTACAAAAAATCCGATATGTCACTCTAGGACCAAACATATAGAGGTCAAACACCATTTCATTCGAGAACATGTGGCCAACGGAGCCATACAACTCGAATACGTCGAATCAAAGTCTAACTTGGAGATATTTACTAAACCCCTACCCGAAGCCGAATTTAGTCTATTAAGACGAAAATTGGGCATGTGCATAATAGAATAGGTACTTGCAAATTATATGTTCTTACTACTATTTCTTTAATTTCATGGAACTAGCATAGGACATACCTTAGATATCATGCACCTATAGATTTAAGGAGCCAGTACATCTCACAACACATAGGACTAATGTGTTTGTGTACTTAGCCACGTAGATGGGCGTGAGATGTTAGGTCCTTACTCCTGGTTCCAGATGTAGAGCTAGTGCATCGCTATGAACCACGGAGTATAATCATACATACTAACCGACTCTGACCAGGACTGGTTGATCTTTCATATCAATCAAGCCAAATATGAGTCGAACATTTTATAGATGAAATTATTTTCAGTATATTATTTTCGAAATAATGTGGAACATGCATGGACTTTAAAATTAAAACCTTTTTTTTCACACACACACCCTCACTCTTTTCGATATATGGAAAAAGGGGGAGAAAAAGGCCAAAGTTAAGGGATTTTTTTTATGGCCAAGGCTTACTTACTTAACTTTAAGTTAACGAAACAAGTTAAGGGAATTCTTAACTTAAACACATTTAGTTAACTTGTTTTCGTTAACAATACAAAAAGTAATTTACTTAACTCTTAGTTAATTTGTTAACAAAATGAAAGTAAAGGCCAAGGTTAAGAATTTTTTTTTGATTTCTTAACTTATTTTAAACCCTATGGCCAATATTAAGTGATTTCAGTTACTTAATTCTTTTTTAGTAGCAAATATCAAGGGGGAGAGTTAAAACTCTTTCTCAAGTACTCACCCTCGGTCAAGGGGGAGCACTTGAAAAAGAGTTTTTATATACTCCTGCACATTCATGCATATCTCTTACTCAGTTTACTTAATGCACTTAATTTGTCTTTCTTAACTTTGTATGTGGGTTTGCCATAAATCAAAAAGGGGGAGATTGTTGGTGCAGTAGGCACCTAAGTCGAACCTGGGTTTTGATTATAGCAAACGATACAAAGTTAAGCTCATATCGTTATCTCACGAGCTGAATCGAGTGTGCAGAAGATTGATATAGCTGGAGCTGAAGGCTAGCGACACCCGGAGGAAGCCGCGGTGGTCGGGCGACACTCGAGTGACTTCGGAGGGAGCCGAAGGAATCGAGTGGAAGGCCGGAAGCAAAAGCAACACGTAAGTATCGAGGTAAGCTCGTGTGTGCGAGCGTAAGTGAGGTCGTATCCTCCTTACGGGGATGATCTTAAGCGTAGATCCGACCAGAGACATCCCATCGATGGTCCAGGTCGAGATCGGACGGTCGAAGGCCGTCGAAATAATGTTTTCTTTGAGCTAACTTTGCCCTGCAGCTAGCATCAGTCGACTGCCAGCTTGGAGGACTCGACTGCCGTCAAACAGTCGACTGCCAAAGGTCAGCACTCGACTGATGCTGCCATCAGTCGACTGATGATGGCCATCAGTCGACTGATGGTCAATGATCAGATTCGAGGAGTCAAGGCTTATCACCCCATTTCAAGGAGGTTTTGTGCCCAATTCCTATTGGTTGAAGACCCATTCGATGAGGGGCTTAAAGGCTATAAAAGGAGGGCTTGTCCTAGGGTTTTTCATCAATTAAAAAGCTTCCAAGTGCTTCCGATACGCTCCGACTCTCCGACATCCCTACGACGAAGCGCTGCCGAGACGACGACTAGAGCTTCAACCTCCAACCTTTGAAGTCGTCGGTAACGAAAAGTTTGAATTATAATTCAGTTTATAAGTTGTTCTTCTTTTCAAGCTTTAAATCATATCAAGGAGAGGGGAAGTGTCCCTCTACCTTGAGCTTTTTTCATTTTGTGTATCCGTCTAACTCCTACCTCCAACGAGGAGGAGTTTTTTAGTAGATTGACCTCCGTACGTGGTCAAGGACCACTAGGGCCTTGGAGTAGTAGCCTTCGGCTACGAACCAAGTAAAACCTTTGTGTCTATTGTCTTTTATTTTTGTTTATTTTTTCGCTGCGTATATTTGTCTTGAAATGAATTCGAAAGAAAAATTTCTATCGCTATTCACCCCCCCTCTAGCGATCCGATCGATCCAACAAAATATTCATTGAAAATGATTAGAAAATTTGACTATGGTGAAGAATCAACTTTCAAGGGAGGTTAAAGTTCAAGTTTGAACTTTTACCCTTATTTTTTATGGTTTAGATTTTCTATAGGCTTAGGAACTCTCCAATGACATTGTTGGTACAATGGTCAAGGGGGAGTTTGTCCATCAAGGTATGATGGATGTTTTTTTTAAGGGGGAGAATGAAGGATTGCCTCTCATTTAGTGATAAGGGTTTTATCACTAAGAAGAGTGAAGGCACTAAAATGATTTTAGACCAAGGGAGAGCATGAAGGATATCATTAGAAGATGAGGCATGGACACCCTTGGTAGGCTTTTTGATGTATGCCAAGGGGAAGAAATGAGGGTTTAAGTTAGGAAAACCTTCATTATACCTTGGCATAAGAAGAGTCAAGTTAGGCTTATAGGATAGCCGAACTCAGAGGTATTATCACCTAACTTAAAGGTATTGTCAAACATTGAAAATGGGAAGATTGTTGGTGCAATTGGCCCAGGTCACGATTGACCAGACTCGAGTAGGATTTTTGTTAAGGATCCTTTGTATGGCTAGAGGGGGGTGAATAAATTCTTTTGATTTCTACACAAACAATTAGAAGAAGCAAAAACAAATCGAAAGCTTACTAATGAAAGATAAAGAAAACAATCGCTAACACAAGTTATTTAATGTGGTTCGGAGATGACACTCCTACTCTATGCAATCCTTAAGGTGAATCACCCCTTTCAAGCCTTCACTAGAAAACTCCTTTTGATGAGAACACCAATGTGGTGAAGCCTTGTTTACAATACACACTTTTCTTCTTACAAGATAATTGAATTGAGATAAGGAAGAAGAGGTTAAAGAACTTAAAAAGCTTAGAAGAAGGCTTGGAGAGCTTAGGATGAAAATTCAGAATAAGAGCACTATCCATCTTCAAGCTCCCCAAACCCCTTCCTATAGAAATCAGGCATTTCTGCCCATTGTACCCGGTGTCAGTTGACTAGTGTTATTGTTGATCGGATCCAATGGCTTCTGATGAAGCCTGATCACGATCATCACCACTCAACGCACACTTGATCAGTCAACTGCCCAAGCCAACAGTCGACAAAAAAAAGCTTCTGTGCTTGTGTCCACTTAAACTAGTCGACTGCCAATCCATGTTAGTCGATTGAAAGTGTCCACCGAGGATCGTATTCACATTAGTCGATCGATAGAGCATAGCTCGCCAGAGGCAATGACTACTCGACTAATCGACTAGGTCATAACCCAATCGATCGCTTGAGTCAATTTTGAGTTATCAAAAAGCAAACACTTAACCACGCTATAGCAATACGTAACCAAACCATCGAACACCTCAAGTATGACTATTTCATACTTGAAACCAACCCTAAGCCTAGACTAAATCTTCAAGCTCCTCCATCAGCCTCGAGCCTCATGATCCCTCTAAGTCCACGACTCCTTCATCCTTGGGCTTGCTTTCAGTAGCTTCCTTTGATTTTGTCATGCTTTGGGTTCCTCCTTTTGGAACCCAAGGTCCGCTTGGACTTTAAGCCACCAAGACTATATTCTTGGACTTATACCATCAAGATCCACTTGGAATTATGTCACCAAGACTACATGCTTGGACTTATATCACCAAGTCCTCATTCTTAGACTTTTCTTGCCAAACTTCACCCTTGGACTTTCTTTGTCAAGTCTTTACACTTGGACATCCTTTGCCAAGATTCACACTTAGACTTTTCTGTCACTGAAACATCCATGTTAGATCACAAATATTGCCTAACTATAAATGATTATCCAAATATCAAAAGATTAATACTTAGAGCATTCTTTCACTAATAGTTTTGATGTTTGACAATAGACATTGATAATGGATTGACATATTATTTGACAATATACTTTGACCATATGACTAGTGCATGATTGGAATATCCAAGGATATATGGGGGAGATTGTTATGAGGAGGAGATTGTTGAAGCAATCAACCTCAGGTCAAGGTTGACCAAGCTCGAGTGAGACTCGAGTAGAAGTCCAAGTATGAATACTTGGCAAAGAAAAGTTCAAGTGTGAGTCTTGGCAAGGAAAAGCCCAAGTATGGATACTTCACAAAAGAAAAGTCCAAGGGTGTAGCCTTGGTCAAATAAGTCCAAGGGTGTAGTCTTATCAGCGAAAGTCCAAGTATTGAGGCTTGGCAATGGAGAAGTCCCGAGGCGCGACCTCTTGTCAAAGGTAGACCCATTAATATGACAAGGCCGACATAAGCACTTGAAGGCTAGGGCAAAGGGTGAGGAGTTGTAGACTCGAACAAAGGTCTTGAGGCTGATGGAAGTGGCTACAAGGCTGAGGTCTAGGATAAGGGTACCCAATTGCATGACAAAGCTGATTGAAGCACCTGAAGGCTATCATGAAGGGTTAAGGAGTTGTAGAGGACTCAGATAGGTCCTAAGGGTGTGAGACTGATGGAGGTGGCTAGAAGGGTTAGGTCTAGGCCTAGGATGAGTATCAAGTATGAGGAGATCATACTTGGGTTAAACCACATATTTGAGGTTTACTAGTTGACTGGTGGTATTGACCAGTCGACTGGTCGAGTTCACGACACTCAGGAGACCTACTTGACTTGGGCAGTCGACTGAGGTTATGATCTATTCAATTGGTGGAGTAGTCGATTGAGGTTTGACTGTTGACTGATGCTTTAGCAGTCGACTAATGGGTTAGACCAATTGACTGGTCACTGGTAAATGACTGCAATGGATGGGCAGTAGACTGACCTTAAGTGGTCAGGGCACAAAAGGGTTCGTAGTCGACTATTGGCTCATGGAAGTCACTACTAGGTCAAGGCAGTCGACTGGTCGGGGAGAATCCAACATTGATTAGTCCGTTATGAGACAATGGTACTGTGGGAAGTTGACTGCTGCGTAAAGATAGTCCACTGTCAAGTAGAAAAATCAGCCCAATATGTGCTTTAAATGGATATCATAATAGAGGTTTTGAGCTGGGGTTCTTAGGAGATTTTGAGGCAAAGTGCTACTGCATTTCAGGTCTTTAAATGTATCCAAAGCAACCAAACAAGCCCTCAAGCAAAGCTCACTTCTTGTAAAGTGTTTGATAGGGGATTGATTCCCGCTTCGGTTGCTCGTGCATGGCAATCTTATCTACGTCCTTGGATTAAAAAAATAATCCTTGATGAAGACGAATTACCCAAGCAACCGATCCATCATCGTGCTATTCAGTTTGAGTGGTCTTTTGAACAAACTTGTTGTTCAAGCAACCTAACTCTTTTCCTCGATTAGCCGCGCAATAGATGATGTACAGATCGCTGGTTTTTGTATTTAACTTCGGGGTCCAAGGAAATTAGGCACATGCATTATACAAAAGAACTAAATAAATATAAACAAGATTATACCTCTTGATCTTCTATTGTATGACCTATTCTCCTCTTGAACGTTGTATGGGCAATGATCCTCCAAGAGTTGAAATTTCTTAAATCGCATTCTTCCCTTCCTTCCTCGCTCCGAGCAAAGGGAAGAATAACCAAATCCTTCTTCTCCTTTCTTGCGCCAACTGCCAACCACCAAGGTTGGTGTCTGCTAGCCCTAAGGAGAGGGAGAAAGTGTGGGCGCCGACCAAGAGCTCCAAAGGAAGAAACCCTAACTCTTGCCGCTGGCCAATAGAGAAAGAAAGGGTGGAGGTTACTGCCAGCCAAGTGGAGAGGAATAAGCTTGTTGCCGTCGGCACACAAGAGAGGAAGACAAGGAAACCCTAGGAAAACCCTAATTCCTAGTGTCGCACAAGCCTCTCATTGCCAACTCCAAACCCTAGCCTCCCCAAGAATCTTGTCGCCCACTCCAAAACCCTAATCTCTAAAAGGATATCTCCCATGCCCAAGGCTTGAAACCTTATTTATAGATTTCGCCCAAGCCTCCTTTTAATTGTGTCCATTGGATCTATGTTTCATGAGGGTTTTAATAGGCTACAATAGGGACCATGAGGAGGAGTTGGATCTTGGCCACCCAATTGATTCGAACCACACAAACCCGATCCATTAATGATGATCCATTCCACTAGAGGATTATCATTGATCTACCTCACCAACCCTCATAAATAAATATGGGCTCTATATATTAATTGTACAAAAGTCTCCTCGTGTTTAAGATATCGAATGTCCGTCAATTAATTAATTTACTGATGATTAATTAATCAACATCAAACTCCATAAGTAGTACCACTCAACCTTATCATCATGCCGGACCAAGTCCACCTGTAGGATTTACTTGATGATCCTTATGAGCTCTTATCATCCTAATACATAGGACACGGTTTCCTCCTATAATCAATGACACACCATATAGATAATATTATTTCTCAACTTACCGAGCCTATCGATTTAATTTATAAATCTCGCCCATTGGTAATCAAAGAAATAAATACTAAGTACATGTGCCCGTTATTATATCAGGATTAAGAGCATGTACACCATAATATCTGAGGTCTGATTCAATTATGTAGTTAGCAATAAATTGAATCACCTCTAAGTCGGTTCTGCTCAATACACACAAAGTGTACTAGTGTAATTCTATGGTCAAGACAAACCAATACCAAATTACAATACAACCATACCAATGGTTTGTCCAAAACCATCTCAATTTTGAGCCTCTACTTATACTCTACAAGGAACTGATAACATGATCTTCTGTGTGACACCACACAATATTATCTACAATGTACAATATTAGCCAATATGCATAACTCTAAATATGCAAACAATGATCATGTGATTCTTCTTTCAAAAATAAAGATGTTCATACAAAGAATAGACTTTTCAGTATACATCCCAACAATCTCCCACTTATACTAAAAAACTATGTTGTCCTCATACTGTCATATATCTGATTCCCATTCCCTCCACATGCCTATCAAAAGCTCTCGCTAGAAGGTCCTTAGTGAAAGGATCTGTTGGTGTAACAATACCCCAAGCATTTATATGTTTTGATGTTTGGATAATCATCTAAGTTAGGCAATACTTTGTGATCTAATTGTGAACGTGGTTAAGTGATAGGAAAATCCAAGTATGAAGACTTGGTAAAGGCAAAGTCCAAGTGTGATCTTAGCAAAGGAAGTCCAAAGGCAAGTCTTGGCAGCATAAGTCGAAGTATGTAGTCTTGGCGGCGTAAAGTTCAAGCACGCTTTGGCAAAGGGAACCCAAGACATGACAAAACCGAAGGAAGCTCTTGGAAGCAAAGCGCAAAGGATGAACAAGTCGCGGACTCGGAGGGATCCTGGAGGCGCAAGGCTTAAGGAAGAGCTAGAAGGTTGAGTCTTGATCTAGGGGGTCAATTCAAGTATGAATTATTCATACTTGATGAGTATCAGTCGACTGACATGATGTATCAGTCGACTGATGAGGTGCTCGACTGAGTCAGGCTAAAACCCTGATGATTAGTCGACTACCAATACTGGCAGTCGACTAATCAGGTCGATGACACCCACAGAATGGAGTCTCACTCGACTCCGTGTGGCGATCACTCGACTAATCACTTCATCAGTCGACTGATGAAGTGATCAGTCGACTGATCAGGCGACCGTTGGAAATGGAGGCTACGTATCTCTGCGGATTTGCTTCGTCAGAAGCCGTTGGCTTCGGCGGCAGTCGACTGATGTTGTACATCAGTCGACTGATCGTACCCCAATGGGAAAAACATCCCTCTCTCTATAAAAAGAGGGTTGGTGGTGGCTTTGAGGGCTAATGCTTACATTCTAATCTTTCTCTCAAGCCCCCATAAGTTTTCTAAGCTTTCAAGTGTTTAATTCCCTTCCTCCTCTCTAATCTTCATCTACATCCTTTGTAAGAAGAGGAGGGTTTGTAAAAGAGAAAGCTTCTTAGTGGAATCGCTTGGGTTGATCCACCTTAAGGATCGCCGTGGAGTAGGAGCGTTATCTCCGAACCACGTAAAGGCCTTGTGTTAGCATTGTGTTTTCATTTCTATTTATATTGTATTTGTTGTGCTTCTGTTAACAATTCTTGTAGAAACGAAAACGAGCTATTCATCCCCCCTCTAGCTTCCAATGATATCTTACAAGTGGTATCAGAGCCCGGATCGCTTCGGACGACTTAACCATCAACCGGAGCATAATGGCATTTCAAGAGGGGTATAGCACGGTGAGGCCTCCTTTCTTCGACAGCAATGACTTTGGCTACTAGAAAGGTAGGATGGAGTATTATCTTATGAACGATATTGAAAATTGGTTTAGCGTTGTAGATGGTTTCGAGAAGCCGATCGATGAACACGGAGCACCCATACCAACCAAGGATTGGACGAGGGACATGGCCATGAAAGCTGAAGCCAATGCCAAAGCAACAACCACACTTCAATGTGGGTTGTCAAAAGAGTAACTAAGCAAGGTGGGGCCTTATGAATCGGCGAAGGAGCTTTGGGAGAAGTTAATTGAGCTCAATGAGGGATCAAAGGAAACAAGAAGAGCCAAGAGAGATCTCTTAATAGGCCAACTTCAAAGATTCGCCATGAAGACCAATGAGACCGTGGGCCAAATGCACGGTCACTTCAAGGAAGTAGTCAACGGACTACATGTGATAGGTGAGAAGGTCAACAACTGAGACCTTGTAAGGTATGTACTCCAAGCCTTCCCTAGAACAACCTTTTGGGCTTCAATGGTAGAGTCTTATAAGGTCTCTAGGGATCTCTCTTTGGTTAAATTAGATGAGTCATTTTGTGAATTTGAGTTGCACGAGCAAGCTAACACTTCATCCAAAGAGAAAGGTGTAGCTATTTTTGTAGGAAAGAAGGAGAAGAAAGAAGTGTCTTCCTCATCCGAATTTGAGGAAGATTCATCTAGTAGTGAAGATGAGCTATCGGCAAGCGAGGAGGCTCATTATGTCAAGAAGTTTTGTGGGAGGTCAAGGAAACTCACCAAGAAGGATGTGAGGAGGATGTTCCAATCCTCAGAAGGTAAGTCTTCTAGTAGTTCAACTCCTTCATCTAATGTTGTTTGCTATGGTTGCAATAAGAAGGGGCACATCAAGCCAAATTGCCCAGACTTAAAGAAGAAGGAGGACAAAGAAAAGAAGCATAAAGAGAAGAAGGAAAAGAAGGAGAAGAAGAAGAAGGAGACAATGATGGCTCAAATATGGGACACACTAAGCTTGGAGGACTCTTCCAATGATAAAGAAGTGTGTCATGCCACCCGGAACCTAGCTCTCATGGCTTTGGAGGAGGAAGCCGGAAGCTCAAGTGAGGAGTCTTCATCCTCTTCTTCAAGCGACAAATCATCATCAAGTGATGATGAGGTAAGCAACTCCCCTAGGGTAGATTTACTTTACAAAACCATTGCATGCCTTCAAAATGCCTTAAATAGATCAAAAACTAGGATTAAGGACTTAAAGGTAGAAATTTAGTCACTTAAAAATGTAGAACCACTTTGTGATGATGCATGTACACTTAGGAATGAGAATGATGAACTTAGGAAGGAAATAGGTGATTTACATGCATGTTTAGAAAGGTTCACAAATGGGCCCAAGTATTTTGATATGATTCTTAGGGACCAAAGAGCAATTTATAACAAGGCCGGCATATGATACAAGCCTAAGGAAAAAAAAGTAGCCTTTACCTCTCTAGTTAGTAGAAAACCAACTATTAGGAGCAAGGCTAGAAAGGCTTGGGTCCCCAAAAGTTATATAGTTGATGCTATTGGTCCTAAAATTTGGGTGCCTAAGGCTTGCATTTTTCATGTTGTATAGGTAGAAGAACCAAGCTTATGGATTGTTGATAGTGGGTGCTCAAAATACATGACCGGTGATGAGAGCAAATTTTCCACCATCAACCACACTAGCAAGGGGAAAGTGTCTTTTGGAAATAGTGGTAAACTTAAGATCCTAGGAAAAGACACAATTGAGGTATCCCCAAAACTTGCCATTCATAAAGTGTTATTAGTTAAAAATATGAAATTTAATTCACTTAGTGTAAGCCAACTATGTGATGCAAATTTTGATGTTCAATTTGACTCTTCAAAATGTTTTATAAGACACAAAACCTTAATTGATTGCATGCTAGTAGGTTTTAGAAAATCAAACATATACTATGTTGATTTATCCTATGCTACTAATGCTTCTACTAAGTGTCTTATTGCAAAAGAGGAAGAGAGTTGGCTTTGGCATAGGAGGCTAGGGCACATAAACATGAAGAACATAGCCAAAATAGCCAAAATGAAGTTAGTCAAAGGGTTGCCAAAAGTCAAGTTTCTCAAGGACAAAATGTGTGATGCATGCCAAGAAGAGAAACAATCAAAAACATCACACAAAGGTAAAACTTTACTTAGTATCGCCTTACCGTTAGAACTATTGCATATTGACTTATTTGATTGTCATAGTACCCCTTCCATGATTGGTAGTAAATATTGCTTAGTGATTGTAGATGATTTTTCTAGATTTACTTGGGTATTTTTCATGAAAAATAAGGATGAAACTCTAGGAATAATCATAGGATTTAGCAAGAGAGTAGAGAATGAAAGGAAACTCAAAATCAACCGGATTCGTAGCGATCATGGTGGAGAATTTGAGAGTTCCAACTTCTCATATTTTTGTTTAGAACAAGGGTACAAGCACAAATTTTATTTTCCTAGAACACCCCAACAAAATGGGGTTGTGGAAAGGAAAAATCGTGCCCTATAAGAAGCAGCTAGGACTATGCTTAATGCATACTCTTTACCTAGCTACTTGCTATATCCAAAATAGGGTTTTAATTCATAGGTTTTAAGGAAAAACTCCATTTGAATTGTGGAATGGTACAATTCCAACAATTCATTATTTTAAAGTCTTTGGATGCAAAGTTTATATTTTAAACACCAAAGACAACCTAGGCAAATTTGAGCCCAAAGCGGATGAGGGAATACTAGTTGGATACTCATCCACTAGTGTAGGGTATAGAGTTTATAATAAAAGAACTCAAAAGATTGAGGAATCTTCAAATGTCTAATTTGATAAAACCTCTAATACATACCCTAGGAAATCCCCCATTGATGATGATATTAATGACAAAAATCAAGAAATTACCCAAAAATTTCAAGATTTAACTTTAGGGGGTAATGATCAAGGGGGAGAGTTGAATCAAGGGGGAGTAAGAGGTGATTCCGATGATGAAAGAAGAATTGAGGATAATCATGATCAAACTCAATCTAATACACCTCCTAGAACATTAAGAGTACATCAAAATCACCCTCTAGATCAAATTGTCGGTGAATTATCTAAAGGAGTTAGGACTGGGTCATTTCATAGGGATCCCTCTAGTTATATAGCCCTAATTTCCCAAATTGAGCCCAAAACAATCAAAGATGCATTACTTGATCCGGATTGGATCTTAGCAATGCAAGATGAATTGGCTCAATTTGAAAGGAGTCAAGTATGAGAGTTAGTTCCTAGACCCAATGAAAACACCATCATTACTACAAGATGGGTCTTTAGGAATAAACTAGATGACCAAGGTAATATTTCTAGGAATAAGGCAAGGTTAGTTGCAAGGGGTTTTAATCAAGTTGAAGGACTTGACTATGATGAAACATATGCCCCGGTTGCTAGATTAGAGTCTATTAGGATCCTATTAGGGTATGCCTCTTATATGGGTTTCAAACTCCATCAAATGGATGTTAAATCGGCATTCCTAAATGGGTTCATTAAGGAAGAGGTATATGTAGAACAACCTCCCGGGTTTGAGAGTATAGAATATCCAAACCATGTATACAAGCTTGGGAAAGCTTTATATGGGTTGAAACAAGCTCCCCGGGCTTGGTATGAAAGATTATCATCTTTCCTAATCTCTAAAGATTTTAGAAGGGGTAGTGTAGATCAAACTTTATTTATAAAGTCAACATCAAAGGACATCTTTGTAGCCTAAGTATATGTTGATGACATTATCTTTGGGTCAACAAATGATGATCTTCTTCAAGACTTTATCAAAAATATGGAAAAAGAGTTTGAGATGAGTCTAGTTGGGGAACTAAATTTCTTCCTAGGACTACAAGTCAAACAAACAAGTGAAGGAATTTATATTTACCAAATCAAATATGGTAAGGAAATGATTAAGAAATTTGGTTTGGAAAATTCTAAAGTAGTGTCAACGCCTATGGCAACTAATACAAAAATAGATAGTGATAATGAAGGAAAACAAATTGACCTTACACTCTATAGGAGTATGATTGGTAGTCTCTTGTACCTAACCGCTAGTAGACCCGATATATTATTTGCAGTTGGTATGTGTGCTAGGTACCAATCATGTGCCAAAGAATCCCATTTAGTTGCCGTTAAGAGAATCCTAAGATATATTAAAGGCACACTAAATGTAGGACTATGGTACCCTAGGACTAGGTCTTTTGATTTAGTTGGGTACACCGATTCTGATTATGCCGGTTGCAAATTGGATCGGAAAAGTACTAGTGGTGGATGTCGATTCCTTGGGTCCTCCCTAGTTAGTTAGAGTAATAAAAAGCAACCTTGTGTTGCCCTATCCACCACCGAGGCCGAGTATGTGGCTATGGGTGGTTGTGTAGCTCAACTACTATGGATGAAACATACTTTAGAGGACTATGAGCTATCTTACTCCAACATGAAAGTATTTTGTTATAATGTGAACACCATAAATTAGACCAAAAATTCGGTGCATCACTCTAGGACCAAGCACATTAAAGTGAAACATCACTTCATTAGAGATCATGTGGCTAAGGGGGACATTGAGCTTAATTACATTGAATCCAAGTCCAACCTAGCCGACATCTTTACCAAGGCTCTCCCCGAAGTAGAATTTTCATCACTTAGGAGAGAACTTGGGATGTGCTTAGTTGAATAAAGGTGTAGGTTTGCATGATCCTATAGAAATCCTAGGATTTATACCTTTTAAGCATCTCACAAAATACCTAAGAAACCATGATTTTTGTATTGAGCCACTTAGACAACATGTGAGATGTTAGGAAGATGCACTTGGTTCATCATGCTTATTATGATGCATGACTATGAACCAAAGTGCTATCTAGAGACATTAATCCTTCATTAGACCAATCATTGGGAAGGCTTATACACAATTAATGTGCATATAGCTCCAAGAATATGATTGGAAATGTCAAATAAAATATAATTTAAACTATGTTTCTCAAACTTTGGAAAACAGTTTTCAAATGGAACACAAAAGTGATACAAAGTTTGCTAAACCATTAGAACTTTTGATAGTTTCTAAGATTGTATCAATAATGAAATATGGAAAATATATATTTTTCAAATTATTTTTTTTTGATAAAGGATGATTTCAGAAATGTGTACACAAAATTTCGTGATTTTTTGAGGTCTCTAGAGTTTTTAACGCATTTTTGAAATTAATTTAAAAAAATTTGATTCAGTATCATATCGAATCGACTTAGAAATCACTGATCGATACTCTATTTTTTCTACAAATTCAGCCCATTTCCTGGTTTTGGTTGTAATTCTTAAGTGTTCTAACCCTAAGTATGATAATCTTCAGCAACAAGAAGGTTTAGGACTGACTGATGCAGTGTTTTAGGGGGAGAATCATAATCTATATATTTTCATTCCCTACACTCATATATTTAGCTAAGAGTCCATGTCTCAAAATAGATTTTCAAAACCATTTTAAAATAATTTTAGAAAACCTTGGTGAAGTTTATCTTTTGATAACAATCACCATTGAAGAAGTTGATACAAAGTAGATCAAAAACTTTAAAGTTTTTAATGGTTTTTGAACTTTGTATCAATCTCCTATTTTAATGGTTAAAATATTTTTCCAAGATTTTTCACTGATTGTATGTATTATAAGTGTTATACATATGAAATTTTATGAATTTTCAAGCTATGTATAATTACTTAGGATTTTTCAAACTCGGATTCTGATAACTGAAAAATTGGGTTCTTGATTATCGACGCCTACAAGGCATTGTGATGGGCCTGATTGCCACGAGAAAACCTGGCCCCAAGCGCACGCCTTGGCGAAAAAACCGCTCTGGCAAAATTGCTTGGCGACAAAACCACCCTGGCAAAACCGCCCTGGTGCCCTGGCGCACGATGACACTGCCCTGGCGAAAACATCTCTGGAAGAAACTGCCCTGGCGGAAAACCGCCCTGGCAGAAGTGCTCGCGCGATCGCCACGTGCCCCTGGTACGGCACACGCCAAACGCTCTGGCGAATCGCCGCAAACCTGGCAAAAGTGCCTTGGTCAAACTTCCACAGCGCACTTATCAGCACTTCAATCGATTCGAGGGACTCATTATTTTCTAAAAAGTAGCTTCATTTCCTGGTATTCAGTGTACTTTTGATGTCCTATATCTATGGCATGATACTCTTCATTATAGACAAGTTTTAAGGACTGTTTTATGTAATGTTTTATGGGGAGTTTCCGCATCTCAAAATTTTTCATCCCCTTAACTTATATTGTTGGTGCAAAGTTAGGATTTAACCTCCAATTCTTTGTTAGGCTTTGCTCCACATGTTTTTCATTCATCATGAACCATATCTTGGATTAAGGGGGAGCTTAATTTCAATTTCATGCCTTAGTTCAAGATACACCAAACTTCACTCTTTCATGCAAAATTATGTATTTTCTCTTTTTGATGTATGTAAAAGGGGGAGAAGGAATGTTTAAGTTAGAATTCATGTTGAAAATATGATGGAAATATGATTATGTGCATGAATGTCTAAAGATAGAATTCATATTGGAAATATGATTATGTGCATGTTTTAAAGACCTAACTTAAATGATTGCCAAACATAAAAAAGGGGGAGATTGTTGGTGCAACAATGCCCCAAGCATTTATATGTTTTGATGTTTGGATAATCATCTAAGTTAGGCAATACTTTGTGATCTAATTGTGAACGTGGTTAAGTGACAGGAAAATCCAAGTATGAAGACTTGGTAAAGGCAAAGTCCAAGTGTGATCTTGGCAAAGGAAGTCCAAAGGCAAGTATTGGTCGCGTAAGTCCAAGCATGTAGTCTTGGCAGTGTAAAGTCCAAGCACGCTTTGGCAAAGGGAACCCAAGACATGACAAAACCGAAGGAAGCTCTTGGAAGCAAAGCGCAAAGGATGAACAAGTCACGAACTCGGAGGGATCTTGGAGGCGTAAGGCTTAAGGAAGAGCTAGAAGGTTGAGTCTAGGTCTAGGGGGTCAATTCAAGTATGAATTATTCATACTTGACGAGTATCAGTCGACTAACATGATGTATCAGTCGACTGATGAGGTGCTCGACTGAGTCAGGCTGAAACCCTGATGATTAGTCGACTGCCAAGGGCTGGCAGTCGACTGATCAGGTCGACGACGCCCACAGAATGGAGTCTCACTCGACTCCGCACGACAATCACTCGGTTGATCTCTTCATCAGTCGACTGATCAGGCGACCGTTGGAAATGACGACTGTGTATCTCCATGGATTTGCTTTGTCAGAAGCCGTTGGCTTCTACGGTAGTCGACTGATCGTGCCCCAACAGGAAAAACAACCCTCTCTCTATAAAAAGTGGGCTGGTGGTGGCCTTGAGGGCTAATGCTTACATTCTAATCTTTCTCTCAAGCCCCTACAAGTTTTCTAAGCTTTCAAGTGTTTAATTCCCTTCCTCCTCTCTAATCTTCATCTACATCCTTTGAAAGAAGAGGAGGGTTTGTAAAAGAGAAAGCTTCTTAGTGGAATCGCTTGGGTTGATCCACCTTAAGGATCGCCGTGGAGTAGGAGCATTATCTCCGAACCACGTAAAGGACTTGTGTTAACATTGTGTTTTCATTTCTATTTCTATTGTATTTGTTGTGCTTCCGCTAACAATTCTTGTAGAAACGAAAACGAGCTATTCACCCCCCTCTAACTTCCAACGATCCCTTACAGGATCTACCAGGTTATCCTTTGATGCAATCTTGACGACTACAACTTCTACCCGCTTTACAATCTCTCGTATCAGGTGGTACTTGCGCTCTATGTGTTTACTTTCCTTATGGGCTCGTGATTCCTTCGAGTTTGCAACTGCACCATTGTTATCACAATAAATCGTCATAGTTCTTGCAAAACCGGGAATCACATCCAAGTCCATCAAGAAGTTCCTAAGCCATACAACTTCTTTGGCTGCCTCAGACGCTGCCATATACTCAGCTTCCATGGTGGAGTCCGCCATGCATTTATGCTTGACACTCCTCCATACAATGGCTCCACCTCCTAAAGTAAACACAAAACCTGAGGTAGACTTACTGTTATCCCTATCTGATTAGAAGTCGGAATCTGCGTAACCCACAGGGAGTAATTGATCTGCTTGGTATACCAGCATATAATCCCTAGTCCTTCTCAGGTAGTTCAATATATGCTTTATCATAGTCCAATGTCCCTATCCTGGATTACTCTGATATCTTCTAACCATGCCCATGACAAAGCAGATATCCGGCCTCGTACATAACATAACATACATGAGGCTTCCTATCGCCGAGGCATAAGAAACCACCTTCATCTCCTCTATCTCCTTTGATGTTCTAAGACACATCTCTTTAGATAATGGTACTCCATGCCTAAAAGGTAGAAAATCTTTCTTGGAGTTCTGCATGCTAAATCGAGCCAAAATAGTGTCTATGTATGAAGCTTAAGATAAGCACAACATTTTTTTCATGCAATCCCTTATAACCTTGATCCCAAGGATGTGTCCCACTTCTCCCAAGTCCTTCATATCAAACTATTTAGATAACAATACCCTTACATCTAATAACACTTTGATATTGTTGCCAATTAACAAAATGTCATCTACATATAGTACAAGAAATACCACTAAGTTTTTGTCACATCTCTTGTATACACAAGACTCATCCGGACTTTGAATAAATCCATAAGACTGGATTACCTCATCAAAGTGGATGTTCGAAGATCTTGAAGCTTGCTTCAATCCATAAATAGACCGATTAAGCTTGTATACAAGATACTCTTTGCCCTTTGCAATGAATCCCTCTGGTTGCTCCAAATAGATGTTTTCCTCAAGACTTCCATTAAGGAAAGCTGTCTTGACATTCATCTGCCATACCTCATAATCCATATGAGCAGCAATAGACAAGAGAATCCGAATAGACTTAAGCATGACTATCGGTGAAAAGGTCTCCTCATAATCGATACCCTCTTTCTGAGTATACCCTTTCGCAACAAGCCTTGCTTTGAAGGTCTCAACCTTCCCATCTATTCCTCTCTTTCTTTTGTAGATCCACTTGCATCCAATGGTTTTTACACCATTGGGTGGATCTACTAGCTCCTAGACCTAATTTGAATCCATAGATTCTATCTCAGAATTAATTACACTTTACCAAGATACCGCATCTTTATCTTGGATTGCCTCATCATATGTCTAGGGATCAGGTTCATGTTCGCTAGGGACCAAATCAGAAGATTCTCCCAGGAACATAAATCTATCAGGTTGTTTAACAACCATCCCACTATGATGAGGTATCACCTGTGTATCCTCTATGACACGCGGTGCAGTCACTTGTGGTATATCCTCTTGTACCAGTGGTACTGAAGTAGTGACTTCCCCTCTCAATTCCTCTAGAACAATCTTACTCATGGTCTTGTGGTTCATCACATAGTCTTCCTCTAAAAATTTGGCATTTGTGCTAATGATCACATTCTGATCTCTAGGACTATAGAACAAACTACCTTTTGTTCCTCTAGGATAGCCTACGAACATGCGCACTTTTGTACGAGGTTCCAACTTACTAGCATCTGCCTTCAACACATATGCTGGACTCCCCCAAATCTGAATATGTCTCAGACTAGGCTTTCGCCCAATCCACAATTATGTGGGAGTAGAAGAGATAATCTCCCCATTCCTTTTTATAAAAACTCTGTCATTAAAAGAAATAGAATATCCATCCAGAAACAATTCATAAACTGAAATTAAATTCTTTCTAAATGAAGGTACATAAAGGATATTTCTCATAACCAAAGTTTTATTCCTATCAAAAGATAAATAAACATCTCTCACTGCAATAGCTACCACCTTTGTAGCATTGCCCATGTAGATGGTAATCTCTCCTTCAGCCAGTCATTTGGTTTCCTAGAACCCCTGCAAAGAATTACAGACATGATCATTGGCTCCCGTATCTACTCACCAGGTACAGGTAGATAACACCGCTAAACATGTTTCAATGACTAAACGAAAAGATATACCTTTGTTCTGCTTCCGGTTGGGGCAACCTTCTTCCAATGTCTAGTCTGTTTGTAAGTGAAGCACTTGCCTTTCGGCTTCTTCACTCCTCCATGAGATCCTCTCGCCACCTTTGCTCCACCTTATTTCTTTTTCTTCTTGCCTTTCGGCTTAGAAGTCAAAACCTTCTGAGCAACCATGGCCTGAGCCTGAGTATTCTGATGAAAAAGCCCCTCTACCGCTTGGAGTTCTGTCAGAATATCTGCTAACGAATACAACCTCTTATTCATGTTGTAGTTCAGGCGAAACTGCTCAAAACTCCTAGGTAGATATTGGAGAATGATATTGACCTGGGTTTCCTCATCGATCTCAACTCCAAGGAATTCTAGCTCATTCAAATGAGCCATCATCTTGAGAACATGATCCATCACGGGTGTTCCCTCAACCATGGTGGTATTCATCATGTTCCTCATGACTTCCTGCCTAGAAGCCCAATTCTGGTGTTCGAAAAGTTCCTTGAGATTGAGCATCATGTCATAAGCAGTAGACATGGTCTGATGCTGATGTTACAATACATTTGACATAGAAGCCAAAATGTAACACCGCATCATCTCATCAGCCTTGATCCACTTCTTATAACTCTCTTTCTCCTTTTCCCCAGAATCATCCACCGACTTAGGAGGACACTCTTCAAAAAGTACATACTTGTACTTCTCAGGAGTCAAGACTATATCCAGATTCCTTTTCCAATCTACATAGTTAGGTCCAGTAAATTTATTTTTCTTTAGTATCACAGCAAGTGGGTTGAAAGTCATTTTTGAAAAACCTAAGAATCACATAGATCAAAACATTAGATTTAAAAAATTTATTGATTCCTCAAACAATAAAATTAAATCAACCAACACCTCAAAACACCGAGAATATCGTATGCCACGATAGTGTGGACGTATACGAATTCTTCATTTGTAAGAGGAGGTTTTACCCATTAATTTTATTATCCTATCAACCTTACTTTTTGACAAATAAAATTAAGAGTTGCTTCCTTTTCGGCCCTACAAATAAAAGCAGTGACTCCGATGGGGAGGATACTTTTATTTGCATCTAAGTGTTCACCATTACTTTGTACCAAGGCAATTATCTCGGATTATGTGCCTTTCGATGGGGAAGTACACATGCTCCTAAATAATTTCCTAAAACCATATTTGACCTAGTGATCCGCAAAGCAAACTCATTCGATGGGGAGGAAGGCACTCAGAGTCGATGTGTAAGTTTGTTTGCATCATATGTCAAATTATAATGGAGGCCATGAGAATTTAAAAAAAAATATCTCTCTCCCACTTAGTAATTTAAAATTGAAGAATTTTAACTATGCAACCACAACAAGCATATAAATCAAAAGCAATAAATATGAAAAATAAATTTTCCAACTATTATGGCTTTTGTTCTCCAATATGCCTCCAGTCGTGTTGCCACCTCGTCCGCTCCTCCCTACGCCATGTACAAGCCATCCGGAGATCCGAGCCAAGAAAAATTATTTTAATTTACATCCATCGATCCTATACTCCACGAAGGAGTATACATGAAATCTAGATTAAAAGTAATCTAAAATTAAAGAGTGGTTAAACAATGTCATACTTAATTACAAAAATTAAATACTAGCCTCGTCAACCCCGAGGATTCAAATAATATTACAATTACACACATCCAATCACATACACACACATATGGCCATAATAGTTGGATCTTATGCCTGCAACCAACAAGTTAGCCTACGCACATCCTACCATTATCCATCACATATAATATATGATAAGTGCATAAAAGTAACCGAATCCTAAACACACAAAACCAGAAACCGTGGCTATGATACCACTTGATAGGGGATTGATTCCCACTTCAGTCGCACGTGCATGGCGATCCTATCTATGTCCCTGGATTAAAAAAAATAATCCTTGATGAAGACGGATTACCCAAGCAACCGATCCATCATCGTGCTATTCGATTAGAGTGGTCTCTTGAACAAACTTGTTGTTCAAGCAACCTAACTCTTTTCCTCGATTACCCGCGGAATAGATGATGTACGGATTGCCAGTTTTTGTATTTATCTTCAGGGTCCAAGGAAATTAACTGTTGGTGCAGGGGCACCTAAGTCGAACCTATATTTTGATTATGGAAAAAGATGCAAAGTCAAGGATATATCGTTATCTCACGAGCTGAATCAAGTGTGCAGAAAAGTGCTAAAGCTGGAGCTGAAGGCTAGCGACACCCGGAGGAAGCCGCGGTGGTCGAGCGACACTCGAGTGACTTCGGAGGGAGCCAAAGGAATCGAGTGGAAGGCCGGAAGCAAAAGCAACACGTAAGTATCGAGGTAAGCTCGTGTGTGCGAGCGTAAGTGAGGTCGTATCCTCCTTACGGGGATGATCTTAAGCGTAGATCCGACCAGAGACATCCCATCGATGGTCCAGGTCGAGATCGGATGGTCGAAGGCCGTCGAAATAATGTTTTCTTTGAGCTAACTTTTCCTCGCAGAAGCATCGGATCGCCGGCTTGGAGGACTCGATCGCCATGAATCGATCGATCACGAGGTCGGACTGATCGATCGCCATCGATCGTGATGATGGACATCAGTCGACTGATGGTCAAAAGATCAGCCTCGAGGAGTCAAGGCTTATCACCACTTTTCAAGGAAGTTGTGTGTTCATTTGTGATTGGTTGAAGACCCATTCAATGAGGGGCTCAAAGGCTATAAAAGGAGGTCCTGATCTAGAGTTTCTCAACAATTCTAAGCTTCCAAAAGCCTCCGCAAAGCTACAACTCTTCGACAATGAAGTGCTTCTTTTCCGACATCTAGGTCTTAACTTCTTTTCTTTTTGTAACGTCGGTTTAAGCTTTTACTTCAGTTTGTTACTTTAATTCTTTCGGAGCTTTTATCGTAACGAGGAGAGGGGGAGTGTCCCTCTACATCAAGTTTTGTTCTTTATTGTATCGATTAACTCCTACCTCCAAACGAGGAGTTCGTTTAGTATTTTGCCCTCCGTGCGTGGTCAAGGACCACTAGGGCCTTGGAGTAGTAACCAAAGGCTACGAACCAAGTAAAAAGAATTGTCTCTTTTATTTATTGTTTATCTTTCCGCTACAAATTATCTATTCGAGTTTTAACGAACGATTTTGTAAAAGTTTTATCGCTATTCACCCCCTCTAGCGATCCGCTTCGATCCAACATTAGCTACATGCATTATACAAAAGAACTAAATAAAAAAAAACAAGATTATACCTCTTGATCTTCTATTGTATGACCTATCCTCCCATTGAACGTTGTGTGGGCAACGATTCTCCAAGAGTTGAAACTTCCTAGATAGCGTTCTTCCCTTCCTTGCTCGCTCCGAACAAAGGGAAGAATAACCAAACCCTTCTTCTCCTTTCTTGTGCCAACCACCAACCACCAAGGTTGGTGTCCGCCGGCCCTAAGGAGAGGGAGAAAGTGTGGGTGCTAGCCAAGAGCTCCAAGGGAAGAAACCCTAACTCTTGCCGTCGGCCAAAAGAGAGGAAAAGGGTGGAGGTTGCTGCTGGCCAAGTGGAGAGGAAGAAGCTTGTTGCCGCCATCCACAAGAGAGGATGACAATGAAACCCTAGGAAAACCCTAATTCCTTGTGCCGCCCAAGCCTCTCAATGCCAACTCCAAACCCTAGCCTCTCTAAGAATCTTGCTGCCCACTCCAAAACCCTAATCTCCAAAAGGATATCTCTCACGCCCAAGGCATCAAACCTTATTTATAGATTTTGCCCAAGCCTCCTTTTAATCATGTCTGTTGGATCTAGGTTTCATGAGGGTTTTAATAGGCTACAATAGGGACCATGAGGAGGAGTTGGATCTTGGCCACCCAATGGATCCGAACCACACAAACCCGATCCATTAATGATGATCCATTCCACTAGAGGATTATTATTGATTTACCTCACCAACCCCATAAATAAATATGGGATCTATATTTTAATTGTACAAATGTCTCCCCGTGTTTAAGATATCGAATGTCCGTCAATTAATTAATTTACTAACGATTAATTAATCAACATCTAACTCCATGAGTAGTACCACTCAACCTTATCATCATGCCGGACCAAGTCCACCTGCAGGGTTTACATGATGATCCTTATGAGCTCCTGAAGGGGACATCATCATCCTAATACATAGGACACGGTTTCCTCCTATAATCAACGACACACCATGTAAATAATATTATTTCCCAACTTACCGAGCCTATCGATTTAATCTATAAATCTCACCCATTGGTAAATCAAAGAAATAAATACTAAGTACATGTGCAAGTTATTATATCGGGATTAAGAGCATGTACACCATAATATCCGAGGTACGATTCAATTATGTAGTCAACAATAAATTGAATCACCTCTAAGTCAGTCCTGCTCAATACACACAAAGTGTACTAGTGTAATTCTATGGTCAAGACAAATCAATACCAAATTACACTACAACCATACCAATGGTTTGTCCAAAACCATCTTGGTTGTGAGCTTCTACTTATACTCTACAAGGAACTGATAACATGATTTTCTGTGTGACCCCACACACCATGTTATCTATAATGTACAGTATTAGACAATATGCATAACTATAAATATGCAAACAATGATCATGTGATTCTTATTTCAAAAATAAAGATGTCCATACAAAGAATAGACTTTTAAGTATACATCGCAACAGTGTTTTCATTCTTTGTTTTGTATTTCATTTATATCTTGTTGTTTGGTTGTAAGATTATCATTTTATGAGGTTTCTCCACCTCCGGTGTCATATTGAGAAGGAGAAGTTCATTGTGAGGGTAGATCACTAAAGTACCACCGTAGAGTAGGATCTAACGTTCTGAACCACGTAAAATCGCTTTATATTGTGCTTGTTTATTTTATATTATTTCATATTTGTTTGTATTTGTATTTATTTTTGTATATTCTGCTACGCACTAACATTGGTGTAGACAAGCATGAACACGATCTAGTACGATCGAAGAGAGAAATCAATCGACGCTATTAACCCCCCTTTCTCTATCACACCAAATCGTTCCCAACGCTTATTAATATCCCCTTAGCAGTGGATTTTTTTCTTACATGCCTTATAAGCATCAAGATCTTGTCCGTGTTGTGCTATTGAACCATCGACATGTTCTACCATAACCTGATGAACAACCTTCAGAACTTCTTGTTCCTCAAAAATATATTGTATCTTGAGATGCCAGATCATGTAATTATCCCCATTAAGTTTTTCACCCGTGTTGAGTTCAACTATGATATTTTAGTTGTCATAATCTACCATATATAAACACATTATTTAGTTATTCAGTGTAAACATATGTATGCCATTTCTAATTGACTCAATGTAAATCAGAATTGGTTTACAAAATCAAGTGGCATCTATGTTTCCACTCATCATTCATATTTCCATTCTAACCGACATTGATCAACTAATGAACTAATCATTAACATGTCATGATACCAACATAAAATGAACTAATCATCAAATTTACTAATCATGATATAATATAAATGAACTAATCATTTTATAAAATGAGAAAATCATTTACATGTAGATGTTTTTTTAACACATAACAAACTGCATAAATATTGTCAACACATAGCATTCTTTGCTATACATAACCTAAACAACTCTAATAAACTAAATAGGCTATTACTACTCCCACTAAGACACACATTAGTGCAGTAGTAATAAATACTCGCCCTATCTTCCTTGGCTCAACTAGGGCAAACTCAGGTTGATAGACTTCTAGATTCCTTATTGGGTCCACATTTAACTCTTCTACCGAATCCTCTTTTGGATCCTCTTCAATCACCTTAGGATCATGCTAATCCACATTGTGAAGTAACTCAATGCACAACTTAGCAAATGTTATGCACCCTTCGTGGCCCCCCCCATACGTGATGTGCAAATTCATAGAGATTTATCGGCAATGAACGCACCAAAGCTTAAATTCGATAATTGTCCAATATCGAAAACTCTTGCATCTCGAGTCTCCAAAAAAGACGATCGAGCCTCCCTATGTTTCCTCTAACTCCATGAGCAGGGTTGTACACTATCTTTTGGATAGCTTCCCTCAACTTATTTCACAATAGCTCGTGATGGGTCATTGTAGTAATCATCCATGCCATCTAAAATTGAGATTAATCAAGTTAATATAAAACTGACAGACCAGTACAAAACCGACTTAATTCAATTTTTACAGGCTTAAGACCAACACAAATAATCAAGATTTTTTTTTTCCTAATTTTGGGAGTTTTCAATCAATAAGTCTCTCGGATAAGTTGACCCTTACCGAGTACACATTTAACTCTTCTACCTAATCCTCTTTTGGATCCTCTTCAATCACCTTGGGATCATGCTAATCCACATTGTGAAGTAACTCAATGCACAACTTAGCAAATGTTATGCACCCTTCATGGCCCCCCCCATACGTGATGTGCAAATTCATAGAGATTTATCGGCAATGAGCACACCAAAGCTTAAATTCGATAATTGTCCAGTATCGAAAACTCTTGCATCTCGAGTCTCTAAAAAAGGCGATCGAGCCTCCCTATGTTTCCTCTAACTCCATAAGCAGGGTTGTACACTATCTCTTGGGTAGCTTCCCTCAACTTATTTCATAATAGCTCGCGATGGGTCATTACAGTAATCATCCATGCCATCTGAAATTGAGATTAATCAAGTCAATATAAAACTGACAAACTAGTACAAAACTGGCTTAATTAAATTTATATGGTATAAGACCAACACAAATAATCAAGATTTTTTTTCCTAATTTTAGGAGTTTTCAATCAATAAGTCTCTCAGATAAGTCAAGCCCACTGACAACTATTAACTTTGGAAAATAAATTCTGAGTCATCTTGGATTTTATTCGATTGCATCCTTAGTTAATCCTGACTCAACCTCAACCAAAACCAATATTGTAAGTCCCAAGCACCTTCCCAAATTTACTAAACCTATTTTGAGTTGTTTATTTTGAGTCCAAGTTTTTCTAACAACTATTGGGTATTTCAATTATGAGGATAGCCAACCATTGCCAACTATGCCAATCAACCAATGCCGACTTAGTTTCTTGACCATAGCACTCAACAACTTTGTTGAGTGCTTTAAGATCTTGATCACTCGGCCAAACTCAGTTCTGAGCACTAAGACCACAGGTCGAGAACCATTGGGGAGATTTTGTTAGTAATATATGAGAGGTGTCCTAAGGCAATCGCCTTATGGTTGTACCATTTATTTGATAAATGAAGATTTACTATTTGAGTATACATGTTTTCATGTATTTGATTGGATCTCAAACTCATTTACTGAATGTCCATGATACGATTCACAACATGAGAGAATTTGTGATTAGATCACAACTAGTGAGTATCTCTACATGTGTAATTGTGATGTATTAGAATTATCCCTAGTCGATGAATTGATCATTTGGACACCATCGATTCTATTGAGACTAGCACGAAGTGTACTCTTTGGATTAACCAAGCAGCTATTTTTCATTGGTTGGAGACATTGGGATGTCAGGAGTTAATCGTGGATGCTAGTTATGGTAACTAGTTCATTGGATTGACCAGCTGTAAGACTTCATATGATTCACTACATATAAAGATATGTCAATGAAGTCTTTAATACAACTTAAGTGTGATATTCCTTCGACTTGAGGTATTCAAGTTATATTGGTCGCGGAGACTTATGCTTTGACATCTTAAGTAAACATCTTCGAGGAGATGTAGACCCAGGATGATTGGGCATAAGTCAAAGTGCCCGAAGGTGTTTGAATAACCAACACAGGATTACCACTCTTTGCGAGGAGATGTATGTTAGAATGTATACAGAAAGCCTAGCTCTTTTTGTATGAACATTTTATTTTGAAATAAGAATCACATGATCATTGTTTGCATTTTATATATTCATTATATATGTGTGCATATTGTCTAATATTTTACATTGTAGATAACATGGTGCTTGGTGTGGCACAGAAGATCATGTTATCAGTCCCTTCTAAAATATAAGTAAAGGCTCACAACCAAGATGGTTTTGGACAAACCATTGGCATGGTTGTAGTGTAGCTTGGTATTGTTTTATCTTGAACATAGAGTTACACTAGTACACTTAAGTGTATTGAGCAGGACCGACATAGAGGTGATTCAATTTAGTGTTGACTACATAATTGAATCGGACCTCGGATATTATGTTGTACATGCTCTTAATCTCGATATAATAACGGGCACATGTACTTAGTATTTATTTCTTTGATTTACCAGTGGGTGAGATTTAGATGGATTAAATCAATAAGCCCGGTAAGTTGGGAAATAATATTATTTACATGGTGTGTCATTGATTATAGGAGGAAACCGTGTCCTATATATTAGGTTGATGATGTCCCCTTGAGGAGCTCATAAGGTTCATCATGTAAACCCAGCTGGTTGACTTAGTCAACATGATGATAAGGTTGAGTGGTACTACTCGAGGAATTAGATGTTAATTAATTGATGGTCGATCAATTAATCAATTGGACATCGATATCTTAAACACGGGGAGATAAATGTACAAATAATATATGGAGCCCATATTAATTTATGGGGTTGGTGAGGTAGTTCAATGATGATCCTCTAGTGGAATGGAACATCATTGATGGATCAAGTTTGTGTGGTTCCGATCCATCGGGTGGCCAAGATCCAACTCCTCCTTATGGTCCCTATCGTAGCCTAATATAATCCTTGTGAAGTCTAGATCCAAGAATGTAAAACAAAACCCTAGAACCAACGGTTGGATTAAATCCATAGATCCGATGGTTGGGATGAAACCCTAGAACCAATGGTTGGATTAAATCCATAGATCTGATGGTTAGGATGAAACCCTAGAATCGACGGTTGGGATTAAATCCCTAGATCCGACGGTTGGGATAAAACCCTAGATCGACGGTTGGGATTAAATCCCTAGATCCGACGGTTGGGATGAAATCCATAGATCCGATGGTTAGGATGAAACCCTAGAACCAACGGTTGGATTAAATCCATAGATCCGATGGTTACGATGAAATCCTTGATCCGACGGTTGGGATGAAATCCTTGATCCGACGGTTGGGATGAAATCCTAGATCCTACGGTTGGGATGAAATCCTAGATCCGACGGTGGAGATGAAATCCTAGATCCGACGGTGGAGATTAAATCCTTAAATCCCTAGATCCGACGGTGGAGATTAAATCCCTAGATCCGACGGTGGAGATTAAAGGAGGCCTAAGCCTAATTCTAGAATTAGGGTTTGGCTCATCCATGTGTTGGGCGGCAACAAATCCTAGAGGAGATAGGGTTATTTGGGCGGCAAGAAAATAGGGATTAGTTCCTATATTTTAGGCTAACCAACTTTCTCCTAAATTCTATAAATAAGGGCTTAGGCATTGGGCGGAGATATGATTTTTGGATTAGAGAATTAGGGTTTGGCTCATCCAAGTGTTGGGCGGCAACAAACCCTAGAGGAGCTAGTGTTTTGGGCGGCTAAGAAGTGGGCGGCAAGGTTATTGTTCTCCCTAGTTTTTGGCCGGCGCCTCTTCTTCTCCTCCTCTCTTGGCGGTTCTCTTCTTCCTCCTCCCTTGCTGTGGTGGCGGTGGCTCTCCAACAATTGGTGGCCGGTGCTTCTCCAACATCTAGGTGGCGGCGTGGCATACAACTAGTTGGCGGCTCATCCAATCGTTCCTTGGCCGTGGTTGCATCAAACTCTCTTGTTTGGTGGTCGGTTCTAGAAAGGAAAGGTTTGTTGGTTCTTCTCTTTGTTCGCAGCGGACAAGGAAGAGAAGAACGTGATCTAGAAGGCTTCTACTCGTGGAGGATCTTCGTCGACACGTCCACGAGAAGGATAGGACATACGGTAGAAGATCGTAAGGTATAAAGTTTTATAACTTTAATTTCAGATCTGAGCATGTTCTTATATATGATGATTATGCATGTGTGTGTATGAATATATATTGTATAATCATGGACCCCGAAGACAAACACAAAAACCGGCGATCCGTCCGTCGTCTATTCCGCGGCTAACCAACTAGAAGAGTTGTGTTGCTTGAACAACTAGTTTGTTCAAGCGACCACTCGAGTTGTTAGCACGACGACGAAATGGTGTCGTTAAGGAAGCTCATCCCATCCGGATTAATCCTTTCATTAGTGAAAATTTTAATCCGGGGACATGGGAGCCAATGAGCCTCCGAAGCGAACAACCAACAAAATGGTATCAGAGCCACGGTTTCCGGTTTTGTGTGTTTAGGATTCGGTTAATTTTTTATGCATTTTTCATATATTATATGTGCCGGATAATAGTAGGATATGCGTAGTTTAACTCTTTGGTTGCAGGCATAAGATCCGACTATTATGGTCATGTGTGTGTATGTGAATGGATGTGTGTAAAAATTTATTATTTGAATCCTCGGGGTTGACAAGGCTAGATTAGTATTTAATTTTTGTAATTAAATACGGCATTGTTTAGCCGATCATTTTAGTTTACTTTTGATCTAGATTATTTGTACACTCCTTAGTGGAGTATAGGATCGATGGATGTAAATTAATATGATTTATCTCGGCTCGGATCTCTTTGGTGAAGATGGAGCGGACGAGGTGGCGACACGACAAGATGCATATTGGAGGACAATGCCATAATAGTTGGAAAAATTCTATTTTTTTCCATATTTATTGCTTATTTGTTTTTATATGCATGTTGTGTACGTTTAAAATTCCTCGATTGCAATTTACTAAGTGAGAGAGGGACATTTTAATTTATTCCCGCGGCCTCCATTACAATTTGACGTGTGATGCAAACAAACTTGTGTGTTGGCTCTGAGTGCCTTCCTCCCCATCTGATGGGTTTGTTTGCGGATCACTAGGTCAAATAATGGTTATAGGAAATTATCTAGGAGCATGTGTACTTCCACAGAGGTAAGACACATAATCCAAAATAATTCCCTTAGTATCGTGTAATGGTGCACACTTAGATGCAAATAAAAGTATCCTCCCCATAGGAGTCACTGCTTTTATTTGTAGGGCCAAAGAGGAACCAACTATTAATTTTATTTGTCAAAAAGTAAGGTTGACAAGATAATAAAATTAATGGGTAAAACCTCCTCTTACAAATGTAGAATTCGTATACGTCCACACAGAGTGGCATGCGACATTCTCGGTGATTTGAGGTGTTGGTTGATTTTGGGATTTTATTGTTTTGACGAATCAATAATTTTTGAAATCTAATAATTTGATCATTGTGATTCTTAGGATTTTCAAATGGCTTTCAACCCACTTCTTTGTAATATTAAAAGAAATAAACTTACTGTACCCAAATGATAATGATTGGAAAAGAAATTTGGATAGTGTCTTAACTGTCGATGAGTGTCCTCCTAAGCCTGCGGATGATTCTGGGGAAAAGGAACTTTTCGGATACCAGAATTGAGCTGCAAGGCAAGAAGCCATGGTTGCTCAGAAGGTTTTTACTTCTCAGCCAAAAGGCAAGAAGAAGAAGAAACAAGGTAGAGCAAAGGTGGTGGGAGGATCTCAGGGAGTGAAGAAGCCGAAAGGCAAGTACTTCACTTGTAGACAGACTGGACATGGGAAGAAAGACTTCCCCTTCCTAAAGCAGAACAAAGGTATATCTTCTGCCTTAGTTGTTGAAACATGTTTAGTGGTGTTATCTACCGGTACCTGGTGTGTAGATACGGGAGCCACTGATCATGTCTACAATTCTTTGTAGGGGTTCCAGGAAACTCGACGACTAGCTGAAGGAGAAATTACCGTCTACATGGGCAATGCTACAAAGGTAGCGGCTATTGCAGTGGGAGACGTTTATTTATCGTTTGATAGGAATAAAGTTTTGGTTTTGAGAAATTGTCTTTATGTACCTACTTTTAGAAAGAATTTGATTTCGGTTTCTAAATTGTTTAAGGATGGATATTCTATTTCTTTTAATGACAAAGTTGTTATAAAAGGAAATAGAGAGATTATCTGTTCAGGTACATTGGTTGGCAATTTGTATACTCTTGAACCAAAAGCTCCCACGATGCATATAGAAGTGAATAACTCATCTTCTAAGTCTAATAAGAGAAAAGAGCCTTCGTAAATGAACCAAACATATCTTTGGCATCTAAGGCTTGGTCATATTAACCTAAGTAGAATTCAAAGGTTGATAGCTGATGGACCTTTGGGTTCATTAGTGGTGGAGGATCTCCCAACCTGCGAATCTTTCTTGGAAGGTAAAATGACCAAGAGGCCTTTCAAGGCCAAGGGGTATAGAGCCAAAGATGTGTTAGAATTGGTTCATTCTGATTTGTGCGGTCCTATGTCTATCCAGGCAAGAGGTGGCTTTGAATACTTCGTCTCTTTTATAGACGATTATTCAAGGTATGGATACATTTACTTGATGCGCCGCAAGTCTGAATGCTTTGACAGGTTCAAAGAATTCAAGGCTGATGTGGAGAACCGTCAAGGTAAAAGTATCAAGACATTACGATCTGATCATGGTGGCGAGTACCTCTTGGGAGAGTTTAGGAGTTACTTATCAGAAAGTGAGATTCAATCCCAATTGTCTGCACCTGGCACACCCCAGTAGAATGGTGTAGCGGAGCGAAGGAATAGGTCTCTTATGGAGATGGTCAGATCGATGATGAGTTATTCTGAGTTACCTGTTTAGTTACGGGGTATGCTGGATCGACAATGTATACTGAACTTGGTTCCATCTAAATCAGTACCTTCTACCTCAGAGAATTGTGGGTGGCGAAAGCCTAGTCTGAGACATATTCGGATATGGGGGAGTCCAGCACATGTGCTGAAAGCTGATGCTGGTAAGTTGGAACCTCGTACAGAAGTGTGCATGTTTGTTGGCTACCCTAAGGGAACGAAAGATGGTTTGTTTTATAATCCTAGAGATCAGAGGGTGATCGTTAGCATGAACGCCAGATTTCTAGAGGAGGATTATGTAATGAACCACAAGCCCAAGAGTAGGATTGTTCTTGAGGAGTTGACAGGGGAAGTCTCGTCTTCAGTACCACCGGTACAAGAGGAGACACCACAAGTCACTGCACCGCGTGTCACAGAGCATACACAGGAGGCACCTCGTCGTAGTGGGAGGGTTGTTAGACAACCCGACAGATTCATGTTTTTGGGAGAGTCTTCGGACTTAGTCACAGTGAACATGAACGATCCTGGACATATGTGAGGCAATCCAAGATAGAGATCGATATCTTGGCAAAAAGCGATGAATTCAGAGATAGAATCTATGGATTCTAATCAGGTCTGGGAGCTAGTAGAGCCACCCGATGGTGTAAAAACCATTGGATGCAAGTGGATCTACAAGGGAAAGAGAGGAGTAGATGGGAAGGTTGAGACCTTCAAAGCTAGGCTTGTTGCGAAAGGGTATACTCAGAAAGAGGGCATCGATTATGAGGAGACCTTTTCGCCAGTAGCTATGCTTAAGTCTATTCGGATTCTCTTATCTATAGCTGCTCATATGGATTATGAGATATGGCAGATGGATGTCAAGACAGCTTTCCTTAACGGAAGTCTTGAGGAGATCATCTATATGCGGCAACCAGAGGGATTCATTGCTAAAGGCAAAGAGCATCTTGTATGTAAGCTTAATCGGTCCATTTATGGATTGAAGCAAGCTTCTAGATCTTGGAACATCCGATTTGATGAGGTAATCCAATCATATGGATTTATTCAAAGTCCGGATGAGCCTTGTGTATACAAGAGATGTGACGGAAACGTAGTGGTGTTTCTTGTACTATACGTAGATGACATTTTGTTAGTTGGCAACAATATCAAAGTGTTATCAGACGTAAGGGTATGGTTGTCCAAACAGTTTGACTTGAAGGACTTGGGAGAAGTTAGACACATCCTTGGGATCAAAGTTATAAGGGATCGCAGGAAAAGGATGTTGTGCTTATCTCAAGCTTCATATATTGACACTATCCTTGCTCGTTTTAGCATGCAGAACTCCAAGAAAGGTTTTCTACCTTTTAGGCATGGAGTTCCTTTATCTAAAGAGATGTGTCCCAAAACATCAAAGGAGATAGAGGACATGAAGGCGGTTCCTTATGCTTCGGCAGTAGGAAGCCTTATGTATGCTATGCTATGTACGAGACCGGATATCTGCTTTGCCATGGGCATGGTTAGCAGATATCAGAGTAATCCTGGACAGGGACATTGGACTGCGGTAAAGCATATATTGAAGTACTTGAGAAGGACTAGGGATTATATGCTGGTTTACCGGGAAGATCAATTAGTCCTTGTGGGTTACACGGATTCGGATTTCCAATCAGATAGGGACAAGAGTAAGTCTACCTCTGGGTTTGTGTTTACTTTTGGAGGTGGAGCTATAGTATGGAGGAGTGTCAAGCAGAAATGCGTGGCGGACTCTACCATGGAAGCTGAGTATGTGGCAGCCTCTGAGGCAGCCAAGGAAGCTGTATGGCTCAGGAACTTCTTGATGGACTTGGATGTGATTCCTGGTTTGCCCAAAATTTTTATCACAATTTATTGTGATAATAGTGGTGCAGTTGCAAACTCGAAGGAACCACGAGCCCACAAGGCGAGTAAACACATAGAGCGCAAGTACCACCTTATACGAGAGATCGTAAAGCGAGGAGAAGTTGCTGTCGCCAAGATTGCATCAGAGGATAACCTGGCGGATCCATTCACTAAGGCCCTTCCAGCGAAAGCATTTGATAGGCATGTGGAGGACATGGGGATCAGATGTATGGCACAGTGATGATAGCTTAGTCTTTTAGTATAAGTGGGAGATTGTTAGAATGTATACTGAAAGCCTAGCTCTTTTTGTATGAACATTTTATTTTGAAATAAGAATCACATGATCATTGTTTGCATTTTATATATTCATTATATATGTGTGCATATTGTCTAATATTTTACATTGTAGATAACATGGTGCTTGGTGTGGCACAGAAGATCATGTTATCAGTCCCTTGTAAAATATAAGTAAAGGCTCACAACCAAGATGGTTTTGGACAAACCATTGGCATGGTTGTAGTGTAGCTTGGTATTATTTTATCTTGAACATAGAGTTACACTAGTATACTTAGGTGTATTGAGCAGGACCGACATAGAGGTGATTCAATTTAGTGTTGACTACATAATTGAATCGGACCTCGGATATTATGTTGTACATGCTCTTAATCCCGATATAATAACGGGCACATGTACTTAGTATTTATTTCTTTGATTTACCAGTGGGTGAGATTTAGATGGATTAAATCAATAAGCCCGGTAAGTTGGGAAATAATATTATTTACATGGTGTGCCGTTGATTATAGGAGGAAACTGTGTCTTATATATTAGGTTGATGATGTCCCCTTGAGGAGCTCATAAGGTTCATCATGTAAACCCAGCTGGTTGACTTAGTCAACATGATGATAAGGTTGAGTGGTACTACTCGAGGAGTTAGATGTTAATTAATTGATGTTCAGTAAATCAATTAATTGACGGACATTCGATATCTTAAACACGGGGAGATTAATGTACAAATAATATATGGAGCCCAGATTGATTTATGGGGGTTGGTGAGGTAGTTCAATGATGATCCTCTAGTGGAATGGAACATCATTGATGGATCAAGTTTGTGTGGTTCCGATCCATCGGGTGGCCAAGATCCAACTCCTCCTTATGGTCCCTATCGTAGCCTAATATAATCCTTGTGAAGTCTAGATCCAAGAATGTAAAACAAAACCCTAGAACCAATGGTTGGATTAAATCCATAGATCTGATGGTTAGGATGAAACCCTAGAATCGACGGTTGGGATTAAATCCCTAGATCCGACGGTTGGGATAAAACCCTAGATCCGACGGTTGGGATTAAATCCCTAGATCCGACGGTTGGGATGAAATCCATATGGTTAGGATGAAACCCTAGAACCAACGGTTGGATTAAATCCATAGATCCGATGGTTAGGATGAAATCCTTGATCCGACGGTTGGGATGAAATCCTTGATCCGACGGTTGGGATGAAATCCTTGATCCGACGGTTGGGATGAAATCCTAGATCCTACGGTTGGGATGAAATCCTAGATCCGACGGTGGAGATGAAATCCTAGATCCGACGGTGGAGATTAAATCTCTAGATCCGACGGTGGAGATTAAATCCCTAGATCCGACGGTGGAGATTAAAGGAGGCCTAAGCCTAATTCTAGAATTAGGTTTGGCTCATCCATGTGTTAGGCAACAAATCCTAGAGGAGATAGGGTTATTTGGGCGGCAAGAAAATAGGGATTAGTTCCTATATTTTAGGCTAACCAACTTTCTCCTAAATTCTATAAATAAGGGCTTAGGCATTGGGCGGAGATATGATTTTTGGATTAGAGAATTAGGGTTTGGCTCATCCAAGTGTTGGGCGGCAACAAACCCTAGAGGAGCTAGTGTTTTGGGCGGCTAAGAAGTGGGCGGCAAGGTTATTGTTCTCCCTAGTTTTTGGCCGGCGCCCCTCTTCTTCTCCTCCTCTCTTGGCCGGTTCTCTTCTTCCTCCTCCCTTGTCTGGTGGTGGCGCTCTCCAACAATTAGTGGCCGGTGCTTCTCCAACATCTAGGTGGCCGCAACAATACAACTAGTTGGCCGGCTCATCCAATCGCTCTGCATCAAACTCTCTTGTTTGGTGGTCGGTTCTAGAAAGGAAAGGTTTCGTTGGTTCTTCTCTTTGTTCGCAGCGGACAAGGAAGAGAAGAACGTGATCTAGAAGGCTTCTACTCGTGGAGGATCTTCGTCCACACGTCGTCCACGAGAAGGATAGGACATACGGTAGAAGATCGTAAGGTATAAAGTTTTATAACTTTAATTTCAGATCTGAGCATGTTCTTATATATGATGATTATGCATGTGTGTGTATGAATATATATTGTATAATCATGGACCCCGAAGACAAACACAAAAACCGGCGATCCGTCCGTCGTCTATTCCGCGGCTAACCAACTAGAAGAGTTGTGTTGCTTGAACAACTAGTTTGTTCAAGCGACCACTCGAGTTGTTAGCACGACGACGAAATGGTGTCGTTAAGGAAGCTCATCCCATCTAGATTAATCCTTTCATTAGTGAAAATTTTAATCCGGGGACATGGGAGCCAATGAGCCTCCGAAGTGAACAACCGACAATGTATATCCTATGGCCTCTCGTCGGATTGTTACTAAAGTCTTTGACCAAGCATTACATGTTTAGAGTATGGTACTCTTGGATACATGTGCAGTAATTAGAATTTGCAGGACGAGGAAGTAAATACTTGGGTGAGGTGTGACGTAGTCAACCTCGTGAGGACTGACACAATATACCATATCCTAAACCAAGTGGGTATAAGATGAGTGAAGGGAATGAGGCACGATTCATTGTAGCTGCTAAAAGGTTTTAGAAAAAAGTTCTGGGATCAACCATTGATTTTCTCATTAATTGGAGATCATGATGTACTACTAGGTGCCACTCATGATCGTTCTATAATTAATGGTTAATTATAGATGACCAATATAAATCGGGAACCAATTTGGTCACACACACAACGAGCGTAATCCGAAGGATTTAAAATGAGCTTGAGAATAAGATTCTCAGATCGAGAGAGAATCTTATGAAGAATCTTATCGAGAGAGAAACTTATGAAGGTTGGACTAAACAAAGAGCGAGTATGAAATTGTTTCAGTCGCATCAGAAGCATGGATGGGTCGAGTCTTATGAAGACTTGATGGATGAACCAAATCGGTTTGTTTTAAACGAATGAACTAAAGTTGGTTCGGTTCGTTTTAAATTAAAATAGACCAACACAGTTTGGTTTATTTTAACTTAAGTTATTAGAATGGGTTAATGAGTTTTGATTATGAACCAATAACCATTAGGAGAATATGCTCTCTATAAAAACACGGATTAAGGGTTTTGTGAAACCCTAGAGAGTTATTTTGGAGTTGCCTCCCACTTTTTCTTCTCCTCCTTGCTTCTTGCCGCCCAACACAAGGAGAGAGTCCTTTCCGCCTAGCCCTTGTGCTGCTGTCCAAGTTGCTACCGCCACTTCTTCCTTGCCACTAGCGACTCCTTCGATGATCCTCCTTTGGCTTCCGATGACCAAGGAGAAACCGGGCAAGCTTTGGCCGACCATCTCTTCCACCTAAACAAGCTGTCCAGTTTTGAATAACATGTTCTCCTTTTTGTGGAGAGGTCATTTGGTCGACATTTTGCACTTCAACAATGACCTACTTGTCGGGGATTGGATATCCGACAATTATTATAGGTGGAGGGTTAAGTTTTCGTCAATTGGTTGACGAAAATCGCTTCCAAGAAGCAAGTTCATGGAACTCGTTTTTAGATCCGAATATGATTCGGATTGTGATCGTCTTTTGGATTATAATGACTTCAATGTGAGGCTAGTACCTTTCGTGAAGTCGGGGCTTGTCGCTTTGTAAAGCTATCTCGAAAATACTCGACGTGGATACGAATAGAGGCGGTTCTAGCGAGGGTCGCTACGGTCGATGTCATTCCCGCTACACGTGATTCATCAGGTATAACTATAATAAATTTCTTTTTATTGTAAATTTGAAATGTTGATTATGTCTACAAATGTGGTATCCTTGCATCCGTGTGGTATGTGTGTTATAATAAATAGTTTATTACTTATTTTTGCTTCTGCTGTGTGCATGTTTACGAAACGTGTTCGAATACAACACCCACGTCGGTCCCATGGGAGCCCAACAGTGGTATCAGAGCCCGATTGTGTTGCAACATAATCGAAAAATTGTTTTGCAATAGTCATAATTGTATTTTTAAAAATTTTCTACTTTTGGAAAGTTTAGAAGTAATTATGGAAATTTTAATTAGTAAATAAATTCAAATTGGAAATTTTCTAATGTGATTAGGAAATTACAATTTAGGAAATTTGTTTCCTAAATTAAATTTAAATTTCCTTAACTAATATTTTCCATAAATAAAATATGTGATTAGATTTGGAAATTTGTTTCCTAATTTAATCGAAATTTGATTTGAAAAATCAAATCTCAAACATATTTTATTTCCAAAATAGTTATGACAAATAAGGAAACTATTTGTACATGCCATAATTGTATGTCATGTAATTGCATTAGATACATATCATTATGCCTTGCGTGTCGTGACATGTAGATGTATGCAATATGTGCCATGCCATATAGATAATAATTATTTGCATGAAAAAGAGGATGAGACTTTAAAACACTTACACAATATTAAAGCCTACACCTTCCTTTAATATGGTTAGAACCAGAGTTCCGTTTCTTGTTTGGGTTGTTGTTCTCTCTCCAAGCCTGGCTCGAACCCGAACATGTTCAAACCATTGAATAGTTTAACACTAATATGGTAAGAGTCAGAGGTAAATTGTTAGCGTGGGTTGTTGGACTCTCTCCATGTCTGACTAATTGGTTCAATGTGCTCTAACTATATTAAAACTATTTCGCGATTAATGGGTCAGCTTTAACTTGGAGCATCGGTTTGTTGGACTCTCTCCAAGGTCGATGTGAAGGGAGGTGAAGTTGGGTGTTATGCATATGATACATACTTATTAATGTGTTAACAACCTAATGTATGTGTGAACATTCAATTAGTTGATAGCACATTGTGATAGTTGCATATATGTGATATGCAATTGGTATACTTGATACCTACTATCGTAGCTAAGAATGACTTGTTGGACTCTCTCCAAGGTTGTTCTTACCTATGTTGGATATCAACCCATTCGGAGATGGAGCTAGGATCTCCCAAAATGATTTTAGGGGTTTTTGAATTTGGAAAAATGAATCGGAACTAATAAATGTAAGTTATTGCATTTTAAAATCATCTTTCTCATATATCCTCGATTTGTATGTCTAGGTTAATCACTTGATCATGATGCCTTTGAATTTATGCTCTATTTTGGATTCGAATAAATTGACTAGGCCGAACTTCTTGGACTGGTTTAGAAACTTGAGAATTGTTCTCAAAGAGGAAAAGCTTGTGTATGTCCTCGAAGAGCCTCTTCCTATCCGTCCTAAGGATGATGCAACTCCAGACCAATTATTGGCCTATCAAAAACATGTGATTGATTCTGAATTAGCAAGTTGCATCATGCTAGTGGCGATGGTACCCGAGCTTCAGAAGCAACATGAGCATATGAATGCTAATACCATAGTCTTTCATCTCCATGAGCTGTTTGAAGAGCAAGCGAGATCCGAAAGGTTAGAAATCTCCAAGCTCCTCTTCACCTCTAAGATGCAAAAAGGTTCATCTGTGGTGAAATTTGTGCTAAAGATGAATGGGTACATCGAGCGACTAGCGACACTTGGGTTTGTGATGGATCATGAATTAATATTGACTTAATTCTACATTGTTTGCCGAAGAGTTACTCATAGTTTGTGATGAACTACCGGATGAACAAACTTGAAACCACCATTCCTGAGCTCATCAACAAGCTAACGACTATGGAGCCTTCTGTGAAGCATGAGGAGAAGATGGTGCTGTTAGTTGATTTCTTGAAAAAAGGTTCTAAGAGAAAATCAAAGAAATAGTAGAAGGAGAAGAAGAAAAAGGCTAAAAAGATGGAACCAACCCAAAAGGGCACTTGCCTTCACTGTGGCAAGGAGGGCCATTAGCGAAGAAACTATAAGATTTATCTTGAGTCCGTGAAGAAGAAGAAGGCATCCGATACCCCATCCTCTTCAGGTATCTTCATTATTGATTTTTATTCTATTTCCTCAGACACTTGAGTATTGGATACTAGGTGTGGCTCACACATATGTATTGACATACAGGGGCTAAATAATAGAAGAAGACTTGTCAAGGGAGAATCAAATTTGTGAGTTGGCAATGGAGCAAAGGTTGCTACGGTCGCCATTGTAACATATTTGTTGAAGTTCCCTACTGGACTTGTCTTAGAACTGGACAATTGCTATTATGTTCCTTCATTAATAAAGAACATTGTTTCTATTTCCTGCTTAAATAGAAATGGATATCATTTGACTTTTAGTAATAATTATAGTTACATAACTTTGAATGATGTTCTTTATGGGACTGGAACATTATGTAATGGTATATATACATTGGACGTATCCAGTGACATTATCAATATTGAAGTGAGCAACAAGTCCGAAAAGACAATCAATTAGACTCCTACATGTGACATTGTTGTCTTGGCTATGTGAGCAAGAAACGCATGTCCGAATTACACCGATGTGGAATTTTGGAATCGTTTGAATTAGATTCATATGATACATGCGAATCATGATTAAAGGGCAAGATGACCAAGTTACCTTTTACTGGAAAAGGTGAACCGGTGGGAGAGTTGCTTGGTCTAATACATACTGATGTATGCGGACCTATGTCAACTCAAGCTCTAGGAGGCTATAGATACTTCATTACCTTCACCGATGATCACTAACGGTTTGCGTATGTGTTCTTAATGAAACACAAGTCTGAAGCCTTTGAAAGGTTCAAAGAATTCAGAAATGAAGTAGAGAAACAACTTGACAAGAGTATTAAAATACTTTGATCGGATCGAGGTGGTGAATACTTGAGTCAAGAGTTTCTAGATTATCTGAGAGGCAATGGTATATTGTCTTAATGGACTCCGTCGTATACACTACAACTTAATGGTGTATATGAGAGGCAAAATCGGACCTTGTTGGACATGGTTAGGTCGATAATGAATCATGCAAATCTTCCCAAGTCCTTTTGGGGCTATGCACGTCAGACAGCTGTTTACTTGCTAAACAACATTCCGACTAAGGTAGTCTCTACTATTCCATATGAGATATGGAATAGTAAGAAACTTCATTTATCTTACTTGAAGATATGTGGTCCTGCTTATGTGAAGCGGATTGTAACAGATAAACTGGATGCTAAGTCTGATAAATGTCTATTTATTGGATAACCTAAGGAAATGAGGGGTTACCAATTCTATCATCCTGTGGAACAAAAGGTGTTTGTTTCAAGGCATGCTGTGTTTCTGGAGAAAGAGTTTCTCTTGCAAGAAAATAGTGATAGTGGCATTGAACTTGAGAAGGTTCAAGAGACTCCAATAGACATTAAAGAGATACCTGGTCAAGCACCTCAATCGATAACTCATAGTGAAGAGACATCGACTGAATCTATTGTGACACTACATCTTCATAGATCTGGTAGAACATGCAACATTTCCGAGAGAGATGGATTTCTTGTAAGTGAATTGAATGATGTGTTACTCATTGACGATGAAGAGCCTACCAATTATGAAAAAGTTCTGAAAAGTTCAGAAAGGGACAAATGGCTTGAAGCCATGAAGTCGGAAATGAATTTCATGTATGAAAATCAAGTTTGTAACTTGGTGGACCCACCTGAAGACATTAAGCCTATAGGGTGCAAGTGGGTTTTCAAGAAGAAAATCGACATGGATGGTAATGTGATTACCTATAAGGCTAGATTAGTGGCGAAAGGCTATCATCAAAATCAAGGTGTTGATTATGACGAGACATATTCACAGGTAGCTATACTTAAATTCATTCGGATGCTCCTTGCCATAACGACTCATTATGATTATGAGATATGGAAAATGGATGTGAAAATAACTTTCCTTAATTGAAATCTACTCAAGGACATGTATATGATACAACCCGAGGGTTTCACATCGATTGATAAAATAAAGGTATACAAGCTTCGACAGTCCATATATGGATTGAAGCATGCATCCAGGAACTAGAATATCCATTTTGTTGAGACAATCAAAATGTTTGATTTTTCACAAAATCCAAATGAACCTTATGTATACAAGAAGATTAGTGGGAGTGTAGTCGTGTTCCTTGTATTATATGTCGATGACATATTACTTATCTGTCTTATAGTCAGTTAAAATTTGGTTATCCAAAACATTCTCCATGAAAGATCTGGGAGAAGCGACCTACATCCTCGGAATTATGATCTATAGAGATATATCAAAACGGTTGCTTGGTCTTTCACAGTCTACTTATATAGACCGAGTGCTAAAGAGGTTTAGCATGTCGGAATCCAAGAAAGGTTTCCTACCCATCAGGCATGGGGTACACCTTTCGAAGTCTATGTGTCCACGCACAGAAGATGAGAGGATTTGCATGAGTAAGATCCCCTATGCATCCTCAATAGGATCTATCATGTATGCTATGTTATGTACAAGGCTCGATGTATCATTTGCTTTGAGTGTCATGAGCAAATATTAGTCTGTTCCAAGAATGGATCATTGGGCAGCTGTTAAGATAATCCTTAGTACTTGTGAAGAACAAAAGATATGTTGCTAATATATGGAGAAGGTGATATGGTAATACACGGGTATACGGATGCCAACTTTTAGAAAGACAAGGATGATTCTAGGTCTCTGTCTAGGTACGTATTCACTTTAAATGGAGGCGCAATAAGTTGGAAAGGTTCCAAGCAAAACACTATAGCAGATTCTGCCACTGAGGCAAAATACATTGCAGCTTCAGAAGTAGCATAGGAAGTGGTTTGGATCAAGAAGTTCATCTCTGAACTTGATGTGATCTCATCAACGATCCAAACATGTACTTCGCTGCTATCATTTGATCAGAGAGATCATCAAAAGGAAGGAAATATAAATCGAGAAGATTACCACTAAAAGGAACTTAGCGGACCCTTTAACTAAGGTCTACCTCAAAGTAAGTTTGAGGGCCATGTTAGATCTTATGGTATTGGGTCCTGTGGTGATTGACATTAGGCCAAGTGGGATTTTGTTAGTAATATATGAGAGGTGTCCTAAGGTAATCACCTTATGGTTGTACCATTTATTTGAAAAATAAAGATTCACTATTTGAGTATACATGTTTTCATGTATCTTATTGGATCTCAAACTCATTTACTGAATGTCCGCAATACGATTGACAATATGAGAGAAATTGTGATTGGAACACAACTAGTGAATATCTCTACATGTGTAATTGTGTTGTATTAGAATTATCCCTCATTGATGAATTGATGCATTCGGACACCATCGATTCTGTTGAGACTAGTACAAGGTGCTCTCTTTAGTTTATCCAAGCAACTGTTTCTCATTGGCTGGAGACATTGGGATGTCTAGAGTTGATCGTGGATGCTAGTTATGGTAACTAGTTCATTGGAGTGATCAACTGTAAGACTTCATATGGTTCTCTACATATATAGATATGTCAATGAAGTTCTTACTGCAGCTTAAGTGAGATATTCCTTCGACTTGAGGTATTCAAGTCATCTTAGTCACAGAGACTTATGCTTTGACATCTTAAGTAACCATCTTCGAGGAGACGTGGACCCGGGATGATTGGGCATAAGTCGAAGTGCCTAAAGGTGTTTAAATAGCCAACAAAGGATTCACCACTCTGTGCGAGGAGATGTATACCCTATGACCCCTTGTCGGATTGTTACTAAAGTCTTTGGCGAAAGCATTACATGTTTAGAGTATGGTACTCTTGGATGCATGTGTAGTAACTAGAATCTGTAGGACGATGAAGTAAATACTTAGGCTAGGTGTGACATAGTCATCCTAATGGGGACTGACATAATAGACCATGTCTTGAACCAAGTGGGTAAAAGATGAGTGAAGGGAATGGAGCACGATTCATTATAGTTGCTGAAGGGTTTCAAAAAAAGGTTATGGGATCAACCATTGATTTTTCAATTAATTGGGGATCATGATGTACTACTAGGTGCCACTCATGATCGTTCTATAATAATGGTTAATTATAGACGACCAACATAAACCGGGAACCTATCTGGTCACATGCACAATGAGCGTAATCCGAAGGATTTAAATGATCTTGGGAATAAGATTCTCAGATCGAGAGAGACTTGGTTTGGTTGGACCAAACAAAGAGCGAGCATGAAATTGTTTCAGTCGCATCGGAAGCATGGATGGGTTGAGTCTTATGAAGACATTATGGATGAACCAAATCGGTTTGGTTCTAATCCAATGGTGGAAAAATAAACCAAGGTGGTTTGGTTTATTTTAAACGCATGAACCAAAGTTGGTTTGGTTCGTTTTAACTTAAAATAGACCAACACAGTTTGTTTTATTTTAACTTAAGTTATTGGAACGAGTTAATGGGTTTTAGTTATGAATCAATAACAGTTTGGAGAATATGCTCTCTATAAAAACACGGCTTAAGGGTTTTGTGAAACTCTAGAGAGTTATTTTGGAGTTGCTGCCCACTTTTTCTCCTCCTCCTTGCTTCTTGCCGCCCAACACAGGAAGGAGTCCTTGCCGCCCAGCCCTTGTGCTGCTGCCCAAGTTGCTGCCACCACTTCCTCCTTGTCGTCGGCCATCCACCAGCCGCTGGTGACTCCTCTGGCGATCCTCCTTTGGCCTCCAGTGACCAAGGAACAACTGACCAAGCTTTGGTTGACCATCTCTTCCACCAAAACAAGCTGTCCAGTTTTGTACAGCTTGTTCTCCTCTTTGTGGAGAGGTCATTTGGTCGACGTTTTGCACTCCGACAGCATCCTACTTTCTAGGTATTGGATCTCCGGCATCCTCATAGGTGTAGAGTTAAGTTTTCGTCAATTGGTTGACTAAAACCCCTTCCAAGAAGTTAGTTCGTGGAACTCATTTTTAGATCCGAATTTCATTCGGATTGTGATCGTCTCTCGGATCACAATGACTTCAATGTGAGGCTAGTACCTTTTGTGAAGTCAGGGCTCATGGCTTTGTGAAGCTATCCCGGCGATAGTCAATGTGGATATGAATAGAGGCGGTTCTTGCGAGGGTCGCTACAGTTGATGTTATTCCCGCTACACGTGATTCGTTAGGTATAACTAGAATAAATTTCCTTTTATTATAAAATTTAAAATGCCGATTATGTCTACACATATTGTATCCTTGCATGCATGTGGTGTGTATTGTAATAAATAGTTTATTATTTATTTTTGCTTCCGTTGTGTGCATGTTTAGGAAACATGTTCGAACACAACACCCATGTCGGTGCCATGGGAGCCCAACAAATTGTTGGTGCAATCAACCTCAGGTCAAGGTTGACCAAGCTTGAGTGGGACTCAAGTATGGAAACTTGACAAGGAAAGGCTAAGTATGGAGACTTGGCAAGGAAAGTCTAAGTATGGGGACTTGGCAATGAAAGTCTCGGAGGCGTGGCCTCTTGGCAAAGGAAGATCCAATAGCATAACAAAGCCAAAGGAAGCACTTGAAGGCAAGCACCAAGGGCAAGGAGTCATGGACTTGGATCCATCCTAAAGGTGCGAGGCTAATGGAAGAAGCTTGGAGGATTAGGTCTAGACTAAGGATAAATGTCAAGTAAGAGAGGATAATACTTGATGGATTAAACCTCAGTTTTGAGGTATGATTGTTGACACATTGTCTTGACCAGTTGACTGGTTGAGTGCTTGGGTGAGTGAGAATGTCACTACACTCAAAAACTTTGGGAGTACATGCTCAGAAGTGAGCTGTGCTCGACTAGGACCTTGACTAGGTGTTAATAGTCAAGGTAGCACCTCGACTAGCATGCAACAACCGCAATGAGAAATACTCGAGTGGTCGAGCATGCAAAAAAGTCATGGTGCTCGGGTGATTGGAAAATCACGAGTCGGGGACATGGGTGCCCAGGCACACAAAGGCACGCGGAGCTCGGGAAGTCTCGAGTGTTGAGGAGATTGTTGGTGCAATTAACCTCAGGTCAAGGTTGACCAGACTCGAGTGGGGCTCAAGTAGAGTTTTGATGTTTGACAATAGATTTCATAATGTGTTCAACAATACGCATGATTGTTGGATCGAGAAGCATGCTAGAGGGGGGGGAGGGTGAATAGCGAGCGTAAATCTTTTCTTTTCGTTCGTTAAAAAAACAAGTAAGCATAGCGGAAGTAGAAATAAGCAAAAGTAAATAGACTTTTTGTTTTTTACTTGGTTCACAACCAAAAGATTGCTACTCCAAGGCACCGTGATCCTAGGCCACGTACGAAGGGGAAATTCACTAAAGATCTCCTCCTCGTTAGAGGTAGGAGACAATGATTACAAGGGAAACAAGATTGAGGAAGAGGCACAAGCCCACCTCTCATCTTTATAATGAAAAGCTTGAGAGATAGAAAGATTGAATACAAAAGTAGAAAGCTTGAAGTAAAGTATGACAACTACAAAAACATACCAACAAAAAGATAAAGCTACCGACGAATGAACTTGGAATCTTGGTGCATCGTCGGTGTTACAACGACGTAGAGTTGTTGGCGTTGTGGGAGCAATTAGAGATGCTCCAAAAGGGTGAAATCCCCCTTCTTTTATATCCCTCCAAACTCTAGCTCGTTGAGATCAAGATTTGTGTCAAGGGGACACCTCACCCAAGATAAGGGGATCTTATCTTGACCTTCATCAAACTGGCCAGTTTGAATAGCAGTCGACTGCCAATAGTTGTCAATTGACTGTTGGACTGGTCACTTTTCTACAATAAAGAGTTAGCATAAAACTAACAAGTAATGGATAATACGACAACTACTTACCGTCCGATCTCGACGTAGACCTTCCATTGGAAGTCATAGTCGGATCGCCGCCTAAGTTCATCCCCGTACAGAGGACACGACCTCACCATTACTCTTTGTTGGTGCAATCGGCCCAGGTCATGATTGACCAGGACTCGAGTTTGACTCGAGTGATGTTTTGATGTTTCGACAAAAACATATGACAATGTAATTGTCATTTGGTAAAGTCCAAGTCTTGAGCACTTAGCATGGAAAGTCCAAGTGGGACACTTGGCATTGGGAAAAGTCCAAGCATGGGTCTTGGCAATGTAAAGTCCAACATGGGTTGGCAAGGAAAGTCCAAGCATGGTCTTGGCATGAAAAGTCCAACATGGGTTGGCAAGGAAAGTCCAAGCATGGTCTTGGCATGGAAAGTCCAACATGGGTTGGCAAGGAAAGTCCAAGCATTGTCTTGGCATGAAAAGTCCAACATGGGTTGGCATGAAAAGTCCAAGCATGGTCTTGGCATGGAAAGTCCAAGCATGGTCTTGGCATGGAAAGTCCAACATGGGTTGGCATTTGAAGTCCAAGGGGTTTGATATTGGCTGCGTAAAGTCCAAGCGGGAGTCTTGGCAGCATAAGTCCAATGGTTGGCGACGTAAAGTCCAAGCGGAGTCTTGGCGGCGTAAGTCCAATGTGCCTTGGCGGTGTAGACACCGTTAGCATGACATAGCCGACGGAAGCACCTGAAGGCTAGCGCGATGGATGAACAAGTCATGGATGACTTGGAGGGATCCGAGAGGCGTGAGGCTGATGGAGGTGGCTAGAAGGCTTAGGTCTAGGCTAAGGGTGGTCTAGCAAGTATGGGGGAACCATACTTGGGTTAAAACCTCATGTTTGAGGTGTGCCAGTCGACTGGTGCCATGTGGCAGTCGACTGGACCGATTCAACTAGGATTTGACTATGGGTTATGGCCTAACAGTCGACTGCCAGAGGTGGGCAGTCGACTGATAGCTCGAGCAGTCGACTGATCGTGTGATCAGTCGACTTGTGCTCGAGAAATCTGCCACAGAATGGAGTCGAGACTCGACTGGTCGAGTGAGGACTCCATCAGTCGACTGATGGTCACAATCAGTCGACTGTTGAAGGTTCCGTTGGACTTATCCAGCGTGGATCTAGCCGTTGTCTCATGACAACAGTGGCATCAGTCGACTGATGGTCCCGATCAGTCGACTGATCGACTTTTTCTAGCACGGGTTGAAGCTATATATGGAGCTCGTGATGGAGGAAAAACCAAGGGTTCTTTGAGGCGATTTGGGGCGAGTTGCTGCTGCAATTCAGGGTCTCCAAGTGCTACTCGATCAACCTAGCGATCAAGCATTCAAGAGCATTTGTAAAGTGTTTTTCTTTACTAGTTTTGCTTTGTATTTCATTGTATTCGCTTGTAGCTTTTGATTATTGTTGTAATCATCCTGTACGAGGTTTCTCCGCCTCCGGATTGTTCCAAGAAGGAGTGTTTATTAGTGTTTGCCTGTGCATCACTAGAGCTCGTAGAGCTTGATCCGTGGAGTAGGAACCTTGAGGTTCCGAACCACGTTATATCATCATGTTCGTGTGTGATTGTATATTTCGTTATTGCTTTCATTATCTATATTCCGCTGCGCTAACGAAATTGTAGACACGAACGCGAAAGAATTCCATTGACGCTATTCACCCCCCCCCTCTAGCCATTCGAATATTCCCAACAAGTGGTATCAGAGCCCGGGGCTCTTCTACGGATTAACAACCCGGAGTCAAGAAACTTGAGGGAAGAATATGGAATTTCAGGAAAGATTGGGTGACGACGTCAACATCCCACGTTCCTTCAACCGCCAACATTTTGCGTATTGGAAAGGTAGGATGGAATATTTTCTAATGACGAATATAGAAAATTGGTTTGCCGTGACTATATGTTTTGATGCTTCGAGAGGAGAAAATGACAAAATCCTCAAGATGAAGAGATGGACCGAGGAGCAACAGGAAAAATTCAAGACAACCATTAAGGTAACAAAAATGTTGATTAATTTGATACCTAACGACATTTTGTCCAGATTAGGAAGCTATAGGTATGCCAAGGAGTTGTGGAACAAGTTGATCAAGTTCCACGACAATCCCGAATCGGTCCAAGAAGACTTGGAAGAGGAGGAGACCGAAGAAGAATCATCATCATCCTCACAAGAAAGTGAGGAGTCAACTTCCGGGTCGGAAGAGGTGGAGGAAGTGGAAGAAGCATCCACCTCAAGGATTGAGGGGGAGGAGAGAACCTTCATACCGGAACATCGAGAAGAAGAAGCTTCGACATCCGGTCAAGATGAAGAAGCCCAAAGTCCAATTCCGGTCTCCACCACCATCGGTAACTCAAACACCTCAATTCAAAATAAAAATAACATTATGTGTTTTGAGTGTAGGAAATTTGGGCATTATAAGAGTAAGTGCCCAAAGAAAGTCAAGAAAGCTCCTCCGGCGCCTAAAAGTCAACAAAAGTCAACGGACGCCGGTTCCCCAAGTATCAAGAGCAAGGAGCATATTATATGCTTCAAGTGCAACTCAAAAGAACATTATAGGAATCAATGTCCTAGGGGGAAGAAGAAGACCCAAGAGGGAGCTACACATGTAGGGGGAGCTTCCAAAGCTAACCCTAAGGTACATTTTAATAATGCATCCTCTTTAGTTAATAGGCAAAAGCATGCTAGAAATAACAAACATATTTGTTTAGGAGCTAAGAGTGTTCACTTAGGAAATAAGAAGAAATTTGGGACTAATGTCCCTAAAAATATATTACCTAAGGAAAGCATTAAGAAAATAGGAGAACATCTAGGCTTTAATGCTAAGAAATCTAGACATATGCCTAGAAATAAAAATATCTCAAGAGAAAATGAAAAATCAAAAATTGAGATATTAGAAAAGGAAAATCAAGCCTTGAGATCAAGGCTTGAAAAACTTGAAAAGACCCTTAAGGTTATGCAAAATCAAATGCAAGGGTCAATTAGTCAAACTTCTAGGTCCAAAAGTCAAAGTCAACACCTAGGACCTAAGAGTCAAAAGTCAACCAAGGGCAAGCAAGGTTTGGGTCACAAACCTAAGCCTAAGGTGGCTTACCATAGTGTTCCATTTGATTATGGAACACTAACTAGGTCTAGGAAGACCAAGGTCAATAGGGAAGTCATCCCTAGAGTTGACCATGGTGTGTGCCTAGTGGCTAGGGTTTCTAGGAAACCTAGGGTGGCCACTAAGAAGGTTGCAAGGGGAGTTACCCCTAGAGTCAACCTAGGTAAGACCCAAATGACCAAGGCTAATAAGCCTAGGAGGGTCATTAGGAAGGTATCTAGGGAGGTTATCCCTAAGGAATACCTAATTAACCCTAGGAGCTCAAATCGGTTTTGGGTTCCTAAGAGCGTGATTGATTCACGCTAGGTGGGTTTAGGGTGTGCCAACCTTGATTGGATGAGTAGTTAACTCAACCATGGTAAAGGTGGCACTTTAGGATATTTTCAAGGTTATGGGTACTTTGAAAATACATTTGAGCTTTAATCCTAAAAGATTTTAGGATGTGCCAATATTACTTGAGAAGTTTGATAAAATGATTAAATTGGCACAATTGAGTTTTAGAGGTTAGTGTGCCATTTTGGGTTTTTGGCACACTTGGGAGAAAAATAGAAATATGGCAAAATATAATTAATTATATGAAATGGCAATTAATATTAAAATTTAGGTATTACTATACCTATATATTTTATATGCCATGCTTTGTTTGCCATATAACATGCCATGACATCATGCTTATTTTTAATCATTCTATATGTCATGTACATGTTTAGGATTAAGGATTAAATGTCATGTGTTTTTAGATTTCATATTATGCCATGACATCATGATTATGAGCATGTGTTTATCTATATCATCTCTAATGCCATAATCACTCATGCATTTAAGATAATTTGATTGAAATTGATTTAAGGACAATGGCATGACTTGGAGTCCCATTTATAAGGGAATCAAGTAGGGTTGCCTTAGAAAAATGCATGAAACCCTAGATTAAATGAACCAAAACCCACATCTCACATCCAATTGACATGTATGTGTATTTATACACCCTAGATACATGTGAGATGCTAGGATATGAGTTAAGTTCAAGGTGCATAGTGTTTGCATCTAGATGAACTAAAACTCATCTAATTTTATTTGTGGATCATTGGGAAAGCTTGTGTACAAGTCATGTGCATAGAGCCCAAGGAATATGATCCAAAATAAGGTTTTGAAAACATTTTAAAATCATTTTGAAAAACCTTGGTGAAGTCTATCTTTTGATAGCAATCACCATTGATGAAGTTGATACAAAATAGGGCCAAAACATTGAAAATTTCAATGGTTTTGAGTTTTGTATCAAATTCACTATTTTATGGGTAAAATAATTTTAAAATATTTTTCACCCATTGTATTGGTCATAGGTATTATACGTACCAAATTTCGTGATTTTTCGATATACGTATAATTATTTATGATTTTCTGAAATTCGATTCTGATAACTGAAATTCGGAAATTTCAGTTATCAGTCGACTGCCCTGAGTGGCAGTCGACTGATGAGTGTGGCAGTCGACTCTTCGGGAAAACTAGGTTTGGTTAGCCCGTGTTCAGCCATGGTAAAGGTCCCTAACCACTCCTAACCCTAGGATATGCTTTGGGAAGCATTATAAAGGGTGAAAATCCATTGGATATGGATTAGGAGAGTTGTTTAGGGTTTGTATCAATGTTAAGGTGTTGGAAAGTTCAATGTTGAATTTCTAACCTTAATTTTGATGGTTTAGAGTTCCTATTGGCTTAGGGACTTCCCAAGGACATTGTTGGTGCAATGGTCAAGGGGGAGCAAGCCTTTAGGGGGAGATATCCATCTTGGGATGATGGATGTGTTTTTCTCCTTGAAGGGGAGAATGTTATCAATTTGGGAAATTGATGGATTTTTAGAAATCCAATTTGGAAATTGGGAGAGTGTTTAGGATTGTCTCTCTTAAGTGATATTGGACTTATCACTAGGAAGATGGTAGGCATCCTAAGTATCTTTGGACCAAGGGGGAGATTGTAAGATCTCATTGGGACATGAGACATTGACCCTCTTGGGAAGAAAACCTTTTTGATGTTAGTGAAAAAGGGGGAGAATGTTTGGGGGAGAACATTTGGAGAGTATTTACCAATTTGGGATAATTGGTAAGGGATTTGAGTTAGTGTTCTAACTCAATAATTTGTTTGGTTTTTGTCAAACATCAAAAAGGGGGAGATTGTTGGTGCAATCGGCCCAGGTCACGATTGACCAGGACTCGAGTTTGACTCGAGTGATGTTTTGATGTTTCGACAAAAACATATGACAATGTAATTGTCATTTGGTAAAGTCCAAGTCTTGAGCACTTGGCATGGAAAGTCCAAGTGGGACACTTGGCATTGGGAAAAGTCCAAGCATGGGTCTTGGCAATGTAAAGTCCAACATGGGTTGGCAAGGAAAGTCCAAGCATGGTCTTGGCATGAAAAGTCCAACATGGGTTGGCAAGGAATGTCCAAGCATGGTCTTGGCATGGAAAGTCCAACATGGGTTGGCAAGGAAAGTCCAAGCATGGTCTTGGCATTAAAAGTCCAACATGGGTTGGCATGAAAAGTCCAAGCATGGTCTTGGCATGGAAAGTCCAAGCATGGTCTTGGCATGGAAAGTCCAACATGGGTTGGCATTTGAAGTCCAAGGGGTTTGATATTGGCTGCGTAAAGTCCAAGCGGGAGTCTTGGCAGCATAAGTCCAATGGTTGGCGGCGTAAAGTCCAAGCGGAGTCTTGGCGGCGTAAGTCCAATGTGCCTTGGCGGTGTAGACACCGTTAGCATGACATAGCCGACGGAAGCACCTGAAGGCTAGCGCGATGGATGAACAAGTCATGGATGACTTGGAGGGATCCGAGAGGCGTGAGGCTGATGGAGGTGGCTAGAAGGCTTAGGTCTTGGCTAAGGGTGGTCTAGCATATATGGGGGAACCATACTTGGGTTAAAACCTCATGTTTGAGGTGTGCCAGTCGACTGGTGCCATGTGGTAGTCGACTGGACCGAGTCAACTAGGGTTTGACTGCGGGTTATGGCCTAGCAATGATCGCGAGGTGGGCGGTATGATGTGATGGCTCGGCGATGATCGATCGTGTGATCAGTCGACTTGTGCTCGAGAAATCGGCCACAGAATGGAGTCGAGACTCGAATGGTCGAGTGAGGACTCCATCAGTCGACTGATGGTCACAATCAGTCGACTATTGAAGGTTCTGTTGGAATTATCCAGCATGGATCTAGCCGTTGTCTCACGACAACAGTGGCATCAGTCGACTGATGGTTCCGATCAGTCGACTGATCGACTTTTTCCAGCACAAGTTTAAGCTATATATGGAGCTCGTGATGGAGGAAAAACCAAGGGTTCTTTGAGGTGATTTGGGGCGAGTTGCTGCTGCAATTCAGGGTATCCAAGTGCTACTCGATCAACCTAGCGATCAAGCATTCAAGAGCATTTGTAAAGTGTTTTTCTTTACTAGTTTTGCTTTGTATTTCATTGTATTCGCTTGTAGCTTTTGATTATTGTTGTAATCATCCTGTACGAGGTTTCTCTGCCTCCGGATTGTTCCGAGAAGGAGTGTTTATTAGTGTTTGCGTGTGCATCACTAGAGCTCGTAGAGCTCGATCCGTGGAGTAGGAACCTTGAGGTTCCGAACCACGTTATATCATCGTGTTCGTGTGTGATTGTATATTTCGTTATTGCTTTCATTATCTATATTCCGCTGCGCTAACGAAATTGTAGACACGAACGCGAAAGAATTCCATTGACGCTATTCACCCCCCCTCTAGCCATTCGAATATTCCCAACACTCTTCACTCAGTGCTTACCTCTGGTCCTTATGACTTGTCACTTAGCTTCTGGTCTCCACCGAGGTTCCTCAACTCCATGAGGTTCTCCTAGTGTCACCCGACCACCATGGTTTCTCGATTCGAGATTCTCCGGGTCTCGCTTGACCTTGGGCTTAGCTTAAACACTTTCTACACACTTAACACAACTCATGAGATAATAATAACAACTTATCTTAGAACCTTTTCCATAATCAAAACATAGGTTCAATTATCTGGTGCCCCTGCACCAACAATGACTAGATAACATGGGGCATTCGTAGTCATATGGTGTTGTTGACTAAGAAGTCAAGTAGGTCATAGTTGACTAGAGACTTAATTGGGAAAGTCCAAGTATGGATACTTGGTAAGAAAAGTCTAAGTATGGATGCTTGGTAAGGAGAAGTCCATGTTTGGAGAAATGGAAAGCAAAGTCCAAATATGGATGCTTGATAAAGGAAAGTCCAAGTATCGAGACTTAGTAAGGAAAGTGATGTGAGCAAAACATATAGGGTTTTAGGAGTAGTTTTCGCTCACATCTCATCTCATTTTATGTTTGTTTCATGCATATTTTACTTTGTTTTCCATATATTTCCTATTTTATAGTTCGGAGATCTGCTCTGTATACTTTTGTGTGCAGAATAGCATTTCATGGGGATAACATCGCACTTTCGGAGAAAAAAAAAGACATTTGGCAATTGGACACAAAAGGGAACACGACCAGGGCATGTGCCTACACACGATCGTGTTTAGGGAGCGAAAACGGCCACCATAGCCTGACACATGACTAGGCCATGTGTTTTCACATGGCCATGTGGCGGCCAATAGATTTGATGCAACCAGGGGTTTTTTTCTAGATTTCACAGCGATCCGGCATGATGTCTATATAAGGAAAGCTACGCCCCAAACCCTAGGGAGAGGCACGACGGCCTGGACGACACTCCAAATCCCTAAAATGCTTCAGAAACTCACATCGGGGAAGGAGAGAGCCGCTCGAGGATCAAGATCTGCACCACAACGCCAGACGGAAGAGCTGTATTTACATTGTAATTCATATTTTTTACACGTTTATCATATATTCATGAATTCCATAATGTTTTGTGATTCTCTTCTCGTATTCATGGAGTAGATTATCCATTTCTAGGATTAGGGAGTAGTTTGTGTTGAGTAGAACATTGCTATTTCAAATATGTTTCCGTTCTTGAAATCGTATATGCAGTTAAATGATTGTTTAGATCTATAGTTTTGTATTTTGGTTATCTATCTTCTGTGCGTAGACGATATGTGGAGTGACAGTCCTCGTATATAAGATTTAGGGGATATTAGGAGGAACCTAGAGGTTGGTCTCATCGCCTGCAATTATGGATAGAAGTATGCGATGGAGTCGGTAATGTGTCTTGTTTTTGGCTCATCGCAGGGATCGATTTGACATCCTTGTACCATAGTGTATGATGTTCTTTCCACAAAATCCTAGCTAGAAAATCTAGATACATTTAATTGATAGCATGTTCTGTGACACACAAATGAAACCGAAGTCCTAGAATCCCATCCATATTCTAGTAGAAACCTTTCTCTTCTTCCGTGTGACACCGTACTAAGTTCGAACCACAGATGACCTCTCATTCGGAAATCCTAGGATTACCAATCCGAACAACAACACATCCACTGGACAAACTGATACTCGAAATCTAAGTCCCTGTGGGATCGATATTCTTTATTACTTAATGACATTCATGCACTTGCGAGCATTGAGCGCGAGCGTGCGCTTCAAGTCCTCGACGGTCTCCATCTCAAGATTTGAGGTGACATTTGCATGCATCAAGTTTTTGGCACCGTTGCTGAGGACTGATTGATTTGATATCGAATCGAAAAGTGGATAATTAGAATCCTAGAATACAAATCCTCGTAGCAACCTTTCTCTTCTTTCGTGTGACACCGTACTGAATTCGGACCATAGATGACCTCTCATTCGGGAACCCTAGGATTACCAATCCGAACAACAACACATCCACTGGAAAAATAGATACTCGAAATCTCAGTCCCTGTGGGATCGATATTCTTTATTACTTGATGACATCCATGCACTTGCGAGCATTGAGCACGAGCGTGCGCTTCAAGTCCTCGACGGTCTCCATCGCAAGATTTGAGGTCACGTTCGCGTGCATCAAGTGTTTGACGCCATTGCCGAGGACTGATTGATTCGATATCGAATCAAGAAGTGGATAATTAGATCGAAACTATGCTAGATTTACTTTTCTTATTTTATTTTATTTCAGTTTTGTTTATTCAGTTGCTCTTTCCTTATTTATAGTTTCCTACATATAACGATGCATGCTTTTGCTCATGATTTTGGTCAATTTAATGTTGTGAGTTTCGATAACAATTATTGTGAGCATTGTGTTGAAACATGGCATACCATAAACGATTGTCTGAATATATTTGAGCCTTCACAATTTGAATAAGATGTTGTCACCTACAATTAAAACCAGTGGCCACAAGATGATTCCTATTCATATAGTTATGACCCTGGCTACTTAAACCCTCAATATTGTTCGCCTAAATCTCGACTAGAGTAGATGATAGAAAGCTTTATTCAAACACAACAAGAGGCTAACTCTAAATTTCGGCAGCGACATTCACAGACAGAAACAATGATTGAAGAATTAAGGTCATCTATTAATAACATTGCTAGCCAACAAATGAAGCTGGAGATTTAGATAGCACAGGTTGCCAGTCAGTTTGCTAGAACACTGAGTCGATTACCAGGAAGTGAAGAAGGACAATCCATTCAATCACCACTTGAAGAAGAACTTGAGGACTATTTAATTGATATTTTAATCGAGGAGTGTATTTCTTCAATCGAAACACCTCCTAACCTCAAGGATCTGAAGAGCCTACCTTAACCCTCACCGAAACTTTAGCTACCAATAATGAAGCCCATTTAGTGATTTGTATTGATAAAATTTCATTTGACATAATAGAATCGACTGATTAATCTTTTGGTGAAGATATTTGTAGTGAGTTACATTATTCACAGCATAAGGGTGAAACATAGTATTATGATCAAACTCCTGATGATTCATTAAAATTAAACATGTTCACTCTCAAACCAAGGAAGGTAGCTAATAAATATCTTGCCCCTCCACGAGCAAGATTTAAGAGATATGGTGATAAGGGACCACAATGGAGGAGGCGTAAGGTGAGAAAATATCTTACTCCCCCACAAGCAAGATTCAAACACATCAAATGAAATGTAGGAATAAGGTCGAGCTAAAAGACCTTAAATAAAGTTTTTTTCTTGGGAGGCAACCCAAGTTTAGTTTTTAGGTGTTCTTTTCATTGTATTGCATTCATTCGTTTAATTTGAACTTTGGATTCCATTCATTTAGCATTTTTTAGCATGCATTAGGACTAGAAAGAACTTACTAGGTAAAAGTAAAATCACTTTGAACCCACACAACTAAGCGAGTAAGAAGAATTCGGACCGTTGTGCACCATGAGAAGGAAACAGGGGACACACGGCTTGGCTGTGTGTTTTCACACGGTCGTGTCCCTTCTTCCAGCAGCACAGATGGCCTAGCCATGTGTTTTCACACGGCGGTGTCGCACGAGGTTAAGTAGGGAACGCCGCGCATTTCCACCTCAAATGCATCGTGTGTTTTGATTTCTCTTGCCCTAGTCGTGTGGATCCTTCTTCCCCACCACCTAGAAGCCCTTCCAACCTTCAAGGAAAATCAAAAGAAGCAATGATGAAGAGAACCAAGCAAGTGACATCTTGATCCGGTGCTTTGAAGCGAATGACAAGGAGAATGGATTCCCCTCAAACTCTGGAGGAAGGTAACGCTTTTCCAACCCTTCTCTTTCGCAATAATGAGCATAGGGAAAGATTTGATATGCTCTCTACTATAAAAATTACCACTACTAGGTACCTTGATGAAGATCTCTTAAAATCCCTATGTTTGTTTGGTGACATTCAAGCCCTATTTGAAAAAATAGGGTGGGGAGAGATAATGAGGATAAGACACCCAACCTACCCTAGGAAAGTTTTAGAATTTTTTAGTTCTTTAGAAGTTGAAGTTTTAACGGGTAGAGAGAGCGAAGAGGGTAGGATTACCTTTAGGCTATTTAACATTGAGCATGAAAGGACACTACACCAATGGAACACATGTTTTGGCTTGTCTAGTGGGGGAGAGGGAAGAACCCTTATTGGGTTTAACTCTCAAATCTTTTGGACTGAATTGACAGGAGAGCACACATACGACCCTTCTAGGGCCAAAGCGTCGCACCTCCAAAATCCCATTTTCCAATGCATACACTTAATCATGGCAAGTACTATTTTTGGAAGTGGGGAGAGTGATGGTGTAGTGCGAGCTAGTGAGTTGCTTTGCTTATGTGAAATGCTACAAGAAAGGAGTAGCATTGATGTAGGATCTCATTTCATTAGACACTTAGTGAAAATGGGCAAAGCAGTGAGAGGAGAGATTAAGGTGGGGGGCCTACTTACCTACATTTGCCATAGGATGGGGTACAACTACACTGCATTAGATAGCATAGAGGGGAGCCCTAGAATTTACCTGGGAGTGTGTATGGCCATGAAGAGATTGTAAGAGAGGGACACTCCCTATGCTTTGTAAGGAAAAACCTGATGACCCTTAGGCTCCCCGACCCTGATCGTACCACCATCACCACATGCGCCAACTGTCGCTTAGACCTGATAGTGGAGTCCCTGCCATATGAGGGAATATCCACATCGGAACCCATCTTTCCCCCTTTGCATCACTCTCCCTCTAGTCCACACATGCATAGGAGCCCACCTAGTCCATGTCGACATGAGCTTGCACCTGCACCACCACATTTTTCTACTTTTGAGTATGATGCAAGTACATCTACCTATGATTTTTCAGAGTTTCGATCGTCCTTCGATGACATATATGTCGAGCAGCAGACACAGAGGTAGCGATGGGAGGAGCAAAGCACCTACATGCAGGTGGAGTTTTAGGGCTTCCGGGAGCACTTCCAGCGAGCCAAGGAGTTCTACGATGAGACCCGCGTCTACTTCCAGGAGGAGGCTACCCATCGCCAGGCAGAGGCTGTCTACCACTAAGAGATGCGGCAGCATATGCGAGCCCAGTAGGCACAGTGGGCTAGGGAGGAGGACCATCGAACAGCTGCTTCATCCACCAACTCTCAGATCGACCACATGTACATGTGGCATCAACGACTCAATAGCAGGTTCTCCAAGGATCCTGAGATGCCGAGGCTACCAGACTTTCCACCTTGTCCACCATACTAGAGGTATGCTTCACTTAAGTCTAGGGGGGACCCCAATTTTTGTTTTATTTCTAGCAGTAGTTTCTTTTCTAATGTTTGCATTTTAGTTAGCATTCATTTATTCATGCATTAGTTGTTTTAGTTTCTTTCAGCACTTAGTTTTTACTACCTATAAGCTGCCTCTATTGGTGTAGTAGGCACCAGAGTCGAACCTGAGTTTTGATTATAGCAAATACACAAAGTTAAGTTTACTTTGTTATCTCATGAGCTGAATCAAGTGTGTAGAGTTGCTAAGTTAAAGTTGAAGGTCGGTGACACCCGGAGGTTAGCCGTGGTGGTCGGACAACACCGGGAGGACTTCGGAGGGAGCTGAAGAACTCAGGTGAAGATCAGAAGCGAAGCTTCAAAGTTAAAAGTTGAGGTAAGCTCGTGTGAGTGAGTGTAGGTGAGGTTGTGTCTTCCATACGGGGATGTCCTTAGGCGACAATCCGACCAAGACCTCCCATGGAAGGTCTAAGTTGAGATCGGATGGTAAACGACCATCAAACTTACTTATATTAATTGTATTTTCGAGCTAACTCTTCATTGCAGCTGAAACCCTGCCATCAGTCGACTGACAGCTTGCATCAATAGATTGATGCCTCCAATAGTTGATTGGTAAGGATAGAAGTCGATTGATGGCCAAGGATCAGCCTCGAGGATAATCAAATTTTATCTCCATTTCTCAAGGGCTAGGTGGCATCACCTCATGAAACCTCATCTCAACGATTAGGGTTTTAAAAGACTATAAAAGTAGGGGTTCTCCACCCCTTTTCCATGATTGAAAGTGCTTCCAAGTTCTCTCGCAATGCCATGACTCTCCGACAATCCTACATTGATGAAGCACTGTCGAAATGCCGATGACCCTAGCTTCTTCTTCTAATTTTATAGTCGTCGATAACTCTTAAGTTGTTATTGTATTCAGTTTTATTTTGTATTTTGGGTATTTTAATTGTAATAAGGAGAGGGGGAGTGTCTCTCTACCTTAGTCTTTTTTCGAGCTTTTTGTATTCCATTGTCTCCTACCTCTAACGAGGAGGAGATTGATTTAGTGTATTGTCCTCCGTACGTGGTCTCGGACCATTAGGGCCTTGGACTAGTAGCCGAAGGCTGTGAACCAAGGAAAAACAAAAGTGCTATATTTATTTTCCATTGCATTCACTCTTACTCATGTTTTATACCGAACGAAAATAAAAAAGTTTCTTTTGCACTATTCACCCCTCTCTAGCGCTCAAATCGATCCAACAAGTGGTATCAGAGCCAGGGGCGCTACGAATTGGTGAAACCACGAATCTAGAAATTTTTACAGATTTTTTTTCTATTTATTTTTGTTTTTTCTTTTCTTTTTTAAATTCATTATCCTGCACTACTAATCCAAGATGAAAGTCTTGGTACATTTTCGATTGTTTTTGTTTTGCAAGGTACTTGCTTTTTGTATTTTGTCTAAATGACCCATCTTGAAGGGTTTAGCACCTTCCAACCTCCATTTTACAACACTGATGACTTCCATTATTGAAAGATTAAGATGGAGTGCTTTCTTAAGACCCAGATCGAGATGTTGATCATAATCCAAACCGGATTCACCCTTCCTACTAATGAAGTGGGTGAATCCTTGGATTACGATCAGTGGACTAATGCCATGAAAAGACAACTGGAAGTCGATGCAAAGGCTACCCAAATCCTCCAATGCGGCTTGTCTAAAGAGGAGCTAAATCGCGTCGGCCCCTTCATTAGCATGAGAGATCTATGGACTAAACTAGTAGAGCTATGTGAAGGAATCGACGACGTGAAGGTATGTAAGCGTGATTTGCTTTTTAATAAGTTATATAATCTTAAGATGTAGGAACACAAGATGGCAACACAACTACACGCCCGCATTCAAGACATTGTCAATAGCTTGCACGCCATCAGACAAAAGGTCGAGAATCGAGATCTTATAAGGTACGCTTTAAATGCTTTCCCTTGGACTACCTTGTGGGTATCTATAGTTGATGCCTACAAGGTTTCTAAGGACCTTTCAAAAATTAGATTAGATGAGTTATTTTCTAAATTTAAACTCCACGAGCATTCTAATTCGGTTCCCGAGAAAGGTATTGCCTTACTTGTAGGTTCGAAGAAGAAGGCCGCAAACAAACCACCCCCCAAGGAAGAGGACATGTACGGGTACGAGTCGGAGGTGGACCCTGAAATGAAAAGCAAACTAGTGAATCTAGTTCGGAAGATGATCAAGTCGGAGTGTCCGAAACTAGTCTATTTCGAATTTGAGATGTTTTGAATGCAACAAGTTCAGACACATCAAGTCGAAGTGTCCGAAACTAAAGAACAAAGCACCCAAGAACAAGAAAGCGCTTAATGCTACTTGGGAAGAATTGTCGGAGGAGGAAGACAACGATCTTATCCTTATGGCCAAACCGACCGAGCCTGATCAAGAGTCCAAACCTGAGGATGAGTCCGATTCTGGATCTGACGACGAGTCACTATTCAAGACAAGCCACGGATACGCATCTGGTTCAAAAGAGTCACTTAATTTATGTCGATCTTTGCTTAGCACTTTATACGATGAAATTAAATTCTTAACTAGAAAGTTAGCTAAGACTGAGTCCAAGGTCGAGACCTTAGTTGAGAATGTTGGTGCAGTGGACACCTAAGTCAAACCTAAGTTTTGATTATAGCAAACGATACAAAGTTAAGCTTATGTTGTTATCTCACGAGCTGAATTGAGTGTGCAGAAGATTGCTATAGCTGGAGCTGAAGGCTAGCGACACCCGGAGGAAGCCGCGGTGGTCGGGCGATACTCGAGTTACTTCGGAGGGAGCCGAAGGAATCGAGTGGAAGGCGAAGCGACGAACGTAAGTATCAAGGTAGCTTCGTGTGTGCGAGTAAGTAAGGTCGTATCCTCTTTACGGGGATGATCTTAGCGTAGATCCGACCAAAGACATCTTATAGATGGTCTAGGTCGAGATCGGATGGTCGACGACCATCGAAATTATATTTTATTGAGCTAACTTTGACTTGCGTAGCATCGGTTATCCGGCTTGGAGGACTCATGCCGTGTATCGATCGTGTAGAAGGTCATCAATCGATCCATCGATCGGCCCGATGATGAGGCCATCGATCAGTGATGGTCAATGATCGATCAGGTCGAGTCAAGACTTATCACTCCACCTCAAAGCGGTTTGGTGTCCATTTGTGATTGGTTGAAGACCCACTTTCGAAAAGGGGCTCAAAGGCTATAAAAGGAGGGCCAAACCTAGGGTTTTAACAACAATTCTAAGCTTCCAAAAGTCTGCAAAGCTACCGACAACAACGTGCTTCTTCTTCTCCAGCGTCTAGGTTTCATTTCCTTTATTTTTGTACGGTTTTTAATTTTAGTCGTTGCTCATTTACATTCTTGAAGCTATTTTTCTATCGTAGAGGAGAGTGTCCCTCTACCTCAAGTTTTTTTGTATCGATTAACTCCTACCTCCAACGAGGAGGAGTTTGTTTAGTGATTTGCCCTCCGTGCGTGGTCAAGGACCACTAGGGCCTTGGAGTAGTAGCCTTCGGCTACGAACCAAGTAAATATCTTGTTTCTATTGTCTCCTTTACTTTTTGTTTTGCTTATCTTTCCGCTGCGTATATTTGTCTTGAAACGAATTCGAAAAAGTTTTTTCTTTCGCTATTCACCCCCCCTCTAGCGAACCGCATTGATCCAACAGAGAAGGTTAAACTCCTTAAACACAAAGTCTCCCTAACCTCTTCAACTAGTCAAGTTCAAGAGGAGGACTCAACTCGAGTTGAAAAACTCGAAGTTGAAAACTCACTTTTGAAAAGTCATGTCGAAGACCTTAGGAATACGTTGGAAAGGTTCACTTTGGGATCCAAGGGACTTGACCTTTTACTTGGATCGCAAAGGGACGTGTACAACAAGGTCGTGCTTAAGTTTAGATCAAATAAGACTAACAAGTCGTATATGTCAATTATACGTCGAAATAGAATACATGTCTAAGCATAGGTCCCTAAGACAAATTTGATTTCTCAATTAGGATCTAACAAATACTGGGTTCCCAAGGACCAAATCCACTACGTGGAAAGACCGAACCGATTCAATGGTCCAGGGGGAGCTAGTACAAAATTTGTTTGTGCTATTACTTAGAATTTGCATGCTTAGGTCTTTTTATTTTTATTTTTAGAATGGTTAGATAGGAACTATTACTCGTCAACACTTGACAACATCAAACTAGGATGCGATGAGATGATAGTACGCTAGGAAAGCGATGTCTTGTGTGTTCGAGTTTGATAAGTCATATCTAGCTCGGTGCACTCGACTAAGTGGAACTAGCTGAAGCTACCTCACTGTATCCTTAGCTAGTTAGACCAGGAAATGAACTTAGGTGAATCAAGTTATAATTTTCTCGAACTTGGCTTTGTCTAAGGAAGTGGTCATTGTTCCTATCAAAGAAGGCTTCTGTGCCTCGCCGCGACCTGGAAGTCAATTTCTTGAAAAGGTGACTTGCTGAGCTTAGGGTTAAACTAGAATCTAATGCAAGGTTTAGTAGTTTTGATTCATTAAAATTAATCAAGTAAAATTGAAGTCATCTCACAAGAACACATAAGGATAGCGTGTTTGATCATGTAGAAATGGGTGAGATGAACTAGGACTAATAATCTTCAACCAACCTTTAAAATTCCAATATCCGATCCAACTACCTTGTGTGTAGGATCAATGGATGTTGGACAGTGGGTGCTCCCGACATATGATTGGAGACCAACTTAAATTTTTGAAGCTTAGATTCAAACGACAAGGGTCGGTAGCTTTCGGAAACAACGGCAAGCTCAAAATCATCGGCTCAGGTGATATTGAGATAAATTCTAATTTCACAATTCACAATGTTTTATTAGTCGAAGATTTTCAATATAATTTACTTAGTGTAAGTCAATTGTGTGATAACAACTATAAGGTTATATTCTTAGAAAATGAATGCTTAATTAAAACAAATGAAACCTCTAAAACAATACTTAAAGGAACTAGGAATAGCAACATCTACATTATTAATCTACCTAACTCCTCAACCAAGTGTCTTAGGACACAACAAGAGGAATTTTGGTTGTGGCACCAACGACTCGGTCACTCGCACCCAAGACTCGTTCACAAGATGAGTCAGAGTGGCTTAGTCAGAGGTATGCCTATCCTTAACAACTTAGACAATAAAATTTGTAATGCTTGTCAACAAGGTAAACAACCAAGGACACAACATCAACTAACTAACCAAGAATGAACTAAAAGTGTGCTTGAGCTCATTCATTTGGATCTATTCGATTCTCATGGAGCCAAGTCACTTAATGGGAGTCAATTTTGCCTAGTCATAATTGATGACTATTCATGGATTACCTGGGTTAGGTTTCTTAAACATAAAAGTGATACCTTAGATCAACTCATCAACTTGTTTAAATTAATCGAAAACCAAAAGAACCTTAAAATTAAAAGACTTAGAAGCGACCATGGTGGTGAATTCAAAAACCATAGGTTCACATATTTCTATAACCTAAATAGATACCACCATGAATTCTCATGTCCTAGAACCCCACAACAAAATGGCCTAGTCGAGCGAAAAAATAGAACCCTACAAGAAGCTACTAGGACCATGTTGAACGAATACAACCTACCCAATAGGTTTTGGGCAGAAGTCGTTAGTACGGCTTGTTATGTCCAAAATAGAATTCTTATGGTAAAGAGGCACCTTAATGTTGGTGAAAATGACCCAGGTCATGATTGACCGGACTCTAGTTTGACTCAAACTGTATTTTGATGTAAGATAAAACGTATGAAATGGGATTGTCATGGGAAGTCCAACATGGGTTGGCCACGTAAATCCAAGTGTGTATCCTTGGTTGTGAAAAGTCCAAGCATGGGGCTTGGTGTTAGGAAAATCCAAGCATAGGGCTTGGTGTTGGGAAAGTCCAACATGGGTTGGCCACGTAAGTCCAAGTGTGTAGCCTTGACGGTGAAAGTCCAAGCATGGGGCTTGGCATGGAAAATCCAAGCATGAGGCTTGGTGTGTGAAGTCTTGAGGACTTGTCAAGTTCACTAGTCTCGTAGCCTCAGGGTCCTTGAGTCAGTGAAGGATGAAAATGCGAAGCTGTGCGCTTTGTGGATCCGAGGGACCGTCAAACATGGAGAGAATGGAGTGAGGCCTAAGGGAAGCAAACTTCGAGGGCAAGAGACGTGAAGTAGGCTGAGGGAAGAGAGCTTCGGTGGGAAACTTCATGAGAGGATGAGGTGGACTTGGCCAAGTGGCTAAGACTGAGCATCGGATGCTCAAACAACTTTGTGTTTGAGGTTTTACTCAACATTAGTCTACTAGTATTGGTACCAGTCGACTGCTTTAAGTCAATTAGACTCGATCGGTGTTTTATTGGTGTTTGACTGACCTGGTTCTGGCTGAACAGTCAACTGCCAAGGGATGACAGTTGACTACCGACACCATCGATCGCTAGGAGGGCAATGATCGATCGTGAATTCGGGCACAAAAGGTCTTCCGGTTGAGTGATCGGCGAGCTCGATCGATGATCATCGATCGATGGGATCATCGGGCCGACCGATAGCATGATCACCGATCGATGGGCATGATCGATCGATGATGGATCTGTTGGAACTTGTCCAGCGTGGATCAAGTCATTGTGAGACAACAACTACAGGACCAGTCAACTGATGGTCACGATCAGTCGACTGATTAACACGAAATCAGCTCGATGCAGGTTATAAATAGAGCTCGAGATGGCAGATTTTGCAAAAAATTTTAGGGAGATTTTGGAGGGGAATTGCTGCTGCATTCCAGTCCTTCAAGAGCAATCCAAAGCAGGCAACAAGCAAGAGTTCAAATCCAATGTTGTAAAATTTTCTTTACGTATTTCATTGTTGTATTTGTACTTGCTTGTATTACTTAGTGTAATTGCTTGTACGAGGTTTCTCCACCTTCTACGTGTTGTCGAGAAGGAGTGTTGTTAGTGTAGTATGCATAACACGATCTCATTGAGCTCACCTTGTGGAGTAGGAACCCTAAGATTACGAACCACGTATATCATTTGTATTTATGCTTGTGTGCCTTGTATTCGTATTACTATTATTTCCATTGCGTATTAACGAATATTGTAGACAAGAATGCGACGAATGATCGATTTCCATCCACCATATGAAAAGAGATATTCACCCCCCTCTAGTCGACCACCGATTCTCCAACAAGTGGTATCAGAGCGAGGAGCTTGTCGCAGACTCATCGCCAACACAAGCATGACAAGATGGCTGGCTTCAACATCCGTCCACCGAAATTCGATGGAGATTTTTCTTGGTGGATGAAATGGATGGTGGTATACTTCGTAACCGATTTCGATATCATGCTAATCATGGAAAGTGGTTTTGAAGTACCTAGGGACGAAGAGGGGAAGCCGATGGAAAAAATCAAGATGGACACAAGAGCAACGTCAAGAATTCAAGACAGTGGTTAAGGTAACAAAAATGATATTAGATTTAATACCTAACCATATCTTGTGCAAGCTAGGTGAATACTGGGATGCAAAAGATTTATGAGACAAATTAGTCAAATTCCACTAACATCCCGAACCGGCTCAATCGGAGAAGGAGGACGAGGAAGAATGTCCATCGACATTCGGATTTGAGGATGTTGAAGAATCACCATCAACATTCGAAGATGTGGATGAATTGGAGGAAACCTCCACCTCTAGAATTGAGGGGGAGGAGAGGTCTTCCATCCTGGAACAAGATCAAGACGAATCATTTACATCCGAGAAAAGCAAAAATTCCCTAGGTAACTCATGCATTGTACTTAATAATAAAGATCACATAATTTGCTTTGAGTGTAGGGAGAAAGGGCATTACAAGAGTAAGTGTCCAAAATTAGCTAAAGAGAAGGCACAGGCACCAAAAGTCAAAGGATGTTGGAGTCCTTGCTAGAAAGAGCAAAGAGGACATTGTGTGCTTTAAATGCAACCAAAGAGGACACTACCGAAGCCAATGCCCTAGGGGGAGGAAGAAAGGGCAAGAAGGGGCATCTCATGTAGGGGGAGCTTTTAAAGCTAACCCTAAGGTAAATTTAATTAATGCACCTTCAATTTCTAGAGTTAAGAAGCATGTTAGAAATATTGCTATTGTTCATCATGAAAAGCATCCTAGTAGGAATAGATACTTTTGTTGGTGCAACAATACCCAAGCATTTATATGTTTTGATGTTTGGATAATCATCTAAGTTAGGCAATACCTTGTGATCTAATTGTGAACTTGTTTAAGTGACAGGAAAATCCAAGTATGAAGACTTGGTAAAGGCAAAGTCCAAGTGTGATCTTGGCAAACGAAGTCCAAGGAAAAGGCTTGGCGGCGTAAGACCAAGCATATAGTCTTGGCGGCGTACAGTCCAAGCGGACCTTGGAAAAGGAAGTTCAAAGGCAAGTCTTGGCAGTGTAAGTCCAAGCATGTAGTCTTGGCGGCGTAAAGTCCAAGCGGACATTGGCAAAGGAAGTCCAAAGGCAAGTCTTGGCAGCGTAAGTCCAAGCATGTAGTCTTGGCGGCGTAAAGTCCAAGAGCGCTTTGGAAAAGGGAAACCCAAGACATGACGAAACCGAAGGAAGCTCTTGGAAGCAAGTGCAAAGGATGAACAAGTTACGGACTTGGAGGGATCCTGGAGGCGCAAGGCTTGAGGAAGAGCTAGAAGGTTGAGTCTAGGTATAGGGAGTCAATTCAAGTATGAATTATTCATACTTGACGAGTATCAGTCAACTGATACGATGTAGCAGTCAAATGATAGGGTGCTCGACTGAGTTAGGCTGAAAAGCTGACGAACAGTCGACTGCCTATTCTTGGCAGTCGACTGATACGACCATCAGTCGACTGCCAAACAGTGGTAGTCGACTGATCAAGTCGAACCCGGGCACAGAATGAAGTCTTACTCGATTGCACGTCGTGATCACTCCATAAGTCGACTAATGGAGGGATCAGTCGACTGATGAGCATGCCATTGGAAGATGACGATTATGAATCTCGCAAATCCGGCTGTTCAAAAGCTGTTAACCACGACGACAGTCGACTGATGTTCTACATTAGTCGACTGATCATAGCCTAATGAGAAAAATACCCCTCTCTCTATAAAAAGAGGGCTTATGGTAGTTGAGAGGGTTAATGCTTACATTCTTATCATTCTCTCAAGCCTCCATGAATTTTCTTAGCTTTCCTAGTGTTTTAATTCCCCTCCTCCTCTCTAAACTTCATCTTCATCTTTTATAAGAAGAGGAGGGTTTTGTAAAAAGAGAAAGTTTCTTAGTGAGATTGATTAGGGTTAATCCACTTTAAGGATCACTGTGGAGTAGGAGCATTATCTCCAAACCACGTAAAGGCTTCCATGTTAGCATTGTATTTTCGTTTCTATTTCTTTTGTATTTGTTGTGCTTCCGCTAACCATTTTTGTAGAAATTGAAAAAGAGGCTATTCACCCCCCTTTAGCCTTCCAAGGATTCCCAACAAGTGGTATCAGAGCCCGGATCATGTCGGAAGATTTAACCATCAACTGGAGCATAATAGCATTTCAAGAGGGGTATAATACGACGAGGCTTCCTTTCTTCGACTGCAACGACTTCGGCTATTGGAAAGGTAGGATGAAATACTACCTTATGAATGATATTGATAATTGGTTTAGTGTTGTAGACGGATTCGAGAAGCCGATCGATGAACACGGAGTGCCCATACCGACCAAGGATTGGTGTGGGACATGGCCAAGAAGGCTTAAGCTAACGCCAAAACAACAACCACACTTCAATGTGGTTTGTCAAAAGAGCAACTAAGCAAGGTGGGGCCTTTTGAATCGGCGAAGGAATTTTGGAAGAAGCTAATTGAGCTCAACGAGGGATCTAAGAAAACAAGAAGAGCCAAGAGAGATCTCTTAATAGGCCAACTCCAAAGCTTCGCCATGAAGACCAACGAAACCGTGAGCCAAATGCACGATCGCTTCAAGGAAGTAGTCAACGGACTACATGTGATAGGTGAGAAGGTCTACAACCGAGACCTTTTAAGGTACATTCTCCAAGCTTTCCCTACAATAACCTTGTGGGCTTCAATGGTAGATGCCTATAAGGTCTCTAGGGATCTTTCTTTGGTAAAATTAGATGAACACTTTTGTGAATTTGAGTTACATGAGCAAGCTAATACTTCATCAAAAGAGAAAGGTGTAGCTCTCTTTGTAGGGAAGAAGGACAAAAATAAGAAGGATAAGAAAGAAGTATCTTCCTCATCCAAATCCGAGGATGAGTCATCAAGTAGCGACGACGATCTATCGGCTAGTGAGGTAGCTCACTATGTGAAGAAGTTTGGTGGGAGGTCAAAGAAACTCACCAAGAAGGATGTGAGGAGGATGTTCCAATCCTCCAAAGGTAAAACCCTCAACTAGTTCAATTTCTACATCTAACGTAACTTGTTATGGATGCAACAAGAAAGGGCATATCAAGCCAAATTGCCCGGAACTAAAGAAGAAGGAGGAGAAGGAAAAGAAAAAGAAGGAAACGAAGGAGAAGAAGAAGGAGGCAATGGTGGCATAAACATGGGACACACTAAGCTTGGAGGACTCTTCTGATGATGAAGAAATGTGTCATGCCACTCGGACCTAGCTCTCATGACCTTGGAGGAGGAAGCTGGAAGCTCAAGTGAGGAGTCTTCATCCTCATCCTCAAGCGACGAATCATCATCAAGTGATGATGAAGTAAGAGACTCCCCTAGGATAGATTTACTTTATAAAACCATTGAATGCCTTCAAAATGCTTTAAATAGATCAAAAACTAGGATTAAGGACTTAAAAGTAGAAATTAAGTCACTTAAAAATGTAGTACCACCTTGTGATGATGCATGTACACTTAGGAATGAGAATGATGAACTTAGGAAAGAAATAGGTGATTTACATGCATGTTTAAAAAAGTTTACAAATTGGCTCAAATATCTTGACATGATTCTTAGGGACCAAAGGGCCATTTATAACAAGGCCGACATAGGATATAAACCTAAGAAAAAAGAAGTAGCCTTCACCTCTCTAATTAGTAGAAAACCAACCATTAGGAGCAAGGCTAAAAAGTCTTGGGTCCCCAAAAGTTATATAGTTGATGCTATCGGTCCTAAAATTTGGGTGCCTAAGGCTTGCATTTTTCATGTTGTATAGGTAGAAGAACCAAGCTTATGGATTGTTGATAGTGGGTGCTCAAAACACATGACTGGTGATGAGAGAAAATTTTCCACCATCAACCACACTAGCAAGGGGAAGGTGTCTTTTGGAAATAGTGGAAAATTTAAGATCTTAGGAAAAGATACAATTGAGGTATCCCCAAATCTTGCCATTCATAAAGTGTTATTAGTTAAAAATATGAAATTTAACTTGCTTAGTGTGAGTCAACTATGTGATGCCAATTTTGATGTTAAATTTGATTCTTCAAAATGTTTCATAAGACACAAAACTTTAAATGATTGCATGTTAGTAGGTTTTAGGAAATCAAATATATATTATGTTGATTTATCCTATGCTACTAATGCTTCTACCAAGTGTCTTATTGTAAAAGAAGAAGAGAGTTGGCTTTGGCATAGGAGGCTAGGGCACATCAATATGAAAAACATTGCCAAAATAGCCAAAATGAAGTTAGTCAAGGGGTTGCCAAAAGTCAAGTATCTCAAGGACAAAATGTGTGATGCATGCCAAGAGGGGAAGCAATCAAAATCATCACACAAAGGTAAAACTTTACTTAGTACTGCTTTACCTTTAGAACTATTGCATATGGACTTATTTGATTGTCATAGTACTCCTTCCATGATTGGTAGTAAATATTGTTTAGTGATAGTAGATGATTTTTCTAGATTTACTTGGATATTTTTCATGAAAAATAAGGAGGAAACCCTAGGAATAATCATAGGATTTAGCAAGAGAGTAGAGAATGAAAGAAAACTCAAAATCAACCTGAACCATAGTGATCATGGTGAAGAATTTGAGAATTCTAATTTCTCAACCTTTTGCCTAGAACAAGGGTAAAAGCACGAATTTTCTTGTCCTAGAACACCCCAATAAAATGGGATTGTGGAAAGGAAAAATCGTGCCCTACAAGAAGCAGCTAGGACTATGCTTAATGCATATTCTTTACCTAGCTACTTGTGGGCGGAAGTGGTCAACACCGCTTGCTATATCTAAAATAGGGTTTTAATTCATAGGTTTTTAGAAAAACCCCCATTTGAATTATGGAATGGTTCAATTCCAACAATTCACTATTTTAAGGTCTTTGGATGCAAAGTCTATATTTTAAACACCAAAGACAACCTAGGTAAATTTGAGTCCAAAGTGGATGAGGGAATCCTAGTTGGATACTCATCCACTAGTATAGGGTATAGAGTTTATAATAAAAGAACTCAAAAGATTGAGGAATCTTCAAATGTCCAAATTGATAAAACCTCTGGGGCGGGTTCAAGGAAGTCAATTGAGGTGTTTATTTGTTTTGACTCGCTATTTCTTTTCATTGTGGATATGCCCATATTTTCTCTATACATAAAAATCACAATATCAACAAGTTTTCAGAATTTGCTCAAACGTTCCTGTTGTATCGTTCCTGTTGCATCAACTCATCAATCATGACGTACGCAAAACAGCAAGCCTGATGAATCCTTCGACCTGATGCTGGATTTGATGGAGATTCATCTCCATAAATTTGCCTAGAATATTCCCTTCACCCCTTTCTCTAGCTTCTTCTGAGAGCCACAAATTTGATTTTCAGACCTCGCCCCTTCGCAAGTCAGGGAGTGGCTGAGCTCATCAATGGCGCGACACTACTCTGCTTCTGCGAGTCATCCGAAATGAGTTTTCTGGCTTTTGCTCTAGTGATTGAATTGACATGACCAAAAGTTTGCCGCTCTATAATTATTACAAATGGTTATCACCAGCGATCAATTAATTAATTAATATTATTATTCCTTAACAACGCTCAATTTACTCAAGCGGGTGTTGTAAATTTTATATATCGAACTCACTAATCCACAAAACTAATTGAAGTATATAAAACTTTTAAATAATAAAATAAATTTAAATTTATAATTCAATGACAATTTAAATCAAATGGGCACATGTACTTAATATTTATTTCTTTGATTTACCAATGGGCGATATTTATTGGTTAAATTGATAGGCCCGGTAAGTTGGAAAATAATATTATTTATATGGTGTATCGTTGATTATAGGATGAAACCGTGTCCTATGTATTAGGATGATGATGTCCCCTTAAGAAGCACATCAGGATCATCATGTAAATCCTACAGGTGGACTTGGTCCAGCATGATGATAAGGTTGAGTGGTACTTCTCATGGAGTTACATGTTAATTAATTAATTGTCAGTAAATTAATTAATTAACAGACATTCGATATCTTAAATACGGGGAGATATTTATACAATTAATATATGTAGCCCATATATAATTATGGGGTTGGTGAGGTAGATCAATGATGATCACTTTAGTGGAATGGATCATCATTAATGGATCGGGTTTGGATCCATTGGGTGGCCAAGATCCAACTCCACCTCATGGTCCCTATTGTAGCCTATTATTAAAACCCTCACGAAGCCTAGATCCAATGGACACGATTAAAAGAAGGCTTGGGTAAAATCTATAAATAGATTCAAAGGCTTGGGCGGCAAAGAAAATTGATGTTGTGCTAGGGTTTGAGTTGGCATTGGGCGGCAAGAAGGAGTTCTAGGGTTTGGCTTCTCTTTGGGCGCCAACCTAGGGTGTGCTTCTTGAGGCTGGTGGCACAAGGAGGTTTAGAGGTTGGTTCTTCCTTCTCTTCTTCTCCATTGTTAGCACCACGCTCTCCTCTTATCCTCTCCTTTGGCCGACAGTTCATTCTCCATTGAAACGGGTCGGCACCTCTCCTCTCCCTCTTCTAGGGCCAACGACAACCTCTCTTGGTGATTGGTGGTCAGAACAAGCAAGGGGAAGAAGGGAGTTTGTTCTTCCCTTGTTCGGAGAGAGCAAGGATGGAAAGATGCGATCTAGGAGGCTTCAACTATTGGAGGATCATTGCCCACATAACGTCCAAAGGAGGATAGGTCATACGATAGAAGATCAAGAGGTAAACAAGAGGTATAATTCTTATTTTGGTTTCCTTTTTGTTCTATGTAATTGTTTACAATTGTTTGATCATGGACCCAGAAGATAAACACAAAAATCGGCGATCCATTCATGATCTATTCCGTGGCTAATCGAGGAAAAGAGTTAGGTTGTTTGAACAATAAGTTTGTTCAAGAGACGACTCAAGTCGAGAAGCACGATGATGAATCGGTTGCTTGGGTAATCCTTTTTCATCTAGATTATTTTTTTTTAATCCGGGGACATGAGATAGGATAGCCATGTACAAGCGACCGAGGCGAAGCAAGAAGCTAACCTTCGAACCTACAACTGGTATCAGAGCCACGATTTCCGATTTTGTGTGTATAGGATTTTGTTACTTTTATGCACTTATCATATATTATGTGTGATGGATAATAGTAGGATGTGCGTAGGCTAACTTTTTAGTTGCAGGCATAAGATCCAACTATTATGACCATATGTGTGTGTATGTGATTGTATGTGTGTAATTGTAATATTATTTGAATCCTCAGGGTTGACGAGGCTAGTATTTAATTTTTGTAATTAAGTACGACATTGTTTAGCCACTATTTTATTTTAGTTTACTTTCGATCTAGACTTCATGTACACTCCTTTGTGGAGTATAGGATCGATGGAAGTAAATTAAAATAATTTTTCTCGGCTTGGATCTCCAGATGGCTTGTACATGGCATAGGGAGGAGCGGACGAGGTGGCAACACGACTGGAGGCATATTGGAGAACAAAAGCCATAATAGTTGGAAAATTTATTTTTCATTTTTATTGCTTTTGATTTATATGCTTGTTGTGGTTGCATAGTTAAAATTCTTCAATTTTAAATTACTAAGTGGGAGAGGAATATTTTTTTAAAATTCCCACAGCCTCCAATACAATTTGACATGTGGTGCGAACAAACTTGTGCGTTAGCTTTGAGTTCCTTCCTCCATATCAGATGAGTTTGTTTTCCATATCACTAGGTCAAATATGGTTATAGGAAATTATTTAGGAGTGTGTGTACTTTCCCATCGGAAGGCACATAATCTGAGATAATTGTCTTAGTATCGTGTAATGGTGAACGCTTAGATGTAAATAAGAGTATCCTCCCCATCGGAGTCACTGCTTTTATTTGTAGGGACGAAGAGGAACAAACTATTAATTTTATTTGTTAAAAAGTAAGGTTAACAGGATAATAAAATTAATGGGTAAAACCTCCTCTTACAAATGTAGAATTCATATACGTCCACACTATCGTGGCATACGATATTCTCAGTGTTTTGAGGTGTTGGCTGATTTTAAAATTTTATTATTTGAGGAATCAATAAAGTTTTGAAATCTAATGTTTTGATCTATGTGATTCTTAGGATTTTCAAAATGACTTTCAACCCACTTGCTATGATACTAAAGGAAAATAAACTTACTAGACCTAACTATGTGGATTGGAAAAGGAATTTGTTCATAGTTTTGACTGCTGAGGAGTACACGTATGTACTTCTCGAGGAGTGTCCTCCTAAGCCTATGGATAATTCTGGGGAAAAGGAGAAAGAGAGTTATAAGAAGTGGATCAAGGTCGATGAGATGGTGTGGTGTTACATTTTGGCTTCTATGTCAAATGTATTGCAACATCAGCATTAGGCCATGACCACTGCCTATGACATTATGCTCAATCTCAAGGAACTTTTCAAACACCAGAATTGGGTTGCTAGGCATGAAGCCATGAGAAACTTGATGACGACCACCATGGTTGAGGGAACACCCGTCAGGGATCATGTTCTCAAGATGATGTCTCATTTGAATGAGCTGGAAGTCCTTGGAGCCGAGATCGATGGGAAAACCTAGGTCGATATCATTTTCCAATCTCTATCTAGGAGTTTTGAGCAGTTTCGCCTCAACTACAACATGAATAAGAGGTTGTATTTGTTGGTGGAGCTTCTGACAGAACTCCAAGCGGTAGAGGGACTTTTTTGTTAGAGTTCTCAAGCTTTGGTTGCCCAGAAGTTTTCTACTTCTAAGCCGAAAGGCAAGAAAAAGAAGAAACAAGGTGCAACAAAGGTAGTGGGAGGATTTTAGGGAGGAGTGAAGAAGCCGAAAGACAAGTGCTTCACTTGCAAGTAGACTAGACATTGAAAGGTTGACTGCCCCAACCAGAAGCAGAACAAAGGTATATATTTTGGTCTAGCCATTGAAACATGTTTAGCAGTGTTATCTACCGGTAACTGGTGTGTAGATACGGGAGCCACTGATCATGTCTACAACTCTTTGCAAGGGTTCCAGGAAACCAGATGACAAGCTGAGGGGGAGATTACCATCTATATGGGCAATGCTACGAAGGTGGCGGCTATTGCAGTGGGAGATGTTTATTTATCTTTTGATAGGAATAAAACTTTGGTTCTGAGAAATTGCCTTTATGTACCATCATTTAGAAAGAATTTGATTTCAGTTTCTAAATTGTTTTTGAATGGATATTCTATTTCTTTTAGTGACAGAGTTATTATAAAAAGGAATAGAGAGATTATCTGTTCTGGTGCATTGATAGGAAATTTATACACTCTTGAACTGAAAGCTCCCACGATGCAAATAGAAATAAATAAATCATCTTTTAAATCTAATAAGAGAAAAGAACCTTAGAAAATGAATCAAACATATCTTTGGCATCTAAGGTTAGGTCATATTAACCTGAGTAGAATTCAAAGGTTGATAGCTGATGGACCTTTGGGTTCATTAGTGGTGGAAGATTTCCCAACCTGCGAATCTTGCTTGGAAGGTAAAATGACCAAGAGGACTTTTAAGGCCAAGGGGTATAGAGCCAAAGATGTGTTGGAATTGGTTCATTTTGATTTGTGTGGTCTTATGTCTATCCAGGCTTGAGGTGGTTTTGAATATTTCTTCTTGTTTATAGATGATTATTCAAGATATGAATATATTTACTTGATGCGCCACAAGTCTGAATGCTTTTATAGGTTCAAAGAATTGAAGACTGATGTAGAGAAACGTCATGGTAAAAGTATCAAGACATTATGATCTGATCATGGTGGTGAGTACCTCTTGGGAGAGTTTAGGAGTTACTTATCAGAGGCGGGGATTCAATCCCAACTGTCTGCACCTGGTACACCCCAGAAGAAAGGTGTGGCAGAGCGAAGGAATAGGACTCTTATGGAGATAGTTAGATCGATGATGAGTTATTCTGAGTTACTAGATTCGTTCTGGGGGTATGCTCTGGATACGGAAATGTACATTCTAAACTTGGTACCATCTAAATCAGTACCTTCTACACCCACATAATTATGGATTGGGCGAAAGCCTATTCTAAGACATATTCAGATTTGGGGTAGTCTAGCACATGTGCTGAAGGTAGATGCTGGTAAGTTGGAACCTCGTACAGAAGTGCGCTTGTTCATAGGCTATCCTAGAGGAACGAAAGGTGGTTTGTTCTATAGTCGTAGAGATTAGAGGGTGATCATTAGCACGAATGCCCAATTTTTAGAGGAAGACTATGTGATGAACCACAAGCCAATGAACAAGATTGTTCTGGAGGAATTGAGAGGGGAAGTCACTACTTCAGTACCAACGGTATAAGAGGACATACCACAAGTGACTGCACCACGTGTCACAAAGGATACACAGGTGATACCTCGTCGTAGTGGGAGGGTTGTTAGACAAATTGATAGATTTATGTTCTTGGGAGAATCTTATGATTTGGTCCCTGGTGAACATGAATCTGATCCCTGGACATATGACGAGGCAATCCAAGATAAAGATGCGGTATCTTGGCAAAGGGCAATGAATTCTGAGATAGAATATATGGATTCAAATTAGGTCTACGAGCTAGTAGAACCACCCAATCGTGTAAAAGCCATTGGATGCAAGTGGATCTATAAAAGAAAGAGAGGAATAGACGCGAAGGTTGAGACCTTCAAAGCAAGGCTTGTTGAGAAAGGGTATACTCAGAAAGAGGGTATCGACTATGAGGAGACCATTTTGCTGGTAGCCATGCTTAAGTCTATCCGAATACTCTTATCTATTGCTGCTCATATGGATTATGAGGTTTGGCAGATGAATGTCAAGGCAACTTTCCTTAATGGAAGTCTTGAGGAAAACATCTATATGGAGCAACCAGAGGGATTCATTGCAAAGGGCAAAGAGCATCTTGTGTGCAAGCTTAATCGATCTATTTATGGATTGAAGCAAGCTTCGAGATCTTGGAACATCTACTTTGATGAGGTAATCCAGTCATATGGATTTATTCAAAGTCTGGATGAGTCTTGTGTATACAAGAGATGTGACGGAAACATAGTGGTATTTCTTGTATTATACGTAGATGATATTTTTCTCATTGGCAACAATGTCAAAGTGTTATCAGACATAAGGGTATGATTTTCCAAACAATTTGATATTAAGGACTTCGGAGAAGTGGGACACATCCTTGGGATCAAATTTATAAGGGATCACAAGAAAAGGATGTTGTGCTTATCTCAAGCTTCATACATAGACACTATTTTGGTCGATTTTAGCATGCAGAACTCCAAGAAAGGTTTTCTACCTTTTATGCATGAAGTACCTTTATCTAAAGAGATGTGTCCTAGAACATCAAAGGATATAGAGGAGATGAAGGCGGTTTCTTATGCTTGGGCAGTAGGAAGCCTCATGTATGCTATGTTATGTACGAGGTCGGATATCTGCTTTGCCGTGGGCATGGTTAGAAGATATCAGAGTAATCCAGGACAGGGATATTGGATTGAGTTAAAGCATATATTGAAGTACCTGAGAAGAACTAGGGATTATATGCTTGTATACCAGGCATACCAATTACTCCCTGTGGGTTACACATATTCTGACTTTCAATAAGATAGGGATAACAGTAAGTCTACCTCAGGTTTTGTGTTTACTTTGGGAGGTGGAGTCATTGTATGGAGGAGTGTCAAGCAGAAATGCGTGGTGGACTCCACCATGGAAGCTGAGTATGTGGCAGCCTCTAAGGCAGCCAAAGAAGTTGTATGGCTCAAGAACTTCTTGATGGACTTGGATGTGATTTCTGGTTTGCTCAGAACTGTCACAATTTATTGTGATAATAGTGGTGCAGTTGAAAACTCGAAGGAACCACAAGCCCATAAGGCAAGTAAACACATAGAGAGCAAGTACTACCTGATACGAGAGATCGTAAAGCGAGGAGAAGTTGTTGACACTAAGATTGCATCAGAGGATAACCTGGCAGATCCTTGCACTAAGGCCTTTCCAGTGATTGCTTTTGATAAGCATGTGGAGGGAATGAGAGTCAGATGTATGGTAGTTGATGGCAACATAGTCTTTTAGTATAAGTGGGAGATTGTTGGGATGTATATTGAAAGCCTAGCCTTTTTATGAACATCTTCATTTTTAAATAAGAATCATATGATTATTGTTTGCATATTTATAGTTATGCATATTTTCTAATACTTTACATTGTAGATAACATGGTGTGTGGTGTCACACAGAAGATCATGTTATCAGTTCCTTGTAGAGTATAAGTAGAGGCTCACAACCAAGATGGTTTTGGACAAACCATTGGCATGGTTGTAGTGTAATTTGGTATTGGTTTATCTTGACCATAAAATTACACTAGTACACTTTGTATGTATTGAGCAGGACCGATTTAGAGGTGATTCAATTTATTTCTGACTACATAATTGAATCAGACCTCGGATATTATGGTGTACATGCTCTTAATCCCGATATAATATTTATTTCTTTGATTTACCAATGGGCAAGATTTATGAGTTAAATCGATAGACCCGGTAAGTTGGGAAATAATATTATTTAAATGGTGTTCCGCTGATTAAAGGAGGAAACCGTGTCCTATGTATTAGGATGATGATGTCCCCTTGAGGAGCTCATCAGGATTATCATGTAAATCCTTCAGGTGGACTTGGTCCAGCATGATGATAAGGTTGAGTGGTACTACTCATGGAGTTAAATGTTAATTAATTAATTGTCAGTAAATTAATTAATTAACAGACATTCGATATCTTAAACACAGGGAGATATTTGTACAATTAATATGTGGAGCCCATATATAATTATGGGGTTGGTGAGGTAGATCAATTATTATCGCTTTAGTGGAATGAATCATCATTAAAGGATCGGCTTTGGATCCATTGGGTGGCCAAGATCTAACTCCTCATGGTCCATATTGTAGCCTATTATTAAAACCCTCACGAAGCCTAGATCCAATGGACACGATTAAAAGAAGGCTTGGGCAGCAAAGACAATTGAGGTTATGCTAGGGTTTGAGTTGGGATTGGGCGGCAACAAGAAGTTCTAGGGTTTGGCTTCTCTTTGGGCAGCAACCTAGGGTGTTCTTCTTGAGGCTGGCGGCACAAGGAGGTTTAGAGGTTGGTTCTTCCTTCTCTTCTTCTCCTTTGTCGGCGCCACCCTCTCCTCCTCTCCTCTCCTTTTGCCGGCGGTTCCTTCTCCATTGGAAAGGGTCGGCGCCTCTCCTCTCCCTCTCCTAGGCCCAGCGACAACCTCTCTTGGTGATTGGTGGTCGTCACAAGCAAGGAGAAGAAGGGAGTTTGTTCTTCCCTTGTTCGGAGCGAGCAAGGATGAGAAGACACGATCTAGGAGGCCTCAACTCTTGGAGGATCGTTGCCCACACAACGTCCAAGAGAAGCATAGGTCATACAATAGAAGATCAAGAGATAAACAAGAGGTATAATTCTTGTTTTGGTTTCCTTTTTGTTCTATGTAATTGTTTACAATTGTATGATCATGGACCTTGAAGATAAATACAAAAATCGGCAATCCGTTAATCATCTATTCCATGGCTAATCGAGAAAAAGAGTTAGGTTGCTTGAACAACAAGTTTGTTCAAGCGATGACTCAAATCGAGAAGCACGATGATGAATCGGTTGCTTGGGTAATATTTTTTCGTTCGGATTAATTTTTTTTAATCCAGGGATGCGAGATAGGATAGCCATGTACAAGTGACCGTGGTGAAGCAAGAAGCGAAGCTTCGAACCTACAGAGGAAAGCTAATGTACAAGTCATGCACATCTAGCCCATTGACAATGATTGAAAATAGGTTTTGAAAACCATTTTAAAATTATTTTGAAAAAGCTTAGTGAAGTCTAACTTTTGATTGGAACCACCATTGGCAATATTGACACAAAGTTTGCCAAAAACATTGAAGATTTCAATGGTTTTGAACATTGTATCAATCTTTCAAAATAATGGATATTTTAATATAAAATTTTTTTTTTACCCATTGTATTTAGCATAAGTAATATGTATTTGAAGTTTCATGATTTTTTAAAATTCATAGAATTACTTATGCATTTTTGAAATTCGAACAGAAAGTTTGATTTCTAGAAAATCAGACTCCAACCGACTGTTGAAGGCAGTCAATCGACTAGTGGTAGTGGTAGTGGTAGTTGACTCTTGATGCTAATTTTGGTTGAACAAGGGTTATTTAGCTATTTATCAGCACCCCTATGTACCCTAATTGTTCCTAGCTCGATGATATGCTTAGAGAAGCATTGGAAGGGGAAATGTTCATTGAAAATGAATTAGAGAGTTGATTAGGGTGAAGATCAAATTTTAAGAGAGATTAAAGTTCAAGTTTAAACTTTTATCTTTAATTTTGATGGTTTAGATTTCCTGTAGGCTTAGGAACTCTCCAAAGACATTGTTGGTGCAATGGTCAAGGGGGAGTATGCCTTTAGGGGGGAGTTTGTCAATTAAGGGATGATGGATGAATGTTAAAAGGGAGAGAGTAAAGAATTGTATTTCATTGTAATGAAGGCATTTATGATAAGTCTTAGACCAAGGGGAAGAATGAATGATCACATTGGGAGATGAGATATAAAATCCTTGGTAGACTTTTTTATGTATGCCAAAGGGGAGAAATAAGGGTTTAAGTTAGGTAAACCTTCATTATGCTTTGGCATAAGAAGAGTCAAGTTGGGATTATGGGATAGCTGGACTCAAAGTTATTGTCACCTAACTAAAAGTATTGTCAGACATTAAAAAGGGGCGACTCAGGTCACGATTGACCAAACTCTAGTGGGACTCGAGTAGGGTTTTAATGCTTGACAATAGGCTTTGACAATGGTTTTTCAATTGTTTGACAATATAGTTTGACCATATGTTGACCATATGACTAGTGGATGATTGGAATATCTAAGGTCATATGGGAGATATTGTTATGAGAAGATTGTTGGAGCAATCGGTCTCAAGTCAAGGTTGACCCAGCTTGAGTGAGACTCGAGTAGAATTCCAAGTATGAATACTTGGCAAGGGAAGTCCAAGATTAGATTCTTGGTAATGGAGAAGTCCAAGTATGGATACTTGGAAATAGAAGTCCAAGATTGGATTCTTAGCAATGGGGAAGCCTCAGAGGCACGACGTCCATTTGGCAAAGGTAGACCCATTAGCATGACAAAGCCGATGGAAGCACTTGAAGGTTAGGGCCAAGGGCGAGGAGTCAGGGAATCAAACCAAAGGCTTGAGACTAATGGAGGTATCCTAAAGGCTGAGGTCTAGGCTAAGGGTACCCTGACGAAGCTGATGGAAGCACCTAAAGGCTAGAGCGAAGGGTGAAAGAGTTGTGGAGGACTTGGATGGACCCTGAGAGTGTGAAGCTGATGGAGGTGGCTTAAAGGCTTAGGTATAGGCCCAAGGTGAGTATCAAGTGTGAGGGGATCATACTTGGGTTAAACCTTATGTTTATGGTTTACCAATCGACTGGTGGTACTGACCAGTCGACTGGTCGAGTGCATGACACTTGGGAGGCCTAGTTGACTTGGACAATCGACTGGGTTTGCGACCCAACCAACTGGTCGAATAGTCGATTGAGGCTCGACTATTGACCTATAGATCTAGCAGTCGACTGTAAGGGTTGAGTAGTCAACTGGATATTGACAGTCGATTGCTAGGGATGAGAAGTTGACTGGTCATAAGTTGACAAGGCACAGAAGGGTTTGTAGTTGACTGTTATCTCATGGTAGTCGACTGATGGTCATGGTAGTCAATTTCTAGGTAAGAATCTGACGCACATTATGTTGGTGCAGAGAGCATCAATCCTTAGTTTTGATGTATGAACCAAAGTTAAAGTTAGGACTTAGTTGTTGGAGGATCGTGGCCCGGTTAGAAGGGGGGTTGAATAGCCTTTTCTCGTGCTTGATGGAAATCGTTCGTTCATCTACAATATTCATTAATATGCATAGCGGAAATATAAATAATGAAATGAATACAAGAGACAATCACAACACACAATATATGTGGTTTGGAACCTTAGGATTCCTACTCCACGGGGTGAGCTCAACGAGCTCGAGTGATGAACACACCACTACTCAAACTCCTTCTCGACAATAAGTCAGAGGTGGAGAAATCTCGTACTGGCTATTACACAAGTAATACAATGAAATACAACAAATACACTAAGCAATACATAAAAACAAGTAAAAAAACACTTTACACATAAACTTTGGATTGCTTGCTTGTTGCTTGCTTTGGATTGGTCTTGAAGATATGGAATGCAGCAACAATTTCCCTCAAAAATCGTCCCAATATTTGCTGTGGAAATCCTCCCCAAGCTATTTTTATTCTTGTCTCTGGTTGATTCTGCACCTAGAAGTCAACTGCCATAAGGCCCTAGTCGACTATTCCTGTAGCCGTTGTGAGAAAATGACCTAATCCATGTTGGCATCCAGCCAATGGATACACTGGCTGTCGATTGTTAGTTACCATCAGTCGACTGTCAGCCTCGTAGTCGATGGATCAGTCGGCAACCGAGCGTTCTATGCTCACATCCTCGATCAGCAGTCGATTGTCATCCATGGCAATCGACTACTGAAGCCATCAGTCGACTTCCCAATGCTGCCAATTGACTATCAGGCCATTTCATACAGTCGAACACAAGTAGATTGGGACATACCACCAGTCGACTATTGTTGGGTAAAACCTTGAACACAAGTTGTTTGAGCATCCGACCATCGGGTAAAATCTCAAACAACATGTTTGATCATCCGACACTTGACCTCAATCAATTGGTCAAGTTCACCTCACCCATGAGGTTTAACCCAAGACACTCTTAGCCAAGACCTAAGCCTTCTAAAACCTCAACTGCACCTATCGGATCCCTCTAAGTCATCCATGACTTATTCATCCATGTGCAGATCCCTCTAAGTCATCCATGACTTGTTCATCCATACGCTAGCCATCAGGTGCTTCCTGTTGGGTTTTTCGAGCCGCAAAAACCTCTTTTTGCGTTGCAAAAACCTCGGAAGCCCCCACCACGGATCCGTGTGAAGTATAAAAAAAATAAAACTAACATGTATGTGTTTTATACCTTTAGATCTACTCTAGATCTACATGATAAGAAGTTACCCTTGAAGCGATGCCCTTTGCTTATCCCGCTCGTCCAAATGGATTGCCGGAAGTCGAGAGTGTCAAGTGCACACTCCTCTATTGGTATCCACACAAGCAATAGGTGGAGCAAAGACAATCTTGAGTGTGCTAGCACTCCTTGAAGGTCTCAGAAATGGAGGTTTGGGAGAGCAAGAGAGGAAGAGAGCCAAGGAAGAAGATGATCCAAGGAAGAAGAAGATGGAGTTACCAAAAATCAAATCACTCCTCATCAAGAAGTGGTCGGCCACTTCAAAGGGTGGGAGTTACATGCATGCATGTAACTCCAAGAGTCAATGGCTCTTGGTCTCCCTCATGAGGTGGCACCAATTGTTAAGTCAATGATGATGTGGAGCATCATCATTGGCCGGCCATGCCAAGTCATCATCATGACATGACATTTGGTCAAGTCAAACTTGACCTTTCATCTTCCCTATCAAGTCAAGTCAAACTTGACCTCTTATCTCCCATGGTTGATCAAATCCAACCATTTGATTCAAGTCAATTTTAATTTAATGAATCTCTATTCATTAATTTAAATTGATTTGATGAATCAAATCTAAATTAGACTCATTCAACACTTGAATCAAATTGAGTCCAACTCAATTAGTCTAATTTGGATTACTCTTAATCCAATTTGGTTCATCCCATGAACCTAATCCTCATGGTTCCTCATATGAACCTAATCTCCATCTAATTGCCCTTTTTGTGTGACCCTATAAGTTCTTATAATGTTGGCAATGTCCCTAAACCGATTTAGGAACATAAGCAATGAGCGGTATCTAGCAACATATCATTGCTACCCAAGTTACAAGAATGTTGAGCTCCTATATCACCTTTGTGACTACTAATTGTTACTCTCACAATATGTGACAATGTCCCTCTATCCTTGACATCTAGATTGACCAATTGAAGCATAGACCGTGTCATCCTCGGTACAATCTATATCTTGAACTCCAAGTAGACTCACTCTAATCAAATGAGCTCAATATCTCATATTGACTCATTTGGGCATGGCCATGCACTTCGTGGTCTCACTCTATCAAGAATATTGATGTCACCCCCATCATATAGGAGGGATAGATCCCATCTACATCACTCACATCCCTCCGCATAATTTGTTACATACCCAGTAATCGCCTTTATAGTCCACCCATTTACGGGTGACGTTTGACGAAGCCAAAGTATGCAACTCCTTATGTAGCGAACCATGGTGACTTCAGGCCTAAGGACTAATAGTCATACTGATAGCCACATGAGAAAGTATATGCCACTCATATAACGATCCATGATACTTTCTCATGGCGGGTCATTCAGTATACATTCTCCAATGCATACCCATGCGTCAACTTGATATCTCATATCCATGACTTGTGAGATCAAGTCATCGTGTTGACCTACATGCTAGTCTCTACGCATTAACATTGTCCCTGAATGTTAATACTCGACTAGGAATGATTAAGAGTAGTGTTCTCTATATCATCTCATTATCGATTCAACCAATCGATTGATATAGATAAGAACCTACTACTCAAGGACATTATTATATTTAGTTATTTGGCACCAATGCAAGTAAATATAATAACCATGCCTTTATAAATAGGAATATGATACAATAAAGTCCATACAACAATCATCACATGATTGGCTCTAGGGCTTTCACTAACAATCTCCCACTAGCACTAGTGCCAATCACCGTAGTATCTAATACCCAATGACCTAGTGTGACCATCATACTTTTTATGTGCCAAAGCCTTGGTCAAGAGATCTGCGATGTTAGCCTCTCTGGGTACCCTAGAAATCTTCACATCTCCTCTATCGATAATCTCTCGAATGAGATGGAAGCGCCATAGTATGTGTTTGGTCCGCTAGTGTGAGCGAGGTTCCTTAGCCTGTGCAATTGCTCCATTGTTGTCACAATAGAGCTCTATGGGATCTGCTATGCTAGGAACCACCCCAAGATCAGTAATGAACTTGCAGATCCAAACTGCCTCTTTTGCTGCCTCAGATGCAACAATATACTCGGCTTCTCTTGTAGAATCAGTAATTGTGTCTTGCTTCGAACTCTTCCATCTCACAGCGCCACCATTCAAGCAAAACACGAACCCTGACTACGATCTATAATCATCCTGGTCTGTTTGGAAGCTGGCATCACTGTAACCCTTTACAGCTAGCTCCTCATCGCCTCCAAATATCAAGAAATATTCTTTAGTCCTTCTCAAGTACTTAAGAATATTCTTGACTGCTATCCAGTGATGCTCACCTGGATCTGACTGGTATCTACTCGTCATGCTCAGAGCATATGAGACATTAGGATGAGTACACAACATGGCGTACATGATAGATCCTATAGCATATGCGTAAGGGATCTTATCCATGCGGTCTCTCTCCTCTCTAGAAGAGGGACTTTGAGTCTTCGAAAGACTCACACCATGTGACATCGGCAGAAGTCCCTTCTTGGAATTTTGCATGTCAAACCATAATAATACCGTTTCAATGTATGTACTCTGACTTAGGCCAAGCAATCTCTTAGATCTATCTCTATAGATCTTGATGCCTAGAATACAAGCTGCTTCACCTAAGTCCTTCATTGAGAAGCACATCCCCAGCCAAGTCTTCACAGACTGTAGCGAAGGGATGTCATTCCCAATGAGTAGTATGTCATCCACATACAATACAAGGAAGACAACTGTGTTCCCATTAACCCTCTTGTAGACACAGGGTTCATCTTCATTTTTGATGAAACCAAACTATTTGATCGCATCATCGAATCGAAGATTCCAGCTCCGAGAGGCTTTCTTTAGCCCATAAATGGACCTTTGCAACTTGCATACTTTCCCAGTATGCTGTGGATCTACAAAACCCTCAGGTTGTGTCATGTACACATCCTCGAGTAAGTTTCCATTCAAAAACGTGATTTTGATATCCATCTGCTAGATCTCATAATCGTGGTATGCTGTAATAGCAAGCAAGATCCGAATGGACTTAAACATCGCCACTAGAGAAAAGGTTTCATCATAGTCAATACCATGAATTTGCTTGAAACATTTAGCCACCAATCGGCCCTTATAGGTATGCGTAAGTCCATCCATGTCAGTCTTTCTTCTAAAGACCCACTTACACCCAATGGGTTTGACCCCTTCAGGTGGATCAACCAAAGTCCATACTTGGTTGGTGTACATGGATTCCATCTCGGATCTCATGGCCTCTAGCCATTTCTCAGAATCTGGGCTCATCACAGCTTCCTAATAGGAGGTAGGCTCATTCTCAATGAGCATAACGTCATCATGATCAGACAAGAGAAATGAGTATCTCTCAGGTTGACGATGTACCCTATCAGACCTATGAAGAGGTAGGTCTACCTGAACAGGTGGTTGTTCCACAACTCTTTGGGCAACAACCTCATCACCCACAACACTTTGTGGTTCATGTTCAACCTCCATCAAGGCCTCAGTGCTATGGTCCTTATCTTGAATTTCTTCAAGATCGAACGTACTCCCACTAGTTTTTCTAGAAACAAAATCCCTTTCTAGAAAAACCCTAGTCTTTGCCACAAACACTTTGTGCTGACTGGGAATGTAGAAGTAATATCCCTTTGTGTCCTTGGGATATCCAACAAAATAGCACCTATCATATTTGGGTCCCAGTTTGTCTGAGACTTGACTTCGAACGTAAGCCTCACAACCCCAAATCCTCATGAAAGACATCTTGGGATTTCCTGTCCATATCGTATATGGTGTCTTTATCATAGCCTTGGATGGTACACGGTTAAGGGTAAAGGCTGCTGTGTCTAGAGCATATCCCCAAAAGGATATAGGAAGATCTGTGTGACTCATCATAGATCGTACCATATCTAATAGGGTACGATTCCTCCTTTCGGATACACCATTCCACTGTGGTGTTCCAGGAGGAGTGAGTTGGGATAGAATCCCACACTCAGCTAGATAGTCACGAAACTCATGGCTAAGGTATTCACCACCTCGATATGATCGAAGTATCTTAATACTCTTGCCAAGCTGGTTTTGTACTTCATTCTTGAATTCTTTGAACTTTTCAAAGGATTCTGATTTATGTGTCAAAAGATACACATAACCATATCTACTGAAGTCATCAGTAAATGTAATGAAGTACCTGTAACTACCGCTAGCAGCAACATTGAAAGGGTCACATACATCACTATGTATAAGTCCTAACAAGTCTGTTGCTCTTTCGCTGTGTCCACTAAAGGGAGTCTTGGTCATCTTGCCTAAAAGGCAAGACTCGCATGTCTCATATGATTCAAAATCAAATGAGTCTAGCAGCCCATCCTTATGGAGTTGAGATAAGCGACTCTCATTTATGTGACCTAAGTGACAATGCCAGAGATAGGTTTGGTTCAACTCATTTGACTTGAACCTTTTTGTACTTATGTTATAGATAAGGTTCTCTAAGTCTAGAGAGTAGAGTTCATTCATTAGAGGTGCACTACAATAGAACATATCATTTAAATAAACTGAACAACATTTGTTCTTTATTATAAATGTAAATCCTTTCTTGTCCAAACAAGAAACTGAAATGATGTTCTTAGTTAAGGCAGGCACATAACAACATTCATCTAACTCTAGTATAAGCCCAGACGGCAGAGATAGATCATAAGTTCCTACAGCAACAGCAGCAACCCTTTCTCCATTGCCTACTCGTAAGTCCACCTCGCCCTTTGTCAATGCCCTGCTATTTCTCAGCGCCTGCACATTGGTACAAATATGAGATGCACATCTGGTATCTAATACTCATGATGAAGAAATAGATAGATTGACTTCTATAACATTTATACCTCAAGTAGAAGTCTCACTTCTCTTCTTCTTAAGATCTTCTAGGTATGCCTTGCAGTTACGCTTCCAGTGTCCAGCTTCCTTGCAGTGGAAGCAAACCCCTTTTTTGGCCACCCCTCCTTTGGGTTTCAGTTCCTTGCCCTTGCCCTTGGCTTGGGACTTTCCCTTACCTTTAGGCTTTCCCTTGCCTTTCTTCTTTTGCACCATCAAAATGGCGTCAGATTTTCCCTTCTTAAGGTTGAGCTCAGCAGTTCTCAACATGCTGAGCATCTCAGGCAGTGGCTTATCAAATTCATTCATGTTGTAATTCATGACAAATTGATTGTAGGCTTGTGGCAAAGATTGCAAGATCAGGTCAGTGGCCATCTCTTGGCCAAGTGGGAATCCCAGCCTTTGTAGGTTTTCTACGTACCCAATCATCTTGAGTACATATGGACCTACGGGAGTCCCATCTTGCATTTTGGACTCAAACAATGCCTTAGAGACTTCATATCTCTCGTGCCTTGCTTGTCCTTGATATAGTTAACAAAGATGTTCAACCATATCATAAGCATTCATGAACTCATGTTACTTCTGAAGCTCAGAGTTCATGGTCGCTAGCATTAGACATGACACATCTAATGCATCATCTTGATGCTTCTTGTAAGCATCTTTGTCAGCTCGCGAGGCAGTGGCAGGAGGTGCATCTGGAATGGGCTGCTCAAGGATGTACAGTTTCCTTTTTTGGGTGAGAACTATTCTCAGGTTCCTGTACCAGTCCAGGAAATTTGCTCCATTGAGCTTATCCTTCTCAAGGACAGAACACACAGAGAGAGTGTTCGTGTTTGTCGACATAGTAATCTACAACATACAATGCAGAGAATTAATATTATATTCCTTTTATCATTTAATTAGGCCTTTAATCAAATGATGCTCCCACTGAATTATAGGAATTTTATAGAATTGAGTTATGGATGTGGTCAAACCACATTACTAGATTCTTACAAACTAGCTATAATTACTGCGGGACAAGATCCACATCATACTAAGCCTTGAGTTAGCTTTGGCTAAATCGCCCAAGACTTAGTACAATCGGTGGGTAACACATTACCGATTACATCTCTATGCAACTCTTATTTATAGGATCAAGACCCACATTTACAAAAGACCTTGAGTTAGCTTTGGCTAAATCACCCAAGATTTAGTGTAAATGCGATCTTATCCTATCTTTCCAACGATTGGAATATGCCTATAGTTCTACTCGATCCAATTGAGTTAACTAGTTTTACTCAATCTAATTGAGCTTACTCTAACCCAAGCCATGATAGGCAGGACCAAGATTGTCCCTCCGCACCCTACCAAGATAATATGCGTTGTTCTGCTTTGGCAGATTCAACAACTACAAATGATTGAGGTAGTGATGGGTATCAAGGACTTGGTAGGCATTTACGAGTTGATTCGATTAAGATCTAATCTAATCGTAATGTGTATCATATATGCATTGAGGCCTTTATTATCCTATATTAGCATGCATCACATACATACAAGTATTATTTTAGCATGCATCATATACATACAAGAAAAATATCCTAGCATGCATCTTATACATACAAGCATTATTCTACTAGCATGCATCACATACATACAAGAAAAATCAATATATATATATATATATATATATATATCAACATATATATATATAATTAACTGTGATATGGTCATGGCCCTACTACGATCTTCTCAAGCCAATGAGAAGATCGAACGGTCAACCTAGGGCTAGCGGCTTCTCCAAGCGATTCCTTTGACTGCCATGTGTCGTCGGCACCCTTCTCGTAACTTCGTATACAAGTGGACTTTCCACTGCTCCATTTTGTACATTACAAATATGAAACTCGAGTTACGTTCGAGTCTAAAACTATATACAACTAGAATTTCAAAAGAAGAGGTACGATGCGTAGGTCACATACACTATACAACACGCACAACCATAAAAATGGCACGCAGGCCGTATTATGAATTACAACACATTGAGTCCAATCACATTGGGGTTCTTGGGCCATGACCATCAAAGAATTATACATAATTCTAAATTATGTATTTACAGAAAATTTCTATAATTTTTCCTATTTGTTTTCAATTTTATGAGTCACCTCTCCATAACGATCCCGCTAAGCGGTTTCCGGGCGCGATCGCAGGACAAGGCCCCTTTTGGGGTTAGGGGCAGCGACCATACTCGCAAAATAAACTTTGCGAGTGTCCCTACTACGATCTTACAGCGACTTAAGTCGCTGTCCCAAAAACCTAAAGCGAGAACTCGCCGTTTCGGAGAGTTTTTCTCGATGGTTGAAGCTTACAAGTGTCCCAACACTCGTTGCTTCGACTCTTCGAGAAAAATACCCAAAAATTCTATAAAAATAGAAAATTTACAGAAACTTAAAATTCTGTAATTTTTATATCTCATACAAAAATTACAAAAACGAAAACACATACATGCTTCGCACATGGCTCTGATACCAATGTTGGTTTTCCGAGCCGCAAAAACCGCTTTTTTCATTGCGGAAACCTCGGAAGCCCCCGCCACGGATCTGTGCGAAGTATAAAAAAAATAAAACTAACATGTATGTGTTTTATACCTTAAGATCTACTCTAGATCCACATGATAAGAAGTCACCCTTGAAGCAATGCCCTTCACTTATGACGCTCGTCCAAATGGATTGTCGGAACTCGAGAGTGTCAAGTGCACACTCCTCTATTGGTATACACACAAGAAATAGGTGGAGCAAAGACAATCTTGAGTGTGCTAGCACTCCTTGAAGGTCTCGGCAATGGAGGTTTGGGAGAGCAAGAGAGGAAGAAGATGATCCAAGGAAGAAGAAGATGGAGTTACCCAAAATCAAATCACTCCTCATCAAGAAGTGGCCGGCCACTTCAATGGGTGGGAGTTACATGCATGCATGTAACTCCAAGAGCCAATGACTCTTGGTCTCCCTCATGAGGTTGCACCAATTGATAAGTCAATGATGATGTGGAGCATCATCATTGGGCGGCCATGCCAAGTCATCATCATGACATGACATTTGGTCAAGTCAAACTTGACCTTTCATCTTCCCTATCAAGTCAAGTCAAACATGACCTTTTATCTCCCATGGTTGATTAAATCCAACCATTTGATTCAAGTCAATTTTAATTTAATGAATCTCTATTCATTAATTTAAATTGATTTGATGAATCAAATCTAAATTAGACTCATTCAACACTTGAATCAAATTGAGTCCAACTCAATTAGTCTAATTTGGATTACTCTTAATCCAATTTGGTTCATCCTGTGAACCTAATCCTCATGGTTCATCATATGAACCTAATCTCCATCTAATTTTCCTTTTGTGTGTGACCCTATAGGTTCTTGTAACGTTGGCAATGTCCCTAAACCGATTTAGGAACATAAGCAATGAGCGGTATCTAGCAACACATCATTGCTACCCAAATTACAAGAATGTTGAGCTCCTACATCACCTTTGTGACTACTAATTGTGACTCTCACAATATGTGATAATGTCCCTCTATCCTTGACATCTAGATTGACCAATTGAGGCATAGACCGTGTCATCCTCGGTACAATCTATATCTTGAACATCAAGTATACTCACTCTAATCAAATGAGCTCAATATCTCATATTGACTCATTTGGGCATGGCCATGCACTTCGTGGTCTCATTCTATCAAGAATATCGAGATCACCCCCGTCATATAGGAGGGATAGATCCCATCTACATTACTCACATCCCTCCGTATAATTTGTTACATACCCAATAATCGCCTTTATAGTCCACCCATTTACGAGTGACGTTTGACAAAGCCAAAGTATGCAACTCCTTATGTAGGGAACCATGGTGACTTCAGGTCTAAGGACTAATAGTCATACTAATATCCACATGAGAAAGTATATGACACTCATATAACGATCCATGATACTTTCTCATGGCGGGTCATTCAGTATACGTTCTCCAATGCATACCCATGTGTCAACTTGATATCTCATATCCATGACTTGTGAGATCAAGTCATCATGTTGACCTACATGCTAGTCTCTATGCATTAACATTGTCCCAGAATGTTAATACTCGACTAGGAATGATTAAGAGTAGTGTTCTCTATATCATCTCATTATCGATTCAACCAATCGATTGATATAGATAAGAACCTACTACTCAAGGACATTATTATATTTAGTTATTTGGCACAAATACAAGTAAATATAATAACCATGCCTTTATAAATAGGAATATGATACAATAAAGTCCATACAACAATCATCACCTGATTGGATCTTGGGCTTTCACTAACACTTCCTTCAGCTATTATCATGCTCTCCGTGTCTACACAGCTAAGGTACATATGGACTTATGCTCCCAAGACTACCGCTTGGTCTTATGCCGCCAAACCACCCCTTGGACTTCCCAAATGCTAAGTACCCATAACTTGGACTTTAACTGCTAAGGGTACACACTTGGACTTACGTGGTCAAGGCTACACACTTGGTCTTCCCTTGCCAACTCCATGTTGGACTTCCAATGCCAAGCCCCATGCTTGGACTTCACCGCCAAAGCTACACACTTGGACTTACGTGGCCAAGGCTACACACTTGGTCTTCCCATGACAAACACATGTCATATGTTTTGTATAACATCAAAATACTGCTGGAGTCAAACTCGAGATCGATCAATCGTGACCTGGATCGATTGTACCATTATTACTTGTGTTCTGATATGAGTGTTAAGTGTGCATGGTTAACAAGAAAGTCCTAGTAGGTCGAGTTGAGCATATACTAGGAAGATGTCTTAACAAATCAGGAGAATCGAACACCAGACATGAAGTCTAGATGGGTCAAGTGGACCGGATTGTAGGGGATCGGTGTTGGCCGGCTAGAGGGGGGTGAATAGCCTTTATAGTCATATGATGAAAGTCGTTCGTTGATCATCTAAAACTATCATTAGCTCAAGCGAAAAATACAATTAAACAACAATAAAGATAAGCAAGATACCAAACAATACTAACAAAAGATGTAACGTGGTTCATGGCCTCGCAGCTAATCCATGATCCGATTCGTCCAAGGTGAATCACGCCTCAATCTATCCACTAGATCTCTCCTTTGCACCAAGGTGGAGGTAACCTCTTTTACACAAGAATCACTCCTCTTACAAATATAATGTAAATAAACTCAAGTAAGAGGATGGAAAACGTGTAGGGCACTTTGGAGGAGTTTAGAGAATGAACATTAGCCTCTCAAAGGCCCTCACCCCTCCTCTTTATAGAGGAAGAGGGTTTCTTCCCGTTAACACAGCTTCAGTCGACTGATGTCCCAATCAGTCGACTGATCCTGTAGTCATTGCCCAATAATGGCTTCTTCCACATTGGATTCCAACCAACGGCTCCCACATCAGTCGACTGATGTCGACTACCAATCGAGTGCCCGCGAGCTCGACTAGCTTCTGTGCCCGTGCACAGTGCGATCAGTCGATTGCTTCCCTTAAGCAGTCGACTGATGTCGACTTGATCCAGCAACTAACACCAGTTGATTGCCGATCGACTTGGAGCAGTCGACTGCCATGACATGGCAGTTGACTGGTGCCGTGTCAAGCTCAAACATAACATCCGTTTAAGCTTTCGATGGTCGGATAAACCTCGACCCTTGCGGTCGAGCCTCCGACACTCAGCCATTCAGCCAAGTTCACCTAATGAGCTACTTATAATTCACTCATTCTCTCATCTCACTCGAAGTCCCTCGCCGAAGCTCTCTTCGTTCGCGGCCACGTCCCTCAGCAACATTAGGTGCACGACTCTGCAATGCTCCTTTGCGTCTCTTGCTCTCGAAGTCTGCTTCCTTGGCTTCGCTTGAAGTAATCTCATCCGGCGGTCCCTCGACAGCATCAAGCGCATGGATCTGCAATGCTCCTTCTCTGACTCAAGCACGAGGTCGTGAGTGGTGACACTTGCCTAAGCTCCATGTGCGAATTACTAAGTCCTATAAGACTCCAACGCACATATCAAATCCAATCATTCTAACTTAAACCCTTTGCCACACACATCAAAGCCATATCACAGGTTGATTGCCGATTGACTTGGAACAGTCGATTGCCATGACATGGCAGTCGACTGGTGCCCTGTGAAGCTCAAACTTAAAATCCATTTGAGCTTTCGACGGTCGGATAAACCTCAACCCTTGCGGTCGAGCCTCCGACACTCAACCATTCAACCAAGTTCACCTAATGAGCTACTTATAATTCACTCATTCTCTCATCTCACTCAAAGTCCCTTGCCGAAGCTCTCTTCGTTCTCGGCCACGTCCCTCGACAACATCAGGCGCATGACTCTGCAATGCTCCTTTGCGTCTCTTGCCCTCAAAGTCTGCTTTCTTGGCTTCGCTTCAAGTAATCTCGTTCGGCGGTCCCTCGGCAGCATCAAGCGCATGGCTCTACAATGCTCCTTCTCTGACTCAAGCACGAAGTCATGAGTGGTGACACTTGCCTAAGCTCCATGTGCGAATTACTAAGTCCTGCAAGACTCCAACGCACATATCAAATCCAATCATTCTAACTTAAACCCTTTGCCACACACATCAAAACCATATCACAGGTTGATTGCCCTAACAATCTCCCCCTTTTTGATATGTGGCAATCCGTTTAAGTTAGGTAAACATTTGATAAAAATATTAAGGTAAGAAAGCATGTGAATAAACATGATTATCAACTCTCCCCCTTAATACATGAAACTCCTCCTAAATGCAATTCTCCCCCTTAATCTAACTTACTTAAACATACATATTTCTCCCCCTTTGACACCATCAAAAAGATTAAACTAAGTTATTCAAACATGGCATCAAGTCTAGGAAGAGGAAAAATACCACAACATGCCTAAAAAACTAATAAAATAAGTTAATTGGCATGTTTTCAGTCGATCGATCGTGGTTCGATTCTGATCGTGGCACTGATTTGAATTTTTTGATTTTCGGGCTGAATTTCAGAAATGCATAAAAAATTCTATAAAATTCAAAAAATCATGAAATTTGGCTAACACATTTCTTGTAAGTTCCTTTATCAATGAAAAATAGTTTTTTTTTATGAAAAATCATTATATTTTCAAAAATTAGGCAAAATCTCAAAAGTTGGAAAATATCTAAAGTTTGTATCAACTTTGAAATCTAGTTTTGCCTTGAAGCTTTTCAAAACATGAAAATTCATTTTATGAAACAAGAAATGGTTTTCAAAACATTTGAAATATCCAACCATGATCTTTGGGCAATATGTCTATGAAATAAACATAAGCCTTCCCCATTATTGGTCTATTATTGCTATTTTGATACTTAAACTGACCATCTAAATGTCATAGTCATTAGCGGACCATTTGTATCATCCTAACATCTCACCCATGCTATGTTTTCAATCAAGGTAGCCTATAGTGAGTGTGAGATGAACCTAAGGTATTTGTATATACTTAACCATTTATTTCATGCAATTTTACACAAGGTTAAGTATCATCCTAACATACCACATGATCATAAAAACATATATGCATTGATTTCACATTATGATCATGAAACAAATATATCTATCAATTTGTAATCATGCATTAGGTATAACATCATGATTATAATTCAAGTATTACCCAAGGCATGATTTAAAACCTTATTGCCCATGACTATGTGTCAAATATCAAGATCATAAATCATGATTGCAAACATGTGTAACAATTACATTAACCATCATGATTTAAGAATTATTATCAATTTATGGGCACATTATCATCACCCAACACTATGCTAAAAATTCATAGGTCAAGAGTATCAACCATATATAACACTAAGTGTTGAGCATGATTTAAACTATTTATGGGTGCATTATCATCACCCAACACTATTTCAAAAATTTAGTCCTGCCATCCTAAGTCAACCAAATAATATAATATAGGTAAAGTCTGCATGGTTGACTATCCTAGCATTTTCCTAACCCTTAAGGATGGATTTAGGATCCATTTTCTAGCAATTGTCTTATTTTTGCTTTGACCCCTAGAAATTAAACATTTATAGGCCTTTTCATTCGTCTTTCCCTTATATCCTAGGCCTTTCTTATTGAAGCTTGCTCTTTGGCTCCCTATGATCATGTTTAAGGTATTGGAGCCTATTGTGAATTTTTCTAAGGCCTTGGTCAAATGGTCTACCTTTTCTCTTAGGACCCTATTTTCTTCAATGCTTGCATCATTTACATCAAAAGGCATATAATTATCATGTGAGCATGCATCATCATGACTAGAGGAAATATTATCATTAATATTTAAGTATGATTTTTATAATTTTTCTTCTAAGTCCTTAATTTGATCAAGCATGCACTTATTCTTTTTCTTAGCCCTAAATAAATCCTTAGTAAGGCTAGAAATCATGGAAACTATTTTACTTGGTGAGAGATTCGTTACCATAGTCTCCATGTCTTCTTCTTCGGATTCGGATGAGGATGGTGATGAGCCTCCCCCTTCACTAGAGCTCTCCTCACTTGTGCTTCTTTCTTCTTGCTCGGAGGAGGAGGTGTCTAGGTCATCAAATGCCTGTTGGGTTTCCGGCACTACGGTGAGTGTGTGTTCGAACATGGTTCGTAAACATGTGCACAGCAGAAGGAATAAAAATAATAAATCTAATTTATTACAACACACACACCACACGCATGCATAGTACAATATGTGTAGACATAACCGAAAATTCAAATTTTTCAATAAAAGGAAATTTATACTATGTATACCTGACGTATCACGTGTAGCGGGAAAGACATCAACTGGAACGATCCTTGCTAGAATCGTCTCTATCCGTATCCACGCCGAGTATCTTCGGGATGACTTCACAAAGTCACGAGCCTCATCTTCATATGAGTTACTAGCCTCGTGTTGAAGACGATGTGATCGAGAGAAGATCACGATCCGAATCAAAATTTGGATCCAAAACGAGTCCTCAAAACTCGCTTCTCCGGAGAGATATTCGTCAACTGTTTGACGAATCCTTCGTCCTCCACCTATGAGGATTACCAGAGATCGAATCCCTGGCAAGGCTACCGCTGTCGGAGCTCCAATTGTCATCCAAATGATGCTCCGACAAGAAGGAAAAAAGCTATCCAGAAAACTAGACAGCTTTGGTGGAGACCTTGCGTCCACCAAATAAGGAAAGCAATATGCTTACCTTGTCTCCAGACCCAAGGAAGATCACAGGAGCTCCTCCGGCAACAGCTAGACGTCGGCAAGTGGGGAGGACGGCAGCTGTTGGACGCCGATTGAAGAAGCTTGGGCGGTGGCTTGGAGTTGGGTGCCGGCAAGACTTGGAGAGGAGCGGGAGGTGGGTTGCAACTTTAGGGTTGCAAGGATTAGAGCTTAACAAAACCCTTAAGCCCTATTTTATAGAGAACAAATTCTCTTAATGGTTATCGGATCATAACCAAAATCCCGTTAACCCACTCTATTAATTTAAGTTAAAATAAACCAAACCATGATGGTCTATTTTAAGTTAAAATGAACCGAACCGACTTTGGTTCATTCGTTTAAAACAAACCAAACCCCTTTGGTTTATTCTCCTCCATTGGATTAGAACCAAACCAATTTGGTTCATCCATCATGTCTTCATAAGACACGGCCCATCCATGCTTCCATTCTGACGGAAACGATTTCATGCTCGCTCCATGTTTGGTCCAACCAAACCTTGTTTCTCTTGGTCTGAGAATCTCATTCTCAAGCTTGTTTTAAATCCTTTGGATTACGCTCGTTGTGCGTGTGACCAAATAGGTTATCGGTTTATGTTGGCCATCTATAATTAACCATTAATTATAGAATGATCATGAGTGGCACCTAGTAGTACATCATGATCCCCAATTAACCGAAAAGATCAACGGTTGATCAAGAACAATTTCTGAAACCCTGCAACAGCTCGAATGAATCATGCCACATTCCCTTCACTCATCTTATACCCACTTGGTTCAGGACATGGTCTATTGTGTCAGTCTCCACTAGGTTGACTACGTCACACCAAGCCCAAGTATCATTTCCTCGTCCTACGGATTCTAGTTACTGCACATGTATCGAAGAGTACCTTACTCTAAACATGTAATGCTTTGGCTAAAGACTTTAGTAACAATCCGACGAGAGGCCATGGGTATACATCTCCTCGCAAGGAGTGGTGAATCCTTTATAGGCTATTTAAACACCTTCGATCACTTCGACTTATACCCAATCATCCAGTGTCGACATCCCCTCAGAGATGCTTGCTTAAGATGTTAAAGCATATGCCTTTATGATCAAGATGACTTGAATAACGCAAGTCAAAGAAACATTGCACTTAAGCTGCAGTAAGAACTTCATTGACATATCTATATGCAGAGAACCATATAAAGTCTTACGGCTGGTCACTCCAATGAAATAGTTACCTTAACTAGTATCCACGATTAACTCCGGACATCACAATGTCTCCAGCCAGTGAGAATCAGCTGCTTGGATACACCAAGGAGTACACCTCGTGCTAGTCTCGACAGAATCAATGGTGTCCATATCTATCAATTCATCGACTAGGGATAATTCTGATACATCACAATTACACATGTAGAAATACTCACTATTTGTGATCCAATCACAAATTCTTTCATGCTGTGAATCGTATCGTAGACATTCAGTAAATGTGTTTAAGATCCAATCAAATACATGAAAACATGTATACTCAAATAGTGAATCTTCATTTATCATATAAATGGTTCAAACATAAGGCGATTGCCTTAGGACATCTCTCATATATTACTAACAAACTCCCACTTGGCCTAATACCAATCGCTACGGTATCCAATACCATAAGCTCTAACATGACCCTCAAACTTACTTTGAGGTAATGCCTTAGTCAAAGGATCCGCTAAGTTCCTTTAAGTGGGGATTTTCTCAATTTGTATTTCCTTCCTACTAATGATCTCTCTGATCAGATGATAGCGGCGAAGCACATGTTTGGATCGTTGATGAGACCTTGGCTCTTTCGCCTGTACAATTGCTCCATTGTTGTCGCAGTAGATCGGTATTGCTTCAACAATGGCTGGAACCACACCAAGTTCATAAATGAACTTCTTGATCCAAACCGCTTCCTTTGCTGCTTCCGAAGCTGCAATGTATTCTGCCTCAGTAGTAGAATCCGCTACAATGTCTTGTTTGGAACTTTTCCAACTCACTGCGCCCCCATTCAAGGTGAACACGTATCCAGACTGAGACCTAGAATTATCCTTGTCTGTCTGGAAGTTGGCATCCGTATACCCACGTATCACCATGTCCCCTTCTCCATATATTAGGAACACATCCTTAGTTCTTCTTAAGTACTTAAGCATTGTCTTAATAGCCACCCAATGATCCATTCCTAGATCAGACTGGTATCTACTCGTGACACTCAGAGCATACGATACATCGGGTCTCATACATAATATAGCATACATGATAGATCCTATTGCAGATGCATAGGGAATCTTACTCATGCAAATCCTCTCGTCTTCTGTGCGCGGACACATAGACTTCGAAAGGTGTATCCCATGCCTGATGGGTAGGAAACCTTTCTTGGATTCTGACATGCTAAACCTCTTTAGCACTCGGTCTATATATGTAGACTGCGAAAGACCAAGCAACCGTTTCGATCTATCTCTATAGATCTTAATACCGAGGATGTAAGTTGCTTCTCCCAGGTCTTTCATGGAGAATATCTTGGATAACCAAATCTTAACTGACTGTAAGATTGAAACATCGTTTCCTATAAGTAATATGTCATCAACATACAGTACTAGGAACACGAATGCACTCCCACTAACCTTCTTGTACACACAAGGTTCGTCTGGATTTTGTGAGAAATCAAACTTTTTGATTGTCTTATCAAAACGGATTTTCTAGCTCCTGGATGCTTGCTTCAATCCATATATAGACCGTCGAAATTTGCATACCTTGGTTTTATCAACTGATGTGAAACCCTCAGGCTGTATCATATACACATCCTCGAGCATGTTTCCATTAAGGAAAGCTATTTTCACATCCATTTGCCATATCTCATAATCAAAATGAGCTGCTATGGCCAGGAGCATCCGAATGGATTTAAGCATAGCTACAGGCGAATAGGTTTCGTCATAATCAACACCTTGCTTTTGACGATATCCTTTCGCCACTAATCTAGCCTTTAGGTAATCACATTACCATCCATGTCGATTTTCTTCTTGAAAACCCACTTGCACCCTATAGGCTTGATGCCTTCAGGTGGGTCAACCAAGTTCCAAACTTGGTTTTCATACACGGAATCCATTTTCGACTTCTTGGCTTCAAGCCACTTATCCCGTTCTGAACATGTCATAACTTCTTCATAACTGGTAGGCTCCTCATCATCAATGAGTAACACGTCATTCGATTCACTTACGAGAAATCCATATCTCTTAGGAATGTTGCGTGTTCTACCAGATCTACGAAGATATGATGTTACAATAGGTCCAGCCGATTGTTCATCACTATGAGTTATAGGTTTTTGTGATTCACCAGGTATCTCATCAATGTCTATTTGAGTCTCTCGAGCCTCCTCAAGCTCGACGACACTCCCACTATTTTCTTGCAAGAGAAACTCTTTCTCTAGAAACACAGCATGCTTTGAAACAAACACCTTTTGTTCCACAGGATTATAGAATTGGTAACCCCTTGTTTCCTTAGGGTATCCAATAAATATACATTTATCAGACTTAGCATCCAATTTGTCTGATACAGTCCGCTTCACATAAGCAGGACAACCCCATATCTTCAAGTAAGATACATGAGGCTTCTTACTATTCAATATCTCATATGGAGTAGTGGAGACTACCTTGGTTGACATTCTATTTAACAAATAAATAACTGTCTGAAGTGTATAGCCCCAAAAGGACTTGGGAAGATTCGCATGATTCATCATTGACCTGACCATGTCCAACAAGGTCCAGTTAGGCCTCTCAGATACACCATTATGTTGTGGTGTATATGGCGGAGTCCTTTGAGACAATAAACCATTGTCTCTTAGATAATCAAGAAACTCTTGACTTAAGTATTCACCACCCCCGATCCGATCGAAGTATTTTAATACTCTTGTCATGTTGTTTCTCTACTTCATTTATGAATTCTTTGAACCTTTCAAAGGCTTCAGACTTGTGTTTCATCAAGTACACATACCCAAACCGTGAGTGATCAACGGTGAAGGTAATGAAGTAGCTATAGCCTCCTAAAGCTTGAGTTGACATAGGTCCACATACATCAGTATGTATTAGACCTAGCAACTCTCCCACTCGTTCACCTTTTCCTGTAAAAGGTAACTTAGTCATCTTGACTTTCAAGCATGATTCACATGTATCGTATACATCCAATTCAAACAAATCCAGAAATCCACATCGGTGTAATTCGGACATGTGTTTCTTGCTTGCATGGCCAAGACGACAATGCCACATGTAGGAGTCTAATTGATTATCCTTTCGAGCACGCTTGTTGCTCGCTTCGATATTGAAAATGTCACTGGATACGTCCAACGTATAAATATCATTGCTCATAGTTCCAGTTCCATAAAGTACACCATTCAAAGTTATATAACAACAATTGTTACTAAACGTCAAATGGTAACCATTTCTATTTAAGCAGGAAATAGAAACAATGTTCTTTATTAGAGAAGGAACACAATAGCAATTGTCCAGTTCCTAGACTAGTCCACTAGGGAGCTTCAGCAAATAAGTTCCGATGGCGACCGCAACAACATTTGCTCCATTGCCAACTCACAAATTTGACTCTTCTCTGATGAGTCTTCTTCTATTCCTTAGCCCCTGTATGTCATTACATATATGTGAGCCACACCCAGTATCCAATACCCAAGTGTCTAAGGAAATAGAATGACAATCAATAACGAAGATACCTGAAGAGGATGGGGCATCAGATGCCTTCTTCTTCTTCATGGACTCAAGATAAATCTTGCAGTTTCTTCGCCAGTGGCCTTCCTTGCCACAATGATAGCAAGTGCCCTTTTGTGATGGTTCTGCCTTCTTAGCCTTCTTGTTCTTCCCTTTCTTCTATTCCTTTGCCTTCCTCTTAGAACCTTTCTTTGAGGAATCAACTAATAGAACCGCCTTCTCCTCATGCTTCACAGAAGGCTCCACAGTCTTCAGCATATTGAGGAGCTCAGGAATAGTGGATTCTAATTTGTTCATCCGATAGTTTATCACAAATTGTGAGAAACTCTTGGGAAAACAATGCAGAATTTAGTCAATACTTAATTCATGATCCATCACAAACCTGAGGGTGGCTAGCCGCTCGATGTACCCGTTCATCTATAGCACAAACTGCACTACAGACGAACCTTCTTGCATCTTCGTGGTGAAGAGGAGCCTAGAGACTTCGAACCTTCCAGATCTTGCTTGCTCATCAAACAACTCATGAAGATGGAAGACCATGGTATTAGCATCCATATTCTTATGCTGCTTTTGCAGCTCAGGTACCATCGTAGCTAGAATGATGCAACTCGCCAGTTCAGAATCTGCCATATGTTTCTGATAGACCAACATTTGGTCTAGAGTTGCATCGTCCCTAGGACGGTTGGGAAGAGGCTCTTCAAGAACATAGCTAGCTTTTCTGCCTTGAGAATAATTCTCAAGTTTCTAAGCCAGTCCAGGAAGTTAGGCCCAGTCAATTTGTTTGAATCTAAAATAGTGCACAAATTCAAAGACATAATGATCAATCAATTAACCTAGAAATACAAAACGAGCATATATGAGAAAATGATTTTAAAATGCATCAATATACATTCATAAATCCCATTCATTTTTCAAATTTCAAAACCCCCAAAATCACTTCGAGAGATCATAGGTCCATCTCCGAATGGGCTGATATCCAACATAGATACGAACAACCTTGGAGAGAGTCCAACAAGCCATTCATAACTACGATGGTAGGTATCAAATATACCGATTGCATATCACGTATATGCAACTATCACAATGTGCTATCAACTAATTGAATGTTCACACATACATCGGGTTGTTAACACATTAACAAGTATGCATCATATGCATAGCACCCAACTTCACCTCCCTTCACATCGACCTTGGAGAGAGTCCAACAAGCCGATGCTCCAGGTTAAAGCCAACCCATTAATTGAGAAATAGTTTTAATATGGTTAGAGCGCATTCAACCAATTAGCCCAGCTTGGAGAGAGTCCAACAACCAAAGCTAACGATTGACCTCTGACTCTTGACATAATTGTATTAAACTATTCCATGGTTTGAACATGTTCGGGTTCGAGCCGGGCTTGGAGAGAGTCTAACAACCCAAACAAGAAACGGAACTCTTGTTCTAACCATATTAATGGAAGGTGTAGGCATTAATATTGAGTAAAGGTTTTTTATGTCTCATCCTCTTTGCATGCAAATAACTATTATCTACATGACATGACATACATGGCATACATCTACATGTCACGACACGCATGACATAATGATATGCATCTAATGCAATTACATGACATACAAATATGACATGTACAATTTTTCCTTATATGTCATAACTATTTATGGAAATAAAATATGTTTGAGATTTGATTCTCCAAATCAAATTATGATTAAATTAGAAAACAAATTTCCAAATCTAATCACATATTTTATTTGTGGAAAGTGTTGATTAAGGAAAGTCAATTTAGGAAACAAATTTCCTAAATCATCAAAACTACTTATGGAAATAAAATATTTTAAGATTTGATTCCCAAATCAAATCATGATTAAATTAGGAAACAAATTTACAAATATAATTAAATATTTTATTTATGGAAAATATCAATTTCCATAAATACTTCCAACTTTCCAAAAGTAGAAGATTTCCATAAATACTTCTAGACTTTCCAAAATTAAAAATTTCCATAAATACTTCTAACTTTCCAAAAGTAGAAAATTTCCAGAAATACCATTATGACTATCGCAAAACAATTTTACGATTATGTCAAAACACAACCTGGGCTCTGATACCACTGTTGGGTTTCCGGCACCCGCGGTGAGTGTGTGTTCGAACATGTTTCGTAAACATGTGCACAGCGGAAGGAATAAAAATAATAAATCTAGTTATTACAACACACACACCACACACATGCATAGTACAACATGTGTAGACATAACCATAAATTCAAATTTTGCAATAAAAGGAAATTTATACTACGTATACCTGACGTATCACGTGTAGCGGGAAAGACATCAACCGGAACGATCCTTGCTAGAATCGTCTCTATCCGTATCCACGCTGAGTATCTTCGAGATGACTTCACAAAGTCATGAGCCTCGTCTTCGTACGAGTTACTAGCCTCGTGTTGAAGATGATGTGATCGAGAGAAGATCACGAACCGAATCAAAATTCGGATCCAAAACGAGCCCTCAAAACTCGCTTCTCCGGAGAGATATTCGTCAACCGTTTGACGAATCCTTCATCCTCCAACTATGAGGATTACTGGAGATCGAATCCCCAGCAAGGCTACCGCTGTCGGAGCTCCAAACATCATCCAAACGACGCTCCGACAAGAAGGAAACAAGCTGTCCAGAAAACTGGACAGCTTTGGTGGAGACCTTGCACCGGCCAAATAAGGAAAGCAATATGCTTACCTTGTCGCCGGAGCCAACGAAGATCACCGGAGCTCCTCCGGCAACAGCTAAACATCGGCAAGTGGGGAGGATGGCAGCTGCTGGACGCCGGTTGAAGAAGCTTGGCCGGCGGCTTGGAATTGGGCGCCGGCAAGACTTGGAGAGGAGAGGGAGGTGCGCGACAACTTTAGGGTTGCAAGGATTAGGGCTTAACAAAACCCTTAAGCCCTATTTTATAGAGAACAAATTCTCTTAGTGGTTATCGGATCATAACCAAAAGCCCGTTAACCCGCTCAATTAATTTAAGTTAAAATAAAACCAAACCATGATGGTCTATTTTAAGTTAAAACGAACCGAACCAACTTTGGTTCATTCGTTTAAAACAAACCAAACCCCTTTGGTTTATTCTCCTCCATTGGATTAGAACCAAACCAATTTGGTTCATCCATCATGTCTTCATAAGACACGACCCATCCATGCTTCCATTCCGACGGAAACGATTTTATGCTCACTCCATGTTTGGTCCAACCAAACCTTGTTTCTCTCAGTCTGAGAATCTCATTCTCAAGCTCATTTTAAATCCTTCGGATTACGCTCGTTGTGCGTGTGACCAAATAGGTTCTTGGTTTATGTTGGCCGTCTATAATTAACCATTAATTATAGAACGATCATGAGTGGCACGTAGTAGTACATCATGATCCCCAATTAACCGAAAAGATCAACGGTTGATCCAGAACTATTTCTGAAACCCTTCAGCAGCTCGAATGAATCGTGCCCCATTCCCTTCACTTATCTTATACCAACTTGGTTCAGGACATGGTCTATAGTGTCAGTCCCCACTAGGTTGACTACGTCACACCTAGCCCAAGTATCATTTCCTCGTCCTACGAATTCTAGTTACTACACATGTATCGAAGAGTACCTTACTCTAAACATGTAATGCTTTGGCTAAAGACTTTAGTAACAATCCAACGAGAGGCCATGGGTATACATCTCCTCGCAAGGAGTGGTGAATCCTTTATAGGCTATTCAAACACCTTCGATCACTTCAACTTATACCCAATCATCCCGGGTCCACATCTCCTCAGAGATGCTTGCTTAAGATGTCAAAGCATAAGTCTTTATGATCAAGATGACTTGAATACCGCAAGTCAAAGGAACATCGCACTTAAGCTGCAGTAAGAACTTCATTGACATATCTATATATGCAGAGAACCATATGAAGTCTTAGGGCTGGTCACTCCAATGAACTAGTTACCTTAACTAGCATCCACGATTAACTCCGGACATCACAATGTCTCCAGCTAGTGAGAATCAGCTACTTGGATACACCAAGGAGTACACCTCGTGCTAGTCTCGACAAAATCAGTGGTGTCCATATCCATCAATTCATCGACTAGGGATAATTCCGATACATCACAATTACACATCCAATCACAAATTCTTTCATGCTGTGAATCATATCGTGGACATTCAGTAAATGAGTTTAAGATCCAATCAAATACATGAAAACATGTATACTCAAATAGTGAATCTTCATTTATCATATAAATGGTTCAAACATAAGGCGATTGCCTTAGGACATCTCTCATATATTACTAACAATGCCATCAAAGCAAGGTTGGTGACAAAAGCGTTTTCCTCTTCCAATGATGATGATGAAGAGGGATCATCCCATGTCCTTGCTTTTAGTGCTTTGGCCTTCCCCTTTTCTTTGGCCTTCTTCTCCTCTTCCTTTTTCTTCTTTCTCCCCTTCTTCTTTTCCTCTTTCTTCTTCCTCTCTTCTTTGCTCTTGTTCAAGAGGGGACAATTATCCCTTATGTGTCCCTCTTGTTGGCAATTATAGTAAATTATCTTCCCCCTTGGTCTTCTTCTCCTAGCATTAGATTTATTAAATTTAAAATTCTTCAAGGCATGTCTTACCTTCCTTACCATCTATGCTTCTTCCGTACTATCCATGGAGGAGGAGGAGGAGGATGCTTCATCGGAGGAGGTGGAAGTCTCTATCTTCTTCTTCTTCCCCTTGTTGGCTACTAAGGCTACTCCTCTTGATGGCTTGATACTTGATTCTTCACTTATTCCTTCAAGCCTTGTTTCGTAGAGCTCCATGGTCGAGAAGAATTCTTTAAGTGTGCTCACTTCTAAATTCTTCGAAATGTAGAAGGAGTCCACCATTGAGCTCCATCTTGAGGACCGGGGAAAGACATCTATAGCCTTCATTACCATATCTCATTTGGAAATCTTCTTTCCTACACTTGTCAAACCGGTTAAAATTTCTTTAAACTTAGAATGTAGAGACTTTACCTTCTCTCCCTTTTCGAGTTTGATGTTGCTTAATTGGGAGCGAAGTACATCTCTCCTTGCTAATTTTGCCTCGGATGTGCTTTCATGAATCTCTATGAGTTTCTCCCACATTTCCTTGGCACTCGCACATTCCCCTATCCGATTCACTTCTTGTTGAGGAAGTACGTTGTAGAGGTGGTGCTTGGCCTTTATGTTCACCAAGTACTCTTCCCTTTGCCTCTTACTCCACCTTGATTTCTCCAATGGCTCCCCTTCTTCATCCCTAGGTATTTCGAAACCATTTTCCATTAATAAAAGAATTTCAAAATCTGTTTCGAAAAAAACCTCCATTCGCTTCTTCCACCAAGCGAATTCCCCCTTAAACTTCGGTGGGTGAATGTTGGAGACAACCATCTCTTGATGAAGTTCTTGTTGCGACGGTTAGTCTTCAACAAGTGACCTTGGCTCTGATACCACTTGTAGGGGATCGGTGTTGGCTGGCTAGGGTGAATAGCCTTTATCTTCATATGATGAAAGTCGTTCATTGATCATCTATAACTATCGTTAGCACAAGCAGAAAATACAATTAAACAACAATAAAGATAAGCAAGATACCAAACAATGCTAACAAAGGATGTAACATGGTTCACGGCCTCGCCGCTAATCCATGGTCTGATTCGTCCAAGGTGAATCATGCCTCAATCTATCCACTAGATCTCTCCTTTGCACCAAGCTAGGTGGAGGTAACCTCTTTTACACAAGAATCACTTCTCTTACAAATATAATGTAAATAAACTCAAGTAAGAGGATGGAAAACATGTAGGGCACTTTGGAGGAGTTTAGAGCATGAACATTAGCCTCCCAAAGGCCCTCACCCCTCCTCTTTATAGAGGAAGAGGGTTTCTTCCCATTAACACAGTATCAGTTGACTGATGCCCCGATTAGTCGACTAGTCCTATAGACGTTGCCCAATAATGACTTCTTCCATGTTGGATTCAAACCAACGGCTCCCACATCAATCGATTGATGAAGTCATCAGTCGACTGATGTCGACTTCCAGTCGAGTGCCCGAGAGCTCGACTTGGTTCTGTGCCCATGCACAGTGGATAAGTCGACTGCTTCCCTTAAGCAGTCGACTGATGTCGACTTGATCCAGAAACTATCACTAGTCGATTGCCGATTGACTTGGAGCAGTCGACTTCCATGACATGGTAGTCGACTGGTGTTGTGTGAAGCTCAAACTTAACATCCGTTTGAGCTTCCGGTGGTCGGGTAAACCTCAACCCTTGTGGTCGAGCCTCCGACACTCAGCCATTCGGCCAAGTTCACCTAATGAGCTACTTACAATTCACTCATTCTCTCATCTCACTCGAAGTCCCTCATCGAAGCTCTCTTCGTTCGTGCCACGCCTCTAAGCAAAGATCAAAGACGACTGCAATGCTCCTTCAGATCTCGCTCAAGTCCGCTCGTCTTCGTTTCAAGTCATCTCGTCCGACGGTCCCTCGGCAGCATCAAGCGCAAGACTCTGCAATGCTCCTTCTCCAACTCAAGCATGAGGTCGTGAGTGGTGACACTTGCCTAAGCTCTATGTACGAATTACTAAGTCCTGCAAGACTCCAACACACATATCAAATCCAATCATCCTAACTTAAACCCTTTGCCACACACATCAAAACTATATCACAGGTTGATTGCCCTAACACGAATATTTGGTATGAAGACTTGTTAGGTTAGGAGACCAAACAATAAAAAAAAATCCAGTTAGGTTAGGTAGACCGGACAGCTGGTGGAGGCCCTGGCGGGTCAGATTGGATGTCAAGAATGGTAAGTCCGACAGGATGGCCGACAGGTAAGCCTCGAGTAGAGAGGTGAGGTCGAGTCCTCTATAGGGGGACAAAGTTAGGTGTCTGTCCGATGGATAGTCTACGTGGGACATAAAAGTCGAGGTCGAGCAGTATTACTACTATTATTGTGTTGTATATTATTTACTTGTTCTAATCTCATTTTGCAGGGATCAGACAACTGAATGAATTATAGTAGATTAAAGTCCAGTCGACTGGGTATGGGTCAGTCAACTGGATACCTAGTTTGCAAGATTAGCTGGTGATCCAGTCGATTGAAGATGTCTTGTCGAGTGGAAAGGAAAACTTCCCGATGCGAAGACAAATGATCTAGAGTCGATTGGAATAGGTTCAATCGACTGGAGATGCCGAAGTACCCCATCGACAAACTAATGTGGGTTCAAGTGTTGCTACTATTATTTGTCGTCAACAAGAGCTTCATCCCTTTGCATCGACGCAATTCGAACACTCCATGCCTAATTCGATAGCCCTAAAAATTTTTAGTATACCTTAGTTTTACTTACTTGTCTTTATTTCACTTTTATGTAGTTAACTTCAAAGAGAAGATAGAGTGTTACCTATCTCTTATTCATTGTAAAAGCAAATCCCTCCTAAGTCGAGAGTTCTCGAGTCGGAGGTGATGTAATTGAGAGGTGTCCTAAGGCAATCACCTTAGAAGTTATTGATAAAATTCACTATTTGAGTATACATTATCTATGTATTTTATTGGATCTTAAACTCATGTACTAAAGTCCATAATACAATGCATAGCATGAGAGAAATTGTGATTGGATCACAATTAGTGGGTATCTCATCATGTGTAAATATGAGAGTATTGAAACTATCCCTAGTCAATGAATTGATCAGATTGGACATCATCAATTCTAAAATACTTGCACATGTTATGCTCCTTGGTTTAACCAAGCATTCGGTACTCACTAAATGGAAGCATAAGGATGCTAAGAGTGAATGTGTGGATGCTTGTTATGGTAACTAGTTCATTGGAGTGGTCTGCTATGAGACTTCATATGGTTCTATATGTTGTTGAAGATCTCATTGCAGCTTGAGTGTGAGCTTCCGTAGACTTGAGGTATTCAAGTCACCTTGATCATGGTGCTTTGTACTTTGACTTTTTCGCAACCATCTACATAGTAGGTGTAACTTCGGGATGATTGGATATGAACCAAAGTGATCAAAGGTGTTTGAATAGCCCACAGAGGATTCACCACTCCTGATATAGGAGATGTATACCCTAGGACTCTTGTTAGGATTATTACTCAGAAGTCTCTCGCCAGAGCAAACATATTAAGAAGATGGTCTTCTTGGGAACATGTAGGAGTAACTTGAATCCTTAGGACAAGGAAACTAACTTGGGCTAGGTGTGACATAGTCGGCCTAGTGGGGACAAACACATAGACCATGTTCTGAACCAAGTAGGTATAGGATGAGTGAAAGGAACAAGGCATGAACAATTGAATCTGCTGAAGGGTTCAAAAAATGCTCTATAGTCGATTTAGACTTTTCGGTCAATTGGAGATAATGATGAACTGCTAGATGCCACTCATGATGTATTCATAATTAAGGGGTTAATTATGAATGGCCAATATAACCAGGAACCTATTGGGTCACACGCACTATGAGCAATCTCGAGATGTAAAACAAGTCTGAGAATGAGACTCTCGATGAGAGAGGATATGTCTGATTGGACTAGAACATGGGGGGTGTGAACTAGAGGCTATGGAACCTTCTATGGCCTTGTTGGACTTGGCACGATCATATCACACCTAAACGAAGTCAAACGGACCATACAGAGCCTCACACGGTCGTGCCTATCCTGGCACAGGCCATTCCTAGCTCTAGCCAAAAATGACCAAAAATTGGGTTGTGCCCAGAAGGAGACATGACCGATTGTGTGTCATGGCACGGTCGTGGCTTTTTGGCACCGCCAGTCGTGTGTATGACACACGGTCGTGTCCCGGTTACATCGATTTTGGAGATTTCTCTTATGAAAATTTCTTGGGTTGTTCTTACCTTAGGTATGGTATAATTATATTAAGATATGTTTCGTTTAAGACTCCTATGATTGTTAGGGCAATCTCTTGCCGTGATAAGGTTTTGATGTGTGTGGCAAAGGGTTTAAGTTAGGATGATATTGTTATTTGATATGTGCGTTGGAGTCTTGCAAGACTTAGTAATTCGCACATGGAGCCTTGGCGGGTTCACCCTCACAACCTCGGTCCTTGAGTCGGTGAAGGATGACTTTGCGGAAGCCATGCGCTTGGAGAATCCGAGGGACCGCCGGACGAGATGACTTGAAGTAAAGCCAAGGAAGCAGACTTCGGAGGCAAGAGACGCGAAGGAGCATTGCAGTCGTCGGCGCCTAATAGGGACGTGGCGCGAAGAGAGCTTTGGCGAGGACTTCGAGATGAGATGAGAGTGAAATGTAAGTAGCTCATTAGGTGAACTTGGCCAAATGGCCGAGTGTGAGACTTGGACCGCAAGGGTTAGGTTTAAGCTCAAACTTATGTTAAGTTTGAGTTTCACACGGCACTCGAGTCGAATGTTGTTGTATCCGATCGATGGTGGAAAACCATTTATATGATAAATGAAGATTCACTATTTGAGTATACATGTTTAATGTATTTGATTGGATCTTAAACTCATTTAATGAATGTCCACGATACGATTCACAGCATGAGAGAATTTGTGATTGGATCACAACTAGTGAGTATCTCTACATGTGTAATTGTGATGTATCGGAATTATCCCTAGTCGATGAATTGATGGATTTGGACACCATCAATTACATCGAGACTAAGGTATACTCCTTGGTGTATCCAAGCGGTGATTCTCATTGGTGGAGACATTGTGATGTCGGAGTTAATCGTGGATGCTAGTTATGGTAACTAGTTCATTGGAGTGACCAGTAGTAAGACTTCATATGGTTCTCTGCATATATAGATATGTCAATGAAGTTCTTCTTGTGGCTTAAGTGCGATGTTCCTTTGACTTGCGGTATTCAAGTCATCTTGATCATGGAGACTTATGCTTTGACATCTTAAGCAAACATCTCTAAGGAGATGTGGACCGGGATGATTGGGTATAAGTCAGTGATCGAAGGTGTTTGAATAGCCTATAAAGGATTCACCACTCCTTGCGAGGAGATGTATACCCATGGCCTCTCGTCGGATTGTTACTAAAGTCTTTGGCCAAAGCATTACATGTTTAGAGTAAGGTACTCTTCGATACATGTGGAGTAACTAGAATCCGTAGGGCGAGGAAATGATACTTGGGCTAGGTGTGACGTGAGTCGACCTAGTGGGGCTGACACAATAGACCATGTCACAACCAAGTGGGTATAAGATGAGTGAAGGGAATGGGGCACGATTCATTCGAGCTCTGAAGGGTTTGAAATAGTTACGGATCAACGTTGATCTTTTGGTTAATTGGGGATCATGATGTACTACTAGGTGCCACTCATGATCGTTCTATAATTAATGGTTAATTATAGGCGGCCAACATAAACCGAGAACCTATTTGGTCACACGCGCAAGTGTAATCCAAAGGATTTAAAGCGAGCTTGAGAATGGATTCTCGGGCCGAGAGAAACTATGTTTGGTTGGACCAAACATAAGCGAGCATGAAATTGTTTGATGCAATGGGCGTGGATGGGCGTGTCTTATGAAGACATAATGGATGGACCAAAATAGTTTGGTTCTAATCCAATGGATGAGAATAAACCAAAGGGTTTGGTTTATATTAAACGAATGAACCAAAGGTTGGTTCGGTTCGTTTTAACTTAAAATAAACCATCATGGTTTGGTTTATTTTAACTTATCCTAATGGAGCGGGTTAACGGGCTTTATGGATATGATCCATTAACCATTAAGAGAATTAGTTCTCTATAAAAGAGGGCTTAAGGGATTGTTAAACCCTAATAATCCACAACCCTAAGTTGCCGCCCACCTCTCCTTGGAGAAATTCGGAGCTAACTCTCCTCCTCTTTGCCGCCGCCCACCTTGAGGCTCCAACCGGCCCGTCGGCTGTTTTCCTTCCCCCAGCTGTCCAGTTTTCTGGACAGCTTGTTCTCCTCTCGTCGGAGCGTCGTTTGGAAGACGGTTAGAGCTCCGACAGTGGATAACTTACCGGGGATTCGATCTCCGGTAATCCTCTGAGGTGGAGGACGAAGGATTCGTCAATCGGTTGACGAATACCTCTCCGGAGAAGCGAGTTTTGAGGACTCGTTTTGGATCCGAATTTGGATTCGGATCGTGATCATCTCTCGATCACGTCGTCTTCAACACGAGGCTAGTAACCCGTATGAAGACGAAGCTCGTGGCTTAGCGAAGTCATCCCGAGGAACTCGGCGTGGATACGGATAGAGACGATTCTAGCGAGGATCGTTCCGGTTGATGCCGTTCCCGCTACACGTCATACGAAAGGTATAATGTAGATAAATTTCCTTTTATTGCAACTTTAAATTTATGGTTATGTCTACACTTGTTGTAATATGCATGCGTGTGTTGTGTGTGTTGTAATAAATAGGAGTATTTATTATTTTTATTGCTTCCGCTGTGTTCATGTTTACGAAACATGATCGAACACACACACGCCGCGGTGCCGGAAACCCAACAGTGGTATCAGAGCCCAGGTTGTGTTTCGACATAATCGTAAAAATGGTTTTGCGATAGTCATAATGTATTTCTGGAAATTTTCTAAATTTTGGAAATTTAGAAGTATTTATGGAAATTTTTCAATTTTGGAAAGTCTAGAAGTATTTTTGGAAATCTTCCACTTTTGGAAAGTTGGAAGTATTTATGAAAATTGATATTTTCCATAAATAAAATATTTGATTAGATTTTGGAAATTTGTTTCCTAATTTAATCATGATTTGATTTGGGAAATCAAATCTTAAAATATTTTATTTCCATTAGTAGTTTTAATGATTTAGGAAATTGGTTTCCTAAATAGATTTTCCTTAATCAAATAATTCCATGAATAAAATATGTGATTAGATTTGGAAATTTGTTTCCTAATTTAATTATGATTTGATTTGGAGAATCAAATCTTAAACATATTTTATTTCCATAAATAGTTATGACATATAAGGAAATTATATACATGACATAATTGTATGCCATGTAATTGCATTAGATGCATACCATAATGCCATGCGTGTCGTGACATGTAGATGTATGCCATGTATGCCATGCCATGTAGATAATAGTTATTTGCATGCAAAGAGGATGAGACATAAAAACCCTTAATCAATATTAAAGCCTACACCTTCCATTAATATGGTTAGAACCAGAGTTCTGTTTCTTGTTTGGGTTGTTGGACTCTCTCAGCTGCTCGAACGAATATGTTCAAACCATGGAATAGTTTAATACTAATATGGTAAGAGTCAGAGGTCAATCGTTAGCTTTGGTTGTTGGACTCTCTCCAAGCTGGGCTAATTGGTTGAATGCGCTCTAACCATATTAAAACTATGTCCTGATTAATGGGTTGGCTTTAACCTGGAGCATCGATTTGTTGGACTCTCTCCAAGGTCGATGTAAAGGGAGGTGAAGTTGGGTGCTATGCATATGATGCATACTTGTTAATGTGTTAACAACCCGATGTATGTGTGAACATTCAATTAGTTGATAGCACATTGTGATAGTTGCATATACGGGATATGCAATCGGTATAGATGATACCTACCGTCATAGTTATGAATGGCTTGTTGGACTCTCTCCAAGGTTGTTCATAACTATGATGGATATCAGCCCATTCGGAGATGGACCTACGATCTCCCGAAGTGATTTTGGGGTTTTTGAAATTCGAAAAATGAATGGGATTTATAAATGTATATTGATGCATTTTAAAAATCATCTTTCTCATATATGCTCGTTTGTATTTCTAAGTTAATATATTGATCATGATGTGTTTGAATTTGCGGTCTATTTTGGATTCGAACAAACTGACTGGGCCTAACTTCCTGGACTGGCTTAGAAACCTGAGAATTGTTCTCAAGGTTGAAAACCTTGCAAATGTCCTTCGAGCGCCTCTTCACGCCATCTAGTGACGATGCAACTCTGGACCAATTGTTGGCCTATCAGAAACATGTGAGTGATTCTGAACAAATGAGTTGCATCATGCTAGCCACGATGGAACCCAAGCTACGAAAGCAGCATGAGCATATGGATGCTCATATCGTAGTCCTTCATCTTTGTGAGTTGGTTGATGAGCAAGTGAGATTCGAAAGGTTCGAAGTCTCAAAGCTCCTCTTCACCTCTGAGATGCTAGGAGGTTCATCTGTGGTACTGCTCAATATGCTGAAGACTGTGGAGTCTTCTGAGAAGCATGAGCAGGGGACGACGCTGTTAGTTGATTCCTCAAAGAAAGGTTCTAAGAGGAAGTCAAAGGAACAACGAAGGAAAGAAGAGAAGGGCTAAGAAGGTAGAACTAGCACAAAGGAAACTTGCCATCATTATGGCAAGGAGACATTTGAAGAAAGTGCAAGATTTATCTTGAGTCCATGAAGAAGGATAAGGCATCGGATGCCCCATCTTCTTGAAATCTTCTTTATTGATTGTCATTCTATTTCCTCGGACACTTGGGTATTTGATCTTGGTGTGGCTCACATATATGTAATGACATACATGGGCTAAGGAATAGAAGAAGACTCGTCGAGGAGAGTCAAATTTACGTGTTGGGAATGGAGCAAGTTCTTTTCGCCATCGGAACGTATTTGTTGGAACTCCTCATAGGACTTGTCTTAGAAGCTGGACAATTGCTTTTATGTTCCTTCGTTGATAAAGAACATCATTTCTATTTCTTGTCTAAATAGAAATGGGTTCCATTTGACTTTTAGTAACAATTGTTGTTACATAACTTTGAATGGAGTTCTTTATGGAATTGGAACTTTAAGCAATGGTGTTTATAAGTTGGACGTATCCAGTGACATTTGCAATATCGAAGCGAGCAACAAGCGTGCTCGAAAGGATAATCAAATAGACTCCTACATGTGGCATTATCGTCTTGGCCATGTAAGCAAGAAACGCATGTCCGAATTACACCGATGTGGAATTCTGGAATCGTTTGAATTGGATTCATACGATACATGCGAATTATGCTTAAAAGGCAAGATGACTAAGTTACCTTTTACTGGAAAAGGTGAACGAGTGGGAGAGTTACTAGGTCTAATACATACTGATGTATGTGGACCTATGTCAACTCAAGCTTTAGGAGGCTATAGCTACTTCATTACCTTCACCGATGATCATTCACGGTTTGGGTATATGTTCTTGATGAAACACAAAGTCTGAAGCCTTTGAAAGGTTCAAAGAATTCAGAAATGAAGTAGAGAAACAACATGACAAAAGTATTAAAATACTTCGATCGGATCGAGGTGGTGAATACTTAAGTCAAGAGTTTCTTGATTATCTAAGAGACAATGGCATATTGTCTCAATGGACTCCGCCCTATACACCACAAAGATATTGGTGTATCCGAGAGGCGAATCGACCTTGTTGGACATGGTCAGTCAATGATGAATCATGCGACTCTTCCCAAGTCCTTTTGGGGTTATGCACTTGACATTTGTTTACTTGTTAAGCAGAATGCCTACAGGTAGTCTCCTACTCCATATGAGATATGGAATGGTAAGAAACCTCATGTATCTTACTTGCAGATATGGGGTTGTCCTGCTTATGTGAAGCGGACTGTATCAGACAAATTGGATGCTAAGTCCGATAAATGTCTATTTGTTGGATACCCTAAGGAAACAAGGGGTTACCAATTCTATCATCCTGTGGAACAAAAGGTGTTTGTTTCAAGGCATGCTGTGTTTCTAGAGAAAGAGTTTCTCTTGCAAGAAAAGCGATTGGGAGTGTCGTCGAGCTTGAGGAGGCTCGAGAGACTCAAATAGACATTGATGAGATACACGGTGAAGCACAGCAACGATAACTCATAGTGATGAGCAATCAATTTGGACCTATTGTAACACCACATCTTCGTAGATCACGGTAGAACACATAATATTCACGAGAGATATGGATTTCTCGTAAGTGAATCGAACGACGTGTTACTCATTGATGATGAGGAGCCTACCAGTTATGAAGAAGTGCTGACAAGTTCAGAAAGGGATAAGTGGCTTGGTGCCATGAAGTCGGAAATGGATTCCATGTATGAAAATCAAGTTTGGAACTTGGTTGACCCACCTGAAGGGATAAAGCCTATAGGGTGCAAGTGGGTTTTCAAGAAGAAAACCGACATGGATGGTAATGTGATTACCTATAAGGCTAGATTGGTGGCGAAAGGATATAAATCAAAAAACAAGGTGTTGATTATGGCGAAACCTATTACTTTGTAGCTATCTTAAATCCATTCGGATGCTCCTGGCCATAGCGGCTCATTATGATTATGAGATATGGCGGATGGATGTAAGCGGCTTTCCTTAATGGAAACCTGCTCGAGGACGTGTATATGATACAGCCTGAGGGTTTCACATCGGTTGATAAAACCAAGGTATGCAAATTGCGACGATCCATTTATGGATTGAAGCAAGCATCCAGGAGCTGGAATATCCGTTTTGATGAGACGATCAAAAAGTTTGATTTCTCACAAAATCCAGACGAACCTTGTGTGTACAAGAAGGTTAGTGGGAGTGCAGTCGTGTTCCTAGTATTGTATGTCGATGACATATTACTTATAGGAAACGATGTGTCAATCTTCTGATCGAGTTAAGGTTTGGTTATCAAGACATTCTCCATGAAAGACACAGGAGAAGCAACCTACATCCTTGGGATTAAGATCTATAGAGATAGATCGAAAGCGGTTGCTTGGTCTTTCGCATGATCTACATATATAGGCCAAGTGCTAAAGAGGTTTAGCATGTCGGAATCCAAGAAAGGTTTCCTACCCATCGGGCATGGGGTACACCTTTCAAGTCTATGTGTCGCGCCTGAGGCGAGAGGATTTGCATGAGTAAGATTCCCTATGCATCCAATAGGATCTATCATGTATGCTATGTTATGTACGAGGCCCGATGTATCGTATGCTCACGAGTGTCACGGCGGATACCGATCCGATCGAGGAATGGATCATTGGGTATGTTAAGGCGATCCTTAAGTACTTGAGAAGAACTAAGGATGTGTTCCTAATATATGGAGAAGGGTACATGGTGATACGTGGGTATACGGATGCGGATCCGATGAACAAGGATGATTCCATGTCTTAGTGCAGGGTATGTATTCACCTAGAATGGGCGCAATAAGTTGGAAAGGTTCCAAGCTTGACACTATAGCGGATTACGCACTAAGGCGAGAATACGTTGCAACTTTAGGCGAAGAGGAAGCGGTTTGGATCAAGTAGTTCATCTATGAACTTGATGTGGTCTCATCAATGATCCAAACATGTGCTTCGCCGCTATCATCTTATCAGAGAGATCATCAGTAGGAACGAAATACAAATCGAGAAAATTCCCACTGAAAGGAACTTAGCGGGTCCTTTGACTAAAGCATTACCTCAAAGTAAGTTTGACGGTCATGTTAGTGCTTATGGTATAGGATACCGTAGCGATTGGCATTAGGCCAAGTGGGAGTCTGTTAGTAATATATGAGAGATGTCCTAAGGCAATCGCCTTATGTATGAACCATTTATATGATAAATGAAGATTCACTATTTGAGTATACATGTTTTATGTATTTGATTGGATCTTAAACTCATTTACTGAATGTCCACGATACGATTCACAGCATGAGAGAATTTGTGATTGGATCACAACTAGTGAGTATCTCTACATGTGTAATTGTGATGTATCGGAATTATCCTAGTCGATGAATTGATGGATTTGGACACCATCAATTACATCGATTAGCACGAGGTATACTCCTTGGTGTATCCAAGCGGTGATTCTCACCTTGTTTGGAGACATTGTGATGTCCGGAGTTAATCGTGGATGCTAGTTATGGTAACTAGTTCATTGGAGTGACCAGTAGTAAGACTTCATATGGTTCTCTGCATATATAGATATGTCAATGAAGTTCTTCTGTGGCTTAAGTGCGATGTTCCTTTGACTTGCGGTATTCAAGTCATCTTGATCATGGAGACTTATGCTTTGACATCTTAAGCAAACATCTCTAAGGAGATGTGGACCCGGATGATTGGGTATAAGTCGAGTGATCGAAAGGTGTTTGAATAGCCTATAAAGGATTCACCACTCCTTGCGAGGAGATGTATACCCATGGCCTCTCGTCGGATTGTTACTAAAGTCTTTGGCCAAAGCATTACATGTTTAGAGTAAGGTACTCTTCGATACATGTGGAGTAACTAGAATCCGTAGGACGAGGAAATGATACTTGGGCTAGGTGTGACGTAGTCAGCCTAGTGGGGACTGACACAATAGACCATGTCCTGAACCAAGTGGGTATAAGATGAGTGAAGGGAATGGGGCACTATTAATTCGAGCTACTGAAGGGTTTCAGAAATAGTTCTGGATCAACCGTTGATCTTTTCGGTTAATTGGGGATCATGATGTACTACTAGGTGCCACTCATGATCGTTCTATAATTAATGGTTAATTATAGGCGGCCAACATAAACCGAGAACCTATTTGGTCACACGACAACGAGTGTAATCCAAAGGATTTAAAGCGAGCTTGAGAATGGGATTCTCGGACGAGAGAAACTATGTTTGGTTGGACCAAACATAAGCGAGCATGAAATTGTTTGATCGCAATGGGGCGTGGATGGGCGTGTCTTATGAAGACATAATGGATGGACCAAAATGGTTTGGTTCTAATCCAATGGATGAGAATAAACCAAAGGGTTTGGTTTATATTAAGCGAATGAACCAAAGGTTGGTTAGGTTCGTTTTAACTTAAAATAAACCATCATGGTTTGGTTTATTTTAACTTATCTTAATGGAGCGGGTTAACGGGCTTTATGGATATGATCCATTAACCATTAAGAGAATTAGTTCTCTATAAAAGAGGGCTTAAGGGATTGTTAAACCTAATAATCCACAACCCTAAGTTGCCGCCCACTCTCCTTGGAAATTCGAGCTAACCTCCTCTTTGCCGCCGCAAGACCTTGAGGCTCCAACCGCGCCCGTAAGGCTGTTTCTCCTCGCTTCGGCCTCAAGGTGAGCTCTATCTCCTTGTTGGCGGCGCCTATCACCTCCACCAAAGCTGTCAGTTTTCTGGACAGCTTTCTTCTCCTCTCGTCGGGCGTCGTTTGGGCGGCGGTTAGTGCTCGACAGCGGCTAACTTACCGAGATTTGATCTCCGGTAATCCTCTAAGTGGAGGGGCGAAGGATTCGTCAATCGGTTGTGAATACCTCTCGGAGAAGCGAGTTTTGAGGAACTTCGTTTTAGGATCGAATTTGGATTCGGATCGTGATCATCTCGATCACGTCGTCTTCAACACGAGGCTAGTAACCCGTCTGAAGCGAAGCTCGTGGCTTAGCGAAGTCATCGAGGAACTCGGCGTGGAATCACGGATAGAGCGCGATTCTTACGAGGATCGTTCGGTTGATGCCGTTCCGCTACCGTCATACGAAGGTATAAACGTAGATAAATTTCCTTTTATTGCAAATTTTAATTTACGGTTATGTCTACACTTGTTGTAATAGCATGCGTGTGTTGTGTGTGTTGTAATAAATATAGATTTATTATTTTTATTGCTTCCGCTGTGCTCATGTTTACGAAACATGATCGAACACACACACGCCGCGGTGCCGGAAACCCAACAGTGGTATCAGAGCCCAGGTTGTGTTTCGACATAATCGTAAAAATGGTTTTGCGATAGTCATAATGTATTTCTGGAAATTTTTTAAATTTTGGAAATTTAGAAGTATTTATGGAAATTTTTCAATTTTGGAAAGTCTAGAAGTATTTTTGGAAATCTTCCACTTTTGGAAAGTTGGAAGTATTTATGGAACTTGATATTTTCCATAAATAAAATATTTGATTAGATTTTGGAAATTTGTTTCCTAATTTAATCATGATTTGATTTGGGAAATCAAATCTTAAAATATTTTATTTCCATTAGTAGTTTTAATGATTTAGGAAATTGGTTTCCTAAATATATTTTCCTTAATCAAATAATTCCATGAATAAAATATGTGATTAGATTTGGAAATTTGTTTCCTAATTTAATTATGATTTGATTTGGAGAATCAAATCTTAAACATATTTTATTTCCATAAATAGTTATGACATATAAGGAAATTATATACATGACATAATTGTATGCCATGTAATTGCATTAGATGCATAACATTATGCCATCGTCGTGTCGTGACATGTAGATGTATGCCATGTATGCCATGCCATGTAGATAATAGTTATTTGCATGCAAAGAGGATGAGACATAAAACCCTTAATCAATATTAAAGCCTACACCTTCCATTAATATGGTTAGAACCGAGTTACATTTCTTGTTTGGGTTGTTGGACTCTCTCAAGCCCGGCTCGAACTGAATATGTTCAAACCATGGAATAGTTTAATACTAATATGGTAAGAGTCAGAGGTCAATCGTTAGCTTTGGTTGTTGGACTCTCTCCAAGCTGGGCTAATTGGTTGAATGCGCTCTAACCATATTAAAACTATGTCCTGATTAATGGGTTGGCTTTAACCTGGAGCATCGATTTGTTGGACTCTCTCCAAGGTCGATGTAAAGGGAGGTGAAGTTGGGTGCTATGCATATGATGCATACTTGTTAATGTGTTAACAACCCGATGTATGTGTGAACATTCAATTAGTTGATAGCACATTGTGATAGTTGCATATACATGATATGTGTCGGTATAGATGATACCTACCGTCGTAGTTATGAATGGCTTGTTGGACTCTCTCCAAGGTTGTTCATAACTATGATGGATATCAGCCCATTCGGAGATGGACCTACAATCTCCCGAAGTGATTTTGGGGTTTTTGAAATTCGAAAAATGAATGGGATTTATAAATGTATATTGATGCATTTTAAAATCATCTTTCTCATATATGCTCGTTTTGTATTTCTAAGTTAATATATTGATCATGATGTGTTTGAATTTGCGTTCCATTTTGGATTCGAATAAATTGACTGGGCCGAGCTTCATGGACTGGCTTAGAAGCTTGAGAATTGTTCTCAAGGTTGAAAAGCTTGCAAATGTCCTCGAAGCGCCTCTTCCCGCCCGTCCTAGTGACGATGCAACTCTGGACCAATTGTTGGCCTATCAGAAACATGTGAGTGATTCTGAACAAATGAGTTGCATCATGCTAGCCATGATGGAACCCAAGCTACGAAAGCAGCATGAGCATATGGATGCTCATATCGTAGTTCTTCATCTTTGTGAGTTGGTTGATGAGCAAGTGAGATTCGAAAGGTTCGAAGTCTCAAAGCTCCTCTTCACCTCTGAGATGCTAGAAGGTTCATCTGTGGTACTGCTCAATATGCTGAAGACTGTGGAGTCTTCTGAGAAGCATGAGCAGGGGACGGTGCTGTTAGTTGATTCCTCGAAGAAAGGTTCTAAGAGGAAGTCAAAGGAACAACAGAAGGGAAAGAAGAGAAGGGCTAAGAAGGTAGAACTAGCACAAAAGGAAACTTGCCATCATTATGGCAAGGAGAGACATTTGCGAAGAAAGTGCAAGATTTATCTTGAGTCCATGAAGAAGGATAAGGCATCGGATGCCCCATCTTCTTCAGAAATCTTCTTTATTGATTGTCATTCTATTTCCTCAGACACTTGGGTATTTGATATTGGGTGTGGCTCACATATATGTAATGACATACATGGGCTAAGGAATAGAAGAAGACTCGTCAAGGGGAGAGTCAAATTTACGTGTTGGGAATGGAGCAAAGGTTCTTTCTCGCCATCGAGCGTATTTGTTGGAACTCCCTGTAGGACTTGTCTTAGAACTGGACAATTGCTTTTATGTTCCTTCGTTGATAAAGAACATCATTTCTATTTCTTGTCTAAATAGAAATGGGTTCCATTTGACTTTTAGTAACAATTGTTGTTACATAACTTTGAATGGAGTTCTTTATGGGATTGGAACTTTAAGCAATGGTGTTTATACGTTGGACGTATCCAGTGACATTTGCAATATCGAAGCGAGCAACAAGCGTGCTCGAAAGGATAATCAAATAGACTCCTACATGTGGCATTGTCGTCTTGGCCATGTAAGCAAGAAACGCATGTCCGAATTACACCGATGTGGAATTCTGGAATCGTTTGAATTGGATTCATACGATACATGCGAATCATGCTTAAAAGGCAAGATGACTAAGTTACCTTTCTTGGAAAAGGTGAGAGTGGGAGAGTTACTAGGTCTAATACATACTGATGTATGTGGACCTATGTCAACTCAAGCTTTAGGAGGCTATAGCTACTTCATTACCTTCACCGATGATCACTCACGGTTTGGGTATGTGTTCTTGATGAAACACAAGTCTGAAGCCTTTGAAAGGTTCAAAGAATTCAGAAATGAAGTAGAGAAACAACATGACAAAAGTATTAAAATACTTCGATCGGATCGAGGTGGTGAATACTTAAGTCAAGAGTTTCTTGATTATCTAAGAGACAATGGCATATTGTCTCAATGGACTCCGCCCTATACACCACAGCATAATGGTGTATCTGAGAGGCGTAATCGGACCTTGTTGGACATGGTCAGGTCAATGATGAATCATACGACTCTTCCCAAGTCCTTTTGGGGTTATGCACTTCAGACAGCTGTTTACTTGTTAAACAGAATGCCTACCAAGGTAGTCTCAACTACTCCATATGAGATATGGAATGGTAAGAAACCTCATGTATCTTACTTGAAGATATGGGGTTGTCCTGCTTATGTGAAGCGGACTGTATCAGACAAATTGGATGCTAAGTCTGATAAATGTCTATTTGTTGGATACCCTAAGGAAACAAGGGGTTACCAATTCTATCATCCTGTGGAACAAAAGGTGTTTGTTTCAAGGCATGCTGTGTTTCTAGAGAAAGAGTTTCTCTTGCAAGAAAACAGTGGGAGTGTCGTCGAGCTTGAGGAGGCTCGAGAGACTCAAATAGACATTAATGAGATACAGTGAAGCCTGGTAGACAACTCATAGTGATGAGCAATCATTTGGACCTATGTAACACCACATCTTCGTAGATCCGGTAGAACACATAATATTCACGAGAGATATGGATTTCGTAAGTGAATCGAACGACGTGTTACTCATTGATGATGAGAGCCTACAGTTATGAAGAAGTCTTGACAAGTTGAGAAAGGGATAAGTGGCTTGGTGCCATGAAGTCGAAATGGATTCCATGTACGAAAACCAAGTTTGGAACTTGGTTGACCCACTGAAGGATAAAGCCTATAGGGTGCAAGTGGGTTTCAAGAAGAAAACCGACATGGATGTAATGTGATTACCTATAAGGCTAGATTGGTGGCGAAAGGATATCGTCAAAAACAAGGTGTTGATTATGGCGAAACCTATTACTTGTAGCTATCTTAAATCCATTCGGATGCTCTGGCCATAGCGGCTCATTATGATTATGAGATATGGCGGATGGATGTGAAAACAACTTTCCTTAATGGAAACCTGCTCGAGGACGTGTATATGATACAGCCTGAGGGTTTCACATCGGTTGATAAAACCAAGGTATGCAAATTGCGACGATCCATTTATGGATTGAAGCAAGCATCCAGGAGCTGGAATATCCGTTTTGATGAGATGATCAAAAGTTTGATTTCTCACAAAATCGACGAACCTTGTGTGTACAAGAAGGTTAGTGGATCGTGTTCCTAGTATTGTATGTCGATGACATATTACTTATAGGAAGCGATGTGTCAATCTTACGATCGATTAAGGTTTGGTTATCAAGACATTCTCCATGAAAGACACGGAGAAGCAACCTACATCCTTGGGATTAAGATCTATAGAGATAGATCGAAACGGTTGCTTGGTCTTTCGCAGTCTACATATATAGACCGAGTGCTAAAGAGGTTTAGCATGTCGGAATCCAAGAAAGGTTTCCTACCATCGGGCATGGGGTACACCTTCGAAGTCTATGTGTCGCCTGAGGCGAGAGGATTTGCATGAGTAAGATTCCTATGCATCCATGATAGGATCTATCATGTATGCTATGTTATATGAGGCCCGATGTATCGTATGCTCTGAGTGTCACGGCGAATGCAGATCCAGATCGAGGAATGGATCATTGGGTGGCTGTTAAGACGATCCTTAAGTACTTGAGAAGAACTAAGGATGTGTTCCTAATATATGGAGAAGGGTACATGGTGATACGTGGGCATACGGATGCCAACTCCAGACAGACAAGGATGATTCCATGTCTTAGTCTGGGTATGTATTCACCTAGAATGGAGGCGCAATAAGTTGGAAAGGTTCCAAACTTGACACTATAGCGGATTCTGCCACTAAGGCAGAATATCGTTGCAACAGGCGACAAAGCGGTTTGGATCAAGTAGTTCATCTGAACTTGATGTGGTCTCTCATGATGATCGCCATGTCTCATATCTATGCTATCATCTTATCGGAGAGATCAGTAGGAATGAAATACAAATCGAGAATATTCCCACTGAAAGGAACTTAGCGGATCCTTTGACTAAAGCATTACCTCAAAGTAAGTTTGAGGGTCATGTTAGTGCTTATGGTATTGGATATCGTAGCGATTGGCATTAGGCCAAGTGGGAGTCTGTTAGTAATATATGAGAGATGTCCTAAGGCAATCGCCTTATGTATGAACCATTTATATGATAAATGAAGATTCACTATTTGAGTATACATGTTTTAATGTATTTGATTGGATCTTAAACTCATTTCTTGAATGTCACGATCGATTCACACGGCATGAGAATTTGTGATTGGATCACAACTAGTGAGTATCTCTACATGTGTAATTGTGATGTATCGGAATTATCCTAGTCGATGAATTGATGGATTTGGACACCATCAATTATCGAGACTACAGTATACTCCTTGGTGTATCAAGCGGTGATTCTCCTTTGGTGAGACATTGTGATGTCGGAGTTAATCGTGGATGCTAGTTATGGTAACTAGTTCATTGGAGTGACCAGTAGTAAGACTTCATATGGTTCTCTGCATATATAGATATGTCAATGAAGTTCTTCTTGTGGCTTAAGTGCGATGTTCCTTTGACTTGTGCGGTATTCAAGTCATCTTGATCATGGAGACTTATGCTTTGACATCTTAAGCAAACATCTCTAAGGATGTGGACCGGGATGATTGGGTATAAGTCGAAGTGATCGAAGGTGTTTGAATAGCCTATAAAGGATTCACCACTCCTTGCGAGGAGATGTATACCCATGGCCTCTCGTCGGATTGTTACTAAAGTCTTTGGCCAAAGCATTACATGTTTAGAGTAAGGTACTCTTGATACATGTGGAGTAACTAGAATCGTGAGGGCGAAATGATACTTGGGCTAGGTGTGGCGTGTCGACCTAGTGAGGGGCACACATAGACCATGTCTCAGAACCAAGTGGGTATAAGATGAGTGAAGGGAATGGGGCACGATTCATTGAGCTCTTGAAGGGTTTGAAATAGTTACGGATCGTAGTTGATCTTTTAGGTTAATTGGGGATCATGATGTACTACTAGGTGCCACTCATGATGGTTCTATAATTAATGGTTAATTATAGACGGCCAACATAAACCGAGAACCTATTTGGTCACACGCACAACGAGTGTAATCCAAAGGATTTAAAACGAGCTTGAGAATGAGATTCTCAGACCGAGAGAAACTATGTTTGGTTGGACCAAACATAAAGCAAGCATGAAATTGTTTCAGTCGCAATGGAAGCGTGGATGGGCCGTGTCTTATGAAGACATAATGGATGGACCAAAATGATTTGGTTCTAATCCAATGGATGAGAATAAACCAAAGGGTTTGGTTTATATTAAACGAATGAACCAAAGGTTGGTTCGGTTCGTTTTAACTTAAAATAAACCATCATGGTTTGGTTTATTTTAACTTATCCTAATGGAGGCGGGTTAACTTGGGCTTTATGGATATGATCCATTAACCATTAAGAGAATTAGTTCTCTATAAAAAGGGCTTAAGGGCTTAAAAACCTAATCCACAACCTAATTGGCCGCCCACCTCTCCTTGTTGTTGGCGTCAACAACAAGCGCCGCCCATTGTGCTGCCATCCCTTGCCCGGCGTCAAGCTGGCGGTGGACCTCCGGCGACCCTCGGTGATCTCCTTCCTTGGCATCAAGGTGAGGTGAGCTATCTCCCTTTTGGCGGCGCCTATCCTCCACCAAAGCTGTCCAGTTTTCTGGACAGCTTCTTCTCCTCGTCGGGCGTCGTTTGGGCGGCGGTTAGTGCTCGACAGCGGCTAACTTACGATTTGATCTCGGTAATCCTCTGAGTGGAGGGCGAAGGATTCGTCATGGTTGTGAATACCTCTCCGGAGAAGCGAGTTTTGAGACTTGTTTTAGGATCGAATTTGGATTCGGATCGTGATCATCTCGATCACGTCGTCTTCAACCGAGGCTAGTAACCCGTATGAAAGCGAAGCTCGTGACTTAGCGAAGTCATCGAGGCTCGGCGTGGATACGGATAGAGAGCGATTCTTCGAGGATCGTTCGGTTGATGCCGTTCATTCGCTACGTCATACGAAGGTATATAAACGTAGATAATTTCCTTTATTGCAAATTTTAATTTATGGTTATGTCTACACTTGTTGTAATAGCATGCGTGTGTTGTGTGTGTTGTAATAAATAGGAGTATTTATTATTTTTATTGCTTCCGCTGTGCTCATGTTTACGAAACATGATCGAACACACACCTTGCGGTCAGGAAACCCAGTGGTATCGAGCCCAGGTTGTGTTTCGACATAATCGTAAAATGGTTTTCGATAGTCATAATGTATTTCATAAATAAAATATTTGATTAGATTTTGGAAATTTGTTTCCTAATTTAATCATGATTTGATTTGAAATCAAATCTTAAAATATTTTATTTCCATAAGTAGTTTTAATGATTTAGGAAATTGGTTTCCTAAATAGATTTTCCTTAATCAAATAATTCCATGAATAAAATATGTGATTAGATTTGGAAATTTGTTTCCTAATTTAATTATGATTTGATTTGGAGAATCAAATCTTAAACATATTTTATTTCCATAAATAGTTATGACATATAAGGAAATTATATACATGACATAATTGTATGCCATGTAATTGCATTAGATGCATAACATTATGCCATGCGTGTCGTGACATGTAGATGTATGCCATGTATGTCATGCCATGTAGATAATAGTTATTTGCATGCAAAGAGGATGAGACATAAAACCCTTAATCAATATTAAAGCCTACACCTTCCATTAATATGGTTAGAACCGAGTTACATTTCTTGTTTGGGTTGTTGGACTCTCTCAAGCCCGGCTCGAACACGAATATGTTCAAACCATGGAATAGTTTAATACTAATATGGTAAGAGTCGAGGTCAATCGTTAGCTTTGGTTGTTGGACTCTCTCCAAGCTGGGCTAATTGGTTGAATGCGCTCTAACCATATTAAAACTATGTCGATTAATGGGTTGGCTTTAACACGACATCGGCTTGTTGGACTCTCTCAAGGTCGATGTAAAGGGAGGTGAAGTTGGGTGCTATGCATATGATGCATACTTGTTAATGTGTTAACAACCCGATGTATGTGTGAACATTCAATTAGTTGATAGCACATTGTGATAGTTACATATACATGATATGCAATCGGTATAGATGATACCCTCTAGTCGTAGTTATGAATGGCTTGTTGGACTCTCTCCAAGGTTGTTCTTATCTATGATGGATATCAACCCATTCGGAGATGGACCTACGATCTCGAAGTGATTTTGGGGTTTTGAAATTGAAAAATGAATGGGATTTATAAATGTATATTGATGCATTTTAAAATCATCTTTCTCATATATGCTCGTTTTGTATTTCTAAGTTAATATATTGATCATGATGTGTTTGAATTTGCGTTCCATTTTGGATTGAATAAATTGATTAGTAGCCTAACTTCATGGGTGGCTTAGAAGTTGAGAATTGTTCTCAAGGTTGAAAAGCTTGCATATGTCCTCGAAGCGCCTCTTCACTTGTCTAGTGACGCGATGCAACTCTGGACCAATTGTTGGTCTATCGAAACATGTGAGTGATTACGAACAAATGAGTTGCATCATGCTAGCCATGATGGAACCCAAGCTCTGAAAGCGGCATGAGCATATGGATGCTCATATCGTGATCCTTCATCTTTGTGAGTTGGTTGATGAGCAAGTGAGATTCGAAGGTTGAAGTCTCAGCTCCTCTTCACCTCTGAGATGCTAGGAGGTTCATCGTGGTACTTTGCTCAATATCTTTGAAGACTATGGAGTCTTGAGAAGCATGATGGCAGGGGGCGGTCTTTGTTAGTTGATTCCTCGAAGAAAGGTTCTAAGAGGAAGTCAAAGGAACAATGAAGGAAAGAAGAGAAGGGCTAAGAAGGTAGAACTAGCACAAAGGAAACTTGCCATCATTATGGCAAGGAGAGCCATTCTTGAAGAAAGTGCAAGATTTATCTTGAGTCCATGAAGAAGGATAAGGCATCGGATGCCCCATCTTCTTGAAATCTTCTTTATTGATTGTCATTCTATTTCCTCGAGACACTTGGGTATTTGATCTTTGGGTGTGGCTCACATATATGTAATGACATACATGGGCTAAGGAATAGAAGAAGACTCGTCGAGGAGAGTCAAATTTACGTGTTGGGAATGGAAGCAAGGTTCTTTTGCACTCGCCATCGGAACGTATTTGTTGGAACTCCTGTAGGACTTGTCTTAGAATGGACAATTGCTTTTATGTTCCTTCGTTGATAAAGAACATCATTTCTATTTCTTGTCTAAATAGAAATGGTTTCCATTTGACTTTAGTAACAATTGTTGTTACATAACTTTGAATGGAGTTCTTTATGGGATTGGAACTTTAAGCAATGGTGTTTATCGTTGGGCGTATCGATGACATTTTGCAATATCGAAGCGAGCAACAAGCGTGCTCGAAAGGATAATCAAATAGACTCTATATGTGGCATTGTCGTCTTGGCCATATAAGCAAAAGCGCGTATAGAATTACACCGATGTGGAATTACGGAATCGTTGAATTGGATTCATACGATACATGCGAATCATGCTTAAAAGGCAAGATGACTAAGTTACCTTTCTTGGAAAGGTGAGCAGTGGGAGAGTTACTAGGTCTAATACATCGATGTATGTGGACCTATGTCGACTCAAGCATTAGGAGGCTATAGCTACTTCATTACCTTCACGATGATCACTCACGGTTTGGGTATGTGTTCTTGATGAAACACAAGTCTCGAAGCCTTTGAAAGGTTCAAGAATTCAGAAATGAAGTAGAGAAACAACATGACAAAAGTATTAAAATACTTGATCGGATCGAGGTGGTGAATACTTAAGTCAAGAGTTTCTTGATTATCTAGAGACAATGGCATATTGTCTCAATGGACTCCGCCCTATACACCACACATAATGGTGTATCGAGAGGCATCTTAGGACCTTGTTGGACATGGTCGGTCAATGATGAATCATCGACTCTTCCCAAGTCCTTTTGGGGTTATGCACTTGAGCAATTTGTTTACTTGTTAAGCAGAATGCCTACAAGGTAGTCTCAACTACTCCATATGAGATATGGAATGGTAAGAAACCTCATGTATCTTACTTGAAGATATGGGGTTGTCTGCTTATGTGAAGCGGTGTATCGGACAAATTGGATGCTAAGTCGATAAATGTCTATTTATTGGATACCCTAAGGAAACAAGGGGTTACCAATTCTATCATCTGTGGAACAAAGGTGTTTGTTTCAAGGCATCTTTGTGTTTCTAGAGAAAGAGTTTCTCTTGCAAGAAAAGCGATGGGAGTGTCGTCGAGCTTGAGGAGGCTCGAGAGACTCAAATAGACATTGATGAGATACGTGAAGCCTGCAGACAACTCATAGTGATGAGCAATCATTTGGACCTATTGTAACACCACATCTTACGTAGATCTGGTAGAACCATGATATTCACGAGAGATATGGATTTCTCGTAAGTGAATCGAGCACGTGTTACTCATTGATGATGAGAGCCTACAGTTATGAAGAAGTCTTGACAAGTTCGAAAGGGATAAGTGGCTTGGTGCCATGAAGTCGGAAATGGATTCCATGTATGAAAACCAAGTTTGGAACTTGGTTGACCCACTGAAGGATAAAGCCTATAGGGTGCAAGTGGGTTTTCAAGAAGAAAACCGACATGGATAGTAATGTGATTACCTATAAGGCTAGATTGGTGGCGAAAGGATATCGTCAAAACAAGGTGTTGATTATGGCGAAACCTATTACTTTGTAGCTATCTTAAATCCATTCGGATGCTCTGGCCATAGCGGCTCATTATGATTATGAGATATGGCGGATGGATGTGAAAAAGCTTTCCTTAATGGAAACTTGCGAGGGCGTGTATATGATCTGACTGAGGTTTCACATCGGTTGATAAAACCAAGGTATGCAAGTTCGGCGATCCATTTATGGATTGAAGCAAGCATCGAGAGGCTGGAATATCCGTTTGATGAGACGATCAAAAAGTTTGATTTCTCACAAAATCGAGGAACCTTGTGTGTACAAGAAGGTTAGTGGGAGTGCGATCGTGTTCCTAGTATTGTATGTCGATGACATATTACTTATAGGAAGCGATGTGTCAATCTTCTGATCGATTAAGGTTTGGTTATCAAGACATTCTCCATGAAAGACACAGGAGAAGCAACCTACATCCTTGGGATTAAGATCTATAGAGATAGATCGAAGCGGTTGCTTGGTCTTCGCAGTCTACATATATACGAGTGCTAAAGAGGTTTAGCATGTCGGAATCCAAGAAAGGTTATCTACCCATCGGGCATGGGGTACACCTTCGAAATCTATGTGTCGCCGCGAAGGCGAGAGGATTTGCATGAGTAAGATTCCTATGCATCCAATAGGATCTATCATGTATGCTATGTTATGTATATGCGAGGCCCGATGTATCGTATGCTCACGAGTGTCACGGCGGATACGATCCGATCGAGGAATGGATCATTGGTGGGTATTAAGGCGATCCTTAAGTACTTGAGAAGAACTAAGGATGTGTTCCTAATATATGGAGAAGGGTACATGGTGATACGTGGGTATCACGGATGCGGACTCGAGACGGACAAGGATGATTCCATGTCTTATGCAGGTATGTATTCACCTAGAATGGGCGCGATAAGTTGGAAAGGTTCAAGCTTGACACTATAGCGGATTACGCCCCACTAAGGCGAGAATACGTTGCGACTTTAGGCGACGACAAAGGCGGTTTGGATCAAGTAGTTCATCTATGAACTTGATGTGGTCTCATCAATGATCCAAACATGTGCTTCGCCGCTATCATCTTATCAGAGAGATCATCAGTAGGAACGAAATACAAATCGAGAAAATTCCCACTGAAAGGAACTTAGCGGATCCTTTGACTAAAGCATTACCTCAAAGTAAGTTTGAGGGTCATGTTAGTGCTTATGGTATAGGATACCGTAGCGATTGGCATTAGGCCAAGTGGGAGTCTGTTAGTAATATATGAGAGATGTCCTAAGGCAATCGCCTTATGTATGAACCATTTATATGATAAATGAAGATTCACTATTTGAGTATACATGTTTAATGTATTTGATTGGATCTTAAACTCATTTAATGAATGTCCATGATACGATTCACAGCATGAGAGAATTTGTGATTGGATCACAACTAGTGAGTGTCTCTACATATGTAATTGTGATGTATCAGAATTATCCCTAGTCGATGAATTGATGGATTTGGACACCATCAATTCTGTCGAGACTAGCACGAGGTATACTCCTTGGTGTATCCAAGCAGCTGATTCTCACTGGCTGGAGACATTGTGATGTCCGGAGTTAATCGTGGATGCTAGTTATGGTAACTAGTTCATTGGAGTGACCAGCCGTAAGACTTCATATGGTTCTCTGCATATAAAGATATGTCAATGAAGTTCTTACTGTGGCTTAAGTGCGATGTTCCTTTGACTTGCGGTATTCAAGTCATCTTGATCATGGAGACTTATGCTTTGACATCTTAAGCAAACATCTCTGAGGAGATGTGGACCCGGGATGATTGGGTATAAGTCGAAGTGATCGAAGGTGTTTGAATAGCCTATAAAGGATTCACCACTATGCAGGAGAGATGTATACCCATGGCCTCTCGTGGATTGTTACTAAAGTCTTTGGCCAAAGCATTACATGTTTAGAGTAAGGTACTCTTCGATACATGTGGAGTAACTAGAACTGTAGGGACGAGGAAAATGATACTTGGGCTAGGTGTGACGTAGTCACCTAGTGGGACCGGACACAATAGACCATGTCCCAACCAAGTGGGTATAAGATGAGTGAAGGGAATGGGGCACGATTAATTCGAGCCATCAAGGGTTTGAAAATAGTTCTGGATCAACCGTTGATCTTTTCGGTTAATTGGGGATCATGATGTACTACTAGGTGCCACTCATGATCGATCTATAATTAATGGTTAATTATAGACGGCCAACATAAACCGAGAACCTATTTGGTCACACGCACAACGAGTGTAATCCAAAGGATTTAAAACGAGCTTGAGAATGAGATTCTCAGACCGAGAGAAACTATGTTTGGTTGGACCAAACATAAAGCGAGCATGAAATTGTTTCAGTCGCAATGGAAGCGTGGATGGGCAGTGTCTTATGAAGACATAATGGATGGACCAAAATAGTTTGGTTCTAATCCAATGGATGAGAATAAACCAAAGGGTTTGGTTTATATTAAACGAATGAACCAAAGGTTGGTTCGGTTCGTTTTAACTTAAAATAAACCATCATGGTTTGGTTTATTTTAACTTATCCTAATGGAGCGGGTTAACGGGCTTTATGGATATGATCCATTAACCATTAAGAGAATTAGTTCTCTATAAAAGAGGGCTTAAGGGATTGTTAAACCCTAATAATCCACAACCCTAAGTTGCCGCCCACCTCTCCTTGGAGAAATTCGGAGCTAACTCTCCTCCTCCTTGCCGCCGCCCACCTTGAGGCTCCAACCGCGCCCGTAAGGCTTGTTTCCTTCCTCACCGACGCCGAGCTGCTGCCGTTAGTGCTCCGGTGATCTCCTTCAAGTTTGGCATCAAGGTGAGCTCTATCTCCTTTGTTGGGCGCCTATCACTCCACCAAAGCTGTCCCGCTTTTCTGGACAGCTTGTTCTCCTCGCCGGAGCGCCGCTTGACGACGGTTAGAGCCCGACAGTGGATAACTTATCGGGATTCGATCTCCGGTAATCCTCTGAGGTGGAGGACGGGCGATTCGGCCAATCGCTTGACGAATACCTCTCCGAGAAGCGAGTTTTGAGGACTTCGCTTTGGATCCGAATTTGGATTCGGATCGTGATCATCTCTCGATCACGCCGCCTTCAACACGAGGCTAGTAACCCGCACGAAGACGAAGCTCGCGGGCTTAGCGGTCATCCCGAGGAACTCGGCGTGGATACGGATAGAGACGATTCTAGCGAGGATCGTTCCGGTTGATGCCGTTCCCGCTACACGTCATACGAAAGGTATAACGTAGATAAATTTCCTTTTATTGCAACTTTAAATTTATGGTTATGTCTACACTTGTTGTAATATGCATGCGTGTGTTGTGTGTGTTGTAATAAATAGGAGTATTTATTATTTTTATTGCTTCCGCTGTGTTCATGTTTACGAAACATGATCGAACACACACACGCCGCGGTGCCGAAAACCCAACAGTTCGGAGGCCGTTAGAGTGGCGACAGTCGACTGCCAAGGGCAGCAGTCGACTGGTGGCGGCCAACGGAAAGAAATCAGCCCTCTCTATAAAAAGAGAGGGTGTGGAGCTTTGGAAGGTTAATGCTCAAGTTCTAAACGACCATCCAAGTGCTCCACAAGATTCAAACTCCTTCTCTTAGCTTTCATTCACATCTATTGTAAAAGAAGGAGTGTGCTTGATTTGTAAAGGTTACCTCCACCTAGCTTGGTGCAAAGGAGAGACCAATAGTGATGGCTTTGAAGGAGTGATTCACCTTGGACGAATCGGACCGTGGATTAGCGGCGTAGCCGTGAACCACATTACATCTCGGTGTTTGTATTGCTTATTTATATTTTGCTTGTCTTTATTTATATTTGCATATTTCGCTTGCGCTAACGATTGTGTAGACGAGCAAAATACGACATCCAAGGAACGAGGGCTATTCACCCCCCTCTAGTCGGCCAATCGATCCCCTACAAGTGGTATCAGAGCCAAGGAAAGCTTGTCGAGGACTAACCGCCACAACAAGCAACTTTTAAAATGGCCGGCTCCAACATTCACCCACCAAAGTTCGAAGGAGAATTCGCTTGGTGGAAGAAGCGAATGGAGGTATTTTTCGAAACGGATTTTGATATTATGATTACAATGGACTCCGGTTTCGTTTTGCCTAGGGATGAAGAGGGGAAGCCAATAGAGAAATCTAGGTGGACCAAAATGCAAAGGGAAGAGCACCTTGCAAATTCAAAAGCCAAGCATCATCTTTTCAATGTGCTCCCCCAACAAAAAATTAATCGAATAGGAGAATGCCTAAGTGCCAAGGAGATGTGGGAGAAGCTAATTGAGCTTCATGAAGGCACATCCGAGGCGAAGCTAGCAAGGAGAGATCTCCTCCGCTCCCAACTATCCAACATTAAATTAGAAAAGGAAGAAAAGGTAACTTCTTTGCATTCTAGATTCAAAGAAATTTTAATTGGACTAACAAGTGTAGGAGAAAGGCTCTCCAATCGAGATATGATAATGAAAGCCATAGATGCTTTCCCCCGATCATCCATGTGGAGTTCAATGGTGGACTCATTTTACATTTCAAAGAATCTAGAGGTAAGTACTCTAGATGAATTTTTCTCCACTATGGAATTACATGAATCTAGGCTTGAAGGAATACAAGAAGAGCCAAAAATACAACCCTCAAGAGGAGTAGCTTTGATGGCAAACAAGGGGAAGAAGAAGATAGAGATCCCCTCCTCCGATGATGAAGCGTCTTCCTCCTCTTCCATGGATAGCACGGAAGAAGCATATATGGTAAGGAGGGTAAGACGTGCTTTAAAAGGTTTTAGATTTAACAAATCAAATGATAGGAATAGAAGACCAAGGGGGAAAATCATTTGCTACAATTGCCAAGGAGAGGGACACATAAGGGACAATTGTCCCCTCCTAAACAAGAGCAAGGAAGAAAGGAAAAAGAAGAAGAAAAAGGGGAGCAAGAAGAAAAAGGAAGAGGAGAAGAAGACAAAGGAAAAGGGAAAGGCCAAAGCTCTCAAGGCAAGGACTTGGGATGATCCCTCCTCATCCTCCTCATCATCATCGGATGAGGAGAATGCCTTTGTCACCAATTTGGCCTTGATGGCCTTTGATGACTTGGATTGCTCCTCCACCGAAAATGAAGGATCAAGCTCAAGTGGAGAGAGCTCAAATGAAGGGGGAGCCTCCTCCACATCATCATCCTCCTCATCCGAAGAAGAAGAGGACATGGAAACTATGGTAATGAATCTCTCACCCCATAAGATAGTTCCCATGATTTCTAGCTTAACTAAGGATCTATTTAGAGCCAAGAAAAAGAACAAAAGCATGCTTGACCAAATTAAGGAATTAGAGCAAAAATTAGAAAAAACATGTTTTAATGATAATGATTATGATGCTTGCTCACATGATAATTATATGCCATTAGATGTAAGTGATGCATGCATAGAAGAAAATAGGGCCTTAAGGGAAAAGGTAGATTATTTGACAAAAGCCCTAGAAAAATTCACTATAGGCTCCAACACTTTGAACATGATCATAGGGAGCCAAAGGGCTAGCTTTAACAAAAAGGCCTAGGTTATAAAGAAAAGAAAAATGAAAAGGCCTATAAATGTTTAATAGCTAGGAGACAAGATAAAAAGAAATTAATTGCTAAAAAATGGATCCCTAAGGAGTTTTTAGTGAACCCAATAGGAAAGAACTTATTTTGGGTTCCAAAATCCATCCTTAAGGGTTAGAAAACCCCTAGGGTAGTCAACCATATGCAATTGACCTATATCATATTTTGGTTGACTTAGGATGGTGGGACAACATTTTTAAATAGTGTTAGGTGATTATAACGTGCCTATAAATAGTTAATAATGCTTAAATCATGATGATTAATGTAATTGCTATGTATGTTTGCAATCATGATTTATGATTTTAAAATTTGGCACATCATCATGAGAAATAGGGTTAAATCATGATTTAGGTGATAATTTGTTTATTATCATGACATAATACCTAATGCATGATAACAATTCAATGAATACATGTGTTTCATGATCATGATGTAGAATTAATTGATATATGCCTTTATGATCATGAGGATTGTTAGGTTGATACTTAACCTTGATAGAATTGTATGAATATAATGGTTAAGTATATACAAATACCCCCTAGGATGCATCTCACACTCACCATAGGCTACCATGATTGAAAACTTAGCATGAGTGAGATGTTAGGATGATACAAATGTCCACTAATGCCTATGGCATTTAGATGGTCATTTAAGGTATCAAAATAGCAATAATAGACCAATCATGGGAAAGACTTATGTTTAATTCATAGACATATTGCCCAAAGATCATGGTTGGATATTTCATATGTTTTCAAAACAATTTCTTACCTTAAAATATGTGTATTCATGTTTTGAAACAATTCAAATTGAAACTAGGTGTTAAAATGGATACTATTATAATCAAAAACCTAGTAGTTTTTAAAGCTTTTGGATTTTTGGCAAATATGTGAAAATATAATGATTTTTTATGAAGACCTATTTTTCACTGATAAAGAATCTTAAAAGAAATATGTTCCCCAAATTTCATGATTTTTTGAATTTTCTATAATTTTAAAATCGTAATTTGAAACCATTGTGTCGATCGATTACCATGATACGATAGATCATCGCTCATCTGAAAAACAGCCCAATATTTTCTAATTTCATATTTTAATCATGTTTTTGGTGTTCTCTTTCTATTAGACTTGATGCCATGAGTTTATAAATTAGGATTAATCTTTTTGATGGTGTCAAAGGGGGAGAAATGTATGTTTAAGTAACGGGGAATATATTTTGGGGGAGAAATGATTATGCTTATGATAGGGGGAGAAAATTTTTTTGGGGAGTTTCATGGATTAAGGGGGAGTTGCATGTTGCTATATCATGTTTATGTTTACATGCCTTCTTACCTTAGAATTTTCATCAAATGTTTTTACCTAACATAAACGGATTGCCACACATCAAAAAGGGGGAGATTGTTAGGGCAATCTTTTGCCATGATAAGGTTTTGATGTGTGTGGCAAAGGGTTTAAGTTAGGATGATATTGTTATTTGATATGTGCGTTGGAGTCTTGCAGGACTTAGTAATTCGTACATGGAGCCTTGGCGGGTTCACCCTCACAACCTCGGTCCTTGAGTCGGTGAAGGATGACTTTGCGGAAGCCGTGCGCTTGGAGCATCCGAGGGACCGCCGGACGAGATGACTTGAAGTAAAGCCAAGGAAGCAGACTTCGGAGGCAAGAGACGCGAAGGAGCATTGCAGAGCCATGCGCCTGATGCTGCCGAGGGACGTGGCCGCGAACGAAGAGAGCTTTGGCGAGGGACTTCGAGTGAGATGAGAGAATGAGTGAAATGTAAGTAGCTCATTAGGTGAACTTGGTCGAATGGCTGAGTGTCGGAGACTTGACCGCAAGGGTTAAGGTTTACCCGATCGCCGGAAGCTCAAACTTATGTTAAGTTTGAGTTTCACACGGCACCAGTCGACTGCCATGTAACGGCAGTCGACTGCTCTGAGTCGAATGTTGTTCGACTGGTATCCAACTGATGGGTTTATGCCCTGATCATCGCCATGGAATGACGATCATTGCAGAGGATGTCGCGAACCGCCAGAAGCCGCTCGTGGCAGGCGATCGACTATGAAGGCACGATCGTATCAAGTGTTCCGTTGGACTACAATGGTCGGGATCCGACATGTTCGGAGGCCGTTGGAGTGGCGGCAGTCGACTGCCAAGGGCAGCAGTCAACTGGTGGCGGCTAACGGGAAGAAATCAGCCCTCTCTATAAAAAGAGGGGGTGTGGAGCTTTGGAAGGTTAATGCTCAAGCTCTAAACGACCATCCAAGTGCTCCACAAGATTCAAACTCCTTCTCTTAGCTTTCTTTCACATCTATTGTAAAAGAAGGAGTGTGCTTGATTTGTAAAGGTTACCTCCACCTAGCTTGGTGCAATGGAGAGACCAATAGTGATTGGCTTTGAAGGAGTGATTCACCTTGGATGAATCGGACCGTGGATTAGCGGCGTAGCCGTGAACCACGTTACATCTGAGTGTTTGTATTGCTTGTTTATATTTTGCTTGTCTTTATTTATATTTGCATATTCCACTTGCGCTAACGATTGTGTAGACGAGGAAAATACGACATCCAATGAACGAGGGCTATTCACGCCCCTCTAGCCGGCCAATCGATCCCCTACAATGATGATCTAATTAAGAGATCTATAAATAGATCCCTTGATAATCTTTTAAAAAGGGAGTTGTTTTAGGTTTTCTCCCTTGGTAGCCATCTTTCCTCTCTCTTCTTCTCTTGTCTCCGCCAATTGGCTAACACCAATCAGAGACAAAGGCTTGTTGCTCTAGGAGTTGTCTCAGGTGATTCCGACAGGGATACTAATAGAGGCAAGGCTCGTTGGTCTTGCTTGTGGTTTTGATGGATTTGAAAGAATCTCGAAGGTATAACTTCTCCTTCTTCTTTTTGTGTGTTTTCATGTGACTATACCAAAGCAAGTTTCTTGGATCCCAAGGGATGTCTGGGATGTAATAAAAATTGTTTTATTCATTTATTCCGCTGCAGATGATCCCAGAATATCCAATAAGTGGTATCAGAGCTACCTTATTTGTTTGGCATAGATTGCATATTGTAGGAGAATATTTAAAACATGTTTGACGTTTTAATATACCTGTTCCATATTTATCTATATGAAATTAGAATATTCTTGATTTTACATACAAGGATATGTTTATAACCAAAAAGGGAAATATCGAGGATGCGCCTAGAAACACTAAAGGTGTTGGCCACATCGTTAGAGCCTAGACATAGACTAGCCATGCGTTTAGGAATAGGTTGTGCGATTCACGTATCAAATTCCTAAAATGGCATGTGTATCAATTGTTAGACTCACGTTCACATCGAGAAATTTATTTCCTAATATGACCTTGGTTTTTACATATTTAGGTTTAATTTCCTTTTATAGATGAGACCCATAATAGCCTGAAATCCCTCGTGCAAATATTAGGGCTAACACCTTCCATTAATATGGGTGAACCAAAGTTCTTTTTTGTGTTTGGGTTGTTGGACTCTATCCAAGCCTGACATGACATCGAGCATTTTCAATTCATATGAGATTCGATATTTATTTTAAATGGTAAAGGAGTATAGGTCAATTTCAAGTTTGGGTTGTTGGACTCTCTCCAAGCGTAGCTTGTAAATTGGATGTGTTCAAATCATTTAAATTCGATCTCATGAGTAATGGGTTGGCCTAAACTAAAAGCATTGATTTGTTGGACTCTCTCCAAGGTCAATGTGGAGAGAGGTGCAATCAGGTGATATGCATTGGATATATATATGTTAATGAGTTAACAACCTAATGTATATGCGAACATTCAATTAGTTGATAGCATAAAGTGATAGTTATATATTTGCTATATAATGGGTACTGATGATACCTAACGTTATGACTATGAATGACTTGTTGGGCTCTCTCCAAGGTTGTTCTTAGTCATATTGGATATCAACCCACTAAGAGATAACCTACCATATCTCAAATTCAAAGTGAGGGCTATTGAATTTGATAAAAATAGTGAGAGTTTCTTGATAATGTAAATTGTTTGCATTACTATAAAATCACCTCTTTTATACACCTCCTTTTGTATGTCTAGGTACTAATTAGAATAACATGTCAATCTCCATTAATTTTTATTATATTTTGGACAATAACAAATTTATTGGGCCAAACTTCTTGGACTGGCTTCACAACCTGAGAATTGTTCTCAAGGATGAAAAGCTAGCTTATGTCCTTGAAGAGGTTCTTCCCCAACCTTCTGCAGACAATGCATCTGGTGACTAAAAGTTGATATACTAGAAATATGTTGCTGACTCTGAGATTGTGAGTTGCATTATGCTAGCGTTGATGTCTCCTGAGTTACAGAAGCAACATGAGCATATGGATGCTAATACAATTATCTTTCATCTTCGAGAGTTATTCGATGAGCAGGCACGATTTGAAAGGTTTGAGGTCACCCAACTCCTCTTTTGCTCGATGATGCGGGAGGGTTCATCTACAGTGCAGTTTGCACTAAGGATGAATAGCTATATTGAGCGCGATTGGGATCATTAAGGATTTTCATGGACCATGAATTAAGTATTGACTTAATTCTTCACAATCTGACTTGTAGCTATTCACAATTTGTGATGAACCATCGGAGAATAAGATGAGTCCATGATTCCTGAATTGATCAATATGCTCAAAATAGTGGAGTCATCTGTTGCTAAAGAACAAAAGGTGGTGATGCTGGTTAACTCCTCAAAGAAAGGTTCTAAGAGGAAGCCAAAAACCAAAGCTAAAGGGAAGAAAAAGGCAAAGAAGGAAGAAATAACTCCCAAGGGAACTTGCCATCATTGTGGAAAGGATGGACATTTGAAGAGAAACTACAAGCAGTATTTGGAGCCACTGAAGCAGAAAAAGGCATATGATGCCCAATCTACTTCTGCTATATTTGTTATTGAATGTCATACCATTTCTTCTAGCACTTGGGTATTAGATACCGGGTGTGACTCACATATATGTAATGAGATCAGGGGCTTAGGAATAGAAGAAGACTGGTTAAGGGACAAGCAAATCTAATGGAGCAAAAGTTGTTATAGTAGCCAAGGGTACTTATATGTTGCGACTTCCTACGGGACTAGTTTTAGAGTTGGATGATTGTTTTTATATTCCTGCATTAAAAAAGAACATTGTTTCTATTTCACGTTTGAATAAGAAAGGTTATTTGACATTTAGTAATAATTGTTGTTACATTACGTTAAATAGTGTTCTTTATGCTATTGGAAAATTAAATAATGAAATCTACACATTAGATACATCCAACGAGATATTCAATATCGAATCAAATAGCAAACACACTAAGTTAGATAATCAATTAACCTCGCAATTATGACATTGTCATCTTGGACATATAAGAAATGAACGCAGATCCAAACTACATAGGCTTGGTATTTTGGAGTCTTATGAATCATATTCATTAGACACATGTGTTTCATGCTTAAAAGGAAAGATGACTAAACTTCCTTTCAGAGGAAAAAGTGTTGGGTTTCTCGGCACCGACGTGGGCATGTGCTCGAATATGTTTCGTAAACATGCACAGCGGAAGCAAAAAAAAAAAGCATAATAAACTATTTTATTACATCACACACACCACACACATGCATGATACAACAGTGTAGACATAATCAAATATTTAAATTTTGCAATAAAGAAAATTTATACTAGGTATACCTGACGAATTACATGTAGCGGAAATGACATCAACCTTAGCGACTCTCGCAAGTTTTGCCTCTATCCGAGTCCACGCCGAGTATCATCGGGATAGCTTCACTAAGCAACAAGGCCCGTTTTGACGAGAGATACTAGTCTCACATTGAAGATGTTGTGATCCAAGAGATGATCACAAAATAAGTTGTACAAACTTGGTTTCTCGGAAGTGTCGGCCAATCAAATTGGTCGGTTGTAGCAAGGTGGCCTGTGGTGGTGTTGTTGGCTGGTGGTGATGCTACTGGCTGGCGGCTGTGCTACTGATGCACCTGAACGCGACCTCAAATCTCATGACAGAGACCATCGAGGACTCAAAGTGCATGCTCGCGTTCAATGCCCGCAAGTGCACGGATGTCATCATCAAGTAATAAAAAGATTATCGATCCCACAGGGACTGAGATTTGAATACTGATCTATTCGATGGATGTTATTGTTCGGAACTTGATTCAAAGAATTGTGATTAGGAGGTCATCAGCAGTCCTAACTCAAGTATAGTGTCACACAGAGGAAGAGAATGGGTGCTACGAGTCATTAGATGGATTCTAGGATTTCTGTTTCATTTGTGTGTTGCAAAACATCTTGACAATTGGGTTTGTCTAGGTTTCTAGCTACGGTTTTGTGGAAAGGACATCATACACTCCCCCGATGAGCCTTCGCATCTATCGGAAGCTACCTCTGTCATACTAGGTCAACCCCTGGCTTTAGGACGGGATAGTCGGTATGAGGATGCCGAATCGATCCCTACGACCAGCCAAAAATGAGGCCTTTTTCCTACTCTATTTCATCCTTCAATCCACAGTTACCGACGATGAGGCCAACCCCTAGGTTCCTCTTTAATTCCCCTAAATCTTTGATACGAGGGTTGTCACCCCTCGTATCGGCTGAGCACAATGACTAGAAAACCAAAACAATAGCTATAGATCTAAATCGAATGTCAATTGCAAATATAAATTCAAGAACGAAAAGATATTTGAACCAAAATGTTCTAACTCAACACAAACTACTCTCTAGTCCTAGAATCAAAGAATGTACTCCATGAATATGAGAAAAGAAACACAAGACATTGTTGAATTCGTATATACAAGATAAAGCATGGAGAGAATATAGATTACAACGCGATGGTGCTCTTCTCCTTGGCATTGAGGTGCAGAATTTGGATCTCCGACGACTTCTTTCCTCCCCGTTGCAAGTTTCTGGTGCTTTTTAGGGCACCGGTGTGCCTTCTTGACCGTCGATCCTCCCCCTAGGGTTTGGTCATAGCTTTCCTTATATAGACATCATGCCGGATCTTCGTGAAATCTAGAAAAAATCCTGATCACATCAAATTGTCTGGCCACAACACGGCCGTGTGAAAACACACAGGCAACCCTTGTGTACGGTTGTGACATCCATTTTCAAACCCTGGACATGGCCGTGTGTAGCCACACACCCAGGTCGTGCCCACTCTGTGTCCAGCTGCCAAATGCCTCCTTTTTGCTCCATAAACGCCCGTTTTCCCCATGGAATGTTATCCTGCACACAAAAGTACTAATAGCAAATCTTTGAACCAGAAAATAGGAAATGCATGCAAAACAAAGTGAAATAAGCATGAAACAAGCATAAAATGTAATGAGATGTGAGCGAAAACTACTCTTAAAACCCTATATATTTTGCTCACATCAATTCTCCCAGACATAAATCTTTGCTTATCCTCAAGCAAACCTCAGTGTCATGAAATTTTAAAAGGTATTGTTCCATACTTAACATGTTAACTAGATTTATCAAGTGGTATTTGCAATCAAAGAAAAATAGATATGTTCTAGAAATTCACTAAGTTAGCTTCTCATGCTCGTGATAAGCGAATCATCTTAGAGGATACTGATTCCATGTTAAGTTAAGTCGTCATCCTATAGCTTTCCTAAGGTTTTCGGCTCTTAGGAACTTACCTATCCAAAGCGAGGGTCATTGTCACACCCGCCCTTTCCAGAGGACGGCGCGACGCGATCGTACATACATACATTACAGCAGAAGACTACCTATACTTCTTACAGCGGAAGACTTTAGACTTTTTTTTTCTTTTAAACATAAACATGAATCGTCATTTCATAGATACTTCTTCTTAAACATAGGGCTTGCATCATCAATTCATAAGTACTTAGTTCAAATTCATAAACAAAATCATCTTAGGGGAAACATGCATAAAGAACATAACAGATCTCCTCCACCATACCACTACCACACACACTTTGCCCCTCCTGTTGCTCCCTTTAGTTTAGCCACCCTTTACCCTTATCTGCAGTACAAGGGAACATAAACTATAAGCACATAGACTTAGTAAGATCCTGTCCTACTCACAAAAACCATACGTAAGCATAGCATGTAAACATACAAAGACATAAGCAGACATAACTTGAATAGAACATCATAGAACATAAGCGGGCATAACATGAACATAACATCATAGACATAAGCAAGCATAACATAAATATAACATCGTAGAACATAAGCAGGCATAACATGAACATAACATCATAGACATAAGCAGGCATAACATAAATATAACATCATAGACATAAGCAGGCATAACATGAATATAACATCATAGACATAAGCAGGCATAACATAAACATAACATGAACATAACATCATAAACATAAGCAGGCATAACATAAATATAACATCATAGACATAAGCAGGCATAACATGAACATAACATCATAGACATAAGCAGGCATAACATGAACATAACATCATAGACATAAGCAGGCATAATAGAAATTATATGCAGGATGCTCTTTGAAAACATATCTTATATGTATTTAAACATAAATCTCAACATATTGGGCCCAGCTTTGTACCACATCATCATCATCATAGCGCGCATCCCTAAATAGACCCGAGGTAGCTAATCCCGAACCTACTAGGTTACTAGGCCCGTACTATGTCCGTCGACCTAGGGGCCATCATAATAACATAGAAGCCCATCCTAGGCCCGTACTTATGACCGTCGACCTAGGGCATCTGGGAATCCATCCCATACTAGGTTCGTACTATGGCCGTCGACCTAGGGGCAATCATAACATAGAAGCCAATTCTAGGCCCGTACTATGACCGTCGGCCTAGGGCAACTTAGGAGCCCATCCCTTTGGACCTTGTTAGGGTCCTGGTACAAGCCATGCGGAAAGTAAAATACTTATCATGCTTCATATCATAACATATCATATTTCATTTCATAAATATAAACATATCATGTTCTTTATCATGGCATATCGTGTTTCTTCTTCATCTTCATAACATATCGTATTGCTTCTTCATAACACATCATACATCATAGCATATTTCTTCTTCATAAAAAATCATATTGCTTTCATAACATATTTCTTCTTCATAACATATCATATTTCTTTTCATGCATATCATGGTTCTTCATTATAAAACATCATACATTCGTATGATCACAAGGGAATGAACATACCAAGATCATATATTTAACATGGTAGTGAGCAAAAACTTATCATGCATCCCTACTATTGACATAGACATATGGAGTGACCTAAACTTCATGGAGCTCTATTAAAGTTTTAAACACCAAACAACTTATACATGGTAAAATTAACTACACAACATATAAATCATGGCATGGGAGGGCACTTAGGATTGTAGATAAGCCTTGGCCGAGAGTTCCAAGACAACCAAAGATCCATTTCTTAAATCTAGCTTAACTTTGACATGTTACCTATATCTACATTCAAAACATGACATGGTAATTTATAGATCATAGCATGATAGGCCTAAATGGGTCTTGGCCGAATGGTCCAAGGGCTTAAAAGTTCATCCACTTAAATCTAGGTTAACCAAACATCATGTTATCTTCTTTTACCATGAAAACATAGCATGAACTTATCTATAGCATGACATAAAAAGAACACATAGGGGTCTAAAGGGACTTGGCCGAATGGTCCAAAGCTTAAAAGTTCATCCACTTAAATCTAGGTTAACCAAACATCATGTTATCTTCTTTTACCATCAAAACATAGCATGAACTTATCTATAGCATGGCATAAAAAGAACACATAGGGGTCTAAAAGGACTTGGCCGAATGGTCCAAGGGCTTAAAAGTTCATCCACTTAAATCTAGGTTAACCAAACATCATGTTATCTTCTTTTACCATCAATACATAGCATGAACTTATCTATAGCATGGCATAAAAAGAACACATAGGGGTCTAAAGGGACTTGGCCGAATAGTCCAAGGGCTTAAAAGTTCATCCACTTAAATCTAGGTTAACCAAACATCATGTTATCTTCTTTTACCATCAAAACATAGCATGAACTTATCTATAGCATGGCATAAAAAGAACACATAGGGGTCTAAAGGGACTTGGCCGAATGCTCCTTGGGGTTTTTAAGGTCAAACACTCAACCTAATCCATCTAGCATCCTATCTTCATCATGTTCATACAAGGTATGACATGGATCTTCATGGAAAACTCAAATAAAGGTCTTGGCTGAATGGTTCAAGAAGAGGTTGACACCATAACATCAATCGAAACAACTACTTGTATGCAGGTGAGGGGGTACTTACTTCCTTCGCTTTGGTATTAGTTTGAAGATAACCTAAGGGAAGCCAAATCTAGCCTTCTTCTTGCTTGGATGGATCTCGGAAAAATGGAAAGGGAGAGGGGTAGGTTTCAGTGAGGAAGAAGAAGAGGAAGAGAGGAGAAGTGGCCTTTCTCTTGTCTCCTCATTCCCTATTTATTCTCTTGAAGTGTCCCTTAGTCTCCCTTACCCCTAACTATAATTTCCCATATTCCTCTAATAGTACAACCCTGCTGTGCTTCTGGTTATTGAATGCATCTTTAGGGCTTAGCTATCTACTAGAGGTTTGGAGTTCAATTTCTAGGCCTTGCATCCTTTTTGGCTCCTTTTCTTTTATTTTTGAAAGAGCCCACATAAAGCCCATTATAATCATGCAAAATTTTTTGTAAAATTGCTAAGAATTTTACGAGCGTTACAGTCGTTCCCTAGATCTAGCACAAAGTCTCAAAGGCGTACTCAGTATTGAGAGAAATTGGTAGGTATTTCCCCAGTAACCTAACTCGGTCTCAAAGGGGTACCTAACCATTTCCACCCATGACAACTGTTTTTTATCCCTCATAATCTCTCTTTCTTCTTTCTTCTCTTTTTAATTTCTTTTTCTCTCTCCTTTTTTTTTTATTTTTCAGCTCACTGGATTTTGATTTTTTCGATTGGCCTTACACAATCCGAGCATCTCCAGTAACTAAAATGCTAAACCTAGGGTCACCTATGGATTCCAAAGTACTTGACTACTGAGATGAATCATAACTCGGTATGTACTAGATTTTTCCTTTCTGAAAGTTTGCCATGTGTTTGTGTAAAATAAAAGCCAACCAATGTAAGACTAGAATATTCATTAAAGCAAATAAAATACAACAAAGTAAATAAAGTTAAGCTACCCATGGAAACAACTCATAAAATAAAACTCTAAAAATACTACTGAGGTAGCTTAAATATAGCAAAAATTAAGTACTGACGAAACTAAAAACCCTATGTATGAACAAATGAATACTAACTAAAACAAATGCAAATGATAGGAAAGAAACTACTGCTAGAAAAAAAATAAATCAAAATTCGGGCCCCCCAGACTTAAGCGAAGAATACCTCTAGTATGGTTGATGAGGTGGAAAGTTCGGTAGCCTTGGCATCTCGTGGTCCTGGGAGAACCTGCTGTTGAGTCACTAATATCACATGTACATGTGGTCGATTTGAGAGCTGGTGGATGTAGCGGCTGCTCGGTGCACCTCCTCCTTAGTCCATTATGCCTGCTGGGCTCGCATATGTTGCTGCATCTCCTGGTGGTGGGTGACCTCCACCTAGCGACGAGTAGCCTCCTCCTGGAAGTAGACACAGGCCTCGTCGTAGAACTCCTTGGCTCATTGGAAGTGCTCCCGGAAGCCTTGAAACTTCACCTGTGTGTAGGCGCTCTGCTCCTCCCATCGCTACCTTTGCGTCTGCTCCTCGACATATATGTCGTCGAGGCGCAATTGGAACTCCGAAAAATCATAGGCATATGTATGTGCATCCTGCTCAAAAGTAGAAAAAGGTGGTGGTGCAGGTGCTGGCTCATGTCGACGTGGACTAGGTGGGCTCCTATTCAAGTGTGGACTGGAGGGAGAGTGATGTAAAGGGGGAGAGATGGGTGCCAATATGGATGGTCCCTCATATGACGGGGACTCCACTATCAGGTCTAAGCGTCAGTTGGCACATGTGGTGATGGTGGTACGATCGGGGTCGGGGAGCCTAAGGGATGATTGGTTTTTCCTTACAAATCACAAGGAGTGTCCCTCTCTCACTATCATTTTCAAAGCCATACACACTGCTAGGTCAATCCTAGTGCTCCCTTTTATGTTATCTAGTGTGGTGTAGTCGTACCCCATCCTATGAAAAATGTGGGTAAGTAGGTCCCCCACAATGATCTCTCCTCTCGCTGCTTTTTCCATTTTCACTAAATGTATAATGAAATGGGACCCTACATCAATGCTACTCTTTTCTTGTAGCATGTCCCATAAGCAAAGCAGCTCACTAGCTCGCACTACACCGTCACTCTCTCCAAGACCAAAAATAGTACTTGCCATGATTTGGTGTAGGTACTAGAAAATAGGGTTTTGGAGGCATGACGCTTTTGGCCTAGAAGGGTCGTATGCGTGCTTTCCTATCAATTCAATTCAAAAGATCTGAGAGTTGAACCCAATAGGGGTTCTTCTCTCTCCCACACTAGGCAAGCCAAAGCATGTGTTCCATTAGTGTAGTTTCCATTCATGCTCAATGTTAAATAGTCTAAAGGTAACCCTACCCTCTTCGCTCTCTCTACCCATTAAAATCTCAGCTTCTAAAGAACTTAAAAACTCTAAAACTATCCTAGGGTAGGTTGGGTGTTTTATCCCCATTATCTCTCTCCAGCCCATTTTTACAAATAGGGCTTGAATGCCACCAAACAAACCTAGGGATTCTAGTAAATCTTCATCAAGATACCTAGTTGCGGTGATTCTTCTAGTAGCAAGCATATAAAATTTTTCCCTATACTCATTATTACAAAAGAGTAGGGTTGGTAAGGCGTTACCTTCCTTCGGAGCTTGAGGGGCTTCCATTCTCTTTGTTCTTCGCTCTGAAGCTCTGGATCGAGATGCCACTTGGTTTGTCCTCCTCATCCTTACTCCTTTTTAGCTTCCTTGAAGGTTGGAAAGGCTTCTAGGTGGTGGGGAAGAAGGATCCACATGGCAAGGGCCAGAGGAATCAAAGCACACGATGCATTTGGGGTGAAAATGCACGGCTTGGCCATTTAAACCTTGCGCGACATGGTTGTGTGAAAACACACGGCCAGGCGATGTGTGCCCGCTGGAAGAAGGGACACGATCATGTGAAAACACATGTCTAGGCCACATGTTCCCTGTTTCCTTCTAACGGTGCACAACGGTATGAATTCTTCTTACTCGCTCAGTCGTGTGCATTCAAAGTGATTTTACTTTTACCTAGCAAGTTCTTTCTAGTCCTAATGCATGTTAAAAAACTCTAAATGAATGGAATCCAAAGTTCAAATTAAACGAATGAATGCAATACAATGAAAAGAACACCTAAAAACTAAACTTGGGTTGCCTCCCAAGAAGCGTTTTGTTTAAGGTCTTTTAGCTCGATCCCACTCCATTATCAACTTGGCTCCGGAGATTCTGTGAACCTCCATTCATCCATCTCAGAGTTGACATCCGGTGGGTATGACTCTACCCTTCTAAAAGTGTAGCTGTCCAAGAAGGGAGCTTTGCATTCTGATAGATTAAAAATGATTATCTCCCCGTCTACCTCTAAGGAGATCTTGTGCGCCTTTACATCTATTAATGCTCCCGCAGTCATTAGAAAAGGTCTTCCCAAGATGATGGGATTCTGGGGATTTGGTCCTATGTCGAGTATAATAAAATCCTTATATATCACGAAGTTCATGACGATCACAGGCACATATGCTAGCATGCCGACGGGTTCATTAACTGAGTCATCCCCCATACAAATACCAAGGTTCGTTGATTGGAACCCATTCAGTCCCATCTTCAAGTAGTATGCGTAGGGCATCACACTTATTGATGACCCCAAGTCGCACAATGCTTCATCGAAGCTTTCCCCATAAATCGAGCAAGGGATAAAATATTCACCAGAGTCCTCAAGCTGTGGTGGAATTTTATCATCAATTTTGGCTTGGTCGGGTAGTGTTGATATCATGGTTGCACACCCTTTGGCGAATCTGTTTCTTTGTGCTACTCTCTTGCTGCACACTCCTTCCTTAACTTTACTCGGCTCAAGTAATTCTGGAGAGCTCTCCATAGGTTGTGACATGGTTTGGGCTATCTGGGCCACCTGTGTCTCTAATATCCTTGTGTGACTTGCAAGACCGTCAACAGTGGCCTTCAAGTCTCTGAGTGACTCCTCTATTTTTTTATGTTGGCGACGGAACTCTTCATTGGCCTTCGTTTGGGTAGCAATGAAGTCTTACATCAACAATTCTAACCTAGACTTCTGTGGTTGCTGCCCATACCCTCCTGATGGTTGAAAGTTCCCCGAGTTATTCCAATAGGAAAAGTTCAGGTGGTTCTTCCATCCAGGATTGTAAGTACTAGAGTATAGGTTATTGGGCCTTTGATTATAGTCCCCAAATGTATCGAGACTAGCATGAGGTATACTCCTTGGTGTATCCAAGCAGCTAATTCTCACTAGCTGGAGACATAGTGATGTCCAGAGTTGATCGTGGATGCTAGTTATGGTAACTAGTTCATTGGAGTGACCAGCCATAAGACTTCATATGGTTCTCTGCATATATAGATATGTCAATGAAGTTCTTACTGTAGCTTAAGTGCGATGTTCCTTTGACTTGCGGTATTCAAGTCATCTTGATCATGGAGACTTATGCTTTGACATCTTAAGCAAACATCTCCAAGGAGATGTGGACCCGGGATGATTGGGTATAAGTCAAAGTGATCGAAGGTGTTTGAATAGCCTATAAAGGATTCACCACTCCTTGCGAGGAGATGTATACCCATGGCCTCTCGTCGGATTGTTACTAAAGTCTTTGGCCAAAGCATTACATGTTTAGAGTAAGGTACTCTTCGATACATGTGCAGTAACTAGAATCCATAGGACGAGGAAATGATACTTGGGCTAGGTGTGACGTAGTCAGCCTAGTGGGGACTGACACTATAGACCATGTCCTGAACCAAGTGGGTATAAGATGAGTGAAGGGAATGGGGCACGAATCATTCGAGCCATCAAGGGTTTCAGAAATAGTTCTGGATCAACCGTTGATCTTTTCGGTTAATTAGGGATCATGATGTACTACTAGGTGGCACTCATGATCATTCTATAATTAATGGTTAATTATAGACTGCCAACATAAACCGAGAACCTATTTGGTCACACGCACAACGAGCGTAATCCAAAGGATTTAAAACGAGCTTGAGAATGGGATTCTCAGACCGAGAGAAACTAGGTTTGGTTGGACCAAACATGAAGCGAGCATGAAATCGTTTCAGTCGCAATGGAAGCGTGGATGGGCCGTGTCTTATGAAGACATAATGGATGAACCAAAATTGTTTGGTTCTAATCCAATGGAGGAGAATAAACCAAAGGGTTTGGTTTATTTTAAACGAATGAACCAAAAGTTGATTCGGTTCGTTTTAACTTAAAATAAACCATCATGGTTTGGTTTATTTTAACTTATCTTAATGGAGCGGGTTAACGGGCCTAATGGTTATGATCCAATAACCATTAAGAGAATTAGTTCTCTATAAAAGAGGGCTTAAGGGATAATTAAGCCCTAATCCAAAAACCCTAGCTCAAGTTGCCGCCCACCTCATCCCCTTTAAGAGTTGGCGCCAACCTCCATTGCCTCCCAACCTCTTGTGCCGCCGTCCAAGTTGTTGCCGGCGTCCAAGCTTTAGCCGGTGATCCTCCGGCGACCCTCCGGTGATCTCCTTTAGGTTTGGCATCAAGGTGAGCTTTATCTTCCCTTGGTTGGCCGGCGCCTATCTCCTCCACCAAAGCTGTCCAGTTTTCTGGACAGCTTGTTCTTCTCTCGTCGGAGCGTCGTTTGGACGACGGTTAGAGCTCCGACAGCAGCTAACTTACCGGGGATTCGATCTCCGGTAATCCTCTGAGGTGGAGGATGAAGGATTCGTCAATCGGTTGACGAATACCTCTCCGGAGAAGCGAGTTTTGAGGACTCATTTTTGGATCCGAATTTGGATTTGGATCGTGATCATCTCTCGATCACGTCGTCTTCAACACGAGGCTAGTAACCCGTATGAAGACGAAGCTCGTGGCTTAGCGAAGTCATCCCGAGGATACGGATAGAGACGATTCTAGCGAGGATCGTTCCGGTTGATGCCGTTCCCGCTACACGTAATACGAAAGGTATAACGTAGTTAAATTTCCTTTTATTGAAAATTTAAATTTACGGTTATGTCTACACATGTTGTACTATGCATGCGTGTGTTGTGTGTGTTGTAATAAATGTAGATTTATTTTTTTTATTTCTTCCACTGTGCTCATGTTTACGAAACATGATCAAACACACACACGCCGCGGTGCCGGAAACCCAATAGAAAGTTCCCCAAGTTATTCCAATAGGAAAAGTTCAGGTGGTTCTTCCATCCGGGATTGTAAGTACTAGAGTATAGGTCATTGGGCCTTTGAATATAGTCCCCAAATGTATCGACATGCTCAATCTGCTCTTCTAAGCCACCCTGCCCTCCATAGTAGTCCTCCCGATATGCTGTTGCTCCTTCTCTAAAGTCAATGGCCACACATGTTGATGTAGGATTTAAAGTGTTGAACTATCTGCTAAGCACGTTCATCCTCGCTGCTAGGTGGTCCACTGAGTTGACAGCATATCATCCTGGGGTAGGAGATAGGTGACTATGTTTGGAAGCCCATTGATGGTGTTTCTAGGCCACCACTTCTATCAGCTCCTCTGCTTCCTCGATAGTCTTGTTCATAAGTGCTCCTCTTGCGGCAGAATCGAGGGACATCTTTATGGTGTATGTGATTCCATTATAGAAGATGTGGATCACCAGCCACCTTTCCAGTCCATGGTGGGGGCATTGGTAAAGTAGCCCCTTGTAGCGATCCCAAGCTTCAAATAGGAACTCCCTTTTCTTCTGACGGAAGCTTGTGATTAGATGGCGCATGTGAGCAATCTTGCTTGGTTGGAAGTATTTGTTCAAGAACTGCTGCTCACATTTCTCCCATGTAGTAATGGTTCACGAAGGCAAGGAGTGAAGTCATGCCTTAGCCTTATCCCGCAATGAGAACGGGAATAGGCTCAGGCGGATCGCGTCTGCAGGGACACCATTTATCTTCATCGTCGAGAAAATTTCCAAGAATGACTCTAGGTGCCGATTCGGGTCTTCAGTCGCAGCTCCCCCAAATTGACTCTGTTGGACCATGTGTATGAGTGCTGGTTTCAGCTCAAAGATGTTTGCCAAAATGGACGGTCCAGCTATACTTGGCCTAAATCCTCTAGCGCTAGGGGTTGCATAATCCCACAAAGGTCGGCTACCTATATTTACTTCAGATGTAGATTGGCCTTCCATCCTCTTCTGTTCAGCTCTTCGGCGATGATAGGTTCGTTCGATTTCTAGATCGATTGGAATCAACCCTTCCAATCCTAGGCATCTAAGCATACGAAAAACCAAGCCACAAAATTAGGAGTATTTACCTAAGGTTTAGAAATAAGAAATAAACTAATCTAGCTAACTAAATCGAGGAGCAAATAAGAAAATGTAGAACTACTGCTAAAATAAAAATTAAATCTAGATATGTAAAATATAAAACTGAAGTAAATAAAATAAAAGTAAAAATAAAAGAAAGTAAAGCAAGTAAATAAATCTAATCGTAAGTCTGATCCAACTATCCACTTCTTGATTCGATATCGAATCAATTAGTCCCCGGCAATGGCACCAAAAACTTGATGCACACGAACGCGACCTCAAATCTCATGATGGAGACCGTCGAGGACTCGAAGGACATGCTCACACTACAAGCCTGCAAGTGCATGAATGTCGTCAAGTAATAAAAAGATTATTAATCCCACAGGGACTGAGATTCGAATATCGATCTATTCGGTGGATGTTATTATTCAGAACTTGATTCTAAGGGTTGCGATTAGGAGGTCGTCGGCGGTCCTAACTCTAGTACGGTTTCACACGGAGGAAGAGAAGGGTTCCTACGAGTCTTTAGATGGATTCTAGGATTTCAGTTTCGTTTGTGTGTTGCAGAACACGTTGTCAATTGGGTTTGTCTAGGTTTCTAGCTACGATTTTGTGGAAAGGACATGATACACTCCCCCAATGAGCCTTTGCATCTATTGAAAGCTACCTCTGCCATACCAAGTCAACCCCTGACTTTAAAACAGGATAGTCGGTATGAGGATGCCAAATCGATCCCTACGACGAGTCGAAAATGAGGCGTGTTTCCTACTCTATCACATCCTTTTACCCATAGTTACTGACGATGAGGCCAACCCCTAGGATCCTCTTTAAGTCCCCTAAATCTTTGATATGAGGGCTATCACCCCTTGTATTGGCTGAGCACAGTGACTAGAAAACCAAAACAATAACTATAGATATAAACCGAACGTCAATTGCAAATATAAATTCAAGAACAAAAAGATATTAGGACCAACATGTTCTAACTCAACACAAACTACTCCCTAGTCCTAGAATCAAAGAATCTACTCCATGAATATGATAAAAGAAGCACAAGACATTATCGATTTCGTATATACAAGATAAAGCATGCAAAGAATATAGATTACAATGTGATTGTGCTCTTCTCCTGGGCATTGAGGTGTAGAATTTGGATCTTCGGTGGCTTCCTTCCTTGCCGTTGCGAGTTTTCAGTGCTTTTTAGGGCATCGATGCGCCATCCCGACCATCGGGCCTCCCCCTAGGGTTTGGGCATAGCTTTCCTTATATAGACATCATGTCGGATCTTCGCGAAATCTGAAAAAAACCCTGATCGTATCAAGTTGTCTTGCCGTCACACGACCGTGTGAAAACACATGGGTAGGATGTGTGTAAGATTGTGATGGCCATTTTCGAACCCTGGACAAGGTCGTGTGTAGCCACACGCCCAGGTCATGTCCCACTCTATGTCCAGCTGCCAAATGCCTCCTTTTTGCTCCGAATGCGACCGTTTTCCCCATGAAATGCTATCCTACACACAAAAGTACAAAGAGCAGATCTCCGAACCAGAAAACAAGAAATGCATGCAAAATAAAGTAGAATATGCATGAAACAAATATAAAACTAAACAAAATGTGAGTGAAAACTAATCCAAAAACCCTATTTTTTGGCTCACATTAGCTACTGGGCGATGGTGGTGGTTGGCTGGCGGCTAGAGGGGGAGAGGACAAAGGCTTGGGCAGCGACAACCAAGGAGTCGGCGCACAAGAGAGGAAGAGAGGAAGAGAGAAAGGTGGCTAGGATTTCACAAACTCTAACTCATCCACAAAATTTGTCTCAACCCTCTTATTTATAGAGAGTGTGTTTCTTGACCATCAAGAAACCATCTATCAAATATTATTGGTTCACAACCAAAACCCGTTAACCTGCTCAATTAATTTAGGGTAAAATAAATCAAACTGTGTTTGTCTATTTTAAGTTAAAATAAACCAAACCAATTTTGGTTCACTCATTTAAAACAAACCAAACACCTTTGGTTTATTTTCCACTTAGTGCATGTGACCAAATAGGTTCTCAGTTTATGTTGGTCATTTATAATTAACCATTAATTATAGAAAGATCATGATAGACATCTAGTTGTACATCATGATCCTCAATTATTCAAAAAATGAACGGTTGATCCCAGAACAACTTTTGAAATCTTTCAGCAGCTATAGTGAATCGTGCCCCATTCCCTTCACTCATTATATATCCACTTGGTTCAGGACATGGCCTATTATGTCAGTCCCCACTAGGCTGACTATGTCACACCTAGCCCAAGTATCTTTTCTTTATCCTATGGATTCTAGTTACTGCACATGTATCCAAGAGTACCATACTCTAAACATGTTATCCTTTGGCCAAAGACTTTAGTAACATTCCGATGAGAGGCCATAGATTATACATCTCCTCAAAAGGAGTGGTGAATCCTCTGTAGGCTATTCAAACACCTTAGGCCACTTCGACTTATACCTAATCATCCTAAGTTCATATCTCCTCGGAGATGCTTTCTTAAGATTGTAGAGATGTATACTGAAAAGTCTATCTTTTGTATGAATATCTTTATTTTGAAATAAGAATCACATGATCATTGTTTGCATATTTTTATGGTTATGCATATTTTCTAATACTTTACATTATAGATAACATGGTATGTGGTGTCACACGAGAGATCATGTTATCGGCTCCTTGAAAAGTATAAGTAAAGGCTCACAACCGAGATGGCTTTGGACAAACCATAGGAATGGTTGTAGTGTGATTTGGTATTGGTTTGTCTTGACCATAGAATCACACTAGTGCACTTTGTGTGTATTGAGCAGGACCGACATAGACGTGATTCAATTTATTGCTGACTACATAATCGAATCGGACCTCAGATATTATTTAGTACATGCTCTTAATCCAGATATAATAACGGGCACATATACTTAGTATTCATCTCTTTGATTTACCGATGGGCGAGATTTATAGATTAAATCGATAGGCTCGGTAAGTTGGGAGATGATATTATTTATATGGTGTGTCGTTGATTATAGGAGGAAATTGTGGAGCAAAGGTGGAGGGAGGATTTCAGGGAGGAGTGAAGAAGCCGAAAGGCAAGTACTTCACTTACAAGCAGGATGGATATTGGAAGAAGGACTATCCCAATCCAAAGCAGAACAAAGATATATCCTTTGGACTAGTCGTTGAAACATGATTAGCGGTGTTATCTACCGGCTCCTGGTGTGTAGATACAGGAGCCACTAATCATGTCTGCAATACTTTGCAGGGGTTCCAGGAAACCCGACGACTAGCTAAAGAGGAGATTACCATTTACTTGGGCAATGCCTTGAAGGTGGCGGCTATTGCAGTGGGAGAAGTTTTATTTATCTCTTGAGAAAAATAAAACTTAGGTTCTGGAAAATTCCCTTTATGTACCTTTATTTAGTAAGAACTAAGTTTCAGTTTCTAAATTGTTTATAGATGGATATTCTATTTCTTTTAATGAAAGAGCTGTTATAAAAAGGAATAGGGAGAATATCTATTCAGGTACATTGATAGAAAATTTATATAAACTTGAACCAAATCCTCCCATGATGCAAATTGAAGTTTATAACTCATCTTCTAATTCCAATAAGAGAAAAGAACCTTCGAAGATGAACCAAACATATCTTTGGCATCTTAGGCTTAGTTATATTAACCTAAGCATAATTCAAAGGTTGATAGCTGATGGACCTTTGGGTTCATTAGAGGTGGAGGATCTCCCAACCTATGAATCTTCCTTGGAGGGTAAGATGACCAAGAGGCCTTTTAAGGCCAAGGAGTATAGAGCCAAAGATGTGTTAGAATTGGTTCATTCTGATTTGTGTGGTCCTTTGTCTATCTAGGCTAGAGGTGGTTTTGTGTATTGTCTCTTTTATAGACCGTTACTCAAGATATGGATACATTTACCTGATGCACCGCAAGTCTGAATGCTTTGACAAGTTCAAAGAATTCAAGGCTAATGTGGAGAAACGTCAAGGTAAAAGTATCAAGACACTACGATCTGATCGTGGTGGCGAGTACCTCTTGGGAGAGTTTAGGGATTACCTATCAGAGGCTGGGATTCAATCCCAATTGACTGCACCTGGCACACCCCAGCAGAATGGTGTACCAGAGAGAAGGAATAGGACTCTTATGGAGATGGTTAGATCGATGATGAGTTATTCTGAGTTGCCGAATTCATTCTGGGGATATGCTCTGGATACGACGGTGTACATTCTTAACTTTGTTCCATCTAAATCAGTTCCTTTTACTCCCACTGAATTGTGGACTGGGCGAAAGCCTAGTCTAAGACATATTCGGATATGGGGAGTCCAACACATGTTCTGAAGGAATTTGTTGGAAAGTTGGAACCTCGTACAGAAGTACGCATGTTCATTGGCTATCCCAGGGGAACGAAGGGTGGATTGTTTTATAGTCCTAGAGTTCAAAGGGTGATCATTAGCACGAACGCCAAATTTCTAGAGGAAGACTATGTGATGAGCCACAAGCCCAAGAGTAAAATTGTTCTGGAGGAGTTAAAAGGGGAAGTCACTTCTATAGTACCACCGGTACAAGAGGATATACCACATGTCACTGTACCGCGTGTTAGAGAGGATACACATGTGATACCTCGTCGTATTGGGAGGGTTGTGAGACAGCCTGATAGATTCATGTTCTTGGGAGAATCTTCCGATTTGGTCCCTGGTGAACATGAACCTGATCCCTGGACATATGACGAGGCAATCCAAGATAAAGATGCAGTATCTTGGCAAAGTGGAATGAATGCTGAGATTGAATCTATGGATTCAAATCAGGTCTGGAAGCTAGTAGAGCCACTCGATGGTGTAAAAACCATTGGATACAAGTGGATCTACAAGAAAAAGAGAGGAATAGATGGGAAGGTTGAGACCTTCAAAGCGAGGCTTGTTGCGAAAGGGTATACTCAGAAAGAGGATATCGATTATGAGGAGAACTTTTCGCCGGTAGCCATGCTTAAGTCTATCCGAATTCTCTTATGCATTGCGAAAGGGTATACTCAGAAAGAGGGTATCGATTATGAGGAGACCTTTTCGTCGGTAGCCATGCTTAAGTCTATCCTGATTGTCTTATGCATAGCAGCTCATATAGATTATGAGGTGTGGCAGATGGATGTCAAGACAACTTTTCTTAATGGAAGTCTTGAGGAAAACATCTATATGAAGCAACCAGAGAGATTCATTGCTAAAGGCAAAGAGCATCTTGTATGTAAGCTTAATCGGTCCATTTATGGATTGAAGCAAGCTTCGAGGTCTTGGAACATCCACTTTGATGAGGTAATCAAGTCTTATGGATTTATTCAAAGTCCGGATGAGTCTTGTGTATACAAGAGATGTGACGGAAACGTAGTGGTATTTCTTGAACTATACGTAGATGACATTTTGGTGATTGGCAACAATATCAAGGTGTTATCGGGCGTAAGGGTATGGTTGTCCAAACAGTTTGATATGAAGGACTTGGGAGAGGTGGGACACATCCTTGGGATCAAGGTTATAAGGGATCGAAGGAAAAGGATGTTGTGCTTATCCCAAGCTTCATACATAGACACGATTATGGAGCGTTTTGGCATGCAGAACTCCAAGAAGGGTTTTCTACCTTTCAGGCATGGAGTTCCTTTATCTAAGGAGATGTGTCCTTGATTATCTGAGGAGATAGAGGAGATGAAGGCGGTTCCTTATTCTTAGGCAGTAGGAAGCCTCATATATATGCGATGCTATGTACGAGACAATATATCTGCTATGCAGTGGGCATGGTCAGCAAGTATCAGAGTAATCCAGGACAGGGACATTGGAATGCGGTAAAGCATATATTGAAGTACCTGAGAAGGACTAGGGATTATATGCTAGTTTACCAGGCAGACCAATTACTCCCTATGGGTTACATGGATTCCGACTTCCAATCTAATAGGGATAATAGTAAGTCTACCTCAGGTTTTGTGTTTACTTTGGGAGGTGGAGTCATTGTATGGAGGAGTGTCAAGCAGAAATGCATGGCGGACTCTACCATTGAAACTGAGTATGTGGCGGCCTCTGAGGCGGCCAAAGAAGCTGTGTGGCTCAGGAACTTCCTGATGGACTTGGATAAGATTCCTGGTTTGCCTAGAACTATCACAATTTATTGTGATAATAATGGTGCAGTTGCAAACTCAAAGGAACCACGAGCCCATAAGGTAAGTAAATACATAGAGCGCAAGTACCACCTGATGCGAGAAATCGTAAAGAAGGTAGAAGTTGCTGTCACCTAGATTGCAACAGAGGATGACCTGGTAGACCCTTTCACTAAGGCCCTTCTAGCGAGAGCTTTGATAGGCATGTGGAGGGAAGGGGAATCAGATGTATGACAGTATGAGGACAACATAGTCTTTTAGTATAAATGGGAGATTGTAGGGATGTATACTGAAAATTCTATCTTTTGTATGAACATCTTTATTTTGAAATAAGAATCACATGATCATTGTTTGCATATTTTTATGGTTATGCATATTGTCTAATACTTTACATTGTAGATAACATGGTGTGTGGTGTCACACGGGAGATCATGATATCGGCTCCTTGAAAAGTAAAGTAAAGGCTCACAACTGAGATGGCTTTGGACAAACCATCGGAATGGTTGTAGTGTGATTTAGTATTGGTTTGTCTTGACCATAGAATCACACTAGAGCACTTTGTGTATATTGAGAAGGACCGACTTAGAGGTGATTCGATTTATTGCTGACTACATAATCGAATTAGACCTCAGATATTATTTAGTACATGCTCTTAATCCCGATATAATAACGGGCACATATACTTAGTATTCATCTCTTCGATTTACCAATGGGGGAGATTTATAGATTAAATCGATAGGCTCGGTAAGTTGGGATATGATATTGTTTATATGGTGTGCCGTTGATTATAGGAGGAAACCGTGTCCTATATATTAGGATGATGATGTCCCCTTGAGGTGCTCATAAGGTTCATCATGTAAACCCTGTAGGTGGACTTGGTCCGACATGATGAAAAGGTTGAGTGGTACTACTCATTGAGTTAGATGTTGATTAATTAATGGTCAGTAAATTAAATAATCGACGGACATTCGAGATCTTAAAGACGTGGAGAAAATGTACAAATAATATATGGAGCCCATATTATCATATGGGGGTTGGTGAGGTAGATCAATGATAATCTTTTAGTGGATTGGATTATCATTAGTGGATCGGACTTTATGTGGGCTTGATCCATGGGTGGCCAACATCCAACTCCTCCTCATGGTCTCTAATGTAGCCTATTAACACCTCATGAAGCTTAGATCCAAAGGATAGAAACAAAACTCTAGATCCAAAGGTAGAGATTAAATCTCTAGATCCAACGGTTGAGATTAAATCTCTAGATCCGATGGTTGACATTAAATCACTAGAACCAATGGAGGAAATTAAATCATGGCTTGAGCCCAAATCTATAAATAGAGATCATAAAGTGGGCGGCAAAAAGGATAATGGCCTAAGGGGATTAGGGTTTGTTTCCTTTGGAGGCTAGGAATCCTAGTTTGTTTAGGATTAGGTTTGGGCGGATTAGGGTTTTGGGTGCTATGGGTGGGCGGCAACAAGTGGAGGAGGTTTATCTTCTTCTTCCTAAGGTTTGGCCGGTTCCTTCCTTCTTCCCTCTACCTTGGCCGGTGCTCATCCTAATCTTCTTTCCCACTTCCATGGCCAGCTATTAGGAGAGAGAGAATTAGGGTTTGGAGGCTTAGGGTTTTGAAGGCTTGGGCGGCACCAAATAAGGAAGTATTTTCCTTTCTTCTTCTTCTCTTTTGATGGCCGGCGCCCACAGCCCTTTTCCAGCCCTTGGCCGGTGGCAAAAGACACTATTCTCTTCTCCTTGAGTGGTGGAAACAAGACTTAGGGGTCTCCCTTGGTGTCTTGGTTGGTTTCCATCATCATCTCCCTCTCTTTGTTGGTCGGCGGCAAGGATTGTTTTTGTTCCTTGTTGGTTGGTTTTAGGGAGGAGAAAAACCTTGTTTCTATTCTTCCTTTTGCTTTGTAAGAGCTAGGAAGGAAGATTTGCGATTTAGGAGCTTCGACTTTTGGTAGATCGTCGCCCACACGACGTCCGAAAGGAGGAAAGTCATAAATTAGAAGATCAAGAGGTATATCGATTCTCTAATCTTTATATGTTACTTGTTTGTATTTATTTTTCAACTATGGGCATGATATAAATCTGTATATGGCTAAATAATACTTGGATCCCGAGCATAAACACAAAAACCGGCGATCCGAACATCGTCTATTCCGCGGCTACTCGTAGAATAGAGGATGGTCGCTTGAACAACAAGTTTGTTTAAGTGACCTCTCTAAACGAATATCACGACGATGACTTGGTTGTTTTAGCAATCCTTTTTGTCTAGGATTAAATATTTAATTCGGGGACATCGATGGGATCGCCATGAACAAACAACTAAGGTGTAGTGGGAAGCGAAGTTTCCCCTCATGGACTCGATAAGCAAAACCCTACAATTCGTATCAGAGCTTCTGGGCAAAACCCTTCAATGTTGTATCAGAGCCAGGTTTCCGATTTTTGTGTGTTTAGGATTCGGTTAATTTTTATGCACTTTTCATATATTATATGTGTTGGTGCAGGGTTACTAGATAATCGAACCTGTGTTTTTATTATGGCAAAGATACAAAGTTAAGTTTACATCGTTATCTCACGAGCTAAATCGAGTGTGCAGAAAAGTACTAAAGCTGGAGCTGTAGGCTAGCGACACCCGGAGGAAGCCGTGGTGGTTGGGCGACACTCGAGTGACTTCGGAGGGAGCCGAAGGAATCGAGTGGAAGGCCGGAAGCGAAAGATACAAGGTAATTATCGAGGAAAGCTCGTGTGAGTGAGAGATTGTAAGGTTGTGTCCCCTTTACGGGGATGACCGTAGGCGGCGATCAAACTAAGACTTCCTGTGGAAGGTCTAGGTCGAGATCGGAAGGTTAGAAACTGTCGTATTTATCATTTTTCGAGATAACCTCTTACTGCAGGGAAGTGGCCAGGCTGGCAGTCGACTGCTAGACTTTGGCCAGTCGACTGATGCTCATTAGTCGACCGATGTGAGTCATCAGTCGACTGATGGCGATGAATTAGCCTTTGCGCTAGGTCAAAACGGATAAAGTTTGACGCGGCCACTTCGCGATAAAAATTATACAACTTCGTGATCTATTCCAAAATAAGAGACATATTCAGAGGCCAAAATCTATAAATGGAGGGGAGGATTCCAACTCCAAATATCATCAAGTTTATTCATCAAGTGCTCCTACAACGCCAATGCTCCAACACCGTCATAACGCCGACGCGACAACAAGTTCAGATCTTCTTCGTCGGCAGCAGCATCTAGTAATATATTTTCATATTGTATTCGTTGTTTTTATTCATAACGAGGTGAAGTAGGCTTGTTGCCGCATCCTCATACATTCGATTTTGTGATCGCTGTCTCCTACCTCCAACGAGGAGGAGACGTTATAGTGTTTTGTCCTCCGTACGCGGTCTAGGACCGATAGGGCCTTGGAGTAGCAACCGCCAGGTTTTGAACTAAGTAAAATAAATGTGTCTCTTTATTTTCCGATGTTCTTACTCGTTTAATTGTCTACTCTAACGAAACGAAGAAAAGATTTACGCTCGCTATTCACCCCCCCCCTCTAGCGATGCTTCTCGATCCAACAATATGTGCCGGATAATACTAGGATATGCGTAGTTTAACTCTTTGATTGCAGGCATAAGATCCGACTATTATGGCCATATGTGTATATGTGATTGTATGTGTGTATTTTGTTGAATCCTCGGGGTTGATAAGACTAGTATTTGATTTTTTGTAAATTAGATACGACATTGTTTAGCCACTCTTTATGTTATTTTACTTTCGATCTATATTTCATGTACACTCCCTCGTGGAGTATAGGATCGATGGATGTAAATTAAAATAGGTTTTAGTCTCGGCTCGGATCTCCGGATGGCTTGTACATGGCGTAGGAGGAGCGGACGAGAAGGCATTGCGACGGGAGACATATTGAAGACAAAAGCCATAATAGTTGGAAAATAATTTATTTTTCATATTTATTGCTTTTTGTTTGATATGCATGTCGTAGGCTAGGAAAATTCTTCATTTTCAAATTACTAAGTGGGAGAGGGATATTTTTATAAATTCTCACGGCCTCCATTACGATTTGACAAGTGATGCAAACAAACTTGCGCGTCGGCTCTGAGTGCCTTCCTCCCCATAGGATGAGTTTGTTTGCGGATCACATGGTCAAATATGGTTATAGGGAGTTATTATGGAGTGAGTGCACTTCCCCATCGTAAGGCACATAACCCGAGATAATTACATTGGTACCAAGTAATGGTGAACACTTAGATACAAATATAAGTATCCTCCCCATCGGAGTCACTGCTTTTATTTGTAGGGACGAAGAGAAACCAACTATTAATTTTACTTGTCATAAAGTTAGGTTGACAAGATAGTAAAATTAATGGGTAAAACCTCCTCTTACAAATGTAGAATTCGTATACGTCCACACTATCGTGGCATATAATATTCTCGATGTTTTGAGTTGTTGGTTGATTTTAAAATTTTATTGTTTTAGGAAACAATAATTTTTTGAAATCCAAAGTAATGATCTATGTGATTTTTAGGATTTTCAAAATGACTTACAGTCCACTTGTTATGATACTAAAGGAAAATAAACTTACTGTACCCAAATGATGTTGATTGGAAAAGAATCTAGATATTGTCTTATCTGCTAAGGAGTACAAGTATGCACTCTTCGAAGAGTGTCCTCAAGCCATGGTTGTTCAAAAAGGTTTCTACTTCTAAGCCGAAAGGGAAGAAGAAGGAGAAACATGGTGGAGCAAAGGTGGTGGGAGGATCTCAGGGAGGAGTGAAGAAGCCGAAAGACAAGTACTTCACTTACAAGCAGGATGGACATTGGAAGAAGGACTGTCCCAATCCAAAGAAGAACAAAGATATATCCTTTGGTATAGTCGTTGAAACATGATTAGCGGTGTTATCTACCGACTCCTGGTTTGTAGATACGGGAGCCACTAATCATGTCTGCAATACTTTGCAGGGGTTCCAAGAAACCCGACGACTAGCTAAAGGGGAGATTACCATTTACTTGGGAAATGCCATGAAGGTGGCGGCTATTGCAGTGGGAGAAATTTTATTTATCTCTTGAGAAAAATAAAACTTAGGTTCTAGAAAATTCCCTTTATGTTCCTTTTTTTAGAAAGAACTTAGTTTCGGTTTCTAAATTATTTATGGATGGATATTCTATTTCTTTTAATGACAGAGTTGTTATAAAAAGGAATAGGGAGAATATCTATTCAGGTACATTGATAGGAAATTTGTATACACTTGAACCAAAACCTCCCACGATGCAAATTGAAGTTTATAACTCATCTTCTAATTCCAATAAGAGAAAAGAACTTTCGAAAATGAACCAAACATATCTTTGGCATCTTAGGCTTAGTCATATTAACCTAAGCAGAATTCAAAGGTTGATAGCTGATGGACCTTTGGGTTCATTAGTGGTGGAGGATCTCCCAACCTGTGAATCTTGCTTGGAGGGTAAGATGACCAAGAGGCCTTTTAAGGCCAAGGGGCATAGAGCCAAAGATGTGTTAGAATTGGTTAATTCTGATTTGTGTGGTCCTATGTCTATCCAGGATAGAGGTGGTTTTGAGTATTTCGTCTCTTTTATAGATGATTACTCAAGATATGGATACATTTACCTGATGCGCCGCAAGCCTGAATGCTTTGACAAGTTCAAAGAATTCAAGGTTGATGTGGAGAAACGTCAAGGTAAAAGTATCAAGACACTACGATCTAATTGTGGTGGCGAGTACCTCTTGGGAGAGTTTAGGGATTACTTATCAGAGGCTGGGATTCAATCCAAATTGTTTGCACCTGGCACACCCCAGCAGAATGGTGTAGCAGAACGAAGGAATAGGACTCTTATGGAGATGGTTAGATCGATGATGAGTTATTCTGAGTTGTCAAATTCATTCTGGGGATATGCTCTGGATACGGCGGTGTACATTCTACACTTGGTTCCATCTAAATCAGTGCCTTCTACCACCACAGAATTGTGGACTGGGGGAAAGCCTTGTCTAAGACATATTTGGATATGGGGAGTCCAGCACATGTGCTGAAGTCATATGCTGGTAAGTTGGAACCTCGTACAGAAGTACGCATGTTCGTTGGCTATCCCAGGGGAATGAAGGGTGGATTGTTTTATAGTCCTAAACATCAGAGGGTGATCGTTAGCACGAACTCCAGATTTCTAGAGGAAGACTATGTGATGAGCCACAAGCCCAATAGTAAAATTGTTCTAGAGGAGTTAAAAGGGGAAGTCACTTCTCTAGTACCACCGGTACAAGAGAATATACCACATGTCATTGCACTGCATGTTACAGAGGATACACAGGTGATATCTAATCGTAGTGGGAGGGTTGTGAGATAGCCTGATATATTCATGTTTTGAGAGAATCTTCTGATTTGGTCCCTGCTGAACATGAATCTGATCCCTGGACATATGACGAGGCAATCCAAGATAAAGATGCAGTATCTTGGCAAAGTGCAATGAATGCTAAGATTGAATCTATCGATACAAATCAGGTCTGGGAGCTATTAGAGCCACCCGATGGTGTAAAACCCATTGGATACAAGTGGATCTACAAGAAAAAGAGAGGAATAGATGGGAAGGTTGAGACCTTCAAAGCGAGGCATGTTGCGAAAGGGTATACTCAGAAAGAGGGAATTGATTATGATGAGACCTTTTCGCCGGTAGCCATGCTTAAGTCTATCCAGATTCTCTTATACATTGCGAAAGGGTATATTTAGAAAGAGGGTATCGATTATGAGGAGACCTTTTCGCCGGTAGCCATGCTTAAGTCTATCCAGATTCTTTTATGCATAGCAGCTCATATAGATTATGTGGTGTGGCAGATGGATGTCAAGACAACTTTTCTTAATGGAAGTCTTGAGGAAAACATCTATATGAAGCAACCAGTGGGATTCATTTCTAAAGGCAAAGAGCATCTTGTATGTAAGCTTAATCGGTCCATTTATGGATTGAAGCAAGCTTCGAGGTCTTGGAACATCCGCTTTGATGAGGTAATCCAATCTTATGGATTTATTCAAAGTCTGGATGAGTCTTGTGTATACAAGAGATATGACGGAAACGTAGTGGTATTTCTTGAACTATACGTAGATGACATTTTGGTGATTGACAACAATATCAAGGTGTTATCGGGCGTAAGGGTATGGTAGGCCAAACAATTTGACATGAAGGACTTGGGAGAGGAGGGACACATCCTTTGGATCAAGGTTATAAGGGATCACAGGAAAAAGATTTTGTGCTTATCCCAAGCTTCATACATAGACACGATTATGGAGTGTTTTAGCATGCAGAACTCCAAGAAGGGGTTTCTACCTTTCAGGCATGGAGTTCCTTTATCTAAGGAGATGTGTCTTAGATCATCTGAGGAGATAGAGGAGATGAAGGCGGTTCCTTATGCTTCGGCAGTAGGAAGCCTCATATATATGCGATGCTATCTACGAGACCATATATCTGCTATGTCTTGGGCATGGTTAGCAGATATCAGAGTAATCCAGGACAGGGACATTGGACTGCGGTAAAGCATATATTGAAGTACCTGAGAAGGACTAGGGATTATATGTTAGTTTTCCAGGAAGACCAATTACTCCCTGTGGGTTACACGGATTCTGACTTCCAATCTGATAGGGATAACAATAAGTCTACCTCAGGTTTTGTGTTTACTTTGGGAGGTGGAGCAATTGTATGGAGGAGTGTCAAGCAGAAATGCATGGCGGACTCCACCATGGAAGCTGAGTATGTGGTGGCCTTTGAGGCAGCGAAAGAAGTTGTGTGGCTCAGGAACTTCCTGATGGACTTGGATGAGGTTCCTGGTTTGCCCAGAACTATCATAATTTATTGTGATAATAATGCTGCAGTTGCAAACTCGAAGGAACCACGAGCCCATAAGGTAAGTAAATACATAGAGCTCAAGTACCACATGATACGAGAAATCGTAAAGGCAGTAGAAGTTGCTGTCGCCTAGATTGCATCAGAGGATGACCTGGTAGACCCTTTCATTAAGGCCCTTCTAGCGACAGCTTTGATAGGCATGTGGAGGGAAGGGGAATCAGATGTATGGCAGTATGATGACAGCATAGTCTTTTAGTATAAATGGGAGATTGTAGGGATGTATACTGAAAAGTCTATCTTTTGTATGAATATCTTTATTTTTAAATAAGAATCACATGATCATTGTTTGCATATTTTTATAGTTATGCATATTGTCTAATACTTTACATTGTAGATAACATGGTTTGTGGTATCATACGGGAGATCATGTTATCCGCTCCTTGAAAAGTATATGTAAAGGCTCACAACCGAGATGACTTTGGACAAACCATCGGAATGGTTATAGTGTGATTTGGTATTGGTTTGTCTTGACCATAGAATCACACTAGTGGACTTTGTGTGTATTGAGCAGGACCGACATAGAGGTGATTCGATTTATTGTTGACTACATAATCGAATCGGACCTCAGATATTATTTAGTACATGCTCTTAATCCCGATATAATAACGGGCACATATACTTAGTATTCACCTCTTTGATTTACCAATGGGCGAGATTTATAGATTAAATCGATAGGCTCGGTAAGTTGTGAGATGATATTATTTATATGGTGCGCTGTTGATTATAGGAGGAAACTGTGTCCTATATATTAGGATGATGATGTCCCCTTGAGGAGCTCATAAGGTTCATCATGTAAACCCTGTAGGTGGATTTGGTCCGGCATGATGAAAAGGTTGAGTGGTACTACTCATGAAGTTAGATGTTGATTAATTAATGGTTAGTAAATTAATTAATCGATGAACATTTGAGATCTTAAACACGGGAAAAAATGTACAAATAATATATGGAGCCCATATTATCATATGGGGGTTGGTGAGGTAGATCAATGATAATCCTTTAGTGGATTAGATTATCATTAGTGGATTGGACTTTATGTGGGCTTGATCCATGGTTGGCCAAGATCCAACTCCTCCTCATGGTCCCTAATGTATCCTATTAACACCTCATGAAGCTTAGATCCAAAGGATAGAAACAAAACTCTAGATCCAAAGGTAGAGATTAAATCTCTATATCCGACGGTTGAGATTAAATCTCTAGATCCGATGGTTAAGATTAAATCCCTAGAACCAATGGAGGAGATTAAATCATTGCTTGAGCCCAACTCTATAAATAGAGATCATAAAGTGGGTGGCAAAAAGGATGATGGCTTAAGGGGATTAGGGTTTGCTTCCTTTGGAGGCTAGGAATCCTAGTTTTTTTAGGATTAGGTTTGGGCGGATTAGGGTTTTGGGAGCTATGGGTGGGCGGCAACAAGTGGAGGAGGTTTATCTTCTTCTTCCTAAGGTTTGGCCGGTTCCTTCCTTCTTCCCTCTACCTTGGCCGGTGCTCATCCTAATCTTCTTCCCCACTTCCATGGTCGGCCATTAGGAGAGAGAGAATTAGGGTTTGGAGGCTTAGGGTTTTGGAGGCTTGGGCGGCACCAAATAAGGAAGTATTTTCCTTTCTTTTTCCTCTCTTTTTATGGCCGTCGCCCACAGCCCTTTTCCAGTCCTTGGGCGGTGGCAAAAGACACTATTCTCTTCTCCTTGAGTGGTGGAAACAAGACTTAGGCGTCTCCCTTGCTGTCTTGGTTGGTTTCCATCATCATCTCCCTCTCTTTGTTAGCCGGGAACAAGGATTTTTTTGGTTCCTTGTTGGTTGGTTTTAGGGAGGAGAAAAACCTTGTTTCTATTCTTCTATTTGCTTTGGAAGAGCAAGGAAGGTAGATTTGCGATCTAGGAGCTTCGACTTTTGGTAGAGCGTCGCCCACACGACGTCCGAAAGGAGGAAGGTCATACATTAGAAGATCGAGAGGTATATCAATTCTCTAATCTTTATATGTTACATGTTTGTATTTGTTTTTCAACTATGAGCATGATATAAATCTGTATATGGCTAAATAATACTTGGATCCTGAGTATAAACACAAAAACTGACGATCCGGACATCATCTATTCCGCGGCTACTCATAGAATATAGGATGATCGCTTGAACAACGAGTTTGTTCAAGTGACCTCTCTAAACGAATAGCACGATGATGACTTGGTTGTTTGAGCAATCCTTTTTGTCTAGGATTAAAATTTTAATCTGGGGACATCGATGGGATCGCAATGAACAAACAACCAAAGTGTAGTGGGAAGCGAAGTTTCCCCTCACAGACTCGATAAGCAAAACCCTACAATTGGTATCAGAGCTTCCGGGCAAAACCCTTCAAAGATGTCAAAGTATAAGTCTACATGACGAAGATAACTTGAATACTGCAAGTCGAAGGAACATCACACTTAAGCTGTTGTAAGGACTTCATTGACATATTTGTATATGCAGAGAACCATATGAAGTCTTACAGCTCGTCACTACAATGAACTAGTTGCCATAACTAGCATCCACGATTAACTCTGGACATCCCAATGTCTCCATCCAGTCAGAAATAGTTGCTTGGATAAAACAAAGAGTACAACTTGTGCTAGTATCAATTGAATTGATGGTATCTGAATGCATCAATTCATCGACTAGGGATAATTCCAATACATCACAATTAGACATGTAGAGATACTCACAAGTTGTGATCCAATCTAAAATTTTCATATGTTGTTAATCGTATTGTAGACATTCAATAAATGAGTTTAGGATCCAATCAAATACATGAAAACATGTATAATCAAATAGTGAATCTTCATTTATCAAATAAATGTACAACCATAAGGTGATTGCCTTAAGATACCTCTCATATATAACTAACAAACTCCCACTTGGCCTAATACAAATCTCCATGGTATCCAATACCATAAGTTCTAACATGACCCTCCAACTTACATTGAGGTTAGGCCTTAGTTAAGGGGTCCACTAAGTTCTTTTTAGTGGGAATCTGTTGGTGCAATCGGCCCAGGTCACGATTGACCAGGACTCGAGTTTGACTCGAGTGATGTTTTGATGTTTCGACAAAAATATATGACAATGTAATTGTCATGGGAAAGTCCAAGTCTTGTGTACTTGGCATGGAAAGTCCAAGTGGAACACTTGGCATTTGGTAAAGTCCAAGTCTTGAGTATTTGGCATGAAAAGTCCAAGTGGGACACTTGGCACATGAAAAGTCCAAGCATGGGTCTTGGCAATGTAAAAGTCCAACATGGGTTGGCATTTGAAAAGTCCAAGCATGGGTCTTGGCAATGTAAAAGTCCAACATGGGTTGGCAAGGGAAAGTCCAAGCTTGAGTCTTGGCATTTGGGAAGTCCAAGGGGATTGATTTTGGCAGCGTAAAGTCCAAGCGGAGTCTTGACGGTGTAAGTCCAATGTGCCTTGGCGGTGTAGACACCGTTAGCATGACATAGCTGAGGGAAGCACCTGGAGGCTAGCGCGATGGATGAACAAGTCATGGATGACTTGGAGGGATCCGAGAGGCGTGAGGCTGATGGAGGTGGCTAGAAGGCTTAGGTCTAGGCTAAGGGTGGTTTAGCAAGTATGGGGGCACCATACTTGGGTTAAAACCTCATGTTTGAGGTTGGTAGTCAGGACAATATGGCGGTTCATTGCCGAGTCGACGAGTTCATTGCCAATTTAGAGTGGAATTGCTCTGGCGATCGTGCTCATTGGAAGCGATCGGGATGTCTCTCGATCGGATCATTGCCAAAGTCGGCCGATCGACTACTAGTTACTGTTCGAGCACAATGCTTCGTAGCCGTAGCGATCGACTACGGGCATTGGCGATCGGCGCCAATGTTGGCGATCGGTGCCAAAGTCCGTTGGAACTTGTCCAACGTGGATTGAGCTGTTGTCTCATAGCTACAGTGTTGGCAGTCGACTGGGGACTTATGGCAGTCGACTGCTAGGTGGAAATCCAGCCCGATGGAAGATAAAAGCAGCTGTTCATGGAAGGCTCAAGAATCAGTTCTTTGGGGGCTTTGGTGAGGCGATTTGAAGGTGATTTGCAGGTGCATTTCAGGGTCCTTCAAGCTCATCCAAGTAACCGACAAGAAAGCGCTCAAAATCCTAGTTTGTAAAGTGTTCTTTACATTTTCACTTGTATTTGCTTGTTTACTTTGTATTACTTGTTGTAATTCATTGTACGAGGTTTCTCCACCTTTGACTTGTTGTCGAGAAGGAGATTTATTGCTTAGTGGTGTTTGTGGCATCGCTAGGGTTCGTACGAACCCAATCCGTGGAGTAGGAACCGTTACGGTTCCGAACCACGTTATATCCTCGTGTTGTGCTTGCGTTCGTGATTGTATCTTTTCGTTATTGCTTTTATTATTTCTATTCCGCTGCGCATAACGAGATTTGTAGAGACGATCGCGAACGATTTCCATCTACGTACGGGGAACGTGCTATTAACCCCCCCTCTAGCGGCCTCAAATCTCCAACAAGTGGTATCAGAGCCCGGGGCTCTTCTACGGACTAACCGCCGGGAGCTAAGACAAAGAAGCTAGAGGGTGAAGATGGAAGGACAATTGGGTTGGGACATCAACACACCGGTCCCATACTCATTATATGGACAAGAAGGTTTTAGACAATGGAAGGCAAGAATCGAAGACTTCTTAATGATGAGGGACTTCAAAGAATGGTCCATTTTAATGGATGGTTTTGAATTTCCAAGAGGGCCTAAAGGAGGATTCCTCAAAATGAAGAAGTGGACTGAAGAACAACTCCGAGAATTTGAGAGGAGTAATAAGGTAATCAAATTTTTGAGTGATTTGATCCCTAATGATATCTTGTGTAGCCTAGGTGAATACAAGGATGCCAAGGAATTTTGGAATGAATTGGCAAAATATCGTGAAAACCCTCAACTGGTCCAAGAAGAAGAAGAAGATGTAGAATGCTCATCAGTTCAATCGAAAGAGGCCGAAGAAGCAAGCTCCTCCTCACAAGCAAGTGAGAATTTGGAAGTTGAAGAAGAGTCAACATCCGGGTCAAGAGGAGAGTGTGAAGAATTGGAGGTTGAGAGGCCATCAATCTCCAAGGAGGAGGTAGAAGTGGAAGAAGCATCCACCTCAAGGATTGAGGGGGAGGAGAGAATTTCCACACCGGAGCCGGAACAAATTCAAGAAGAAGTCTCAACCTCCAGGAGGAATGAAGAATCCACTCCAATCACCACATCCACCATAGGTAACTCAAACATATCAATTTGTAATAAAAATAATATCATATGTTTTGAGTGTAGGAAAACCGGACACTATAAGAGCAAGTGACCAAAGAATAATAGGAAAGCTCCACCGGCTCCAAAGGTCAAGGATACCGATCCCTCAATGCAAAAGAGCAAAGAACAAGTAATTTGCTTCAAGTGCCGACAACCGGGACATTTCCGGAGTCAATGCAAGAAGGGGGACAAGAAGACTCAAAATGGAGCATCATATGTAGGGGGAGCTAAGGCAAACCCTAGGGTAACTTCTAATTTTGCTCCTTCTTCAATTTACAAGCAAAAGCATGCTAGGGATTTCAATTCACTTGTAATTTATGAAAAGCATGCTAATAGGAACAAGTATTTTTGCTTAGGAGCTAAGAATGTCTACTTAGATAATACGGAGAAATTTGAGACTAATGTCCCTAAAAACAATTTACCTAAGGACAAACCTAGGTCAAATACCTCTCATATATAACTAACAAACTCCCACTTGACCTAATGCTAATCTCCATGGTATCCAATACCATAAGTTCTAACATGACCCTCCAACTTACATTGAGGTTAGGCCTTAGTTAAGGGGTCCACTAAGTTCTTTTTAGTGGGAATCTTCTCGATTTATATTTCCTTCCTACTGATGATCTCTCTGATCAGATGATAGTAGCAAAGCAGATGTTTGGATCATTGATGAGACCTTGGCTCTTTTGCCTGTGCAATTGCTTCATTGTTATCATCGTAGACTTGTATTACTTCAATAATGGTTGGAACCACGCCAAGTTCAGAGATGAACTTCTTGATCAAAACCGCTTCTTTTACTACTACCAAAGCTGCAATATATTCTGCCTCAGTTGCAGAATCTGCTATAGTGTGTTTCTTGGAACCTTTCCAACTTATTATGCCTCCATTCAAGGTGAATATGTACCCAGAGTGAGACTTGGAATCATCCTTGAAAGTCTAGAAGATCACATCCGTATACCCATGTATTACCATATCACTCTCTCCATATATTAGAAACAGATCCTTAGTTCTTCTCAAGTACTTAAGGATTGTCTTAATAGCCACCCAATGATCAATTCCTGGATCAGACTGGTATCTGCTCATGACACTCAGAGCATACGATACATCGGGTCTCGTACATAACATAATATACATCATAGATCCTATTGCAGTTGCATAGGGGATCTTACTCATGCAAACCCTCTCGTCTTCTGTGCATGGACACATAGACTTCGAAAAGTGTATCCCATGCTTGATGGGAATGAAACCTTTCTTGGATTCCGACATGGTAAACCTCTTTAGCACTCGGTCTATATATGTAGACTTCGAAAGACCAAGAAACCGTTTCGATCTATCTCTATAGAACTTAATCCGGAGGATATATGTTGCTTCTCCTAGGTCTTTTGATCGACTGTAAGATAGATATATCATTTCCTATAAGTAATATGTAATAGACATACAACACTAGGAACACGACTGCACTCCCACTAACCTTCTTGTACACATAGGGTTCGTCTGGATTTTGTAAGACATCAAACCTTTTGATTGTCTCATCAAAATGATTATTCCATATCCTGGATGCTTGCTTCAGTCCATATATGGACCGCTGAAGTTTGAATACCTTGGTTTTATCAACCAATGTGAAACCCTCAGGCTAAATCATATACAAGTCCTCGAGTAGGTTTCCAATAAGGAATGTCATTTTCACATCCATCTGTCATATCTCATAATCATAATGAGCCACTATGGCTAGGAGCATCCGAATGGATTTATGCATAGCTACTGGTGAATAGGTTTCGTCATAATCAACACCTTGCTTTTGACGATAGCCTTTCACCACTAATCTAGCCTTATAGATAATCACATTACCATCCATGTCAATTTTCTTCTTGAAAACTCACTTGCACCCTATAGGCTTAATGCCTTCAAGTGGGTCCACCAAGTTCCAAACTTGATTTTCATACATGGAATCAATTTCTGACTTCATGCCTTCAAGTCATTTGTCTCGTTCTGAACTTTTCAGAACTTTTTCATAACAGGTAGGCTTCTTATCATCAATGAGTAACACATCCTTTGAATCGCTTACGAGAAATCCACATCTATCAGGAATGTTGCGTGTTCAACCAGATCTACGAAGATGTGGTATTACAATAAGTTTAGTCGATGGCTCATCACTATAAGTTATCGGTTGAGCTGCTTGACTAGGTATCTCATCAATGTCTATTGGAGTCTCTTGAACCTCCTCAAATTCAATGTCACTCCCACTGTTTTCTTGCAAGAGAAACTCTTTCTCTAGAAACATAACATGCCTTGAAATAAACACCTTTTGTTCCACATTGTGATATAATTGGTAACCCCTCGTTTCCTTAGGGTATCCAATAAATAAACATTTATCAGACTTAGCATCGAATTTGTCTGATACAGTCTGCTTCACATAAGCAGGACAATCCCATATCTTCAAGTAAGATAAATGAGGTTTCTTACTATTCAATATCTCATATGGAGTAGTAGAGACTACCTTGGTCAGAACATTGTTTAACATGTAAATACCTATCTGAAGTGCATAGCCCCAAAAGGACTTGGGAAGACTCACATGATTCATCATCGACCTAACCATGTCCAACAAGGTTCGATTTTGTCTCTTAGATACACCATTATGCTGCGATGTATACGACAAAGTATATTGAGACAATATTCCATTGTCTCTTAGATAATCCAGAAACTCTTGACTCAAGTATTCACCACCTCGATCAAATCGAAGTATCTCAATACTTATACCAAGTTGTTTCTCTAATTTAATTCTGAATTCTTTGAACCTTTCAAAGGCTTCAAACTTGTGTTTCATCAAGAACACATACCCAAATCATGAGTGATCATCGATAAAGGTAATGAAGTACTTATAGCCTCCTAGAGCATGAGTTAACATAGGTCCGCATACATCAGTATGTATTAGACCAAGCAACTCTCCCACCGGTTCACCTTTTTCAGTAAAAGGTAACTTAGTCATCTTGCCTTTTAAGCATGATTTCTATGTATCAAATGAATCAAATTCAAACGATTCCATAATTCCACATCGGTGTAATTTGGACATGCATGTTTTTATTACATGGCCAAGACGACAATGCCACATCTAGGAGGCTAATTGATTATTTTTTCGAGCATGCTTGTTGCTCACTTCGATATTGAAAATGTCACTGGATACGTCTAATGTATATATACCATTGTGTAAAGTTTCAGTCCCTTAAAAAATGCCATTCAAAGTTATGTAACAACACTTGTTACTAAAAGTCAAATGGTACCCATTTCTATTTATGTTTGAAATTGAAATAATGTTTTTTATTAACGAAGGAACATAATAGCAATTATTCAGTTCTTAGACAAGTCTTGTAAGGAGCTTCAACAAATATGTTCCGATAGTGACTGCAACAACCTTTGCTCCATTGCCAACTTGCAAATTTGATTCTCCCTTGAGGAGTCTTCTTCTATTCCTTAGCCCCTGTATGTCATTACATATATATGAGTCACACCCAGTATCTAATACCCAAGTGTCTAAGAAAATAAAATGACAATCAATAATGAAGATACCTGAAGAGGATGGGGCATCAGATGCCTTCTTCTTCACGGACTCAAGATAAATCTAGCAGTTTCGTTGCAAATGACCCTCCTTGCCACAATGATGGCAAGTGCCCTTTTGAGCTGGTTCTGTCTTCTTCGCCCCCTTATGTTGTTCCTTTGATTTCCTTTTAGAACCTTTCTTTGAGGAATCAACTAACAATATATTTTCCTCATGCTTCACTAAAGGCTCCACAATCTTCAACATATTGAGGAGTTCAGAAATGGTGGATTCTATTTTGTTCATCCAGTAATCATATTTTATTCATCCAGTAATCACAAACTGTGAGTAACTCTTGGGAAAATAATGTAGAATTAAGTCAATACTTAATTCATGATCCATCACAAATCCGAGTGTAGCTAATCGCTCAATGAACCCATTCATCTTTAGCACAAATTGCACCACAAATGAACCTTCTTGCATCTTAGAGGTAAAGAGGAGCTTGGAGACTTCAAACCTTTCGGATCTCGCTTGCTCATCAAACAACTCATGAAGATGGAAGACTATGGTATTAGCATCCATATGCTCATGCTTCTTCTGAAGCTCGGGTACCATTGCGGCTAGCATGATGCAACTCGCCAATTCAGAATCAGTCACATGTTTTTGATAGGCCAACAATTGGTCTGGAGTTGCATCACCCTTAGGACAGGGGGGGAAGAGGCTCTTTGAGGATATAGACAAGATTTTCCACCTTGAGAACAATTCTCAAGTTTCTATGTTAGTCCGAGAAGTTCGACCTAGTCAATTTATTTGAATCCAAAATAGAGCGCAAGTTTATAGACGTCATGATCAAGTGATTAACCTAGAAATACAAATCGAGCACATATGAGAAAAGATGATTTAAAATGCATTAACATACATTTATAAATCCCATTCATTTTTTGAATTCAAAATCAATTAGGGATATCGTAGGTTCATCTCCGAATGGGCTGATATCCAACATAGATAAGAACAACCTTGGAGAGAGTCCAACAAGTCGTTCATAGCCATGATGGTAGGTATCGAATAAACCAATTACATATCATGTATATGTAATTATCACATTGTGCTATCAATAAATTGAATGTTCACACAAAAATAGGGTTGTTAACACATTAACAAGTATGCATCAAATGCATAGCACCCAACTTCACCTCCCTTCACATCGACCATGGAGAGAGTCCCACAAGCCGATGCTCGATCCACGTGAACACGACCTCAAATCTTGCGATGGGAACCATCGAGGAATCAAAGTGCACTCTCGTGCTCAACAGCCGCAAGTGCATGGATGTCGTCAAGTAATAAAAAGATTATCGATCCCATAGTACTGAGATTCAAGTACCGATTGATTTAGTGGACGTTATTGTTCGGAGTTCCATTCTAATGGTTGTGATGATGAGGGTTGTCAGTGGTCCTAACTCTAATATAGTGTAACATGGAGAAAGAGAAGGGTTGCTATGAGTCATTTGAGGGAATTCTAGGATTTTTGTTTCGCTTGCGTGTCGCAGAACACGCTATTAATTGGGTATTATTTAGACGTCTAACTATGATCTTGTGGAAGGGACATCATACACTTCCTCGATGAGCCTTCGCTTATATCAGGAACTACCTCGGCCATACCAGGTCAACCCTTGACTTTAGGATGGGATAGACAGTACGAGGATGTTGATTCAATCCCTATGATGAGTCAGAACGTGTCCCGTTTCCAACTCTATCACACCCTTCTATCCACGATTACAAAAGATGAGGTCAACCCCTAGGTTCCTCCTTAATTCTCCTAAATCTTTGATACGAGGGTTGTTACCCCTCGTATCGGCTATGCACAATAAATAAAAGACCAAAATAAATAGCTATTTATCTAAACAATCACCAATTACAAATATGATTTAAAGAATAGAAATATATTTGAAATAACATGTTCTACGCACACAAACTACTCCCTAATCCTAGAATAGGAGAATCTACTCCATAAATATGAGAAGAGAAATAGAAAGCATATTAGAATTCATAGAAACAATGTAAACTACACAAAGAACGTGAATTACAATGCACTTTGGCTCTCCTCTCCGACGTTGATGTGCATAACTTAATCCTCGAGTGGCCATCTTCCTCCCCGTTGCTAGTTCCTGAAGCTTTTTAGGGCGTCAGAGTGCTATCCCGACCATCATGCCTCCCTCCTAGGGTTTGAGGATAGCTTCCTTTATATAGACATCAGGCCGAATCTCCCCAAAACCTGGAAAATAACTAAATCACATCAAAATCATCCAGCGCCACACAATCGTGTGGATTCATGATGTGAGCAAAATATATAGGATTTTAGGAGTAGTTTTCGCTCACATCTCATTACATTTTATGTTAATTTCATGCATATGTCACTCTATTTTGCATGCATTTCCTATTTTCTAGTTCGGAGGTTTGCTCTTTATACTTTTGTGTGCAGGATGGCATTTCAGGGAAAAAGATGCACTTTCGGAGCAAAAGAAGGATATTTTTCAACTAAACATAGAATGGGACACGACAAGAGCATGTGGCTACACACGGCCGTGTCCAATGGGCGAGATCAGCCACCCCAGGGCCACACATGGCCTGGCCATGTGGAAACACACGGCCATGCGGCTGCCCGACAGATTGACACAACTAAGGCTTTTTCTGGATTTTGCAGTGGTTCGAGGTGATGTCTATATAAGGATGGCTCAGCCCAAACCCTCGGGGGGAGGCACGACGGATGGGACGGCACACCGAAGCCCTAAAAAGCTTCGGGGACTCGCAACGGGGAGGAAGAACACCGCCAGAGGTCCACATTTTGCACTTCAATGCCAGAGAAAAGGCCACGTAGGCATTGTAATTCCTTGTTCCCGCACTTTTTTGTTGATGTATTCGAACATGTACATGCCTTTTGATTCCTCTCTTATATATATGGAGTAGTTCCTTCAATTCTAAGATTAGGGAGTAGCTTGTGTGCGCATGACAAGTTGGTTCATGTTAAATTTTGTTTTTGAGTTTAAATTGGCAATTGGAAATTGTTTATACCCATATCTATGCGTGTTTGGTTTTCTACCTACTGTGCTTAGTCGATACAAGGGGTGACAGTCCTCGTATCTAAGATTTAGCAGATTTTATACAAGGAATCTAGGGGTAAACATGATCTCCTGTAACCATGGGTAGAAGGATGCGATGGAACCGAAAATGGTTCATCCTAGGGATTGATTTGGCATCCTCGTACCGTCTATCCCGTCATTGTAAGGCAGAGATAGCCCTCGGTAAATGCGGTGGTTCATCTGGAGAGTGTATGATGTCCCTTCCACAAAACCATAGCTAGACGTTTAGATAACGCCTAGTTAACAACATGTTTTGTGACACAAAAGCAAAATCGAAGTCCTAGAATCCCTTTTAAAGATCTCGGCATGCTCCTTTCTTCCTTCGTGTGACACCGTATTAGAGTTTAGTCCACCAACAACCCTCGCAATCGAAACCTTTTAAAGTTTAGTTCCGAACAATTTCAACCACTGAACATATCGGTATTCGAATCCCAGTCTCTGTGGGATCGATAATCTTTTATTACTTGACGACATCTGTGCACTTGCGGGCATTGAGCATGAGCACGCGCTTCGAGTCCTTGACGGCCTCCATCACAAGATTTGGGGATGCGTTCGCGTGCATCATGTTTTTGGCACTGTTGCTGGGGACTGATTCATTCGATATCGAATCGAGGAGTGGATAATTGGATCAGACCTAGGATAGATTTACATTTCTTGTTCTTTTTTTTATTTTATTTTAGTTTTGTTTATTCAGTTTCTCTTTCCTTTTTTTATAAGTCCCTACATATAACGATGCATGCTTTTACTCATGATTATGGTCAATTTAATGTTGTAAGTTTTGGTAACATTTATTGTGAGCATTGTGGTGAAACATGGCATACTATTAATAATTTTCCGGATATATTCGAACCTTCACAATTTGAACAAGAAAATGTCACCTACAATTACAACGCGTGGCCACAAGATGATTCCTATTTATATAGTTATGACCATGGCTACTTAAACCCTCAATATTGTTTGCTTAATCTCGACTGGAGCAAATGATGGAAGATTTCATTCAAATGCAACAAGCGGCGAACGCTAAATTCCGACGGCGGCATTCGCAGATAGAGACTCAATATTGTTTCCAAAATGAGAACAAGAGCTATGAGTCACCATGCAAATTTTATCTAGAACCAAGTCCCCACTTAGAAGCCCCGCTAAATAATTTTACTAGGGAATGCGAGGAGCATAGCCAACAATTTGCAAAGATTATGGAATGAGATCTAGCAAGAGAAGAAACCAAACGACTAGAAGGTGACTTTGATCACTGGATCACACCTAATAGGGTGGAGACTCACTTTGAGCGAATGGATGAGGAGGACGTAGATGACATAGAAAGTAAAGAAGGGCAATCCATTCAATCACCACTTGAAGAAGAACTTGAGGATTATTTAATTGATACTTTAATCGAGGAGTGCATTGCTTCAATTCAAACACCTTCTAACCTCAAGGATCTAGAAGAGCCTGCCTTAACCCTCACCAAAACTTTAGTTACCAATAACGAAGCCCATCTAGTGATTTGTGATGATAAAATTTCATTAGACCTAATATCATCTACTAATCAATCTTTTGGTGAGAATATTTGTGATGAGTTACATTATTTACAACATATGGATGAAATAGAATATGATGACCAAACTCCTGATGATTCTTTAAAGATAACCATGCTCACTCTCGAACCAAGGAAGGAAGCCAATAAATATCTTGCCCCTCCACGAGCAAGATTTAAGAGATATGGTGATAAGGGACCACAAGGGAGGATGCATAAGGTGAGCAAATATCTTGCTCCCCCACGAGCAAGATTCAAACACCTCAAATGAAACTTAGGAATAAGGTCAATCTAAAAGACCTTAAACAAAGTGCTTCTTGGGAGGCAACCCAAGTTTTGATTTTGTGTTTATTTCTTATTAGTTTATTGCATTCATTTGTTTTGAACTTTGATTTATATTCGTTTAACATGTTGCATTTGAATTAGGACTAGAAACGACTTGCTAGGTAGAAACATAAATCATTTTAAACCTACACGACTAAGCGTGTAAGGAGAATTCGGATCGTTGTGCACCATGAGAGAGAAACGGGGGGCATACGACCTAGCCGTGTGTTTTCACATGGCCTAGCCATGTGTTTTCACATGGTCGTGCCCCACATTCCAGCAGCACACATGGCATGGCCGTGTGTTTTCACATGGTCGTGTTGCGTAAGGGATAAAGGGGCGTCGCACCGTGCATTTTGCCCCTGTACATTACTCTTCCTCTAGTCCACACATGAATAAGAGCGCACCTAGTCCACATTGACATGAACCTGCACCAGCACCACCACCTTTTTCTACTTTTGAGCAGAATGTAGGTACATCTACCTATGATTTTTCAGAGTTCTGATCATGCCTCGTTGATATATATACTGAGTAGTAGACACAGAGGCAGCGATGGGATGAGCAGAGCGCCTACACTCAGGCAGAGTTCCAGGGCTTCTGGGAGCACATCCAGTGGGCTGAGGAGTTCTATCATGAGGCCCCCATATACTTCCAGGAGGAGGCTGCTCGTTGCCAGGATGAGACCCCCTAACGCCAGGAGATGCGGCATCACATGCATGCCCAGCATGCACAGTGGGCTAGGGAGGAGGAGCACCGAGAAGCCGCTGCATCCACCAGCTCCCAGATCGACCACATGTACATGTGGCATCAGCGGCTCAACAACAGGTTCTCCCAGGATCCCGAGATGCCGAGGCTCCCAAACTTTCCACCTCATCCACCATACTAGACATATATTTTAATTTAAGTCTGGGGGACCCCAAATTTTATTTTGTTTTGTTCCTAGCAGTAGTTTCTTTCTTGGTATTTTCATTTTTATTAGCATTCATTTATTCATGCATAGGTTGTTGAGTTTCTTGTAGTACTTAGTTTTTGTTATCTGTAAAGCTGCCTCAGTAGTATTTTTAAAAGTTATTTACATGAGTTATTCCCATAGGTAGCTTAACTTCATTTATCTCGTGGTATTTTATTTTATTTGCTTTAATGATTGTTCTAGACTTACACTGGTTAGTTTCTATTTTTGCACACACATGTCGAACATTCTAAAAGGGAGAGTCTAGTGCATACCTAGTTATGATTCATCTCAGTAGTCTAGTACTTTTGAATCCACAGGTGACCCTAAGACTAGAATTTTAGTTACTGGAGATGGTCGGATTGTGCAAGCCCATTCGGAAAAATCAAAATCCCGGTGAGCTAAAGAATAAAAGAGGGAAAGGAAAAGAAAAAAAAAAGAGAAAAAGAAATGAAAAATAAAACAAAGAAAAAAAAAGAGGGAGAAAAGATTATGAGGGATAAAAAAATAGTTATCGTGGGTGGAAATAGCTAGGTGCCCCTTTGAGATCGAGTTAGGTTACTGGGGAAACACCTACCAATTTCTCTCAATATCGAGCACGCCTTTGAGACTTTGTGCTAGATCTAAGGAACAACCCTCGCTTTGGGCATGTAAGTGCTTAAGAACTGGAGACCTTAGGAAAGCTATAGGATGACGACTTAACATACCATGGAACGAGTATCCCCTAAGAATGATTCGCTTAGCACGAGCACGAGGAGCTAACCTAGTGAATTTCTAGAACATATTTATTTTGCTTTGATTGAAAATACCACTTGATAAATTTAGTTAACATGCTAAGTATGGAACAATATCTTTTTAAAATTTCGTGGCACTGAGGTTTGCTTGAGGACAAGCAAAGATTTAAGTTTGGGGGAAGTGATGTGAGCAAAACATATAGGATTTTTGTCATGCCCCAAGAGTATGCTGAGCCGAAAATAATCGGATAGCATCTCCCCTGTACGTGATACAATTCCCTGAAATACATAAAGCCTTTTGGCCACAATCACATACACATATATATGAACCATACTAAACAATACATCCACAATAACACAAAAGTGTGCACCGGTGCGACTCTAACATACTAAACCAAAAACAACATACAAACCAAAAGCCAAATACAACACTGATTATACATGGCTATAAAAGAAAAACAACAGCGGAAACAGATATGTGGAAAACCCCAATTGTTCGGTGTGAGATGGGATCAGCTGGTGGAGCTCCGAACGTCCAAGGAAATCTTCTACCTGTTACTAGGCTACAGGAAACCCAGGGTCCGGGGTGGTGAGTATAAACTCAGGGGTAATATATAGAAAGTGCATGAACAACATATAGGGATATAAAGATCTACAAGTATACATGTGATGATCTACAGGTATACAGAATGAGTCCAATAGACATACAGTCCTATCAAAATCTAATAACAAGTAACCACAGTATAGTCATAGTCAATGCATATACTAAACTGATCAATTGAACATGAAGTAATGTACCAACGTACCTGACGGTCTGCAACACCATAAGCTATATCATCCTGAACAGATATACAATAACATAATCCATATAACATACAAAGTCAATCCCATATCCGACCAACACTCAGACATATGAACAGTATATAATCACATGTAATAACAACCCGGTCCATACCACACTATGACATGACACTAATCAAATGCATACAACAGTCTAGACCAACACATATATCATGCTCAACACACAGCAGTATATAATATTCAAATGACATGTATCATGATGTACAAACATATGCAGCAATCATAGCTCAATCAAATGCAGCATCTCACAAGCATATGTAAAACATATATCGAATACATGCATACATATATATCAACAATGTACATGCATGACCATGTCTGCGGACCCATCTAACCACGACCCCAGTATGGCGTGGGTGCCACGACATGACAACTATCCCGACTCCAGCCACCACCACTCTCAAGTGACCGAGTTGGGTAGTATGAAATAGTAGCTAGCCGCCATAGAGCTATATGCTACTCACATGGGGGTCCCTGCTGCTAGCTTCTCTGTCCCTACCCATGAGTAGACGAGCACCGCACCTATGACAACTGCACATCACACGACCACCATCTATAGTGGGTGAGTGCGCTAACTACCGCTCCACACAATGGCCAAGTGCGCATCTCCAGCTACCACCATCCATAGTGGCCGAGAACGACACGCACAACAATGCTCTGCACTCAACCCTGCTACCACTACCCCAAGTGGCCGGGGAGGCAGGATGACTAGAGATCCTCCCAACCACAAGGGAGACCTAATCGCCAGCATGCATGCAATGTAATGATGCATAGCTCCATACATGTATCCTCGCAACACTCCCTATCCCACGGGGAGTCCTGGTCAACCAAAAGTCAACTATGCAAGGACTACTAATCCACAAGACTCTCTCTATCGCACAAAGAGTCATAAACATCTGACAGTCAACCACGCTAAGACCTTTAGTCCGTAGCGGGATACGATCGACCATCCATATAACCATACGCAATCACACGATCCATAATGGATATATAATCACACTAGGACCTCTAGTCCATAGCCACGCACTGACAACCACACGCCTATCTATGCACAGACAACTAGATTCACCATAGATGCACCACTGATGTGTATGATATAACAATCGACTCCCTAATCTGATCCATCACCTAACCCTAACCACATGTACTTAATTGAACATCTATCAGCTAACACACAATAGGGTTTATAATTCATATCCGTGATAAATGAACGATGAACTAACAACAATATCTCAAAGATCAAGGCTAAGTACAAGCACATGATAAAATAAGAGTTGAGTCAAGGTAAAAGAATTATGTATAAATCCAAATTCATGCACAAAATTCAAATCAAAACTACCTGACTAGGGTAGATATTACCCACCTGCTATGTAATCCGTGCTATCCATCTCCATGTCCATGTATCTATCACAATCAAAGTCCTGTAACAATAGGATGCAGTTAAGTGCAATCACACATCTAATGATCGAATCAAATTCTATATCAATCTTATATCTCGATCAAACTCCTACACACACATAAATCACAATTATCACCCTTCTCCTATAATAAGTGTATCATCAAATTAACCCATATGCTAGTTAGATCCATATTAATGGTATTGAAGCATTACCATATGAAATAGAACACTTGGCTATCATCTAGGTAAGAAGCAAGCAATCACATATCCAAGCCCCCACCTAGCACAATGATAGCTGCACTAAATTGTTTGCAACCCTGATCAGCACAAATTAGGAAACTATGTCATGGATTGAAGATCATCGAAGAGAACTACAGCCTTACTAATTCAATTCAACAAGCAAACTCACCATATAATCTGCAACCACACCAATCTAAACAACATCCACCTATTTACATCCCCCACAACCGACATACCAAGCATCACCACATATTGCAGCCTCCAAATCACTGAAGTGACACCACTATAATGGTATTCTTCTTCCCTATTGCAACAACATCACCGCCAAACCAAGCTCGACTTCCAATCCAAAGCTTCTAATCTACAAACAGAAATCCAAAACACAATTCAATAGATTGCTAAATCCTCACAAACCTCACACAAAATCGAACCAGGAAACAACCGGCTGATACCTCCCATAATGCCTCTATTCTGATGTAGACACGATTGTCATCGAAATCCAAAATACCAGCTCATGATCAAAGTAATACGAAGACAAAACAAACCAATGAGAGTCCAATAATCGATCTGAGCTATATTCTGGTGATGACCTGAGCTCGAGCGACAACGAGACTGCACACAGGGAAGAGAAGAACCAACTGAATATCTCACCGGCGAGGCTGATGGCAGTTCTCCCTCTCGACAATGACGGTAGCTCAAGCTCGCGACGACATTGGTGGCAAATCTAACTCACTTAGGTCAATGGTCGATGGTCTTCCGCTCGAGGCAACCTTCGGCGAACTGGTGGTGGCTACGAGGCCATTGCTTGCGACGAAGAAGGCGACAATCAGGAAAAGGCATCGGGGCGGAGAAAGAATCGGTGACGATCGACTGTAGAAATCACGAGAAGAAATTAGGGAAAGAATTGATCGGGATCAGGAGAAATGAGGAGGAAAAAATCATAGCTTAGAAATCGGGATTTAAGGGTTGGTTTGGTAGATCTAGCTCAGGCTTGACTTAAAGCTAACCTAGGTTATGTCCGAGTTAACTCAAGTCACCCAACTCTCCATTTAAGCTTAAATCTATCTCGTATGGACTCCTTTTGAATCCGAAAAAAATTTTGTGAACTCCTGAGAAATTATATAAGACAATTTATCCATTAACAAGGTTTTTTTTCGTATCTTACAGTTTTAGGAGTAGTTTTTGCTCACATCTCATTACATTTTATGTTAATTTCATGCATATGTCACCCTATTTTGCATGCATTTCCTATTTTTCTGGTTCCGATGTCTGCTCTTTGTACTTTTGTGTGCAGGATAGAATTTCGGGGAAAAAGGCGCACTTTCGGGGCAAAAGAAGGACATTTTGCAGTTAGATGCAGAAAGGGACACGACCAGGGCATGTGGCTACACACAGTCGTGTCGAATGGGTGAGATCAGCCACCCCAGGGCCACACACGGCCTAACCATGTGGAAACACACGGCCGTGTGGCGGTCCGACAGATTGACACGACTAGGACTTTTTCTAGATTTTACAGCGGTCCGAGGTGATGTCTATATAAGGATGGCTCTGCCCAAACCCTCGAGGGGAGGCACGACGGCTAGGACGGCACATCGAAGCCCTAAAAAGCTTCAGGGACTCGCAATGGTGAAGAAGAACACCACCGGAGATCCATGTTATGCACTTCAATGCCAGAGAGAAGACCACGTAGACATTGTAATTCCTTGTTCCTGCACTTTATTTCTGATGTATTCGAACATGTACATGCCTTGTGATTCCTCTCTTATATATATGGAGTAGTTCCTTCGATTCTAGGATTAGGGAGTAGCTTATGTGCGCATGACATATTGGTTCAAGTTAAATTCTATTTTTGAGTTTAAATTGGCAATTGGAAATTGTTTATACCCATATCTATGCGTGTTTCATTTTCTACCTATTGTGCTTAGGTGATACGCGGGGTGACAAATCTCGTATCTAAGATTTAGGAGATTTTATACAAGGAACCTAGGGGTAAACCTGATCTCCTGCAACCGTGGGTAGAAGGATGCGATGGAACCGAAAATGGTTCATCGTAGGGATGGATTTGGCATCCTCGTACCGTCTATCCCGTCCTTGTAAGGTAGAGATAGCTCTCAGTAGATGCGGTGACTCATCGGGAGAGTGTATGATGTCCCTTCCACAAAACCATAGCTAGATGTTTAGACAATGCCTAGTTGACAGCATGTTTTGCGACACACAAGTGAAACCGAAGTCCTAGAAACCCTTTCAAATTTCTCGGTAGGCTCCTTTCTTCCTCCGTGTGACACTGTATTGTTGGTGCAACAATGCCCCAAGCATTTATATTTTGATGTTTGGATAATCATCTAAGTTAGGCAAAGTTTTGTGGTCTAATTGTAAACATGTTTAAGTGACAGGAAAATCCAAGTATGAAGACTTGGTAAAAGACAAGTCCAAGTGTGATCTTGGCAAAGGAAAGACCAAAGGAAAGTCTTGGCGGCATAAGTCCAAGCATGTAGTCTTGGCGGCGTAAAGTCCAAGCGTACTTTGGCAAAGAAGAAAACCAAAGCATGACGAAACCGAAGGAAGCTTTTGAAGGCAAGCGCATGGATGGAGTCGTGGACTCAAAGAAATCCTGGAGGCGCAAGGCTGATGGAGAAGCTAGAAGGTTAAGTCTAGGTTTAGGTTATGTTTTCAAGTATGAATTAGTCATACTTGGGATGTGCCAGTCGACTGGAACATGGTGTCGGTCGAACTGGCCCTTCTGATCGATGAGGTTGGAAGATTGTTAGCGGATCGGTGGGGGTTATCCGATCGAACCGGTGAGAGTCGACTCGAGACCGATCACGGATAGCCGATCGCCGCATGATCGCCACGTATGGCGTGGCGCGGTCGGCTAGCGATATCGATCGAATCGCCATCGTTGGCGGTCGGCGATCGATAATCTTCCGTTGCGATGGCGCCGCAAATCCATGAATCCGCTGTTCGTAAGCCGTTAGAATCGGCGTGATCGTGATGTAAGTCATCGGTCGATAGACCTCAACGGGAAAAGAGACTCTTTCCTATAAAAAGAGCCCAAGGGGAGCAAGAAGGGGCTAATGCTTATATTTTGATCATTCTTCTAAGCTCCCACAAGTTTTCCAAGCTTTCTAAGTTTATTAATCTCCCTCCTCCTCTCAAATCTTCATTGTCATCTTTTGTAAGAAGAGGAGGTCTTTGTAAAGAGAAAGCTTCTTAGTGAAATTGCTTGGATTGATCCACCTTAAGGATCGCCGTGGAGTAGGAGCGTTATCTCCGAACCACGTAAAGGCCTTGTTAGCATTGTTTTTGTGTTTTTACATATATTATTTGTGCTTGCTTCCGCTAATCATTTTTGTAGAAATCGAAAAGCGCTATTCACCCCCCTCTAGCTTTCAAACGATCACCAACAAGTGGTATCAGAGCCCGAATCGCATCGGAAGATCTAACCATCAACCGGAGCATGGCATTTCAAGAGGGATATAGCACGGCAAGGCCTCCGTTTTTTGACGGCAACGACTTCGGCTATTAGAAAGGTAGGATTGAATACTATCTCATGAATGACATAGAAAATTGGTTTAGTATTGTAGATGGATTCGAAAAGCCGGTCGACGAATTCGGAGCACCACTACCGACAAAGGATTGGACAAGAGAGATGGCCAAGAAAGCACAAGCAAATGCAAAAGCAATGACCACACTTCAATGTGGTCTATCCAAGGAGCAACTTTCTAAGGTCGAGCTATTCAATTCTGCAAAAGAGCTTTGGGAGAAGCTCATCGAACTCAATGAAGGATCCAAAGAGACAAGAAGGGCCAAGAGGGACCTTTTGATTGGCCAACTCCAAAGCTTCACTATGAAGACAAACGAAACCGTGAGCCAAATGCACGGGCGCTTCAAGGAAGAAGTCAATGGACTACACGTTATAGGTGAAAAGGTCGACAACCGAGACCTTGTGAGGTATGTACTACAAGCCTTTCCTAGGACCACCTTATGGGCCTCAATGGTGGATGCCTATAAGGTGTCTAGGGATCTTTCATTAGTTAAATTAGATGAGTTATTTTGTGAATTTCAATTGCATGAACAAGCTAACACTTCATCCAAAGAGAAGGGTATAGCTCTTTTTGTAGGAAAGAAGGAGAAGAAGAAAAAGGAAAAGAAGGAGGTGTCTTCCTCATCCGAATCCGAGGAGGACTCATCAAGTAGTGAGGATGAGTTGTCGGCAAGTGAGGTAGCACACTACGTCAAGAAATTTGGTGGGAAGTCAAGGAGGCTCACCAAGAAAGATGTGAAGAGGATGTTTCAATCCTCAAGAGGTAAATCTTCTAACAATTCAAATTCTATTTCTAACGTGACGTATTTTGGTTGCAACAAGAAAGGGTACATAAAGCCAAATTGCCCGGAACTAAAGAAAAAGGAGGAGAAGGATAAGAAGAAGAAGGAAAAGAAGGAAAAGAAGAAGAAGGAGGCGATGATGGCACAAACGTGGGATACTCTAAGTATGGAGGAATCTTCCGACGATGAAGAAGTTTGCCATACAACCCGGAACTTAGCCCTCATGGCATTGGAAGAAACCGGAAGCTCAAGCGAGGAGTCTTCTTCCTCTTCAAGCGATGAATCATCATCAAGTGATGATGATGAGGTAAATGACACACCCAAAGTAGATTTACTATATAAGACTATTGCATGCTTACAAAATGCTTTAAATAGATCAAAAACTAGGATTAAGAATCTAAAATTAGAGATCAAATCATTTAAGAATATAGATGCATCATGTGATAAACCATCTAGTGATGATGATTGTACTCTTACGGATGAAAATGATGAGTTAAGAAAAGAAATAAATAAATTAAGAACATGCCTAGAAAAGTTCACTAATGGTTCTAAATATCTAGATATGATTATTAAGGACCAAAGGGCAATTTACAATAAGGTCGATTTAGGATATAGACCTAAGGAGAAAGAGGTAGCATTTGCATCCCTAGTTAGTAGAAAATCCATGATTAAAATCAAGGGGAGAAAAGCATGGGTACCTAAAAAATTTATAATTGATGCTAGTGGTCCTAAGATTTGGGTACCTAAGGATTGTGTTTTTCATGTGATATAGGTAGAAGAACCAAGCTTATGGATAGTTGATAGTGGGTGCTCAAAGCATATGACCGGGGATGAGAGAAAATTCTCCACTATCAACCATACTAGCAAAGGAAAAGTGTCATTTGGTAATAGCGGTAAACTTAAAATTCTAGGAAAGGGCACCATTGAGGTATCTCCCAATCTAGGTATCTCCCAATCTTGCTATTCATAAAGTTCTATTAGTTAAAGATATGAAATTTAACTTACTTAGTGTAAGCCAATTATGTGATGCAAATTTTGATGTTAAATTTGATTCCTCAAAATGCTTTATAAGACACAAAACTATAAATGATTGCATGTTAGTAGGCTTTAGAAAATCAAATATATATTATGTTGATTTATCTTATGCTACTAATCCTTCCACTAAGTGTCTTATTGCAAAAGAGGAAGAAAGTTGGCTTTGGCATAGGAGACTAGGTCACATAAACATGAAGAATATAGCCAAAATAGCAAAATTGAAGCTAGTCAAAGGATTGCCTAGAGTCAAATATCTCAAGGACAAGATGTGTGATGCTTGTCAAGAAGGGAAACAATCAAAAACATCACACAAAGGTAAAAATTTACTTAGTACAGCTTTACCATTAGAATTACTACATATGGATTTATTTGATTGCCATAGTACCCCATCTATAATTGGTAGTAAATATTGCTTGGTAATAGTAGATGATTTCTCTAGGTTTACTTGGGTGTTTTTCTTGAAAAATAAGGATGAAACCTTAGAAATAATCATAGGATTTAGCAAAAGAGTAGAAAATGAAAGAAAACTCAAAATCAATCGGATCCGTAGTGATCATGGTGGAGAGTTTGAGAATTCTAACTTTTCAACTTTTTGCTTAGAACAAGGGTACAAGCATGAATTTTCTTGTCCTAGAACACCCCAACAAAATGGGGTTGTGGAAAGAAAAAAATCGTGCCCTACAAGAAGCGGCTAGGACAATGCTTAATGCATATTCCCTACCTAGCTACTTGTGGGCGGAAGCGGTTAATACCGCTTGCTATATCCAAAATAGGGTATTGATTCATAGGTTTTTAGGAAAAACTCCATTTGAATTGTGGAATGGTACAATTCCAACAATTCATTATTTTAAGGTCTTTGGATGTAAAGTCTATATCTTAAATACCAAAGACAACCTAAGTAAGTTTGAGTCCAAAGCGGATGAGGGAATCCTAGTTGGTTACTCATCCACTAGTGTAGGATATAGAGTTTACAATAAAAGGACTCAAAAGATTGAAGAATCTTCAAATGTTCAATTTGATGAAAATTCAAGTACATACCCTAGAAAATCCGCTATTGATGATGACATAAATAATGAAAATCAAGAAATTACCAAACAATTTCAAGATTTAAACTTAGGAGGTATTAATCAAGGGGGAGGATTGGATCAAGGGGGAGTAAGGGATGACTCCGATGATGAACATAGGATTGAAGTTAATCATGATCAAACTCAACTTGATACACCTCCTAGAACCATAAGAGTTCATCAAAGTCACCCATTAGATCAAATTGTGGGTGAATTATCTCAAGGAGTTAGGACTAGGTCATTCCATAGGGACCCCACTAGTCATATAGCTCTAATTTCTCAAATTGAGCCCAAAAACATTAAAGATGCATTACTTGATCCAGATTGGATCTTAGCAATGCAAGATGAATTGGCTCAATTTGATAGGAGTCAAGTGTGGGAGTTAGTTCCTAAACCAAGTGAAAACACTATTATTACTACAAGATGGGTCTTTAGGAACAAACTAGATGACCAAGGGAATATCACTAGAAATAAAGCACGATTAGTTGCAAGGGGTTTTAATCAAGTTGAAGGACTTGATTATGATGAAACATATGCCCCGGTTGCTAGATTAGAGTCCATTAGAATACTTTTAGCATATGCCTCCTATATGGGTTTCAAACTCCATCAAATGGATGTCAAATCGGCATTCCTAAATGGGTTTATTAAGGAAGAGGTGTATGTAGAACAACCTCCCGGGTTTGAAAATATGGACTACCCAAACCATGTATACAAGCTTAGGAAAGCCTTATATGGTTTGAAACAAGCTCCCTGGGCTTGGTATGAAAGATTGTCAACTTTCCTAATCTCTAAGGATTTTAAAAGGGGTAGTATAGATCAAACTCTCTTTATAAAGTCAACATCTAAGGACATCTTTGTAGCCCAAGTGTATGTTGATGACATTATCTTTGGGTCAAAAAATGATGAGCTTCTTCAAGACTTTATTCAAAATATGGAAAAAAAGTTTGAGATGAGTCTAGTTAGAGAATTAAATTTCTTCCTAGGTTTGCAAGTTAAACAAACTAGTGAAGGAATTTACATTTATCAAACCAAATATGCTAAGGAAATGATTAAAAAATTTGGTTTAGAAAATGCTAAGGTAGTGTCAACTCCAATGGCAACCAATACCAAAATAGATAGTGATAGTGAAGGAAAACAAATAGATCTTACACTTTATAGGAGCTTGATTGGTAGCCTCTTGTATTTAACCGCTAGTAGACCCGACATATTATTTGTGGTTGGTTTGTGTGCTAGGTATCAATCATGTACTAAGGAATCTCATTTAGTTGCCGTTAAAAGAATTTTAAGATATGTTAAAGGCACACTAAATGTAGGTCTATGGTACCCTAGGACTAGGTCCTTTGATTTTGTTGGGTACACCGATTCCGATTATGCCGATTGCAAATTGGATCGGAAGAGTACTAGTGGTGGATGTCAATTCCTTGGGTCCTACCTAGTGAGTTGGAGTAGTAGGAAGCAACCTTGTGTTGCTTTATCCACCACTGAGGCCGAATATGTGGCTATGGGTGGTTGTGTAACTCAATTATTATGGATGAAACATACCTTAGAAGATTATGAGCTATCTTACTCCAACATGAAAGTATTTTGTGATAATGTGAGCACCATTAATTTGACCAAGAATCAAGTGCATCACTCTAGGACCAAGCACATTGAAGTGAAACATCACTTCATTAGAAACCATGTGTCTAAGGGGGACATTGAGCTTAATTACATTGAATCTAAGTCCAACCTAGCCGACATCTTTACCAAGCCTCTCCTCGAAATATAATTTTCATCACTTAGGAGAGAACTTGGAATGTGCTTTGTAGAATAGAAATGTAGGTTTGCATGATCCTATAGAAATACTAGGATTTATACCTTTAACCATCTCACAAAATACTAAGGAAACCATGATTTTTGTAGTGAGCCACCTAGACAACATGTGAGATGTTAGGAAGATGCACTTGGATCATCATGCTTGTTATAATGCATTACTATGAACCAAAGTGTCATCTAGAGACATTAATCCTTCTTTGGACCAATCATTGGGAAGGTCTATGTACGATTAATGTGCATATAGCTCCAAGAATATGATTGGAAATATCAAATAAAATAAAATTTAAACTATGTCTATCAAATCTTGAGAAACAATTTCCTATTGATAAGCCAAAGTGATACAAAGTTTTGCAAAAATATCATAACTTTTGCAAAATCTCAAGATTGTGTCAATATCAAAATCTAGAGGTGATATAATTTTAAAATAATTTTTCCTTGATAGGAAATGTTCTAAAAATATTACCCACAAAATTTCGTGATTTTTTGATCTTTATTGAATTAATTATGAATTCCGATATGACGATATCGAACCGCTTCGTTATCGCTCGATCGCCATTTATGGCGATCAACGTAATCGCTCATATGCGATCGTCATTCGACCGATGTATATCGATTCGACCGCATTTATGGCGGCTGATCGACGATACAGAATCATTCAGATGATGTATCGCGGCGTTCGACCGATCCTTCATTCGATTGCCGACTAATGGCATTAATGATCGATGTCGATTTTTTAGGGCTTTCCACCGCTTTGACTCGCCAAACCATCTCGATTTTCTCCTCTTCCTCTTCCGACGAACCTCCACCGTCGCTTAGCCGCTTTCTTCCTCTGTTTTCACCGACCGGTGCTCCCGTTTGGAGTGCTCTCCAACTCGAGGACCTTCTCTTGTCACTCCGTTCGTGCTCTAGTTTCCAGTCACTCATCTAGGGTTCCGTGGTCCGGCACTGTTCTTTGTTCACCATGCCACCTAGGTATATTTTCATTCCTGATCAATGTTTGTTTATTCCTATGATTGTATTTCACTAACCACTGCTCTTTGTTGTCTCTGTCCATGCATCATCAACCTACATTGTGCGTATTTTTCTTGTGTTGTCTTTTCACACATTTAGAATTAAGCACTTTGCCACTAAGCGTACTCGGGCACCTCCGACCAACGAGGGCCCGTCAAACCCTCGACCCCCTGTCGATCCTCGATTTCCAAACTCCGCACTTGAAAGTGCTTTCAATAAAAACAAATTCCAACTTATTCCTCCTAGATCAATGGATCCAAATTTTCTTAAAGACTACTATTTTGACATTTTTCAAATCATTCAACATTACAAACTTTAGTCTTTAGTCTTTTGTGAACATCATGTTAATATCACTCTTCTCTCTGAATTTTTCAACAACCTACGACCGGCTGGAGATGGGAGATACCGGACTCGCGTTGCTCAGCGTGATCTGGATTTTAGTCCTCAGATCTGGACTGATTTTCTCGGTTGTCTCTCTTCCGAGAATGATTTCATCTTATATCCATCTTGGAGTGAACCTCTTCCACCTCCTTTTGAGGAGATTTCTTTGGATTCCCTTCACACTACTTTCTATCATTCTCCTCGACCTTTGAACACTAATCTATTTCAATCACAAGAACTTTCTGCCTCTGACAATGTCCTTTATAAGGTCATTGCTCATTGTCTTCTCCCTATAGTTACTCGTGGTTTGGCTTTTGTTCACCCTCCACACTTACTTCTCATGCATCTCTTTCGTTCATACTTAGACATCAATATTGGCCACAATACCTTCCATTGCATCGCTCATTTCATAAGGCCAAACAATGGGAAGGTTCATATTCCTTTTGGAAATGTCCTTACTCAATGGCTCAGCTCCGTAGGCATTGATGTCAATATAGGAGTCATTAAAGTCATGAATAGAAAATATGATCAGATGACTCGACGGAGTTTCTCCTTGGCGGGCCTGAAAGCCGACAGAGGATCCATTTTCTGGGACCCAGCACGACGGCTAGCAAGTGGTGCTTCGGCACCAGAGGATGCAGCTGCAGAAGGAGTTGTAGAAGGAGTTGCTGAAGGTGTTGGCCGAGGGGCGATATGCGGGGAGACCGCCGCACGCGATAGCATCGCTATGCCGCATCCATCCTTCGGTCTGCTTCGATACTTTGCTGAGCGTAGACACACGCTTTGAGGAGCTGCGCTTAGAGCATCAAGAGCTTCGCCGAGAGCATCAGGAGCTACTCTCCCTTGTGAGAGGGGTGCATCTGCAACAGCAGGACATCTTAGCAATTCTCCGACCTGCTGCACCTGGACACCCACCTCACGATGGATCGTCCTCTGCACCGATGGATGCTGAGGACGACGATCATTAGCTCGCTTGTTTTTTTATTTTTCTTTTTGGCCGTATGTACGACATAAACTCCTACTTGTGTCATAACTTTTGATTAATGAAATGAAATTGTGTCCTTGTTTTAATTCATTTCTATTCGTGTTTACAACTTGTTATTTGTCAAGTTTAGAAGTTGAGCATATAGTACGAAGTTATGAATACTTATACGATACAATTACAATTTTTGTGTCATAATTTTGTTATTTTGAATATCGTATCAATCCATTAATCTGATGAGCATATTTTTTGTCTAATATTTTTCATATGTTATATTAGTCGAATAAAATGTGTATGAAGAGTTTCGTGATTTTTGGACACCCACGGAATTTTCTACGCATTTTCAAACCTTGACTGAAAAATTCGATTTTCAGTTTTGTTCGATATCACGATCATTGTTATGGCGATCGACTAAGGCTCGATTGACTGATGCCTATTCCAGTCGAACTGGTGACACTGTTTTGGAATAGAAAATGATTTTTCGTCGGTTAAAAGGTTCAATTTTGGACATTATATGATTTCCACAGTATATACATGATAACTTGTATGGAAAGGCGGATTTTCTTGGTGCACTGGTTTAGGGGGAGCTACATCCCCAATTTCTATAATTGTTGGTGCAAGGCTAGGACATATTTGCTTATTCTATTGCCTTGCTTCACATATTATTTCCCCATCATGAAACATGTCTTGGATTTACGGGGAGCTTCATATCAATTTTATACCTTTGTTAAAGATATGTCAATTCTTCCTGCACTTATTGGATAAACTCTTCTCTTTTTGTTGTATGTCAAAGGGGGAGAAGGGATATTTAAGTTAGAATTCATATTGAAATATGTTTATATGTATATAAGAAGACCTAACTTAAATGATTGCCAAACATCAAAAATGGGGAGATTGTTGGTGCAACAATGCCCCAAGCATTTATATTTTGATGTTTGGATAATCATCTAAGTTAGGCAAAGTTTTGTGATCTAATTGTAAACATGTTTAAGTGACAGGAAAATCCAAGTATGAAGACTTGGTAAAAGACAAGTCCAAGTGTGATCTTGGCAAAGGAAAGACCAAAGGAAAGTCTTGGCGGCATAAGTCCAAGCATGTAGTCTTGGCGGCGTAAAGTCCAAGCGTACTTTGGCAAAGAAGAAAACCAAAGCATGACGAAACCGAAGGAAGCTTTTGAAGGCAAGCGCATGGATGGAGTCGTGGACTCAAAGAAATCCTGGAGGCGCAAGGCTGATGGAGAAGCTAGAAGGTTAAGTCTAGGCTTAGGTTATGTTTTCAAGTATGAATTAGTCATACTTGGGATGTGCCAGTCGACTGGAACATGGTGTCGGTCGAACTGGCCCTTAAAATGCAAAGCACAGAGGTTGGAAAAATTAGCGATCGGGGGTTATCCTACGAATCGGGTGAGAGTCGACTGACCCAACGCCGGATACAAGATGGCCGCGCTGACTACCACAAATGTAATGGCCCGTAGTCGATCGCCCGGGCTACGAGCAAGATTACCAAATCGCCATATCGCTGGGCCGATCGATAATCTTCCGCTGATGACGACGCGCAAATCTCGCGAATCCGCTCGCTGTCGTTAGAATCGCGGTGATCGACTGATGTAAGTCATCAGTCGACTGATAGACCTCCAATGGGAAAAAGAGGCTCTTTCCTATAAAAAGAGCCCAAGGGGAGCAAGAAGGGGCTAATGCTTATATTCTGATCATTCTTCTAAGCTCCCACAAGTTTTCCAAGCTTTCTAAGTGTATTAATCTCCCTCCTCCTCTCAAATCTTCATTGTCATCTTTTGTAAGAAGAGGAGGTCTTTGTAAAGAGAAAGCTTCTTAGTGAAATTGCTTGGATTGATCCACCTTAAGGATCGCTGTGGAGTAGGAGCGTTATCTCCGAACCACGTAAAGGCCTTGTTAGCATTGTTTTTGTGTTTTTACATATATTATTTGTGCTTGCTTCCGCTAATCATTTTTGTAGAAACCGAAAAGCGCTATTCACCCCCCCTCTAGCTTTCAAACGATCACCAACATGTATTAGAGTTTAGTCCACCGACAACCCTCGCAATCGAACCCTTTTAGAGTTTACTTCCGAACAATTTCAACTACTGAACATATCAGTATTCGAATTTCAGTACCTGTCGGATCGATAATCTTTTATTACTTGATGATATCCGTGCACTTGCAGGCATTGAGCATGAGTGTGTGCTTCGAGTCATCGACGACCTCCTTCGTGAGATTTTGGGATGCATTCGCGTGCATCAATTCACATGGGTAGGCTGTGTGTGGCTCTGTGGTGCAAGTCGTGTGGATTCACAGGGTCAAGGTGTGTGTCCTTCTATTCTAGCTGTCAAATATCTTCTTTTCACTCCTAAAGTGTGTCATTTTCCCCATAGAATGTTATCCTGCACCCAAGAGTACAAAGAGCAGATCTCCAAACCAGAAAATAGGAAATGTATGCAAAATAAAGTGAAATATGCAAGAATCAAATATAAAATGCAACGGAATGTGAGTGAAAACTACTCCTAAAACCGTATATGTTTTGCTCACATCAATTCCCCCAGATGTAAGTCTTTGCTTGTCCTCAAGGAAACCTCAGTGCCATAAAATTTTTAAAGAAAGACATTGTCTCATACTTAGCATGTTAACTTGATTTATCAAGTGGTATTTTCAATCAAAGCAAAAAAGATATGTTCTAAAAATTCACTAAGTTAGCTTCTCGTGTACGTGCTAAGCGAATCTTTGTAAGGTATACTCATTGCATGGTAAGTTAAGTCATCATCCTATAGCTTTCCTAAGGTCTCCGACTCTTAGGCACTTACCTACCCAAAGCGATGGCCGTTCTCTAGATCTAGCGCAAAGTCACAAAGGCATGCTCGATATTGAGAGAAATTGGTAGGTGTTTCCCCAGTAACCTAACTCAGTCTCAAAGGGGCACCTAACCATTTCCACCCATGACAACTATTTTTTTTTTTGGATTTTGATTTTTCCAAATGGACTTCCACAATCCGAGCATCTCCAATAACTAAAATGCTAAATCTAGAGTCACCTATGGATTCCAAAGTGCTAGACTACTAAGATGAATCATAACTAGGTACGTACTAGATTTTCCCTATTAAAATGTTCATCATGTGTAGGTGTAAAAAGAAAAGCTAAGTAATGTAAGCCTAGAACATTCATTAGACCAAATAAAATAAAATACCATGAGGTAAATGAAGCTAAGCTACCCATGGAAAAACTTGTTAGTAATATATGAGAGATGTCCTAAGGCAATCGCCTTATGTATGAACCATTTATATGATAAATGAAGATTCACTATTTGAGTATACATGTTTTATGTATTTGATTGGATCTTAAACTCATTTACTGAATGTCCACGATACGATTCACAGCATGAGAGAATTTGTGATTGGATCACAACTAGTGAGTATCTCTACATGTGTAGTTGTGATGTATCGGAATTATCCCTAGTCGATGAATTGATGGATTTGGACACCATCAATTCTGTCGAGACTAGCACGAGGTATACTCCTTGGTGTATCCAAGCAGCTGATTCTCACCGGGCCGAGACATAGTGATGTCCGGAGTTAATCGTGGATGCTAGTTATGGTAACTAGTTCATTGGAGTGACCAGCCGTAAGACTTCATATGGTTCTCTGCATATATAGATATGTCAATGAAGTTCTTACTGTGTCTTAAGTGCGATGTTCCTTTGACTTGCGGTATTCAAGTCATCTTGATCATGGAGACTTATGCTTTGACATCTTAAGCAAACATCTCCGAGGAGATGTGGACCCGGGATGATTGTGTATAAGTCGAAGTGATCGAAGGTGTTTGAATAGCCTATAAAGGATTCACCACTCCTTGTGAGGAGATGTATACCCATGGCCTCTCGTCGGATTGTTACTAAAGTCTTTGGCCAAAGCATTACATGTTTAGAGTAAAGTACTCTTCGATACATATGGAGTAACTAGAATCCGTAGGACGAGGAAATGATACTTGGGCTAGGTGTGACGTAGTCAGCCTAGTGGGGACTGACACAATAGACCATGTCCTGAACCAAGTGGGTATAAGATGAGTGAAGGGAATGGGGCACGATTCATTCGAGCTACTGAAGGGTTTCAGAAATAGTTCTGGATCAACCGTTGATCTTTTCGATTAATTGGGGATCATGATGTACTACTAGGTGCCACTCATGATCGTTCTATAATTAATGGTTAATTATAGACGGCCAACATAAATCGAGAACCTATTTGGTCACACGCACAACGAGTGTAATCCAAAGGATTTAAAACGAGCTTGAGAATGGGATTCTCAGACCGAGAGAAACTATGTTTGGTTGGACCAAACATAAAGCGAGCATGAAATTGTTTCAGTCGCAATGGAAGCATGGATGGGCCGTGTCTTATGAAGACATAATGGATGGACCAAAATGGTTTGGTTCTAATCCAATGGATGAGAATAAACCAAAGGGTTTGGTTTATATTAAACGAATGAACCAAAGGTTGGTTCGGTTCGTTTTAACTTAAAATAAACCATCATGGTTTGGTTTATTTTAACTTATCTTAATGGAGCGGGTTAACGGGCTTTATGGATATGATCCATTAACCATTAAGAGAATTAGTTCTCTATAAAATAGGGCTTAAACCCTAATCCAAAACCCTAATCTATTTTGGCCGCCCAACCTAGTTGCCGCCCACCCCTTGTTGGTGATTTCGGCGCCCAACTACAAGCTGCCGCCGCCCAGCTTTGTGCCGCCGTCCAAGACCCTTGCCGGCATCCAAGCTCCAGCCGGTGAACCTCCGGCGACCCTCCGGTGATCTCCTATAGGTTCGGCATCAAGGTGAGCTTTTTCTCTCCTTGTTTTGGCCGGCGCCTACTCCTCCACCAAGCTGTCCAGTTTTCTGGACAGCTTCTCCTCCTCTCGTCGGAGCGTCGTTTGGACGACGGTTAGTGCTCCGACAGCGGCTAACTTATCGGGGATTTGATCTCCGGTAATCCTCTGAGGTGGAGGACGAAGGATTCGTCAAACGGTTGACGAATACCTCTCCGGAGAAGCGAGTTTTGAGAACTCGTTTTAGGATCCGAATTTGGATTCGGATCGTGATCATCTCTCGATCACGTCGTCTTCAACACGAGGCTAGTAACCCGTACGAAGACGAAGCTCGTGACTTAGCGAAGTCATCCCGAGGAGCTCGGCGTGGATACGGATAGAGACGATTCGTACGAGGATCGTTCCGGTTGATGCCGTTCCCGCTACACGTCATACGGAAGGTATAACGTAGTTTAATTTCCTTTTATTGCAAATTTTACTTTACGGTTATGTCTACACTTGTTGTAATAGCATGCGTGTGTTGTGTGTGTTGTAATAAATATAGATTTATTATTTTTAATTGCTTCCGCTGTGCTCATGTTTACGAAACATGATCGAACACACACACGCCGCGGTGCCGAAAACCCAACAATGGTATCAGAGCCCAGGTTGTGTTTCGACATAATCGTAAAATGGTTTTGCGATAGTCATAATGTATTTCTGGAAATTTTCTAATTTTGGAAATTTAGAAGTATTTATAGAAATTTTTCAATTTTGGAAAGTCTAGAAGTATTTATGGAAATCTTCCACTTTTGGAAAGTTGGAAGTATTTATGGAAATTGATATTTTCCATAAATAAAATATTTGATTAGATTCTGGAAATTTATTTCCTAATTTAAACATGATTTGATTTGGGAAATCAATTCTTAAAATATTTTTATTTCCATAAGTAGTTTTAATGATTTAGGAAATTGGTTTCCTAAATAGATTTTCCTTAATCAAATAATTCCATGAATAAAATATGTGATTAGATTTGGAAATTTGTTTCCTAATTTAATTATGATTTGATTTGGAGAATCAAATCTTAAACATATTTTATTTCCATAAATAGTTATGACATATAAGGAAATTATATACATGACATAATTGTATGCCATGTAATTGCATTAGATGCATAACATTATGCCATGCATGTCGTGACATGTAGATGTATGCCATGTATGTCATGCCATGTAGATAATAGTTATTTGCATGCAAAGAGGATGAGACATAAAACCCTAACTCAATATTAAAGCCTACACCTTCCATTAATATGGTTAGAACCAGAGTTCTATTTCTTGTTTGGGTTGTTGGACTCACTCCAAGCCCTACTCGAACACGAACATGTTCAAATCATTGGAATAGTTTAACTCTAATATGGTAAGAGTCAGAGGTCAATCGTTAGTTTGGGTTGTTGGACTCACTCCAAGCCTAGCTAATTGGTTGAATGCGCTCTAACCATATTAAAACTATTTCGCGATTAATGGGTCGGCTTTAACTTGGAGCATCGATTTGTTGGACTCACTCCAAGGTCGATGTGAAGAGAGGTGAAGTTGGGTGCTATGCATATGATGCATACTTGTTAATGTGTTAACAACCCAATGTATGTGTAAACATTCAATTAGCTGATAGCACATTGTGATAGTTGCATATACGGGATATGCAATCGGTATAGATGATACCTACCGTCGTAGTTATGAATGGCTTGTTGGACTCACTCCAAGGTTGTTCTTATCTATGATGGATATCAGCCCATTCGAGATGGACCTACGATCTTCCAAGAAGTGATTTTAAGGGTTTTGAAATTAAAAATGAATGGGATTTATAAATGTATATTGATGCATTTTAAAATCATCTTTCTCATATATGCTTGTTTTATATTTCTAAGTTAATATATTGATCATGATGTGTTTGAATTTGCGTTCCATTTTGGATTCAAATAAATTGACTGGGCCGAACTTCTTGGACTGGCTTAGAAACTTGAGAATTGTTCTCAAGGTGAAAAGCTTGTAAATGTCCTCGAAGCGCCTCTTCCCGCCCGTCCTAGTGACGATGCAACTCTGGATCAATTGTTGGCCTATCAGAAACATGTGAATGATTCTGAAATGGTGAGTTGCATCATGCTAGCCACGATGGAACCCAAGCTACTGAAAGCATGAGCATATGGATGCTCATATCGTAGTCCTTCATCTTTGTGAGTTGGTTGATGAGCAAGTGAGATTCGAAAGGTTCAAGTCTCAAAGCTCCTCTTCACCTCCGAGATGCTAGGAGGTTCATTCGTGGTATCGCTTTCAATATGTGAAGACTGTGGAGTCTTCTGAGAAGCATGAGCAGGGGACGGTGTTGTTAGTTGATTCCTCGAAGAAAGGTTCTAAGAGGGAGTCAAAGGAACAACAGAAGGGGAAGAAGAAAAAGGCTAAAAAGGCAGAACCAGCTCAAAAGGGCACTTGCCATCATTATGGCAAGGAGGGGCATTTATGAAGAAAGTGCAAGATTTATCTTGAGTCCGTGAAGAAGGATAAGGCATCGGATGCCCCATCTTCTTCAGAAATCTTCTTTATTGATTGTCATTCTATTTCCTCAGACACTTGGGTATTTGATACTGGGTATGGCTCACATATATGTAATGACATACATGGGCTAAGGAATAGAAGAAGACTCGTCAAGGGGAGAGTCAAATTTACGTGTTGGGAATGGAGCAAGGCGCACTCGCCATCTAAAACGTATTTGTTGGAACTCCCTGTAGGACTTGTCTTAGAACTGGACAATTGCTTTTATGTTCCTTCGTTGATAAAGAACATCATTTCTATTTCTTGTTTAAATAGAAATGGTTTCCATTTGACGTTTAGTAACAATTGTTGTTATATAACTTTGAATGGAGTTCTTTATGGGATTGGAACTTTAAGCAATGGTGTTTATACGCATTATTTCAATATCGAAGCGAGCAACACGCGTGCTCGAAAGGATAATCAAATAGACTCCTATATGTGGCATTGTCGTCTTGGCCATATAAGCAAGAAATGCATGTCCGAATTACACCGATGTGTAATTCTGGAATCGTTTGAATTGGATTCATACGATACATGCGAATCATGCTTAAAAGGCAAGATGACTAAGTTACCTTTTACTGGAAAAGGTGAACGAGTGGGAGAGTTACTAGGTCTAGTACATACTGATGTATGTGGACCTATGTCAACTCAAGCTTTAGGAGGCTATAGCCACTTCATTACCTTCACCGATGATCACTCACGGTTTGGGTATGTGTTCATAATGAAACACAAGTCTGAAGCCTTTGAAAGGTTCAAAGAATTCAGAAATGAAGTAGAGAAACAACATGACAAATGTATTAAAATACTTCGATCAGATCGAGGTGGTGAATACTTAAGTCAAGAGTTTCTTGATTATCTAAGAGACAATGGCATATTGTCTCAATGGACTCCGCCCTATACACCACAGCATAATGGTGTATCTGAGAGGCGTAACCGGACCTTGTTGGACATGGTCGTCAATGATGAATCATGCGACTCTTCCCAAGTCCTTTGGGGTTATGCACTTGAGCATTGTTTACTTGTTAAATGTAATGTCCTACCAAGGTAGTCTCTACTACTCCATATGAGATATGGGCTAGTAAGAAACCTCATGTATCTTACTTGAAGATATGGGGTTGTCTCGCTTATGTGAAGACCAGACGCATAAACCGGATGCTAAGTCCGATAAATGTCTATTTATTGATACCCTAAGGAAACAAGGGGTTACCAATTCTATCATCCTCGTGGAACAAAAGGTGTTTGTTTCAAGGCATGTCTGTTTCTAGAGAAAGAGTTTCTCTTGCAAGAAAACAAAGGAGTGTCGTTGAGCTTGAGGAGGCTTGAGAGACTCAAATAGACATTGATGAGATACCCGGTGAGCACAACAAATGACAACTCATAGTGATGAGCAATCTGGACCTATTGTAACACCACATCTTCGTAGATCCGTAGAACACGCAATATTCCCGAGAGATATGGATTTCGTAAGTGAATCGAACGACGGTGTTACTCATTGATGATGAGGAGCCTACCAGCTTATGAAGAAGTGCCGACAAGTTCGAGAAGGGATAAGTGGCTTGGTGCCATGAAGTCGGAAATGGATTCCATGTACGAAAACCAAGTTTGGAACTTGGTTGACCCACCTGAAGGCATAAAGCCTATAGGGTGCAAGTGGGTTTTCAAGAAGAAAACCGACATGGATGGAAATGTGATTACCTATAAGGCTAGATTGGTGGCGAAAGGATATCGTCAAAAACAAGGTGTTGATTATGACGAAACCTATTCTCCTGTAGCTATGCTTAAATCCATTCGGATGCTCCTGGCCATAGCGGCTCATTATGATTATGAGATATGGCAGATGGATGTGAAAACAGCTTTCCTTAATGGAAACCTGCTCGAGGACGTGTATATGATACACCGAGGGTTTCACATCTGCTGATAAAACCAAGGTATGCAAATTGACGATCCATTTATGGATTGAAGCAAGCATCTAGAGTCGAATATCCGTTTGATGAGACAATCAAAAAGTTTGATTTCTCACAAAATCCGCATTTAACCTTGTGTGTACAAGAAGGTTAGTGGGAGGCAAATGTGTTCCTAGTATTGTATGTCGATGACATATTACTTATAGGAAACGATGTGTCAATCTTACAGTCAGTTAAGGTTTGGTTATCCAAGACATTCTCCATGAAAGACCTGGGAGAAGCAACCTACATCCTTGGGATTAAGATCTATAGAGATAGATCGAAACAGTTGCTTGGTCTTTCGCAGTCTACATATATAGACCGAGTGCTAAAGAGGTTTAGCATGTCGGAATCCAAGAAAGGTTATCTACCCATCAGGCATGGGGAACACCTTTCGAAGTCTATGTGTCCGCGCACAGAAGACGAGAGGATTTACATGAGTAAGATTCCCTATGCATCCGCAATAGGATCTATCATGTATGCTATGTTATGTACGAGGCCCGATGTATCGTACGCTCTGAGTGTCATGAGCAGATACCAATCCGATCCAGGAATGGATCATTGGGCGGCTGTTAAGACGATCCTTAAGTACTTGAGAAGAACTAAGGATGTGTTCCTAATATATGGAGAAGGGACATGGTGATACGTGGGTATACGGATGCGGCTTCCGGGCAGACAAGGATGATTCAGGTCTCGATGGATCGTGTTCACCTTGAATGGGGCGTGATGAGTTGGAAAAGTTCCAAACAAGAGATCAGAGCGGATTCTACCACGGAGAATATATTGCGGCAAAGCAAAGAAGGAAGCGGTTTGGATCAAGAAGTTCGCTCATGAACTTGGTGTGATTCCGCCATTGTTGAAGCAATACCGGTCTCATGCGACAACAATGGAGCAATCTGACAGGCGAAAGAGCCAAGGTCTCATCAACGATCCAAACATGTGCTTCGCCGCTATCATCTTATCAGAGAGATCATAAGTAGGAACGAAATACAAATCGAGAAAATTCCCACTGAAAGGAACTTAGCGGATCCTTTGACTAAAGCATTAACTCAAAGTAAGTTTGAGGGTCATGTTAGAGCTTATGGTATTGGATACCGTAGCGATTGGCATTAGGCCAAGTGGGAGTCTGTTAGTAATATATGAGAGATGTCCTAAGGCAATCGCCTTATGTATGAACCATTTATATGATAAATGAAGATTCACTATTTGAGTATACATGTTTTATGTATTTGATTGGATCTTAAACTCATTTACTGAATGTCCACGATACGATTCACAGCATGAGAGAATTTGTGATTGGATCACAACTAGTGAGTATCTCTACATGTGTAATTGTGATGTATCGGAATTATCCCTAGTCGATGAATTGATGGATTTGGACACCAACAATTCTGTCGAGACTAGCACGAGGTATACTCCTTGGTGTATCCAAGCAGCTGATTCTCACTGGCTGGAGACATAGTGATGTTCGGAGTTAATCGTGGATACTAGTTATGGTAACTAGTTCATTGGAGTGACCAGCCGTAAGACTTCATATGGTTCTCTGCATATATAGATATGTCAATGAAGTTCTTACTGTGGCTTAAGTGCGATGTTCCTTTGACTTGCGGTATTCAAGTCATCTTGATCATGGAGACTTATGCTTTGACATCTTAAGCAAACATCTCCGAGGAGATGTGGACCCGGGATGATTGGGTATAAGTCGAAGTGATCGAAGGTGTTTGAATAGCCTATAAAGGATTCACCACTCCTTGCGAGGAGATGTATACCCATGGCCTCTCGTCGGATTGTTACTAAAGTCTTTGGCCAAAGCATTACATGTTTAGAGTAAAGTACTCTTCGATACATATGGAGTAACTAGAATCCGTAGGACGAGGAAATGATACTTGGGCTAGGTGTGACGTAGTTAGCCTAGTGGGGACTGACACAATAGACCATGTCCTGAACCAAGTGGGTATAAGATGAGTGAAGGGAATGGGGCACGATTCATTCAAGCTACTGAAGGGTTTCAGAAATAGTTCTGGATCAACCGTTGATCTTTTCGGTTAATTGGGGATCATGATGTACTACTATGTGCCACTCATGATCGTTCTATAATTAATGGTTAATTATAGACGGCCAACATAAACCGAGAACCTATTTGGTCACACGCACAACGAGTGTAATCCAAAGGATTTTAAACGAGATTGAGAATGGGATTCTCAGACCGAGAGAAACTATGTTTGGTTGGACCAAATATAAAGCGAGCATGAAATTGTTTCAGTCGCAATGGAAGCATGGATGGGCCGTGTCTTATGAAGACATAATGGATGGAACAAAATGGTTTGGTTCTAATCCAATGGATGAGAATAAACCAAAGGGTTTGGTTTATATTAAACGAATGAACCAAAGGTTGGTTCGGTTCATTTTAACTTAAAATAAACCATCATGGTTTGGTTTATTTTAACTTATCTTAATGGAGCGGGTTAACGGGCTTTATGGATATGATCCATTAACCATTAAGAGAATTAGTTCTCTATAAAATAGGGCTTAAACCCTAATCCAAAACCCTAATCGCCCAACCTAGTTGCCGCCCACCCCTTGTTGGTGATTTCGGCGCCCAACTACAAGCTGCCGCCACCCAGCTTTGTGCCGCCGTCCAAGACCCTTGCCGGCGTCCAAGCTCCAGCCGGTGAACCTCCGGCGACCCTCCGGTGATCTCCTATAGGTTCGGCATCAAGGTGAGCTTTTTCTCTCCTTGTTTTGGCCGGCGCCTACTCCTCCACCAAGCTGTCCAGTTTTCTGGACAGCTTCTCCTCCTCTCATCGGAGTGTCGTTTGGACGATGGTTAGTGCTCCGACAGCGGCTAACTTACCGGGGATTTGATCTCCGGTAATCCTCTGAGGTGGAGGACGAAGGATTCGTCAAACGGTTGATGAATACCTCTCCGGAGAAGCGAGTTTTGAGAACTCGTTTTAGGATCCGAATTTGGATTCGGATCGTGATCATCTCTCGATCACGTCGTCTTCAACACGAGGCTAGTAACCCGTACGAAGACGAAGCTCGTGACTTAGCGAAGTCATCCCGAGGAGCTCGGCGTGGATACGGATAGAGACGATTCTTACGAGGATCGTTCCGGTTGATACCGTTCCCGCTACACGTCATACGAAAGGTATAACGTAGATAATTTCTTTTATTGCAAATTTTAATTTACAGTTATGTCTACACTTGTTGTAATAGCATGCGTGTGTTGTGTGTGTTGTAATAAATATAGATTTATTATTTTTAATTGCTTCTGCTGTGCTCATGTTTACGAAACATGATCGAACACACACACGCCGCGGTGCCGGAAACCCAACAAAACTCATGAAGAAAACCTTAAAAATAGTACTGAGGTAGCTTATAGATTGCAAAAACTAAGTGTTGAAAGAAACTAAACAACCTATGCATGAACAAATGAATGCTAACTAAAATGTAAATATCATGAAAGAAACTACTGCTGGAAACAAAATAAGTCAAAACTTAGGGTACCCCCCCCAGACATAAGCGAAGCATACCTCTAATATGGTGGACGAGGTGGAAAGACTGGTAGCCTCGGCATCTTAGGATCATAGGAGAATCTGGTGTTGAGACGCTGATGCCACAAGTACATATAGTCGATCTGAGAGCTGGTAGATGTTGCGGCTGCTCTGTGCTCCTCCTCCCTGGCCCACTGTGCCTATTGGGCACGCATGTGCTGCCTGATCTCCCGATGGTAGGTAGCCTCCTCATGGCGATGGGCAGCCTCCTCTTGGAAGTATATACGGACCTCATCATAGAACTCCTAAGATTGCTGGAAGTGCTCCTGTAAGCCATGAAAATTCGCCTACGTGTAAGTGCTCTGCGCCTTCCATCGCTACCTCTGCGTCTGTTGCTTGGTGTATATGTCCTCGAGGCACAATCAGAACTCAAAGAAGTCATAGACGGATGTACCTGCATCCTGCTCAAGAGTATAAGAAAAATGGTGGTGTGGGTGCAGGCTCTCGTTGTGGATTATGTGGGCTCAAAATGATTTTTGCTTCTTCCTAGCAAGTTCTTTCTGATCCTAAACTATTTGCAAAAACATAACTGACCATAAATCAAAGTCTAAATTATACATATGAATGCAGAAAGATTAAAAACATGTAAAATTAAACTTGAGTTTCCTCCCAAGAAGCGCTTTGTTTAAGGTCTTTTAGCTCGACCACACTCCATTATCTCAACTTGGCTCCAGAGGTTCTATAATCCTCCATTCATCTATCTCGAATACTTTATCTATGCTATCCTCTTTTGCTCTGACTGGAATAACATACTTCCCTATCAGGGGTCCCTGTCGTGCCGCACTAGCAGGCTCAAAATCCATCTTATTGTCGCCTACTTTTAGGGTCATCTTGTGATTCTTAATGTCAATGACCATCTCGGTAGTTGCTAAAAATGGTTGTCCTAGGATGACGAGTATCTTTGGATCTTCCTCCATTTCCATGACTACAAAGTCGGTCGAAAGTGTAAAATTCCCCACCTTAATAGGCACATCTTCTAGAATTCCCAATGGGTATCAGTATGAATGGTCGGCCAGCTGCAATGTCATGGTGGTGACCTTCAAATTCCACAATCCCATCTTTTTACATAGGGTATAGGGCATCAAGATCACACTAGCGCCCAAATCACAGAAGGATTTGCTAATCAGGGACGTCCCTATATAACACAGGATATAGAAACTCCCTGGATCTTTTAGTTTTTGAGTGGTCTCATCCCGGAGGTAAGCACTTGATTCCTCTATGAGGGCCACTATCTTAAACTTTTCGACCTTCCTACAGTGTGCTAAAATATCTTTCATGAATCTCACGAATTGGGGCATTTGGTGTAGCGCTTCGACTATCGACACCTCTACTAAGATCGATTTTAGCATGTTGAGAAATTTAGCAAACTTAGCATCTTTCTTCACATGGGTCAGTCGCTGGGGAAATGGCATCATCAAGGGTGGTTGCATTTTTGCGGCGGGCTCCCAATTTATGTCTTTGTCTTCTTCCGTCCCAGTTTCCCTCGGAGGTTACGTTATTTTGAGTCTTGATTCTGGTCTGCAACCACTCGGCTTGACATCTCTTTTAGCACCCTTCCACTCTGCAACGTCATTGCCTTGCACTGCTCTACCGGATTGACCTCTTACTTTCTTGGCAGTTTCTCTAGTACTCTGGAGATCTGGTTGGCAATCTGAGCTACTTGAATTTCTAACGCCTTTTTCCTATTGGCGAGATCCTTTATATACGACCTTAACTCTTCGACCATCGAATCCGTCTGTGAGTGTCACCGCTAAAATTCCGAATTCACTTCCCGTTTTCTATCATATTCTCCATATGGGTATCAGGCAGTTGCGGCTACCCATTTCCTCCTGAATGTTGGAAATTCCCCGAATTATTCCTATAGGAAAAGTTCGGGTAGTTCCTCCATCCGGAATTATAGGTATTGGAATATGGGTTGTTGGGCCTTTGGTTATGGTTGCCAACCGCGTCGTCATGCCCAATTGGCTCTTCTAAGCTACCCTGCCCTCCATAATAGTCCTCTTGATATGATGATGCTCCCTCTCCAAAGGTATGGGCCACACATGTAGAAATAGGATTTAGAGAGTTGAACCATCTGCTAAGTGCATCCATCCTCACCGCTAGATGGTCTACGAAGTTGATAGCATATCATCCCACTGCAAGAGCTAAGTGACTACACTTGGAAGCCCATTGATTGTGGTTCTGGGCCACCTCTTCAATCAGCTCCTCCACTTTCTCGATAGTCTTGTTCATCAGCGCTCCTTCTACAGTAGAATCGAGGGACACCTTTGTGGCTTACATGATCCCATTATAAAAGATGTGGATGACCAACCACCTTTCCAGTCCATGATGGGGGCATTGGTAGAGTAGCCCCTTGTAGCGATCCCAGGCTTCAAATAAAGACTCCCCTTCCTTCTGACGGAAGCTCGTGATGAGATGGTGCATGTGAGTAGTCTTGCTTGGTGGGAAAAATTTGTCAAAAAATCGCTGCTCACATTGCTTCCATGTAGTAATGCTTCCCGACGGCAAGGAGTGAAGTCATGCCTTAGCCTTATCCCACAATGAGAAAGGGAATAGGCTCAGGCGGATTGCATTAGCAAGTACTCCATTGATCTTCATTGTCGAGAAAATTTCCAAAAATGTCACCAAGTGTCGATTTAGGTCTTCAGTCGTAGCTCCCCCAAATTGACTTTGCTGGACCATGTGTATAAGAGTAGGTTTCAATTCAAAATTGTTAGTTTTAATGGACAGTCTAGCTATACTCGGCCTAAATCCTCTGGCACTAGGGGCTGCATAATCCTACAAAGGTCGGTTACCTATGTTTACCATGGATATGTCTTGGTCATCCATCCTCTTCTATTCAGCTCTCTGGCGATGGTAGGTTCATTCGATTTCTAGATCTATCAAAATGAGGCCTTCAAATCCTAAGTGTCTATGCATACGATGAACCAAGCCACAAAATTAGGAGTCTACCTAATGCTTACATACACATAAAATAGCCTAAACTGATACTAAATCAAATGCAGAAAATTTAAACTAAAGGTTAATGCAATGTAATTACTGAAATAAATCTAAACTTACTCTAGATATTAAAAATATAAAACTGAAGTAAATCAAATAAAAGTGAAAAAATAAAGCAAGTAAATAAATCTACCCTAAGTCTGATCCAATTGACGACCTCATGATTCGATATTGAATCAATCAGTCCCCAACAACGGCGCCAAAAACTTGATGCACACGAACACGACCTCAAATCTCATGATGGGAACCATGGAGGACTCAAAGTCCATGCTCACGCTCAATGCCCACAAGTGCACGGATGTCCTCAAGTATTAAAAAAATTATCAATCCCATAGGTATTGAGATTCGAGTATCGATTGGTTTAGTGGATGTTATTGTTTGGAGTTCCATTCTATTGGTTGTGATGACAAGGGTTGTAGATAGTCCAAACTCTAGTACGGTGTCTCACGGAGGAAGAGAAGGGTTGCTATGAGTCTTTTGAGGGAATTCTAGGATTTCGGTTTTGCTTGTGTGTCGCAGAATATGCTATCAATTTGGTATTATCTAGACATCTAACAATGGTCTTGTGGAAGAGACATCATACACTTCCCCGATGAGCCTTCACATCTATCGGGAACTACCTATGTCATATCAAGTCGACCCCTGGCTTTTGGACAGGATAGGCGGTATGAGGATGCCGATTCAATCCCTATGACGAGTCGGAACGTGTTCGGTTACCGAAGGTGAGGCCAACCCCTAGGTTCCTCCTTAATTCTCCTAAATCTTTGATACGAGGCTTGTCACCCCTCATATCGGCTACACACAGTAAATAGAAGACCAAAACAAATAGCTATGGATCTAAACAACACCAATTGTAAATATGATTTCAAGAACAGAAATATATTTGAAATAACATGTTCTACACACACAAACTACTCCCTAATCCTAGAATAGGAGAATCTACTCCATAAATATGAGAATATAAACACAAAGCATATTAGAATTCATAGAAACAATGTAAACTACACAAAGAACGTGAATTACAATGCACTTTAGCACTCCTCTTCGGTGTTGATGTACATAAGTTGATCCTCGAGTGGCCTTCTTCCTCCCTGTTGAGAGCTCCCGAAGCTTTTTAGGGCGTTGGAGTGTTGTCTCGGTCGTCGTGCCTCCCCCCTAGGGGTTGGGCATAGCTTTCTTTATATAGACATCATATCGGATCTCCCCGAAACTTGGAAAATAACTAAATCACGTCGAAATCTCCCAGTGCCACACAACCATGTGGATTCACACGGCTAGGCCATTTGTGGCGCTAGAGTGCAAGTCGTGTGGATTCATAGGGCCAGGGTGTGTGTCCTTTTATTCTACCTGTCAAATGTCTTCTTTTTACTCCAAAAGTGCGCCATTTTCCCCGTAGAATGTTGTCTTGCACACAAGAGTACAAAGAGCAGATCTCCGAACCAGAAAATAGGAAATGTATGTAAAATAAAGTAAAATATACAAGAATCAAATATAAAATGCAACGGGATGTGAGCGAAAACTACTCTTGAAACCCTATATGTTTTGCTCACATCATGCTCCAAGTTAAAGCCACCCATTAATCTAGAAATAGTTTTAATATGGTTAGAACACATTCAATCATTTAGCCAGACTTGGAGAGAGTCCAACAACCCAAACTAAAGATTGACCTCTGACTCTTACCATATTAGTATTAAACTATTTCAATGGTTTAAACATGTTCAAGTTCGAGCCGGACTTGGAGAGGGTCCAACAACCTAAACAAGAAACGAAACTCCAGCTCTAATCATATTAATGGAAGGTGTAGGCTTTAATATTGTGTAAGGGTTTTACGGTCTCATCCTCTTTTCCATGTAAATAACTATTATATACATGGCAAGGCACACATGACATACGTATGTGCAACTAATGCATCTACATGTCACGACACGCATAGCATCATGATATACATCTAATGCAATTACATGACATATAATTATGACATGTTCAAGTAATTTCCAATTTGTCATAATTAATTTTGGAAATAAAATATATTTGTGATTTGATTTCTCAAATCAAATCTCATCAATTAAATTAAGAAACAAATTTCCAAATCTAATCACATATTTTATTTATAGAAAATATTAATTAAGGAAAATCAAATTTAATTTAGGAAATAAATTTCCTAATCACATCAGGAAATTCCTAATTTGAATTTCTTAACTAATTTAAATTTCCATAATTTTTCTAAACTTTCCAAAAATAGAAAATTTCCAAAAATTCAATTATGACAAACATTTATCGCAAAATAATTTTACGATTATTTCGGAACACATTCGGGCTCTGATACCACTATTGGGTTTCTAGGGCACTGACGTGGGTGTGTATTTGAGTATGTTTCGTAAACATGCACAGCGGAAGCAAAAATAATGCATAATAAACTATTTTATTATATCACACACACCACACACATGTAGGATACAACAATGTAGACATAATTACATATTTAAATTTTGCAATAAATGAAATTTATACTAGGTATACCTGGTGAATTACATGTAGCGGAAATGACATCAACGTTAGCGACCCTCGCAAGTTTCGCCTCTATTCGAGTCCACACCAAGTATCTTCGAGATAGCTTCACAAAGCTATAAGCCCCGTCTTGACGAGAGATACTAGTGTCACATCAAAGACATTGTGATCCGAGAAACGATCACAAAACAAGTTGTACGAACTTGTTTTCTCGGAAGTGTCGGCCAATCAAATTGCCCAACTGCAGAAAGGTGGTCGGCGGTGGTGCTGCTGCCTGGCGGTGATGCTGTTGGCCGATGGTGGTGGTTGGCCAGCGGTTGGAGGGGGAGGCGGCCAAGGCTTGGCGATGGAAACCAAGGAGCCGGTGCACAAGAGAGGAAGAGAGGAAGAGAGAAAGGTGGCTAGGGTTTAACACACTCTAACTCATCCACAAAATTTGTCCCAACCCTCTGACTTATAGAGAGCGTCTTTCTTGACCATCAAGAAACTATCTCTCTATATTTATTGGTTTACAACCAAAACCTATTAACCTACTCTATTAATTTAAGTTAAATAAACCAAACCGCGTTAGTCAATTTTAAGTTAAAATAAACCAAACCAATTTTGGTTCATTCGTTTAAAACAAACCAAACCCCTTTGGTTTGTTTTCCACCATTAGATTAGAACCAAACCATTTTGGTTAATCCATTATGTCTTCAAAAGACTTGGCCCATCCATACTTCCGATACGACTAAAACAATTTCATGCTCGCTCCTTGTTTGGTCATACTACCCCAAGTCTTTCTCGATCTGAGAATCTCATTCTCAAGCTCGTTTTAAATCCTTCAGATAACACTCGTAGTGCATGTGACCAAATAGGTTCCCGATTTATGTTAGTCATCTATAATTAACCATTAATTATAGAATGATCATGAGTGACACCTAGTAGTGCATCATGATCGCTAATAAATCGGAAAATAAATTGTTGATCCCAGAATAACTTCTGAAACCTTTCAACAACTATAGTGAATTGTGCCCCATTCTCTTCACTCATCTTATACCAACTTGGTTCAGGATATGGTCTATTGTGTCAGTCTACACTAGGCTGACTATGTGAAACCTAGCCCAAGTATCTTTTCTGTTGGGATGTATACTGAAAAGTCTATCTTTTGTATGAATATCTTTATTTTGAAATAAGAATCACATGATCATTGTTTGCATATTTATGGTGATGCATATTGTCTAATACATTACATTGTAGATAACATGGTGTGTGGTGTCACATGGGAGATCATGTTATCGGCTCCTTATAAAGTATAAGTATAGGCTCACAACCGAGATGGCTTTGGACAAACCATTTGTATGTTTGTAGTGTGATTTGGTATTTGTTTGTCTTGACCATAGAATCATACTAGTACACTTTGTGTGTATTGAGAAGGACCGACTTAGAGGTGATTCAATTTATTGCTGACTACATAATCGAATCGGACCTCAGATATTATATTGTACATGCTCTTAATCCCGATATAATAACGGGCACATATACTTAGTATTCATTTCTTTGATTTACCAATGAGCGAGATTTATAGATTAAATCGATAGGCTCGTTAAGTAGGGAAATAATATTATTTATATGGTGTGTCGTTAATTATAGGAGGAAATCGTGTCCTATATATTAGGATGATGATGTCCCCTTGAGGAGCTCATAAGGTTCATCATGTAAACCCTTCAGGTGGACTTGGTCCGGCATGATGAAAAGGTTGAGTGGTACTACTCATGGAGTTAGATGTTGATTAATTAATGGTCAGTAAATTAATTAATCGACGAACATTCCAGATCTTAAACACGGGGAGAAAATGTACAAATGATATATGGAGCCCATATTATCATATGGGGGTTGGTGAAGTAGATCGATGATGATCCTTTAGTGGATTGGATTATCATTAGTGGATCGGACTTTATGTGGGCTTGATCCATGGGTGGCCAAGATCCAACTCCTCCTCATGGTCCCTAATGTAGCCTATTAACACCTCATGAAGATTAGATCCAATGGATAGAAACAAAACTCTAGATCCAAAGGTAGAGATTAAATCTCTAGATCCGACGGTTGAGATTAAATCTCTAGATCCGACGGTTGAGATTAAATCCCTAGAACCAATGGTGGAGATTAAAACAAGGCTTATCCCTAAATCTATAAAAAGGTGCTTAAAGGTTTGCATGGAAATAGAATTAGAGTCAAGGTAGATTAGGGTTGGGCGGCAAGAGGCTTGGAGTTAGGGTTTGTGCTTGGGCGGCCACAAATAAGGAAGTTTTTCCTCTTCTTATTCTTCTTCCTTAAGAGTTGTCAGTGCCCCTTCTCCTTCCATAGACCTTGGCCAGCATCCAAACAAGTTTCTCTCCTCTCCTTGGCTGTTGGAAAGAAGTCTAGGGTCTCTTCCCTTAGAGTCTTTGCCGGCGTTCACTCTCCTTGATCTCCTTCTTGGCCGGCGGCAAGCACCAAGCTTGGAGCTTGGTGTTTGGTTGAAAGAAGAAGAGGTGTTTTGTTTCTTAGTCTTCCTCTTGTTAAAAGCGAGCAAGGAAGGAAGATTGGTGATCTAGGAGCTTCGACTTTTGGTAGATCGTCGCCCACACGATGTCAAAAAGGAGGAAGGACATACGATAGAAAATCGAGAGGTATAATACTTGTCTATTTTCTTATGTAACATGTTTATGATTGTTTTCAAATATATATGCATGATATATTCTATTTTGTGGCTAATATAACTTGGACCCCGAACATAAACATAAAAGTCGGCGATCCGTACATCGTCTATTTCGTGGCTATTCGTAGAATAGAGGTTGGTTGCTTGAACAACAAGTTTGTTCAAGTGACTACTCTAATCAAATAGCACGATGATGAAATGGTTGCTTGGGTAATCCCTCTTGTCAAGGATAAATTTTTTTATCCGGGAACGTAGAAGGGATCGCCATGAACAAGCGACCGAGTTGAAGTGGGAAGCGAAGTTTCCTACCTTCAAGTGGTATCAGAGCCACGGTTTCCGGTTTTGTGTGTTTAGGATTCGGTTAGTTTTATGCACTTTTCATATATTATATGTGCCGGATAATAGTAGGATATGCATAGGTTAACTCTTTGGTTGTAGGCATAGGATCCAACTATTATGGTCATATATGTGTATGTGATTGTATGTGTGTAATTGTATATTTTGTTGAATTCTCGGGGTTAACGAGGCTAGTATTTAATTTTTTTAAATTAGATATGGCATTGTTTAGCCACTCTTTTTATTTTAGTTTACTTTCGATCTAGATTTCATGTACACTCCCTCGTGGAGTATAGGATCGATGGATGTAAATTAAAATATTTTTTTTCTCGGCTCGGATCTCCGGATGGCTTGTACATGGCGTAGGGAGGAGCGGACGAGATGGCGATACGACGGGAGACATATTGATGACAAAAGCCATAATAGTTGTAAAAATTTTATTTTTCATATTTATTGCTTATTGTTTGATATGCATGTCGTAGGCTAGAAAATTCCTCAATTTCAAATTACTAAGTGGGAGAGGGATATTTTTATAAATTCCCACGGCCTCCATTACGATTTGACATGTGATGCAAACAAACTTGCGCATCAACTCTGAGTGCCTTCCTCCCCATAAGATGGGCTTGTTTGCGGATCAGAAGGTCAAATATGGTTATAGGAAATTATCAAGGAGCGTGTGTACTTCCCCATTAGAAGGCACATAAACCGAGATAATTACCTTGGTACCGAGTAATGGTGAACACTTAGATACAAATATAAGTATCCTCCCCATCGGAGTCACTGCTTTTATTTGTAGGGTCAAAGAGGAACCAACTATTAATTTTACTTATCAAAAAGTTAGGTTGATAAGATAGTAAAATTAATGGGTAAAACCTCCTCTTACAAATGTAGAATTCATATACGTCCACACTATCGTGGAATACGATATTCTCAGTGTTTTGAGGTGTTGGTTGATTTTAAAATTTTATTGTTTGAGGAATCAATAATTTTTTGAAATCTAATATTTTTGATCTATGTGATTCTTAGGTTTTCTTTCAAAATGACTTTCAACCCACTTGCTGTGACACTGAAAGAGAATAAACTTACTGGACCCAACTATGTTGATTGGAAGAGGAATCTTGACATTGTCTTGACTGCTGAGGAATACAAATATGTACTCCTCGAAGAGTGCCCTCCTAAGCCTACGTATGATTCTGGGGAAAAGGAGAAGGAGAGTTATAAGAAGTGGATCAAGGCAGATGAGATGGCGCGGTGTTACATTTTAGCATCTATGTCAAATGTACTGCAACATCAGCATTAAGCCATGCCCACTGCTTATGACATGATGCTCAATCTCAAAGAGCTTTTCGGACACCAGAATCGGGCTGCAAGGCAGGAAGCCATGAGGAACTTGATGACGACCACCATGATCGAGGGAACACCCATGAGGGATCATGTTCTCAAGATGATGGCTCATTTGAATGAGTTGGAGGTCCTTGGAGCTGAGATCGATGGGGAAACCCAGGTCGATATCATTCTTCAGTCTCTACCTAGGAGTTTTGAGCAATTTTGCCTAAACTACAACATGAACAAGAAGTTGTATTCATTGGCAGAGCTTCTGACAGAACTCCAGGCGGTAGAGGGGCTATTTTATCAGAGTGTTAAGGCGCATGCTATGGTTACCCAAAAGGTTTCTACTTCTAAGTCGAAAGGCAAGAAGAAGAAGAAACAAGCTGGGGCTAAGACGGTGGGAGGAACTCAGGGAGGAGTGAACAAGCCGAAAGGCAAGTGATTCACTTGTAAGCAGCCTAGACACTGGAAGAAGGACTGCCCTAACCGCAAGCAGAACAAAGCTATATCTTTTGGTCTAGTCATTGAAACATGTTTAGCGGTGTTATCTATCGGCAACTGGTGTGTAGATACAGGAGCCACTGATCATGTCTGCAATACTTTACAGGGGTTCTAGAAAACCAGACGACTGGCTGAGGGAGAGATTACCGTATACTTGGGCGATGCCACGAAGGTGGCGGCTGTTGCAGTGGGAGACGTTTATTTATCTTTTGAGAAAAATAAAGTTTTGGTTCTTAAGATTTGCCTTTATGTACCTTTATTTAGAAAGAATTTAATTTCGGTTTCTAAATTGTTTATGGATGGATATTCTATTTCTTTTAATGTCAGAGTTGTTATAAAAAGGAATAGAGACATTATCTGTTCGGGTGCATTGATAGAAAATTTATACACACTTGAATCAAATGCTCCCACGATGCAAATAGAAGCTAATAACTCATCTTCTAATTCCAATAAGAGAAAAGAACCTTCGAAGATGAATCAAACATATCTTTGGCATCTTAGGCTTGGTCATATTAACCTAAGCAGAATTCAAAGGTTGATAGATGATGGACCTATTGGTTCATTAGTGGTGGAAGATTTCCCAACCTGCGAATCTTGCTTGGAGGGTAAAATCACCAAGAGACCTTTTAAGGCAAAGGGGTATAGAGCCAAAGATGTGTTAGAATTGGTTCATTCTGATTTGTGTGGTCCTATGTCTATCTAGGCTAGAGGTGGTTTTGAGTATTTTTTCTCTTTTATAGATGATTATTCGAGATATGGATACATTTACTTGATGAGCCGCAAGTCTGAATGCTTTGACAAGTTCAAAGAATTCAAGGCTGATGCGGAGAAATGTCAAGGTAAAAGTATCAAGACACTACGATCTGATCGTGGTGGTGAGTACCTCTTGGAAGAGTTTAGGAATTACTTATCAGAGGCTTGGATTCAATCCCAATTGTCTGCACCTGGCACACCCCAGCAGAATTGTGTAGCAGAGCGAAGGAATAGGACTCTTATGGAGATGGTTAGATCGATGATGAGTTATTCTGAGTTGCCAGATTCATTCTGGCGATATGCTCTAGATACTGCAATGTATATTCTAAACTTGGTCCCATCTAAATCAGTGTCTTCTACTTCCACAGAATTGTGGACTGGGCGAAAGCCTAGTCTAAGACATATTCGGATTTGGGGGAGTCTAGCACATGTGCTGAAGGCAGATGCTGGTAAGTTGGAACCTCGTACAGAAGTACGCATGTTCATTGGCTATCCTAGGGGAACGAACGGTGGTTTGTTTTATAGTCCTAGAGATCAGAAGGTGATCGTTGTTAGGGCAATCTCTTGCCGTGATATGGTTTTGATGGTGTGACAAAGGGTTTAAGTTAGTTTGATATGTTGATTTGATATGTGCGTTGAAGTCGTGCAGGACTTAGTAATTCGCACATGGAGCCGTGGCGAGTTTCACATCTCATGACTCGTGCCTTGAGTCGGTGAAGGATAGCAGGCCGTGCGCTTGGAGCATCCGAGGACGCCGGACGAGAAGCTTGGAGTGAAGCCGGAGGAAGTAGACTTGAGGCAAGAGGCGAAGGAGCATTGCGAGCCGTGCGCTGATGCTGCCGAGGGCGTGGCGAGAACGAAGAGAACCGGCGAGGGACTCAGAAATGAGTGAGCGATTGTAACCGGGAAGGGTAGCTCTTAGGTGAAACTTGGCCATTTGGCCAAGTGTCGGATGGGTTTTCGACACGGTCGGCCCGCCATGTCATGGCGATCGGCTATCTAATCAGTGTAGCTCATTGGTATACGACGGCGGTTTGTGGCGGCGATCGGCGCCATCGTTAGCGATCGTGCCAAGATCGATCGGCTGGCAAAAGCGTGATCGGTAGTCAATAGGGTTTTAGCCAGAACCACTCGTAGCCGGCCCAGGCGGTCGATTACGAAGTCGTGATCGGTAGTGAGGCCAATGATCGTGCCAAGAGTTCCGTTGGACAACAACGGTCGGCATCCGACGTGTTCGGAGGCCGTTGTAGTGACGGCAGTCGACTGCCCTGGGCGGCCGTCGACTGATGGCGGCCAACGGGAAGAAGTTAGCCCTCTCTATAAAAAGAGAGGGTGTGAGCCTTTGAGAGGCTAATGCTTAAGTTCCAAACAATCTTCCTAGTGCCCCACAAGCTCTAAACTCTTCTTACTCGCTTTTACTCCATTCCATTTGTAAGAAGAGTGATCTTGGTTGTAAAGGTTACCTCCACCTAGCTTTGTGCAAAGGAGAGACCGATAGTGATTGGTTTTGGCGGAGTGATTCACCGTGGACGAATCGGACCGTGGATTAGCGGCGTAGCCGTGAACCACGTTATATCTTGGTGTTTGTATTGCTTGTTTCTATTTTGCTTGTCTTTATTTATATTTGTATATTCCGCTTGCGCTAACGTTTTGTAGACGAGCAAAATACCGCCATCCAAACGAAAAGGGCTATTCACTCTAGCCGCCATCCGATCTCTCACAAGTGGTATCGAGCCAAGGAAAGCTTGTCGAGGACTAACGCCACTACAAGCAACATTTAAAAATGGCGGCTCCAACATCCACCCACCGTTCGGCGAATTCTCTTGGTGGAAAAAGAGAATGGAGGTATTCTTCGAAACCGATTTTGAAATATTGTTAATTATGGAAAACGGTTTCGAGTTGCCTAGGAATGAAGATGGGGAGCCTTTGGAAAAATCGAGATGGAGCAAAAGACAAAGAGAAGAGTATTTGGCAAATTCAAAGGCCAAGCACCATCTATACAACGTACTCCCTCAACAAGAAGTCAACCGGATAGGAGAGTGTGCTAGCGCCAAGGAAATGTGGGAGAAATTAATAGAGATCCATGAAGGCACATCCGAGGCAAAGCTAGCAAGGAGAGATGTCCTTCGCTCCCAATTGTCCAATATCAAACTCGAAAAGGGAGAGAAGGTAAAATCTCTACACTCTAGATTTAAGGAAATTCTAACTTAGGTTTGACAAGTGTAGGTGAAAAGCTCTCAACAGGGATATGGTAATGAAGGCCATAGATGCCTTTCCCGGTCCTCAAAGTGGAGCTCCATGGTGGACTCCTTCTACATCTCCAAGAATTTAGAAGTGAGCACTTTGGAGGAGTTCTTTTCAACAATGGAACTCCACGAAACTAGGCTTGAGGGAATACAAGAGGAGCCTAAAATTCAACCCTCAAGAGGAGTAGCTTTGATGGCAAACAAGGGGAAGAAGAAGATAGAGATCCCCTCCTCCTCCGATGATGAAGCCTCCTCCTCCTCCATGGATAGCACCGAGGAAGCCTACATGGTAAGGAAGGTGAGGCGTGTATTTAAGAATTTTAGATTTGATAAATCAAATGATAGGAATAGAAGACCGAGGGGGAAGGTGATATGCTACAATTGCCAAGGAGAGGGACACATAAGGGACAATTGTCCTCTCCTAAACAAAAGCAAGGAAGAGAGGAAAAAGAAAGAAGAAAAGAAGAAGAAAAAGGGGAGCAAGAAAAAGAAGGAAGAGGAGAAGAAGACAAAAGAAAATGGGAAGGCCAAAGCATTCAAGGCCAAGACATGGGATGATCCTTCCTCATCATCGGATGAGGAGAATGCCTTTGTCGCCAATTTGGCCTTGATGGCCTTTGACGATTTGGATTGCTCCTCCTCCGAAAATGAAGGATCAAGCACAAGAGGAGAGAGCTCAAGTGAAGGGGGAGCCTCCTCCACATCATCATCCTCCTCATCATCCGAAGAAGAAGAAGAGGACATGGAAACTATGGTAACGAAAGCCTCTCCTAGTAAAATAGTTTCCATGATTTCTAGTTTAACTAGGGATTTGTTTAGAGCAAAGAAGAAAAATAAATGCATGCTAGATCAAATTAAGGCATTAGAAAATAAGCTAGAAAATGCATGCTTAAATAATAATGATACTTCTTCTTGCCATGATGATGCATGCTCACATGATAATTATGTGCCTTTAGATGTTAGTGATGCATGCATAGAAGAAAATAGGGCATTAAGGGAAAAGGTAGATTATTTAACCAAAGCCCTAGGAAAATTCACAATTGGCTCCAACACTTTGAATATGATCATAGGGAGCCAAAGGGCAAGTTTTAACAAAGAAAGGCCTAGGATATAAAGAGAAGAAAATGAGAAGGCCTATAGATGCCTAATAGCTAGGGACAAGACAAAAACAAAGTAATAGCTAAGAAATGGATCCCAAGGAATTTCTAGTGAACCCCATAGGCAAAAATCTATTTTGGGTTCCAAAATCCATCCTTAAGGGTTAGAAAACCCTAGTGTAGTCAACCATATGAACTTGACCTATATCATATTTTGGTTGACTTAGGATGACGGACAACATTTTTAGATAGTGTTGGGTGATGATAACGTGCCCATAAAAAGGTAATAATGCTTAAATCATGATGATTAATGTAATTTCTATGCATATGTGTAATCATGGTTTATGATTTTGATATTGGGCACATCATCATGAGAAATAGATTTAAATCATGCTTTAGGTGACCTTTGTATTTATTATCATCATATAATGCCTAATGCATGGTTATAATTTGATGAAAACATGTATTTCATGATCATAATGTGAAATTAATTGATATATGTCATTATGATCATGTAGGTTGTTAGGCTGATGCTTAACCATGATAGAATTGCATGAATATATGGGTTAAGTATATACAAATACCCCCTAGGATACATTTCACACTCACTATAGGCTAACTTGATTGCAAACTTAGCATGGGTGAGATATTAGGATGATACAAATGTCCACTAATGCCTATGGCATTTAGATGGTCATTTAAAGTATCAAAATATCAATAATAGACCAATCATGGGGAAGGCTTATGTTTAATTAATAGACATATTGCCCAAAGATCATGGTTGGATATTTCTAATGTTTTCAAAACAATTTCTTACCTTAAAATACATGCATTCATGTTTTGAAACAATTAGATGCAAAACTAGGTAGCTAACTTGATACTAGAATGCTCAAAAACTAGTGGTTTTTCAAGTGTTTGGATTTTTGGCAAATCTTGTAAAATATAATGATTTTTCATGAAAAACTATTTTTCCTTGATAGATATACTTAAGAGAAATATGTTCCTCGAATTTCATGATTTTTAGAATTTTCTGTAATTTTTAATGCATTTCTGAATTTCATCCGTAAAAATCGAAATTGGCTTGGCTCGTGGCCTAAATCAGAATATTGAAGGCGAATTCAGTTTATAAAACCTCCTACAAGTGGTAGAAATATACTTGATGCCTCCTACGGTTTTTAAATCAACTTGACATATTTTTTCCTCCATTATAATTGATGCCATGAGCTTTTAACTTAGTGTTAATCCTTTTGATGGTGTCAAAGGGGAGAAATAAGTATGTTTAAGTTAATCACATTAGGGAGAAATATATGTAGGGGAGAAATATATGATAGGGGAGAAATTGCATAGAGAATTTCATGGATTAAGGGGAATTGCATGTTGTTATATCATGTTTATCTTTACATGCTTTTCTTACCTTAGAAATTATATCAAATGTTTTTTACCTAAAGCGGATTGCCACACATCAAGGGGAGATTGTTAGGGCAATCTCTTGCCGTGATATGGTTTTGATGGTGTGGCAAAGGGTTTAAGTTAGTTTGATATGTTGATTTGATATGTGCGTTGAAGTCGTGCAGGACTTAGTAATTCGCACATGGAGCCGTGGCGAGTTTCACATCTCATGACTCGTGCCTTGAGTCGGTGAAGGATAGCGCGCTTGGAGCATCCGAGGGACCGGGACGAAGCTTGGAGTGGAGGAAGTAGACTTGAGGCAAGAGACGCGAAGGAGCATTGCAGAGCCGGATGCCGGGACGTGGCGAGAACGAAGAGACCGAAGGCGAGGACTCAGAAATGAGAGTGAGCGATTGTAACCCGGGAAGGGTAGCTCTTAGGTGAAACTGCCATTTGGCCAAGGATGGGTTTTCGACACCGGTCGCCATGTCATGGCGATCGCTCAGTCGAGTGTAGCTCCTATAGGCCCGGTTTGTTCATGAGCTGCTATCGTTGGCGATCAAAAGATGAGGAAAGGCGCGCGATCGTCAATAGGGTTTTGCCAAGAACCACTCGTAGCCGATGCGCCGATTATGGTCGTGATCGGTAGTGAGGCCAGATGCCGCTAAGAGTTCTGTTGGACTACAACGGTCGGGATCTGACGTGTTCGGAGGCCGTTGTAGTGACGGCAGTCGACTGCCATGGGCGGCAGTCGACTGATGGCGGCCAACGGGAAGAAGTTAGCCCTCTCTATAAAAAGAGAGGGTGTGAGCCTTTGAGAGGCTAATGCTTAAGTTCCAAACAATCTTCCTAGTGCCCCACAAGCTCTAAACTCTTCTTACTCGCTTTTACTCCATTCCATTTGTAAGAAGAGTGATCTTGGTTGTAAAGGTTACCTCCACCTAGCTTTGTGCAAAGGAGAGACCGATAGTGATTGGTTTTGGCGGAGTGATTCACCGTGGACGAATCGGACCGTGGATTAGCGGCGTAGCCGTGAACCACGTTATATCTTGGTGTTTGTATTGCTTGTTTCTATTTTGCTTGTCTTTATTTATATTTGTATATTCCGCTTGCGCTAACGTTTTGTAGACGAGCAAAATACCGCCATCCAAACGAAAAGGGCTATTCACCCCCCTCTAGCCGGCCATCCGATCTCTCACAATCGTTAGCACCAACGCCAGATTTCTAGAGGAAGACTATGTGATGAACCACAAGCCCATGAGTAAGATTGTTCTAGAGGAATTAAAGGGGAAGTCGCTTCTTCAGTACCACCGGTACAAGAGGATATACCACAAGTCACTGCACCACGTGTCACAAAGGATACACAGGTGATACCTCATCGTAGTGGGAGGGTTCTGAGACAGCCTGATAGATTCATGTTCTTGGGAGAATCTTCTGATTTGATCCCTGGCAAACATGAACCTGATCCTTGGACATATGACGAGGCAATCCAAGATAAAGATGTTGTATCTTTGCAAAGTGTAATGAATACTGAGACTGAATCTATGGATTCGAATCAGGTCTGGGAGCTAGTAGAACCACCCGATGGTGTAAAAACCATTGGATGCAAGTGGATCTACAAAAGAAAGAGAGGAATAGACGGGAAGGTTGAGACCTTCAAAGCGAGGCTTGTTGTGAAGGGGTATACTCAAAAAGAGGGTATCGATTATGAGGAGACCTTTTCGTCGGTGGCCAGGCTTAAGTCTATCCAGATTCTCTTATGCATTGTAGCTCATATGGATTATGAGGTGTGGCAGATGGATGTCAAGACAACTTTCCTTAATGGAAGTCTTGAGGAAAACATCTATATGAAGCAACCAGAGGGATTCATTGTGAACGGCAAAGAACATCTTGTATGTAAGCTTAATCGGTCCATTTATGGATTGAAGCAAGCTTCGAGGTCTTTGAACATCCGCTTTGATGAGGTAATCCAGTCTTATGGATTTATTCAAAGTCCGAATGAGTTTTGTGTATACAAGAGATGTGACGGAAACGTAGTGGTATTTCTTGTACTATACGTAGATGGCATTTTATTAATTGGCAACAATATCAAGGTGTTATCAGATGTAAGGGTATGGTTGTCCAAACAGTTTGATATGAAGGACTTGGGAGAAGTGGGACACATCCTTGGGATCAAGATTATAAGGGATCGCAGGAAAAGGATGTTGTGCTTATCTCAAGCTTCATACATAGACACTATTATGGATCGTTTTAGCATGTAAAACTCCAAGAAAGGTTTTCTACCTTTCAGGCATGGAGTTCCTTTATCTAAGGAGATGTGTCCTAGAACATCTGAGGATATAGAGGAGATGAAGGCGGTTCCTTATTCTTCGGCAATAGGAAGCCTCATGTATGCAATGCTATGTACGAGACCAGATATCTGTTTTACCGTAGGCATGGTCAGCAGATATTAGAGTATTCCAGGATAGGGACATTGAACTGTGGTAAAGCATATATTGAAGTACCTGAGAAGGATGAGGGATTATATGCTAGTTTACCAGGCATATCAATTACTCCCTATGGGTTATACGGATTTTGACTTCCAATCAGATAGGGATAACAGTAAGTCTACCTCAGGTTTTGTGCTTACTTTGTTATGTGGAGTCATTGTATGGAGGATTGTCAAGCAGAAATGCGTGGCGGACTCTACCATGGAAGATGAGTATGTCGCGGCCTCTAAAGCGGCCAAAGAAGCTGTGTGGCTCAGGAACTTCCTGATGGACTTGGATGTGATTCCTGGTTTGCCCAGAACTATCACAATTTATTGTGATAATACTGGTGCAGTTGCAAACTCGAAGGAATAATGAGCCCATAAGGCAAGTAAACACATAGAACGCAAGTACCACCTGATACGAGAAATCGTAAAGAGAGGAGAAGTTCCTGTGGCAAAGATTGCATCGGAGGATAACCTGGAAGATCCTTTCACTAAAGCCCTTCCAGCGAGAGCTTTTGATAGGCATGTGGAGGGAATGGGAATCAGATGTATGACAGTTTGAGGACAACATAGTCTTTTAGTATAAGTGAGAGATTGATAGGATGTATACTGAAAAGTCTATCTTTTGTATGAACATCTTTATTTTAAAATAAGAATCACAAGATCATTGTTTGCATAATTATGATGATGCATATTGTCTAATATATTACATTGTAGATAACATGGTGTGTGGTGTCACATGGGAGATCATGTTATCGACTCCTTGTAAAGTATAAGTATAGGCTCACAACCGAGATGGCTTTGGAAAAACCATTGGTATGGCTATAGTGTGATTTGGTATTGGTTTGTCTTGACCATAGAATCACACTATTACACTTTGTGTGTATTGAGCAGGACCGACTTAAAGGTTATTCGATTTATTGCTGACTACATAATCGAATCGGACCTCAGATATTATATTGTACATACTCTTAATCCCAATATAATAACGGGCACATATACTTAGTATTCATTTCTTTGATTTACCAATGATCGAGATTTATAGATTAAATCGATAGACTCGGTAAGTTGGGAAATGATATTATTTATATGGTGTGTCGTTGATTATAGGAGGAAACCGTGTTCTATATATTAGGATGATGATGTCCCCTTGAGGAGCTCATAAGGTTCATAATGTAAACTCTACAGGTGGACTTGGTCCGGCATTATGGAAAGGTTGAGTAGTACTACTAATTGAATTAGATGTAGATTAATTAATGGTCAGTAAATTAATTAATCGATGGACATTCGAGATCTTAAACATGGGGAGAAAATTTACATATAATATATGGAGCCCATATTAACTTATGGGGGTTGGTGAGGTAGATCAATGATAATCCTTTAGTGGATTGTATTATCATTAATGGATCGGTCTTTATGTGGGCTTGATCCATTGGGTGCCCAAGATCCAGCTCCTCCTCATGATCCCTATTGTAGCCTATTAAAACCTCATGAAGCCTAGATCCAATGGATGAAAACAGAACTCTAGATCCAAAGGTAGAGAATAAATCTCTAGATCCAACGGTTGAGATTAAATCTCTAGATCCGACGGTTGAGATTAAATCCCTAGAACCAATGGTGGAGATTAAAACAAGGCTTATCCCTAACTCTATAAAAAGGTGCTTAAGGATTGGCGTGGAAATAGAATTAGAGGCAAGGGAGATTAGGGTTGGGCGACAAGAGGCTTGGTGTTAGGGTTTGTGCTTGGGCTGCCACAAATAAGGAAGTTTTTCCTGTTCTTATTTATCTTCCTTAAGAGTTGCCGCCCCTTCTCCTTCCCTAGTCCTTGGCCGGCGTGTAAACATGTTTCTCTCCTCTCCTTGGCCGGTGGAAAGAAGTCTAGGGTCTCTTCCCTTGGAGTCTTGGCCGGTGTTCACTCTCCTTGATCTCCTTCTTGGCCAGCGGCAAGCACCAAGCTTGGAGCTTGGTGGTTGGTTGAAAGAAGGAGAGGTGTTTTGTTTCTTAGTCTTCCTCTTGTTCGGAGTGAGCAAGGAAGGAAGATTGGTGATCTAGGAGCTTCGACTTTTGGTAGATCGTCGCCCACACGACATCCAAAAGGAGGAAGGACATACGATAGAAGATCGAGAGGTATAATACTTGTCTATTTTCTTATGTAACATGTTTATGATTGTTTTCAATTATATATGCATGATATATTCTATTTTGTGGCTAATATAACTTGGACCCTGAACATAAACATAAAAGCCGACGATCCGTATATCGTCTATTCTGCGGCTATTCGTAGAATAGAGGTTGGTTGTTTGAACAACAAGTTTGTTCAAGTGACTACTCTAATCGAATAGCACGATGATGAAACGGTTGCTTGGGTAATCCCTCTTGTCAAGGATAAATTTTTTTATCCAGGGACGTAGAAGGAATCCCCATGAACAAGCGACCGAGTTGAAGTGGGAAGCGAAGTTTCCTACCTTCATTTTCCTCGTCCTATAGATTCTAGTTACTGCACATGTATCCAAGAGTACTATACACTAAACATGTTATGCTTTAGCCAAATACTTTAGTAAAAACCGATGAGAGGCCATAGAGTATACATCTCCTCGCAAGGAGTAGTGAATCTTCTATAGGCTATTCAAACACCTTTGGCCACTTCGACTTATACCTAATCATCCCGGGTCCACATATCCTCGAAGATACATGCTTAAGATGTCAAAGCATAAGTCTCCATATCCAAGATGACTTGAATACCACAAGTTGAAGAAACATCACACTTAAGCTGCAGTATAAACTTCATTGACATATCTGTATATACAAAGAACCATATGAAGTCTTATAGTTGGTCACTCCAATGAACTAGTTACCATAACTAGCATCCACAGTTAACTCCGGACATCCCAATGTCTCTAGCCAGTGAGAAACAACTACTTGGATAAACCAAATAGTACAACTTATGCTAGTCTCAATGGAATCGATGGTGTCCGAATGCATCAATTAATCGACTAGGGATAATTCCAATACATCATAATTACACATGTAAAGATACTTACTAGTTGTGATCCAATCACAAATTCTCTTATGTTGTGAATCGTATTGTGGTCATTGAGTAAATGAGTTTAAGATTCAATCAAATACATGAAAACATGTATACTTAAATAGTGAATCTTCATTTATCAAATAAATGGTAAAACTATAAGGTGATTGCCTTAGGATACCTCTCATATATAACTAACAAAAGGTGAACAAGCAATTGTGGTATTGGGCCTTATACTTATCGATGTATGCAAACCAATGTCAACTCATGCCATAAGAGGTTATAGCTACTTCGTTACCTTTATCGATGATTATTCACAATATGGGTATTTGTATCTGTTGAGATACAAATCTGAAGTCTTTGAAAGGTTTAAATAATTTAGAAAGGAAGTATAGAAACAACTTGAGAAAAGTATTAATGTACTTCAATCTGATCGAGGTGGTGAATACTTAAGTCAATTATTTCAAGATTATCTAAGGGCTAATGGCATCTTGTCCCAAAGGACTCCACCTTATATGCCACAACATAATGTTGTGGTTGAAAGGAGAAATCGAACCTTTATGGACATGGTTAGGTCAATGATGCAACATGCAAGTCTTCCAAAAAGCTTTTGGAGTTATGCACTCGAGACCGCTGTTTACTTGTTAAATAGAGTCCTGACTAAGGCAATCTCTACTACTCCATATGAGATGTTGAACAGTAGAAAATCTCATTTATCTTATTTGAAGATATGAGATTGTCCTGCTTATGTGAAGAGGACAGTATCAGACAAGCTAGAGGCTAAGTCTATTTATTGGTTACCCTAAGGAAATAAGAGGTTACCAATTCTATCATCCCTTGGAACAAAAGGTGTTTGTTTCAAGGCAAATTGTATTCCTAGAAAAGGAGTTTCTCTTATAGGAAAACAGTGGGAGTGAAGTTGAACTAAGTGTAGTTCAAGAGGCTCCGGTAGACACAAAAGAGATGCCTAGTAAAGAACCTTAGCTAATTACTCATTCGGATGAGGTAATAGCTGAACCTAATAATACACCACCTCCTCATAGATCTAGTAGGACACCTAGGATTCCTGAGAGATGGATTTCTCATAAGTGAATCTAATGACTTGTTGCTCATAGATGATGAGGAACCTACTAGTTATGAAGAGGCACTGAATAGTTCAGATAGAGATAGATGGCTAATAGCCATGAAATCAGAAATGGATTCCATGTATGGAAATCAGGTTTGGAGCTTGGTGTTGGATCGAGAAGCACACTATAGGGGGTGAATAGCGAGCATAAATCTTTCTTTTTGTTTCGATAAAACTCAAGTATTGCAGCAAAAATAAGAGAAAAGTAAAACTAAATGAATACCTTTGTTTTTACTTGGTTCACAACCAAAAGGTTGCAACTCCAAGGCCCCGCGATCCTCGATCACATACGAATAGGCAATCCACTAAAAGTCTTCTCCTCATTGGAGGTAGGAGACAATGATTACAAGGGAAACAAAAGATAGAGGGAGAGGCAACAAGTCTACCTCTCCTCTTTGCGATAAAATCTCGAATACAAGAAATAAAAACAAGTAAGACCAATTTAAACTGAAACTACCAACTTAGAGGATGTAATCTTGGCGTGAAGTCGTTGTTACGATGGCGTAGCATAATCATTGAAGCTTAGTGTCGTTGGAGCACTTTGGGAGCAAGAATAGATGATCCAAAAGGGTGAAACCCCCCTTCTTTTATAGCCCTTCAAACCCTAACTCATTGAGATCCAGATCTGGGTCAAAGATCCACGTCCCCCCAATTTTGGTGGAGCTTATCTTGACTTTTTACGAGCTAACCAGTTTGAATAGCAATCGACTGATGACCCTCAATAGTCGACTGATGGTAGGATAAGTCGACTGCCAATAGCCTGTTGGGATGTATACTGAAAGCCTAGCTCTTTTGTATGAACATCTTTAATTTTGAAATAAGAATCACATGATCATTGTTTGCATATTTTTATGATTATGCAAAATTGTCTAATATTTTACATTGTAGATAACATGGTGCTTGGTGTGGCACAGAAGACCATGTTATCAGTTCCTTGTAGAATATAAGTAGAGGCTCACAACCAAGATGGTTTTGGACAAACCATTGGCATGGTTGTAGTGTAGCTTGGTATTGTTTTATCTTGAACATAAAGTTACACTAGTACACTTAGGTGTATTGAGCAGGACTGACATAGAGGTGATTCAATTTGTTGCTAACTACATAATTGAATCGGACCTCGGATATTATGTTGTACATGCTCTTAATCCCGATAAAATAACGGGCACATGTACTTAATATTTATTTCTTTTATTTACCAGAGGGTGAGATTTCTATGGATTAAATCAATATGCCCGGTAAGTTGGGAAATGATATTATTTACATGGTGTGCCGTTGATTATAGGAGGAAACTGTGTCCTATATATTAGGTTGATGATGTCCCCTTGATGAGCTCATAAGGTTCATCATGTAAACCCTACAGGTTGACTTAGTCAACATGATGATAAGGTTGAGTGGAACTACACGAGGAGTTAGATGTTAATTAATTGATGGTCAGTAAATCAATTAATTGACGGACATTCGATATCTTAAACACGGGGAGATGGATGTACAAATAATATATGGAGCCCATATTAATTTATGGGGGTTGGTGAGGTAATTCAATGATGATCCTCTAGTGGAATGGAACATCATTGATGGATCAAGTTTGTGTGGTTCCGATCCATCAGGTGGCCGAGACCCAACTCCTCCTCATGGTCCCTATTGTAGCCTATTAACACCTCATGAAGTCTAGATCAAATGATGGAAAACAAATCTCTAGATCCGACGGTTGAGATTAAATCCCTAGAACCGACGGTTGAGATTAAATCTCTAGATCAAACGGTTGAGATTAAAACCCTAGAACCGACGATGGAGATTAAATCTATAGATCCGACGGTTAGGATTAAAACCCTAGAACCGATGGTTGAGATTAAATCTCTAGATCCGACGGTTGAGATTAAATCTCTAGAACCAATGGAGGAGATTGAACCAAGGCCTAAACCTAACTCTATATATATGGGCTTAGGCTTGGGCGGCAAAGGGGGATGAAAAACCTAATTGAGACAAGGTGTCTTGGGCGGCAAGAAAGAAAAGGAGGTTAGGGTTAGGGTTTGGTTCATGGTGTTGGGCGGCAAGGATTCTTCTTCTTCCCATTGATGGCCGGCAACCCTTCCTCCCTTTTCCTCCTTGGTTTGGCCAGCGCCCAAGCTTTTTCCTTCCTTCTATGGCTTATGTTGGATGGAATTAGGATGGCTTCCCTTGGGCGGCAACCAAATCCTAGATGGGATAGGATTGGGGTTGGGCGGCTAGGGTTAGGGTTTTGGGATTAGGGTGGGCGGCAACAAGAAGATGAAGATCCATTTCTTCTTCCTTCTAAGTGTTGGCCGGCCACTATCCTTGTTCCCTCTACCTTGGCCGGAGCTCAACCTATTCTCCTTCCCTTCATCCTTGGCCGGAAATTAGGAAAGCTTTGTCTAGGGTTTGAGCGGCAATAAGGAAGAGGATTGTTTTCCTTTCCTTTCTCCAAGTGTTGACCAGTGCCCATACCCTTGGTGTTTCTCTTTTGGTTGGTTTCTATACTCCATTTTATCTTCCTTGGCCGGCGGCAACATCAAGTTTATTGACTTGGTGGCCGGTTCTAGAAAGGAAGATGAGTTTTGTTTTTGGATCTTCCTTTGTTCCTAGTGAACAAGGAAAGGAAGATTGGTGATCTAGGAGGCTTCAACTTTTGGTAGATCGTCGCCCACACGACGTCCAAAAGGAGGGAGGACATACAATAGAAGATCAAGAGGTATAACAAGAGGTATAATCTTGTTTATTTTGATTAATGTTCTTTTGTATTATGTTTATAATTGCTCTTCAATTATATGCATGTTTTGTGTGGATGCTTACTTTATGTATGTGTTGATTATACTAGTTTACATTTGCATGTATTTTTATAATCATGGACCCCGAATAAGAAACACAAAAACCGACGATCCGTCCGTCGTCTCTTCCGCGACTAATCGACTAGAACAGTTTGGTTGCTTGAACAACTAGTTTGTTCAAGCGATCACTCGAGTCGTTGGCACGACGACGAATTGGTTGTGCTTAGGAAACTCATCTCATCCGGATTAGTTTTCATTAGTGAAAATTTTAATCCGGGGACATGGGAGCCGATGAGCATTCCGAGGATTAGCACATTGCCAACAAATGGTATCAGATCCACGGTTTCCAGTTTTGTGTGTTTTGGATTCGGTTACTTTCACGCACTTATCATATATTGTGTATGTCGGATAATAGTAGGATGTGCATAGGCTAACTTTTTGGTTGCAGGCATAAGATCCAACTATTATGGCTATATATGTGTGTATGTGATTGCATGTGTGTGTGATTGTATATTATTTGAATCCTCGGGGTTGACGAGGCTAAATTAGTATTTAATTTTTGTAATTGAATACGACATTGTTTAGCCACTCTTTATTTTATTTAACTTTCGATCTAGATTTCATGTACACTCCCTCGTGGAGTATAGGATCGATGGATGTAAAATAAAATAGGTTTTATTCTCGGCTCGGATCTCCGGTTGGCTCGTACATGGCGTAGGAGGAGCGGACGAGGTGGCCACACGACGGGACGCATATTGGAGAACAATGCCAAAATAGTTGAAAAAATTCTGATTTTTCCACATTTATTGCTGATTTATTTTATATGCATGTTGTGTATGCTTGAAAATTCCTCATTTTCAATTTACTAAGTGGGAGAGGGACATTTTAATTAATTCCCGCGGCCTCCATTACAATTTGACATGTGATGCAACAAACTTGTGCGTCGGCTTTAAGTGGCTTCCTCCCCATCGGATGAGTTTGTTTGCGGATCACTAGGTCAAATAATGGTTATAGGAAATTATCTAGGAGCGTGTGTACTTCCACAGCGGTAAGGCACATAATCCAAAATAATTCCCTTAGTACCGTGTAATGGTGCACACTTAGATGCAAATAAAATGTGCTTTTATTTGTAGGGCCAAAGAGAAACCAACTATTAATTTTATTTGTCAAAAAGTAAGGTTGACAAGATAATAAAATTAATGGGTTAAACCTCCTCTTACAAATGTAGATTTCGTATACGTCCACACTATCGTGGCATGCGATATTCTCGGTGTTTGAGGTGTTGGTTGATTTCAAAATTTTATTGTTTGAGGAATCAATAATTTTTATTGAAATCTACAGTAATAATAAGCATGTTGTGTGTGCTTGAAAATTCCTCATTTTCAATTTACTAAGTGGGAGAGGGACATTTTAATTAATTCCCACTGCCTCCATTACAATTTGACATGTGATGCAACAAACTTGCGCGTCGGCTTTGAGTGCCTTCCTCCCCACCGGATGAGTTTGTTGGCGGATTATTAGGTCAAATAATGGTTATAGGAAATTATCTAGGAGCGTGTGTACTTCCACAGCGGTAAGACACATAATCCGAAATAATTCCCTTAGTACCGTGTAACGGTGCACACTTAGATGCAAATAAAAAGTATCCTCACCATCGGAGTCATTGCTTTTATTTGTAGGGCCAAAGAGGAACCAACTATTAATTTTATTTGTCAAAAAGAAAGGTTGACAAGATAATAAAATTAATGGGTAAAACCTCCTCTTACAAATGTAGAATTCGTATACGTCCACTATCGTGGCATGCGATATTCTCGGTGTTTTGAGGTGTTGGTTGATTTCGAAATTTTATTGTTTGAGGAATCAATAATTTTTTGAAATCTAAAGTAATGATCTATGTGATTCTTAGGATTTTCAAAATTGACTTTCAGTCCACTTACTGTGATACTAAAGGAAATAAACTTACTGTACCCAAATAATGTTGATTGGAAAAGAATCCAAATATTGTCTTATTTGCTAGGAAGTACAAGTATGCACTCTTCAAAGAGTGTCCTCAAGCCATCATTGCTCAAAAGGGTTTCTACTTCTAAGCCGAAAGGCAAGAAGAAGAAGAAACAAGGAGAAGCAAAGATGTTGGGAGGATCTCAGGGAAGAGTGAAGAAGCCGAAAGGCAAGTACTTCACTTGCAAGCAGGATGGACATTGGAAATTGGAAGAAGGACTGTCCCAATCCAAAACAGAACATAGGTATATCTTTTGGACTAGTCATTGAAACATGATTAGCGGTGATATCTACCGGCACCTGGTGAGTAGATACGGGAGCCACTAATCATGTCTGCAACAATTTGCAGGGGTTCCAGGAAACCCGATGACTAGATAAAGGGGAGATTACCATTTACTTGGGCAATGACATGATGGTGGCGGCTATTGCAGTGGGAGAAGTTTTATTTATCTCTTGAAAATAATAAAACTTTGGTTTTGGAAAATTCCCTTTATGTACCTTTATTTAGAAAGAATTTAGTTTCAGTTTCTAAATTATTATGGATGGATATTCTATTTCTTTTAATGACAGAGTTGTTATAAAAAGGAATAGGGAGAATATCTATTCAGGTACATTGAAAGGAAATTTGAACCAAAACCTCCCACGATGCAAATTGAAGTTAATAACTCATCTTCTAATTCCAATAAGAGAAAAGAACCTTCGAAGATGAACCAAACATATCTTTGGCTTCTTAGGCTTGGTCACATTAACCTAAGCAGAATTCAAAGGTTGATAGCTGATGGACCTTTGGGTTCATTAGTGGTGGAGGATCTCCCAACCTACGAACCTTGCTTGGAGGCTAAGATGACCAAGAGGCCTTTTTCAAGGCCAAGGGGTATAAATCCAAAGATGTGTTGGAATTGGTTCATTCTGATTCGTATGGTCCTATGTCTATCCAGACAAGAGGTAGTTTTGAACATTTCATCTTTTTCATAGATGATTGTTCAAGATACGCATGACACTACGATCTGATCGTGGTGATGAGTACTTCTTGGGAGAGTTTAGGAACTACTTATCAGAGGCTGGGATTCAATCCCAATTGTCTGCGCCTGGCACACCCCATCAGAACGGTGTAGCAGAGCGAAGGAAAAGGACTCTTATGGAGATGATTAGATCGATGATGAGTTATTCTGACTTATCAGATTCGTTCTAGGGATATGCTCTAGATACGACGGTATACATTCTGAACCTGGTTCCATCTAAATCAGTGCCTTCTACTCCCACAAAATTGTGGACTGGGCGAAAGCCTAGTCTAAGACATATTTAGATATGGGAGTACAACACATTGGTGGCGACATCGGTAAGATGGAACCTCGCATGTAATAATGCATGTTCGTGGACTATCCCAGGGGAACGAAGGGTGGATTGTTTTATAGTCCTAGAGATCAGAGGGTGATCGTTAACACGAACGCCAGATTTCTAGAGGAAGACTATGTGATGAGCCACAAGCCCAAGGGTAAAATTGTTCTGGAGGAGTTAAAAAGGGAAGTCACTTCTTTAGTACCACCGGTACAAGAGGACATACCACATGTCACTGCACCGCGTGTCACAGAGGATACACAGGTGATACCTCATCGTAGTGGGAGGGTTGTTAGACAGCCTGAGAGATTCATGTTCTTGGGTGAATCTTCTGATTTGATCCCTAGACATACGACGAGGCAATCCAAGATATAAATACAGCATCTTTGCAAAGTGCAATGAATACTGAGATTGAATCTATGGATTCAAGTCAGGTCTAGGAGCTCTTATGCATAGCATCTCATATGGATTATGAGGTGTGACAGATGGATGTCAAGACAACTTTCCTTAAGGGAAGTCTTGAGGAAAACATTTATATGAAGCAACCAGAGGGATTCATTGCTAAGGGCAAAGAGCGTGTTGTATGTAAGCTTAATCGGTCCGTTTATGGATTGAAGCAAGCTTCGAGGTCTTGGAACATCCGCTTTGATGAGATAAATCAGTCTTATTGATTTATTCAAAGTCTGGATGTGTCTTGTGTATACAAGAGATGTGACGGAAACGTAGTGGTATTTCTTGTACTATACGTAGATAATATTTTGGTAGTTGGCAATAATATCAGAGTGTTATCAGACGAAAGGGTATGGTTGTCCAAACAGTTTTGAAGGACTTGGGAGAAGTGGGACACATCCTTGGGATCAAGGTAAGTGTGCTAATCCCAAGCTTCATACATAGACACAATCTTGATCGTTTTAGCATGCAGAACTCCAAGAAAGGTCTTCTACCTTTTTGGCATGGAGTACCTTTATCTAAAGAGATGTATCCTAAATTATCAAAGGAGATAGAGGACATGAAGGCGGTTCCTTATGCTTCGGCAGTAGGAAGCCTCATGTATGCTATGTATGAGACAAGATATCTACTTTGCCGTGGGCATGGTTAGTAGATATCAGAGTAATCCAGGACAGGGACATTGGACTACGGTAAAAGCATATATTGTAGTGCCTGAGAAGGACTAGGGATTATATGCTATTTTACCGGGCAGACCAATTACTCCCTGTGGGTTGCATGGATTGCGATTTCCAATCAGACAGGGATAACAGTAAGTCTACCTCAGGTTTTGTGTTTACTTTAGGAGGTGGAGCCATTGTATGGAGGAGTGCCCAGCAGAAATGTGTGGCGGACTCCACCATGGTAGCAGAGTATGTGGAAGCCTATGAGGCAGCCAAAGAAGCTATGTGGCTCAGGAACTTCCTGATGGACTTGGATGTGATTCCTGGTTTGCCGAGAACTATCACAATTAATTGTGATAATAATGGTGCAGTTGCAAACTCGAAGGAACCACGAGCCCATAAGGCTAGTAAACACATAGAGTGCAAGTACCACCTGATACGAGAAATCGTAAAGGAGGTAGAAGTTGTTGTCGCCTAGATTGCATCAGAGGATGACCTGGTAGACCCTTTCACTAAGGCCCTTCTAGCGAGAGCTTTGATAGGCATGTGGAGGGAAGAAGAATCAGATGTATGGCAGTATGATGACAGCATAGTCTTTTAGTATAAGTGGGAGATTGTTGGGATGTATACTGAAAGCCTAGCTCTTTTGTATGAACATCTTTAATTTTGAAATAAGAATCACATGATCATTATTTGCATATTTTTATGATTATGCAAAATTGTCTAATATTTTACATTGTAGATAACATGGTGCTTGGTGTGGCACAGAAGATCATGTTATCAGTTCCTTGTAGAATATAAGTAGAGGCTCACAACCAAGATGGTTTTGGACAAACCATTAGCATGGTTGTAGTGTAGCTTGGTATTGTTTTGTCTTGAACATAAAGTTACACTAGTACACTTAGGTGTATTGAGCAGGACCGACATAGAGGTGATCCAATTTGTTGCTGACTACATAATTGAATCGGACCTCGGATATTATGTTATACATGCTCTTAATCCCGATATAATAACGGGCACATGTACTTAATATTTATTTCTTTGATTTACCAGAGGGTGAGATTTCTATGGATTAAATCATTATGCCTGGTAAGTTGGGAAATGATATTATTTACATGGTGTGCCGTTGATTATAGGAGGAAACCGTGTCCTATATATTAGGTTGATGATGTCCCCTTGAGGAGCTCATAAGGTTCATCATGTAAACCCTGTAGGTTGACTTAGTCAACATGATGATAAGGTTGAGTGGTACTACTCGAGGAGTTAGATGTTAATTAATTGATGGTCAGTAAATCAATTAATTGACGGACATTCGATATCTTAAACACGGGGAGATGGATGTACAAATAATATATGGAGCCCATATTAATTTATGGGGGTTGGTGAGGTAATTCAATGATGATCCTCTAGTGGAATGGAACATCATTGATGGATCAAGTTTGTGTGGTTCCGATCCATCGGGTGGCCGAGACCCAACTCCTCCTCATGGTCCCTATTGTAGCCTATTAACACCTCATGAAGTCTAGATCAAATGATGGAAAACAAATCTCTAGATCCGACGGTTGGGATTAAATCCTTAGAACCGACGGTTGAGATTAAATCTCTAGATCCAACGGTTGAGATTAAAACCCTAGAACTGACGGTGGAGATTAAATCTCTAGATCCGACGGTTAGGATTAAAACCCTAGAACCGACGGTTGAGATTAAATCTCTAGATCCGACGGTTGAGATTAAATCTCTAGATCCGACGGTTGAGATTAAATCTCTAGAACCAATGGAGGAGATTGAACCAAGGCCTAAACCTAACTCTATATATATGGGCTTAGGCTTGGGCAGGAAAGGGGGATGAAAAACCTAATTGAGACAAGGTGGCTTGGGCGGCAAGAAAGAAAAGGAGGTTAGGGTTAGGGTTTTGTTCATGGTGTTGGGCGGCAAGGCTTCTTCTTCTTCCCATTGATGGTCGGCAATCCTTCCTCCCTTTTCCTCCTTGGTTTGGCCGGCGCCCAAGCTTTTCCCTTCCTTCTATGGCTTAGGTTGGATGGAATTAGGATGGCTTCCCTTGGGCGGCAACCAAATCCTAGATGGGATAGGATTGGGGTTGGGCGGCTAGGGTTAGGGTTTTGGGATTAGGGTGGGCGGCAACAAGAAGATGAAGATCCATTTCTTCTTCCTTCTAAGTGTTGGCCGGCCACTATCCTTGTTCCCTCTACCTTGGCCGGAGCTCAACCTATTCTCCTTCCCTTCATCCTTGGCCGGAAATTAGGAAAGCTTTGTCTAGGGTTTGGGCGGCAACAAGGAAGAGGATTATTTTCCTTTCCTTTCTCCAAGTGTTGGCCAGCGCCCATACCCTTGGTGTTTCTCTTTTGGTTGGTTTCTATACTCCATTTTATCTTCCTTGGCCGGCGGCAACATCAAGTTTATTGACTTGGTGGCCGGTTCTAGAAAGGAAGATGAGTTTTGTTTTGGGATCTTCCTTTGTTCCTAGTGAACAAGGAAAGGAAGATTGGTGATCTAGGAGGCTTCAACTTTTGGTAGATCATCGCCCACACGACGTCCAAAAGGAGGGAGGACATACAATAGAAGATCAAGAGGTATAACAAGAGGTATAATCTTGTTTATTTTGATTAATGTTCTTTTGTATTATGTTTATAATTGCTCTTCAATTATATGCATGTTTTGTGTGGATGCTTACTTTATGTATGTGTTGATTATACTAGTTTACATTTGCATGTATTTGTATAATCATGGACCCCGAATAAGAAACACAAAAACCGGCGATCCGTCCATCGTCTCTTCCGCGGCTAATCGACTAGAAGAGTTTGGTTGCTTGAACAACTAGTTTGTTCAAGCGATCGCTTGAGTCGTTGGCACGACGACGAATTGGTTGTGCTTAGGAAACTCATCTCATCCGGATTAGTTTTCATTAGTGAAAATTTTAATCCCGGGACATGGGAGCCGATGAGCATTCCGAGGATTAGCACATTGCCAACATAGCCTTCTGTCGATTGTTGGCTTGGTCACTCACCTGTAGCAAAGAGTTAGCACAAAAATGTCGAGTAATGGACATTACGACGGTTCCTTACCATCCAATCTCTACCTATACCCTACCCCGAAAGTTTTAGTTGGATCACCGCCTAAGTTCATTCCCGTATGGAGGAACAACATCACCATTACTCTGCAATCAGTGCTTATATCTTGTCCTCCTGACCAGTCGCTTAGCTTCCAGTCGCCCATGAGGTTCCTCTGTCGGGAATCTATGTGTTCTAAAAAACATTTTACAAGCACATAAGTAGTGGATAAATAGAATCTCTCCAGAGATCCATGTGAAAACCATACTCGTTTGATCGATTCTATCCTATGAGAATCATAGTTACCTTCATGCGAGCCCTTCGTAATCCCATCAGCAACACTTGTATTCAAGGTGTCTAGATCTTAGCGCGGTCAAGATGTCTACACCTCCATGGTATCCACACAAACCGTGAGATGAAGAGGAACAAAACTGTGGTGCTAGCCGCAAGATGTTGGTTCGACCAAGAAGGTAGAAGAAGGAGAAGAAGATCACTCTCAAGCAACAACAAAACCACCACCTCAACCAAAGTCTCCTCCAATCCCCTTTTTATATTCAACCATTGAATATGAAGGGTTTGTAACTCTTGGTTTCCATGGAATTAAAAACTCATTAATTCTATCTTAACGATCATGCAACCCCTCTTAATGGTGAGTTTCACTCAATCCAAATTTGACTTGAGCCTAACTCGAGTCAGATTCATTGGGTATACCTTGAGTCCTACTCAATTCGAATATGACTTGATTCTATCTCGAGAAAAATTTAATGGGTATACCTTGAGTCCCACTCAATGAGTCTAATCTACATTAGACTCAACCCGATGGGCCAATAACTCATCACATGAACCATCTTCAACTCACATGTCATAAGTGTGTGACCCAATAGGTTCTCGTAACATTGGCAATGTTTCTAAATCCCTTTTATAGACACAAGCAATGAGCGACATCTAGTAATACATCATTGCTATCGAGATACGACATAACCTTTCGATGACTACTATCTTATATGATTCAGTCCTTCTATCCTTGATATCTGGATTGATCAATGAGACATAGACTGTGTCATCTTCTTATCAATCATGAGTTATTTGATCTCCAAGTAGACTACTCAACCAAAAAAGCTCAATATCTCATATTGACTTATTTGTACATGGCCATGCATTTTAGTAGTCCTACTCTATCAAGGGGCCCATAGATATCACTTCCATTATATGGAAGGGGTAGATCCCATCTACATCACTCACATCCCTCCGCATAACTTATTATATACCCAGTGATCACCTTTATAATCACCCTGTTATGAGTGACATTTTATGAAGCCAAAGTGTACAACTCATTATGTAGGGAACCGTAGTGACTTCAGGTCTAAGGAGTATTCATACTAATAGTCACATGAGAAAGTTTATGACACTGATATAAAGATCTATGAAACATTCTCATGGAGGGTCAATTCAGTACATAGTCTCTAATATGTACCCATGTGTCAACTTGATATCACATATACATGACTTGTGAGATTAAGTCATCAATTGATCCACATGCTAGTCTCTACACATTAATATTGTCCTTACATATTAATACTCGACTAGGAATAGTCAAGAGTAGTGTTATATATATATATATATATATACTCTCACTATCAATTCAACCAATTGATATGTTGTAAACTTGAACCTACTATTCAAGGACACTATTATATTATTCATATAACACAGATAAGGAATAATATAATAAGCAAACCTCGCCTATTATTAATGAAATATGATACATATGATCCCTAATCAATCATCTCATGAGTGGCACTAAGGGTTGACACTAACATCCTCGACTCCAACAAGGTTCTCTTGGTGTCATCCCACCATCATGGTTTCTCATCCCGAGATTCTCCTGGTGTCGCTGATCTTGGGCTTAGCTTAATACAATTCCTGTACACTCAACAAAGCACATGAGATAACAATAATATCTTAACTTTGAACCTTTGTCATAATCAAAACCTAGGTTCGATTATTCGGTGCCCCTGCACCAACAACCTCGCCCTTTTTAATCTATGGAAAACCAATTCAAAGTTAAGGAAAATTAAGCATGAAATGAATAGTCATAATAAACATGAGTAGCATGTAGTAATGAAATATAAGTAAGCAAGTGTAACTTAGTAAGTTAGTATGAGTAAGTTCTTTTTCAAACCCTCCCCCATGACCTTAGGTAAGTTTGGAAAAAAAAACTTAGAGTTTACTTTAGAAGAAACTTTTCTTTTATTTAAAAAAAAATCTTTACTCCCTCTTAACTTTGCCCTCTTCTCCACCTTTTGCCATATATCACAAAACTGAGGGGTTATTTATAAGATAGGGGTGTACTTATAAGATAAAAGATAAGAAATTCCATTATAAATAGAAGAAATAGGTATAAAAGTCCAAGCATGTGTCCCTTAGAAGTTCATTAATTTAAGATCCTGGATGTAACTAATGGTGTAGGATTACTTTGAGTTTTTTATCCCTCTGCACCAACAATGTTAAACTAGTTTTATTTTTTTGAGAAGGAATATAATTTTGGTAAAGTAAATTTTTGAGGTCATTACAAACATAATACTTCAATGTTATAATCATAAGTATGTTTCAAAATACCTTGAAGACTTATCAATTTTGAAAATGTTGTTATTCCCCTCTTAGTCAATCATGGAAGCTAGAGAGTTTAGGGGTCTAAACTTGGCCTAAAGAATTACATATCTAAGTATTGGCAAACTAAATATGGTAACTATATGTTAAATGCAACAATCAAGAAAATAAGTATTCTTATAGGATTTAAAAATATTTCAAAAACTATGTTATTCGTATTTTAATTGTCCCTAACATCTCACCCAATTTATGTGTCTCAAAGCAAGTTCACCTTATATGTTTTTGTAAGATGTCTTCAATTTTTACTTAGTTAATTTTAGTGATTTGAAGATAATAAACCTTGTGTTAGATTAGTATTTAACATTTAGATCGTTAAGTAAATTTTTTGAGAAAATGGCTTCTACATCGTGGCGAGGCAAAAAGGCCTTCTTTGATCAGAACAACGACCACTTCCTTAGACATATCCAATTTTAGGAAAATGTTCACTCAAGTCACTTAGGGTTACTTCCTGGTCTAACTAGTTTAGGATACGACGAGGTAGTTGTTGGTGCAATAGGCACCTAAGTCGAACCTGAGTTTTGATTATAGCAAACGATAAAAAGTTAAGCTCATATTGTTATCTCACGAGCTAAATTGAGGGTGCAAAAAAGTACTAATGCTGGAGCTGAACGCTAGTGACACTGGGAGGACTTCCGAGGGAGCCGAAGACCTCAGGTGGAGACCAGAAGCAAGGCTTCAAAGGTAAATGTTGAGGTAATGTCGAGTGAGTAAAGTGAAGTGAGGTCGTGTCCTTCGTATGGGGATGTCCTTAGGCGACGATCCGACCAAGACTTCCCATGGAAGGTCTATGTCGAGATTGGATGGCAAGTGGCCGTCGAATTCACTTATATTTCGAGCTAACTCTTTATTGTAGTCAAAAATGCTAGCCATCAGTTCAACCGGCCAGTCAACTGTTGGACATCAGTTCAACCAGCTAGTCAACTGCTGAGCCATCAGTTCAACTGGCCAAGAAATCAGTTCAACCGCTGGTCAAGGATCAACTTTGAGATGAGTCAAAACTCATCCCTTTCTTCAAGGGTGAGGTGGCCATTGATGTAGGATCTTTATATGCTCGAGGAGGGGACTTCTAGGGCTATAAAAGAAGGTCCATTCCTCCCCATTTTATCATTAAAAAGCTCTCCAAAAGCCTCCACAACGCCGCAACTCTCCGACGACTCTACGACGATGAAGTGCTATTACTCAGACGATCTAAGCTTGAGTTTTCATTTCTTTTTCATCGGTATAAGTTTAATTTATCTCATCCCTTTCATATTATTATATTGCTCTTCTTGTCTCGGAGCTTTTTATCGTAACAAGGAGAGGGGGAGTGTCCCTCTTCCTCGAGTCTTGGATTTCTCTTGTACTCACTTACTCCTAGCTCCAACGAGGAGGAGTATTTTAGTGATTTGCCCTTCGTACACGGTCTAGGACCGTTAGGGCCTTTGATTAGCAGCTGAAGGTTGTGAACCAAGTAAAAACAAAGTTTTGCCTTATTTATTTTCCGCTATGCACTCATGTTTTAATCGTACGAAAAGAAAAATTGTTTTGTGCTATTCACCCCTCCTCTAGCGCTCAAATCGATCCAACAATTGGTATCAGAGCCAGGGGTGCTAAAATTTGGTGAAACCACCAATCTAGCTTTTTACAGATTTTTTTTCTTTTTTATTTATGTTTATTTTGAATTTTTTCTCTCTTTCATTCATTTAGTTTTTTTTCTCTCCCGCACTACTAATCCAAGATACGAGTCTTGGGACATTTCGATCGTTTGTGTTGTTGTTAGGTTTTTTTTCTTCATTCTCTTATTTTTTGTATCAATGGCCCATTTTGAGGGTTTTAGCACCATCCGACCTCCGTTTTACAATGGAGATTACTTCCATTATTGGAAGGGTCGAATGGAGTGCTTCCTTAAGACCCAAATTGAGATGTGGATCGTAATCCAAACGGGATTCACACTTCCGACTAATGAAGTGGCTGAATCTATGGATTATGACCAATGGACCAATGCTACAAAAAAACAAGTCGATGTTGATGCCAAGGCGACTCAAATCCTCCAATGTGGCTAGTCCAAGGAGGAGCTTATTCGCGTCGGCCCATTCATTAGCGCAAAGGATCTTTGGACAAAACTAGTGGAGCTACACGAAGGGATCGATGAAGGCAAGGTATGTAAGCGCGATCTCTTGTTCAATAAGTTATATAATCTAAAAATGCAGGAACACGAGACGGTGATGCAACTTCACGCTCGCATTCAAGATATCGTCAACAACCTACATGCAATCGAACAAAGGGTCGAAAATCGCAACCGTATTAGGTACGTACTAAACTCATTTCTTAGGACTACATTGTGGGCATCCATGGTCGATGCCTACAAGGTCTCCAAGGATCTTTCAAAACTTAGATTCAATGAGTTATTTTCAGATTTCGAACTCCATGAACAGTCTAACTCGTAACCCGAGAAGGGTATAGCACTTTTTGCAAGTTCGAAGAAGAAACTCGCGAGAAAGCCACACCCAAAGGAGGAAGAAGATGAATCTGATTCGGAGGTTGACCCATAAATGGAGGTCGAACTAGTCAACCTAGTTCGGAGGATGGTCAAGGGATGAAAGCAAACCGTCACTCGACCCAACAAAGGTAAGCCTAAAAGTTCTAATGTTAGGTGTTACGAATGCTACAGGTTTGGATATATCATGTTTGAATGTCTGAAGCTCAAGAACAAAGCACCGAAACACAAAATGGCACTCAACACTATGTGGGAAGAAGCATCCAAGGAAGAAGATGATGATCGTGTCTTCATGGCTAAATCGATTGAATTGGAGACAGAGTCAGAACCGGAACACGAATCTGAAATCGAAGACGAATCGGACTGCGAAGCTCTATTCAAGACAAGCCACGGATCCACATCCGGTTCAAAAGATACACTCAAGGTAAGTAGATCCCTTAATAGTACGCTTTATAGTGCAATTAAATTCTTAACTAGGAAATTAGCTAAGTCCGAATCCAAGGTTGAGAACCTGGTTGAGGAGATTAAACTCCTCAAACACGAGGTATCCCTAACCTCTTTGACTAGTCGAGTTCGAGAGGAGGACTCAACTCGGGTTGAAAGGCTCAAAGTTGAGAACTCACTCTTGAAGAGTCAAGTCGAAGATCTTAGGAACACATTAGAAAGGTTTACTTTGGGATCCAAAGGACTTGACCTCCTACTTGGATCGCAAAGGACCGTGTACAAAAATATCAGACTAAGGTTTAGCTCAAATACGACCAACAAGTCGTATATGTCGATTGTAAGTCAACATAAAAAATGTGTCCAAGCATGGGTCCCTAAGACTGCTTTGATTTCAAACTCAGGATCAAACCAGTACTGGGTTACCAAGGACTAAATCCACTATGTGGAGAGACCGAACCGATTCAATGGTCCAGGGGGAGCAAGTACAAAACTTGTTTGTGCTTTAACTTAGAAATTACATGCTTAGGTTCTTTATTTATTTTGACTTTTCTTTTTAGAATGGTTAGATAGGACTATAACTCGTCAATACTTGGTAACATAGTACCAGGACGCGACGAGATGATAATACGCTAGGAAAGTGAAGTCTTGTGTATTCGGGCTAGATAAGGCGTATCTAGTTCGGTGCACTTGACCGAGTGGAACTAGCTGAAGCTACCTCGCCATATCCTAGACTAGTTAGATAAGGAAGTGGTCTTAGGTGAGTCAAGTCTCTATTTTCTTGAAAATGACTTTTGTCTAAGGAAGTGGTTGTATTTCCGATCAAAGAAGGCCTCTGTGCCTCGCCACGACCTGGAAGCCATGATATTGAAAAGGTGACTTGATGAGATTAAGGTCAAATTGAAATCTAACGCAAGGTAGACAAGTGTTCAAATCATTAAATTTAAATCAAATAAAATTGGAAGTCATCTCACAAGAACATATAAGGTTAACATGCTTGATCATGTAGATATGGGTGAGATGATTTAGGTTTAATAATTTACAACTAACCTTTAATAATTCCAATATCCTATCCAACTACCTTGCGTGTAGGATCAATGGATATTGGACAGTGGTTGCTCCCGACACATGACCAGGGATCAACTCAAGTTTTCGAAGCTTCGATTTAAACGACAAGGAACGGTAGCCTTCAGAAACAACGGCAAGCTCAAAATCATCGGATCAAATGATATTGAGCTCAACTCTAACATTATTATTCAAAATGTTTTATTGGTAGAAAATTTTCAATATAATTTACTTAGTGTAAGCCAATTGTGTGATAATAACTATAAGGTCATATTTCTAGAAAATGAATGCATAATTAATACAAATGAAACTTCTAAAACAATTCTTAAGAAAACCAGAAATAACAATATTTATACTATTAATTTAACTAACTCCTCACCAAGTGTCTTATGACACGGCAAGAGGAATCTTGGTTCTGGCACCAACGACTCGGTCACTCGCACCCAAGACTCATCCACAAGATGAGTCAGAGTGACTTAGTCAGAGGTTTGCCTAACCTCAACAACTTGGATAATAAAATATGTAATGCTTATCAACACGGTAAACAATCTAGGACACAACATCAACTAACTAATCAAGAATGAACCAAAAGTGTTCTTGAGCTCCTACACATGGATCTATTTGATTCACACGGAGCTAAGTCACTTATGGGAGTCAATTCTGCTTAGTCATAATTGACGACTATTCTAGATTTACTTGGGTTAGGTTCATCAAACACAAAAGTGATACCCTAGATCAATTAATCAATCTATTTAAACTAATAGAAAATCAACAAAACCATAAAATCAAAAGACTTAGGATTGATTGTTGGCAACCGTGCTATTCCTCGGAATGCTCATCGGCTCCCATGTCCCCGGATTAAAATTTTCACTAATGAAAACTAATCCGGATGGGATGAGTTTCCTAAGCACAACCAATTCGTCATCGTGCCAACGACTCGAGCGATCGCTTGAACAAACTAGTTGTTCAAGCAACCAAACTCTTCTAGTCGATTAGCCACGGAAGAGACGACGGACGGATTGCCGGTTTTTATGTTTCTTATTCGGGGTCCATGATTATACAAATACATACAAATGTAAACTAGTATAATCAACATATACTAACATAAAGAACATAAGCTAGCATATCAATAAGAACATGCAAAGAAAAATAATAAAAGTAATAAAACTTTTATACCTCTTGATCTTCTATCGTATGTCCTAACCTCCTTGTAGACTTCGTGTGGGCGAAGATCCTCCACAAGTTGAAGCATCCTAGATCTTCTTCAATCCAAAGAAAGAAGAACTCTCTTTCCCTTCTTGCTTGAGCCAACCACCAATCCACAAAAGGATTGATGCCGCCGGCCCCAAGAATAGAGAGAACATAATGGAAACAACCAAGGTACCTAACTAGGGACAAACCCTTGTTTTGGTGTCGCTGGCCAAGATGGAGTGAAGAGGATAAAGGGAATATGTTGGGCGCCGGCCACGGTGGAGGGAATAGAGGAAGGAGCCGGCCACAACCTAGGAAGAGGAAGATCTCCTCTCCTATAGTTGCCGCCCACCTTCCTTGCATACCCTAGCCACCCAACCATAGGAGTAAAACCCTAATTAGGGTTTCCTCCTTAGGTCTTCTTGCCGCCCAACCAAGGTGGAAGGAGGAGATCTAAACCGGCCACCTTTCCTAGGAAGAAGAAGAACTCTTCCACAAGATGCCGCCTACCCTCCTTCCAAACCTTGGCCGCCCAACCCTAAAGGAGCCAAACCCTAATTAGGGTTTCCTCCTTAGGGTTGCTTGTCGCCCAAGCCATCCAACTCCATCAACTATGCGCCGGCCATGGAAGAGGGGATAGAAGAATAGAATGTGGACCAACCAAGGTAGAAGGGTAGAAGGAAGGGATCGGCGATGCCTTAGGAAGAAGAAGAAACTCTTCTTCCACTTGTTGCCGCCCCATGCCTTTCTCCCAAACCCTAGCCGCCCCAAGAGATTCTAAACCAACTAGGGTTCCTAGCCTCCAAAGGAAGCAAACCCTAATCCCCTAAACCATCCATCATCCACTTCAAAAAACTTAGTTGCCGCCCAACCCATGCTCCCTTATATATAGAGTTAGGTTTAGGCCTTGGTTTAATCTCCACCGTCGGTTCTAGGGTTTTAATCCCAACCGTTGGATCTAGAGATTTAATCTCAATCGTCGGTTCTAGGGTTTTAATCCTAACCATCAGATCTAGAGATTTAATCTCAACCGTCGGTTCTAGGGTTTTAATCCCAACCATCGGATCTAGAGATTTAATCTCCACCGTCGGTTCTAGAGATTTGTTTTCCATTATTTGATCTAGACTTTATGAGGTTTATATTAGGCTACGATAGGGACCATGAGGAGGAGTTGGGTCTTGGGCACCCGATGGATCGGAACCACACAATCTTGATCCATCAATGATGTTCCATTCCACTAGAAAATCATCATCGAACTACCTCACCAACCCCCATAAATTAATATGGGCTCCATATATTATTTGCACATCCATCTCCCCGTGTTTAAGATATCGAATGTCCGTCAATTAATTAATTTACTGACCATCAATTAATTAACATCTAACTCCTCGAGTAGTACCACTCAACCTTATCATCATGTTGACTAAGTCAACCTGCAGGGTTTACATGATGAACCTTATGAGCTCCTCAAGGGGACATCATCAACCTAATATATAGGACACGGTTTCCTCCTATAATCAACGACACACCATGTAAATAATATCATTTCCCAACTTACCGGGCATATTGATTTAATACATAGAAATCTCACCCTCTGGTAAATCAAAGAAATAAATATTAAGTACATGTGACCATTATTATATCGGGATTATGAGCATGTACAACATAATATCCGAGGTCCGATTCAATTATGTAGTTAGCAACAAATTGAATCACCTCTATGTCGGTCCTGCTCAATACACCTAAGTGTACTAGTGTAACTTTATGATCAAGACAAAACAATACCAAGCTACACTACAACCATGCCAATGGTTTGTCCAAAACCATCTTGGTTGTGAGCCTCTACTTATATTCTACAAGGAACTGATAACATGATCTTCTGTGCCACACCAAGCACCATGTTATCTACAATGTAAAATATTAGACAATTTTGCATAATCATAAAAATATGCAAACAATGATCATGTGATTCTTATTTCAAAATAAAGATGTTCATACAAAAGAGCTAGGCTTTCAGTATACATCCCAACAATCTCCCACTTATACTAAAAGACTATGCTGTCATCATACTGCCATACATTTGATTCCCCTTCCCTCCACATGCCTATCAAAGCTCTCGCTAGAAGGGCCTTAGTGAAAGGGTCTACCAGGTCATCCTCTGATGCAATCTAGGCGACAACAACTTCTACCTCCTTTACGATTTCTCGTGTCAGGTGGTACTTGCACTCTATGTGTTTACTAGCCTTATGGGCTCGTGGTTCCTTCGAGTTTTCAACTGCACCATTATTATCACAATAAATTGTGATAGTTCTGGGCAAATTAGGAATCACATCCAAGTCCATCTGGAAGTTCCTGAGCCATACAGCTTCTTTGGCTGCCTCATAGGCTGCCACATACTCAGCTTCCATGGTGGAGTCCGCCACGCATTTCTGCTGGGCACTCCTCCATACAATGGCTCCACCTCCTAAAGTAAACACAAAACCTGAGGTAAACTTACTGTTATCCCTATCTGATTTAAAATCGTAATCCATGCAACCCACAGGGAGTAATTGGTCTGCCCGGTAAACTTGCATATAATCTCTAGTCCTTCTCAGGCACTACAATATATGCTTTACTGCAGTCCAATGTCCCTGTCCTGGATTACTCTGATATATGCTAACCATGCCCACAGCAAAGCAGATATCTTGTCTCGTACATAGCATATATGAGGCTTCCTACTGCCAAAGCATAAGGAACCGCCTTCAGCTCCTTTATCACCTCAGATGATCTAGGACACATCTCCTTAGATAAAGGAACTCCATACCTGAAAGGTAGAAAACCCTTCTTGGAGTTCTGCATGCTAAAAAGATCCAAAATCATGTCTATGTATGAAGCTTGGGATAAGCACAACAACCTTGACCCAAAGGTTGTGACCCACTTCTCCCAAGTCCTTCAAAACTGTTTGGACAACCATACCCTTACGTCTGATAACACTCTGATATTGTTGCCAACTACCAAAATATTATCTACGTATAGTACAAGAAATACCACTACGTTTCCGTCACATCTCTTGTATACACAAGACTCATCCGAACTTTGAATAAATCCATAAGACTGGATTTACCTCCTCAAAGCGGATGTTCCAAGACCTCAAAGCTTGCTTCAGTCCATAAATGGACCGATTAAGCTTACATACAATATGCTCTTTGCCCTTAGCAATGAATTCCTCTGGTTGCTTCATATAGATGTTTTCCTCAAGACTTCCATTAAGGAAAGCTGTCTTGACATCCATCTGCCACAACTCATAATCCATATGAGCTGCAGTGCACAAGAGCTCCCAGACCTGTCTTGAATCCATAGATTCAATCTCAGTATTCATTGCACTTTGCCAAGATGCTGCATCTATATCTTGGATTGCCTCGTCGTATGTTTAGGGATCAGGTTCATGTTTGCTATGGACCAAATCAGAAGATTTGTCCAAAAACATGAATCTAAGAGGTTGTCTAACAACCCTCCCACTATGATGAGGTATCTTCTGTGTATCCTCTGTGACACGCGGTGCAGTGACATGTGGTATGTCCTCTTGTACCGGTGGTACTAAAGAAGTGACTTCCCTTTTAACTCCACCAGAACAATTTTACTCTTGGGCTTGTGGCTCATCACATAGTCTTCCTCTAGAAATCTGGCATTCGTGTTAACGATCACCCTCTGATCTCTAGGACTATAAAACAATCCACCCTTCGCCTCTCGATAGTCAACGAACATGCGTACTTCTGTACGAGGTTCCATCTTACCAGTATCTGCCTTCAGCCAATGTGTTGTACTCCCATATCTAAATATGTCTTAGACTAGGCTTTCGCCCAGTCCACAATTCTGTGGGAGTAGAAGGCACTAATTTAGATGGAACCAGTTTCAGAATGTATACTGTCGTATCTAGAGCATATCCCTAGAACAAATCTGATAAGTCAGAATAACTCATCATCGATCTAATCATCTCCATAAGAGTCCTTTTCCTTCGCTCTGCTACACCGTTCTACTGGGGTGTGCCAGGCGCAGTCAATTGGGATCGAATCCCAGCCTCTAATAAGTAGTTCCTAAACTCTCCCAAGAGGTACTCATCACCACGATCAGATCGTAGTGTCATGCGTATCTTGAATAATCATCTATGAAAAAGATGAAATGTTCAAAACTACCTCTTGTCTGGTTAAACATAGGACCATACGAATCAGAATGAACCAATTCCAACACATCTTTGGCTCTATACCCCTTGGCCTTAAAAAGGCCTCTTGGTCATCTTACCCTCCAAGCAAGATTCGTAGGTTGGGAGATCCTCCACCACTAATGAACCCAAAGGTCCATCAGCTTTCAACCTTTGAATTTTTCTTAGGTTAATGTGACCAAGCCTAAGAAGCCAAAGATATGTTTGGTTCATCTTCGAAGGTTCTTTTCTCTTATTGGAATTAGAAGATGAGTTATTAACTTCAATTTGCATCGTGGGAGGTTTTGGTTCAAATTTCTTTTCAATGTACCTGAATAGATATTCTCTCTATTCCTTTTTATAACAACTCTGTCATTAAAAGAAATAGAATATCCATCCATAATAATTTAGAAACTGAAACTAAATTCTTTCTAAATAAAGGTACATAAAGGGAATTTTCCAGAACCAAAGTTTTATTATTTCCAAGAGATAAATAAAACTTCTCCCACTGCAATAGCCGCCACCATCATGGCATTGCCCAAGTAAATGGTAATCTCCCCTTTAGCTAGTCGTCGGGTTTCCTGGAACCCCTGCAAAGTATTGCAGACATGATTAGTGGCTCCCATACCTACTCACCAGGTGCCGGTAGATAAGACTGCTAATCATGTTTCAACAACTAGTTCAAAGAATATATCTTTGTTCTTCTTTGGATTGGGACATTCCTTCTTCCAATGTCCATCCTGCTTGCAAGTGAAGTACTTGCCTTTCGGCTTCTTTACTCTTCCCTGAGATCCTCCCACCATCTTTGCTTCACCTTGTTTCTTCTTCTTCTTTCCTTTCGGCTTAGAAGTAGAAACCCTTTTGAGCAATGATGGCTTGAGGACACTCTTTGAAGAGTGTATCTTGTACTCCTTAGCAGATAATACAATATCTAGAATCTTTTCCAATCAACATTATTTAGGTATAGTAAGTTTATTTCCTTTAGTATCATAGTAAGTGGACTGAAAGTCAATTTTGAAAATACTAAGAATCACATAGATCATTCTATTAGATTTCAAATATTATTGATTCCTCAAAACAATAAAATTCCGAAATCAACCAACACCTCAAATCACCAAGAATATCGTATGCCACTCTGTGTGGACGTATACGAATTTTACATTTGTAAGAGGAGGTTTTACCCATTAATTTTATTATCTTGTCAACCTTACTTTTTGACAAATAAAATTAATAGTCGGTTCCTCTTTGGGCGTCCAAAGGAATGCAGTGAGTGCGGGGGGGTGGGTATGTGTATTTGCATCTAAGTGTGCACCATTACACAATACTCAGGGAATTATTTTGGATTATGTGCCTTACCTCTGTGGAAGTACACATGCTCCTAGATAATTTCCTATAACCATTATTTGACCTAGTGATCCATAAACAAACTCATCGAGGAAGGCACTCAGGCGACACACAAGTTTGTTGCATCACACGTCAAATTGTAATGGAGGCCGCGGGAATTAATTAAAATATCCCTCTCCCACTTAGTAAATTGAAAATGAGGAATTTTCAAGCACACACAACATGCATATAAAACAAATCAGCAATAAATATGGAAAAATCAGAATTTTTCCAACTATTATGGAATTGTTCTCCAATATGCTTCCCGTCGTGTCACCACCTCGTCCGCTCCTCCTACGCCATGTACGAGCCATCCTTATTTTACATCCATCGATCCTATACTCCACGAGGGAGTGTACATGAAATCTAGATCGAAAGTAAAATAAAATAAAGAGTGGCTAAACAATGCCGTATTCAATTACAAAAATTAAATACTAATTTAGCCTCGTCAACCCCGAGGATTCAAATAATATACAATCACACACACATGCAATCACATACACACATATATAGCCATAATAGTTGGATCTTATGCCTGCAACCAAAAAGTTAGCCTACGCACATCCTACTATTATCCGACATACACAATATATGATAAGTGCGTGAAAGTAACCGAATCCAAAACACACAAAACCGGAAACCGTGTCTCTGATACCATTTGTTGGCAAACGTGCTATTCCTTGGAATGCTCATCGGCTCCCATGTCCCCGGATTAAAATTTCACTAATGAAAACTAATCTGGTTGGGATGAGTTTCCTAAGCACAACCAATTCATCATCGTGCCAACGACTCGAGCGATCGCTTGAACAAACTAGTTGTTCAAGCAACCAAACTCTTCTAGTCGATTATCCACGGAAGAGACGACGGACGGATTGCCGGTTTTTGTGTTTCTTATTCGGGGTCCATGATTATACAAATACATACAAATGTAAACTAGTATAATCAACATATACTAACATAAAGAACATAAGCTAGCATATCAATAAGAACATGCAAAGAACAATAATAAAAGTTATAAAACTTTTATACCTCTTGATCTTCTATCGTATGTCCTAACCTCCTTGTAGACTTCGTGTGGGCGAAGATCCTCCACAAGTTGAAGCATCCTAGATCTTCTTCAATCCAAAGAAAGAAGAACTCTCTTTCCCTTCTTGCTTGAGCCAACCACCAATCCACAAAAGGATTGATGCCGCTGGCCCCAAGAATAGAGAGAACATAATGGAAACAACCAAGGTACCGAACTAGGGACAAACCCTTGTTTTGGTGCCGCCAGCCAAGATGGAGTGAAGAGGATAAAGGGAATATGTTGGGCGCCAGCCACGGTGGAGGGAATAGAGGAAGGAGCCGGCCACAACCTAGGAAGAGGAAGATCTCCTCTCCTATAGTTGCCGCCACCTTCCTTGCATACCCTAGACAACCATAGGAGTCAAACCCTAATTAGGGTTTCCTCCTTAGGTCTTCTTGCCGCCCAACCAAGGTGGAAGGAGGAGATCTAAACCGGCCACCTTTCCTAGGAAGAAGAAGAACTCTTCCACAAGATGCCGCCTACCCTCCTTCCAAACCTTGGCCGCCCAACCCTAAAGGAGCCAAACCCTAATTAGGGTTTCCTCCTTAGGGTTGCTTGCCGCCCAAGCCATCCAACTCCATCAACTATGCGCCGGCCATGGAAGAGGGGATAGAAGAATAGAATGTGGACCAACCAAGGTAGAAGGGTAGAAGGAAGGGACCGGCCATGCCTTAGGAAGAAGAAGAAACTCTTCTTCCACTTGTTGCCGCCCCATGCCTTTCTCCCAAACCCTAGCCGCCCCAAGAGATTCTAAACCAACTAGGGTTCCTAGCCTCCAAAGGAAGCAAACCCTAATCCCCTAAACCATCCATCATCCACTTCAAAAAACTTAGTTGCCGCCCAACCCATGCTCCCTTATATATAGAGTTAGGTTTAGGCCTTGGTTTAATCTCCACCGTCAGTTCTAGGGTTTTAATCCCAACCGTCGGATCTAGAGATTTAATCTCAACCGTCGGTTCTAGGGTTTTAATTCTAACCATCGGATCTAGAGATTTAATCTCAACCGTCGGTTCTAGGGTTTTAATCCCAACCGTCGGATCTAGAGATTTAATCTCCATCGTCGGTTCTAGAGATTTGTTTTCCATTATTTGATCTAGACTTTATGAGGTTTATATTAGGCTACGATAGGGACCGTGAGGAGGAGTTGGGTCTCGGCCACCCGATGGATCGGAACCACACAAACTTGATCCATCAATGATGTTCCATTCCACTAGAGGATCATCATTGAATTACCTCACCAACCCCCATAAATTAATATGGGCTCCATATATTATTTGTACATCTATCTCCCCGTGTTTAAGATATCGAATGTCCGTGAATTAATTGATTTACTGACCATCAATTAATTAACATCTAACTCCTCGAGTAGTACCACTCAACCTTATCATCATGCTGACTAAGTCAACCTGCAGGGTTTAAATGATGAACCTTATGAGCTCCTCAAGGGGACATCATCAACCTAATATATAGGACACGGTTTCCTCCTATAATCAACGGCATACCATGTAAATAATATCATTTTCCAACTTACCGGGCATATTGATTTAATCCATAGAAATCTCACCCTCTGGTAAATCAAAGAAATAAATATTAAGTACATGTGACCGTTATTATATCGGGATTAAGAGCATGTCCAACATAATATCCGAGGTCCGATTCAATTATGTAGTCAGCAACAAATTGAATCACCTCTATGTCGGTCCTGCTCAATACACCTAAGTGTACTAGTGTAACTTTATGTTCAAGACAAAACAATACTAAGCTACACTACAACCATGCCAATGGTTTGTCCAAAACCATCTTGGTTGTGAGCCTCTACTTATATTCTACAAGGAACTGATAACATGATCTTCTGTGCCACACCAAGCACCATGTTATCTACAATGTAAAATATTAGACAATTTTGCATAATCATAAAAATATGCAAACAATGATCATGTGATTCTTATTTCAAAATAAAGATGTTCATACAAAAGAGCTAGGCTTTCAGTATACATCCAAACATTGATCATGGTGGTGAATTCGAGAACCACAGGTTTACAGAATTCTGTAACCTAAATGGATACCACCATGAGTTCTCATGCCCTAGAACTCCACAACAGAATGGCCTAGTAGAACATAAAAATAGAACCCTACAAGAAGCCGCTAGGACAATGTCAAATGAGTATAACCTACCCAATAGGTTTTGGGCGGAAGCCGTTAGTACGACGTGCTATGTCCAAAATAGGATCCTTATAGTAACGAGGCACCTTAAGACCTCGTATGAGATTTATCACGATAAAATACCTAACATCAAGTACTTTAGGGTATTTGGGTGTAAAGTACATATCCTAAATAAATTTACATCCAAAACCTCGACCGGAATCTTTCTAGGATACTCGACTATGAGTAGAGCTTATAGAGTATATAACCATGTCACCCCTAGAGTCGAGGAGACTATCAATGTAGTGTTTGATGAAGGACACAAACCTACAAAACCCCCGGCAACCCCAATTAGCATGTCGATTCATACCAGACTCAACTCTAATCCGGAGATAAGTCTAGTATTAATCCTAACCTAAGTCAACCAAGTCATTCTATCGACCAAGTGGTAGATGACTCTAACCAAACTAGGACTCAAACGAGTCATCCTATCGACACAGTGATAGATGACTCTAACCCAAATCAAACTAGGACTCAAACGAATCATCCTATCAACCAAGTGATAGGTGATCCAAGCCTAGGAGTTCGAACTAGAGCCTCATACTGAAACCTTAGTCAAATCTCCTTGATTTCCAAAATTGAACCCAAAACTAATGACAAAGCTCTTCTTGATCCCGATTGGATTATTGCAATGCAAGAAAAGCTAGCTCAGTTCACTAGGAACGAAGTATGGGAATTAGTACCACCACTTAAAGATAAAACAATCATTGGAACAAGGTGGGTGTTTAGAAATAAACTTGATGATAAATGTGAAGTAATTAGAAATAAAGCTAGATTAGTCACCAAAGGTTTTAGTCATGTCGAAGGATTAGATTATGATGAGACCTATGCCCCGGTCGCTAGATTAGAGTCCATTCGAATGTTATTAGCATATGGTGCACATCGAGGATTTAAGTTGTTTCAAATGGATGTAAAGTCAGCATTCTTGAATGGATATATTAAGGAGGAGGTTTATGTTAGTCAACCCCCCGGTTTCGAAAGTCTAGATAAACCCGACCATGTCCTTAGTGTTGGTGCAATCGGCCCAGGTTGACTCGAGTTTGACTCGAGCAGTACCTTGATAGTATTTTGATGATAGACAAAACTCATGACATGGGATTGTCATGGGAAAGTCCAACATGGGGTTGGCATGGAAAATCCAAGCATGGAGCTTGGTGTGGAAGTCCAAGGGGGAAGCCTTGGCATGGGAAAGTCCAAAGCATTGCGAAGTCGTGCGCTTGGTGCTTGGCATGGGAAATCAAAAGCATTGCGAAGCCATGCGCTTGGTGCTTGGTGAGAAATGCATTACGAAGCCATGCGCTTGGTGCATTTGGGAAGTCTTGAGAACTTGGCAAGTTCACTAGGCTCGGGTCCTTGAGTCGGTGAAGGATGGCATTGCGAAGCCGTGCGCTTGGTGCATCCGAGGGACTGTCGGACGGGGAGCGAATGGAGTGAGCCTAAAGGGAAGCATACTTCTAGGGCATGAGACGCGAAGGATGGCTTTGCGAAGTCATGCGCTTGGCGCATCCGAGGGACGTAGGCCGAGGGAAGAGAGCTTCAGTGGGGAACTCCATGAGGGATAAGGTGGATTTGGCCAAGTGGCTAAGACTGAGTGTCGGACGCTCAAACAACTTTGTGTTTGAGGTTTTAGCCGAAATCAGTCGACTGACATAGGTGCCAGTCGACTCGTCTAGGTTGTATGGGTTCGACCAGTGTTCGACTGAACCAAGTTTGGCTGATCAGTCGACTGCCGAGGGAGGGTAGTCGACTGTTGGGAGAATCAGTCGATTGTCGAGGGATGGCAGTCGGTGACATGACAGCCGAGCGCAGACGCGATGGAGTCGAGCTCGGCCGACTCGATGGATGATCGATCGGTCGATGGGTGCCATCGATCGGATGTGTGATCTGTTGGAACATAACCAACGTGGATCTGGCAATTGTGAGACAACACGGGACGGATCGGTGATGGTCACGATCGGTCGTGATGGGCACGAAATCGACAATGCAGTTATAAAAGGAGCTCAAGAGGGAGGATTTTGCCATGGTTTTTGTGGAGCTATTGGAGGGGAATTGCTGCTGCATTCCAGTCCTTCAAGAGAGAATCAAAGCAAGCAACAAACAAGTGATCAAAAGCAATCGGTGAAAAATGTTTCTTTTGTATTGTATTTTTATTCTTGTTTGTATTTGTATATTACTGTTGTAATTGCTTGTGAGAGGTTTCTCCACCTCCGACGTGTAGTCGAGAAGGAGTTTAGTTAGTGTCGTGCGCATAACTAGAGCTCGGTGAGCTCGCCCATGGAGTAGGAACCATTTGGTTCCGAACCACGTATATCTTGTGTTGTGTGATTGTGTATTGTTGTTAGTTTCATTATTGTTTTATTATTCATTACGCTAACAACAATCGTAGACAAACAGCATAGCGAGCAGCAATTCGAAATCCATCGATTGAGGGCTATTCACCCCCCTCTAGCTGGCCGTTCGATTCCCAACAAGTGGTATCAGAGCCAGGTTGCTCTTCAAGGACTAACCTCCGTGAGAGCACTACAAGATGGCCGGCTACAACCTTCAACCACCAAAATTCGAAGGAGATTTTCTATGGTGGAAAAGAAAAATGGAGGTATATCTAGAAACCGATTTTGATTTTATGATTATTATAAGCGGTTTTGAAATTGCCTAGGGATGAAACACAACAAGCTCATTGAGAAGTCAAAATGGACCCAAGACCAAATAAAGGACTTCAAGACAAATCTCAAGGTAATTAAATTGATTGGTGATTTGTTACCTAATCATATTTGGTCTAGTTTGGGTGATTATAGGGATGCAAAGGAATTATGGAGAAGATAATGAAATTTCAAGAAAGTTCCCAATCGGCACAAGTAGAGGAAGATGCGAAGAAGAACCCACAACATTTGAAGATGTTGATGATTTGGTGGATACTCCACCTCTAGCATTGAGGGGAGGAAAGGATCTTCCATCCGGAGCAAGAACAATGAAGCATCTACCTCTGGAAGAAATCACTCATGAGAGGCCTCCACCACCTCCTAGGTAACTCATGTATTATAATTAAATAAAAATCACATAATATGCTTTGAGTGTAGGGAGAAAGGGCATTACAAGAGCAAATGCCCAAAATTGGCTAAGGAAAAGGCATCGACACCAAAAGTCAACCTAAAGTCAAAGGATGCCAGTGTTCCCAAAACTAGAAGCAAAGAGCACATTGTGTGCTTTAAATGCAATCAAAAGGACACTACGAGCCAATGCCTAGGGAGGAAGAAAGGGCAGAAGGTGCAACTCATGTAGGGGGAGCTCCAAAAGCTAACCCTAAGGTACATTTAGTTAATACACCTTCAATTCCTAAAGTCAAAAAGCATGCCAAAAATTATTTTAGTTCTCTTGCCATTATTAATGAAAAGCATGCTATGAGAAACAATAAGGTTTATTGCTTAGGTGCCAAGCATGTTCATATGACTAAAGACAAACCTAGGACTCATAATTCTAGAAATACCTTGCCTAGGGAGTCAATTAGGAGAGTAGAAGAAAATTTGGGTATTAATCCCAAAAAGTCTAGGCACATGCCTAAGAAGAAGAGGCCTTCCCAAAAACCTAATGAAAATTCAAAAATGGAAAAATTAGAGCTAGAGAACCAAGTCTTGAGGTCAAGACTTGAGAGAATGGAGAAAGGCCTTAGAATCATAGAAAATTCAATTCTAGGGTCAAATGCCCAAAAGCCAAGACCTAAGGATCAAAAACGGTCTAAGGGCAAGGAAGGTTTGGGTCACAAACCTAAGCCCAAGAAGACTTATCATAATGTTCCATTTAATTATGGAACTATTTCTAGGTCTAGGAAAACCAAGGCTAATAGGGAAGCCATCCCTAAGTCTAGCCATGGTATGTGTTTAGTGGCTAACACCTCAAAGAAATCAAATGTAGCCACTAAGAAGGTCAATGGAGGGGTCACCTCTAGAGTTGACCTAGGAAAGACTCAATTGACTAATGTGTCAAAACAAAAAAGGGTCATTAGGAAGGTATCTAGGGAAGTCATCCCTAGAGAATACCTTGTTAACCCAAGGAGCTCCAATAGATATTGGGTTCTTAAAAGCATGATCGATTCACACTAAATGGGTTAGAGTGTGTCAACCCTAAGTGGAAGGGTAGTTAACCTAACCATAGTAGAGTTGACACATTAGGGTGTGCCAATGTGTTTGAGAAGTTTAAAATAATTTAAATTGGCACAATTAGGTCATAGAGGTCATGGTGTATCATTTTGGGTTTATGGCACACTTGGGAGATAATGACATTAAGGCAAAATTGAATTAACCTATAGAAATGGCAATTTTGATTTAACGCTTAGGTATTTTATACCTTAGTATACCTTACTCGCCATGATTTGTTTGCCTTGCCATGTCATGACATCATTTTCATTTTTATCTATAAAAATGTCATGATAATGTTTAGACTTATTTTTATATGTCATGTATGCTTAAATGTCATTCACATGCCATGACATCATGATTTTGGCATATGCTTTTATCTAAATCATATTTATTCCATAATGATTATCATGCATTAAATTAAATGGTGTTAAGGACTATGGCATGGTTTGATGGGAATCAAATAATAGTGCCTAGAAATAGTCATGAGACTATTAAAGACCAAAAACCCACATCTCACTAAGATGTTTGACTTGTATGTGTTTTACACATCTAGATATTGGTGAGATGTTTAAGGAAAATAAAATAAAGGTTTTAAAAAACATTTTGAAAACATTTTGAAAAACCTTGGTGAAGTCTATCTTTTGATAGCTATCACCATTGAATGGGATGATACAAAGAGGGCTTTTTATTGAAGTTTTTCTAAACTTTTGGAATTTGTATCAATCTCCTAATTTAATGGGTAAAATAATTTTCAAATATTTTTCACCCATAGTGTTTAGGATAAGTATTATGCATATGCATTTTCAAGATTTTTAAAATTATATATTTACTTATGGATTTTGAAAATCCATTTTAAATTGAAAAGCTTATGAATCACGATTATCGATCGTACCTGTAATGGCGATCGTGATGATAAAATCGATCATTGAGTATCGATGTTAGTCATTGCCCAGTGATTCAGGTAAACTTGATAGTTAGGCCCATGTTAAGCTGTGTTTTGGTCCCCTAACCACTCCTAACCCTAGGATATGCTTGGGAGAGCATTAGAGAGGGTGGAAATCCATTGGATATGGATTAGGAGTTGGGTTGAGGGTGAGTATCAATTTTAAGGTGGATGAGAGTTCATTGTTGAACTTTGCCTTAATTTTGTTTGGTTAATGTTCCTATTGGCTTAGGGACTCTCAAGGACATTGTTGGTGCAATGGTCAAGGGAGCAAGCCTCTAGGGAGGTATCCATCATGGGAAGATGGATGTGTATTTCCTCATGGGAGGAAAATTGGGTTGCCTCTCTTTAAGTGATATGGGATCACTAGAAAGATTGTAGGCATGTGTTCCTCAAGGAGAGATTGTAAGATCTCATTGGGATATGAGACATTCATACCCTTGGGAGGACCTTTTGATGTAATGTCAAAAGGGAGAAGTTACCAAGTTACCAATTAGGGTTCGTTGGAATTCTCATTGGGATATGAGAATTGCCAATATGGGAGAATTGGTAGACTTGAGATGGTAGTTTTGTCAATCATCAAAAAGGGGGAGATTGTTGGTGCAATCGGCCCAGGTTGACTCGAGTTTGACTCGATCAGTACCTTGATAGTATTTTGATGATAGACAAAACTCATGACATGGGATTGTCATGGGAAAGTCCAACATGGGGTTGGCATGGAAAATCAAGCATGGAGCTTGGTGTGGAAGTCAAGGGAAGCCTTGGCATGGGAAAGTCAAAGCATTGCGGCCCGTGCGGCAGTGCTTGGCATGGGAAATCAAAGCATTGCGAAGCCGTGCTTGGTGCTTGGTGAGAAATGCATTGGATTTGGGAAGTCTTGAGGACTTGGTAAGTTCACTAGGCTCGGGGTCCTTGAGTCGGTGAAGGATGGCATTGCGAAGCCGTGCGCTTGGTGCATCCGAGGGACCGCCGGACGGGGAGCGAATGGAGTGAGCCCAAAGGGAAGCATACTTCTAGGGCATGAGACGCGAAGGATGGCATTGCGAAGCCGTGCGCTTGGCGCATCCGAGGGACGTAGGCCGAGGGAAGAGAGCTTCGGTGGGGAACTCCATGAGGGATAAGGTGGACTTGGCCAAGTGGCTAAGACTGAGTGTCGGACGCTCAAACAACTTTGTGTTTGAGGTTTTAGCCGACATCAGTCGACTGGCATAGGTGCCAGTCGACTGCTCTAGGTCGTATGGGTTCGACCAGTGTTCGACTGAACCAAGTCTGGCTGATCAGTCGACTGCCGAGGGAGGGCAGTCGACTATTGGGAGAATCGATCGCTGAGGGATGACAACATCGATGACACTGTGCACGGGCACATAATGGAGTCGAGCTCGCCAGCACTCGACTGATGGATGATCAGTCGACTGATGGGTGCCATCAGTCGACTGATGTGTGATCCGTTGGAACTTAACCAACGTGGATCTCGCCGCGAGACAACTACGGGACCGATATGGTCGCGATCACGATCATGGGTGCAATCGGATGCGTTATAAAAGGAGCTCAAGAGGGAGGATTTCGCCATGGTTTTTGTGGAGCTATTGGAGGGGAATTGCTGCTGCATTCCAGTCCTTCAAGAGCCAATCAAAGCAAGCAACAAACAAGTGATCAAAAGCAATCGGTGAAAAGTGTTTCTTTTGTATTGTATTTGTATTCTTGTTTGTATTTGTATATTGGCCAAGTGGCTAAGATGAGTGTCGGACGCTCAAACAACATTGTGTTTGAGGTTTTAGAAATCGGCCGACCGCATTGGTGCCAATCGATCGCTTACGCCGTATGGGTTCGACCGGTGTTCGATCAACTGTCAAGCCGATCACCGATCGCGAGGGAGGCGATCGTTGGGAGAATCGATCGCCGGAGGGATGACATCACGATGACCGAGCACGGCAGAGAATCGGAGTCGAGCTCGCCAAAGACTCGATCGATGGATGATCGATCGATGGGTGCCATCAGTCGACTGATGTGTGATCCGTTGGAACTTAACCAACGTGGATCTGGCCGTTGTGAGACAACGGCTACGGGACCAGTCGACTGATGGTCATGATCAGTCGACTGATGGGTGCGAAATCAGCTTGATGCAGGTTATAAAAGGAGCTCAAGAGGGAGAATTTCGCCATGGTTTTTGTGGAGCTATTGGAGGGGAATTGCTGCTGCATTCCAGTCCTTCAAGAGCCAATCAAAGCAAGCAACAAACAAGTGATCAAAAGTAATTGGTGAAAAGTGTTTCTTTTGTATTGTATTTGTATTCTTGTTTGTATTTTTATATTACTGATGTAATTGCTTGTGAGAGGTTTCTCCACCTCCGACGTGTAGTCGAGAAGGAGTTTAGTTAGTGTCGTGCGCATAACTAGAGCTCAGTGGGCTCGCCCGTGGAGTAGGAACCATTTGGTTCCGAACCATGTATATCTTGTGTTGTGTGATTGTGTATTGTTGTTAGTTTCATTATTATTGTTATTCCGTTGCGCTAACAACAATCGTAGATAAGCAACGCAACAAGAACGAGCGAATTCCGACATCCATCGATTGAGGGCTATTCACCCCCCTCTAGGCGGTCGTTCGATTCCCAACACTTAGATTAAAGAAAGATCTCTATGGACTCAAACAATCTCCTCGAGCTTGGTACGAGAGGCTTTCGATTTATCTAAAGTCCAAAGGATTTAACCAAGGTGTAGTTGACCCAACCATTTTCGTAAAAACCATAGGTAAAGACATATTCATAGCCCAAATCTACGTAGATGATATCATCTTCGAAACCACCAACTCGATCCTACTAAATGAATTCATTTCACTTATGGAAAGTGAATTTGAAATGAATTTAGTAGGTGAGTTGAGTTTCTTCTTAGGTCTACAAATTAAACAAACTAAAGATGGAATATACCTATACCAACGCAAATATACTAGGGAATTAATTAAACGCTTTGGGATGCAAGACGCTAAAATTATTAATACCCCAATGGCAACGAATGTAAATATAAAAGAAGATGTAACCAAAAATCCAATTGACTTAACACACTATAGGAGCGTGATAGGGAGTCTCCTTTACATAACTACAAGCCGACGTGATATCTTATTTGTAGTAAGTATGTGTGCAAGGTTCCAAACCTGTGCCAAGGAGTCTCACATAACTCTAGTCAAGCGTATCCTTAGATATCTAAAGGGTACACTTAATGTCGGTATTTGGTACCCTAGATCTACCGAGTTCAAACTAACCGGCTACTCTGACTCTGACTATGCCGGTAGTAAGCTCGATAGAAAGAGTACGAGTGGTTGTTGTCAACTTCTCGGCTCAAGTCTAGTGAGTTGGTGCAGTAGGAAGCAACACTGTATTGCCTTATCTACCACCGAAGCCGAATACATCGTGATGGGTGAGTGTGTCACTCAGCTTCTTTGGATGAAGTACACTCTCCGAGATTTTATGTTAGACTTTACGAACAATAAAATTCACGTAGATAGCATTAGCTCAATTAACCTAACTAGGAATCCAATATGTCATTCTAGGACCAAACATATAGAGGTCAAACACCATTTCATTCGAGAACATGTGGCCAACGGAGCCATACAACTCGAATACGTCGAATCAAAGTTCAACTTGGCAGACCTATTTACTAAACCCCTACCCGAAGTCGAATTCAGTCTACTAAGACGAAAATTGGCCATGTGCGTAGTAGAATAGGAGGTTACAAATTATATCTTCTTATTACTATTTTTTTTACTTTACATGCTCATGGAACTATCTTAGGACATACCTTAGATATCATGAACCTATAGATTTAAGGAGCCAATGCATCTCACAACACATAGAACTAATGTGTTTGTGTACTTAGCCACGTAGATGGGCGTGAGATGTTAGGACCTTACTCCTGGTTCCAGATATAGATCTAGTGTATCGCCATGAACCACGGAGTATAATCATATATATTAACCAACTCTGATCTGGACTTGTTGATTCTTTATATCAATCAAGTCAAATAAGAGTTGAAAGTTATATAGATGAGCTTATTTCCAGTATATTATTTTAAAAATAATATGGAACATGCTTGGACGTGAAAACTTAAACTTAATACCTATAGTTTCTTCTTTTTCAAACCCCCCCCCCCCCCCCCACTCTTTTCGATATATGACAAAAGGGGGAGAAAAAGGCCAAAGTTAAGGGATCATTTTTTTTATAACTTAACTTAAGACTTCATATTTATTCTCATGGCCAAAAGTTAAGTAAATATTTTCTTTTACTTAACTTTAATTTTTGCAAATTTATTTAAACTTAATTGTTTTAAAAAGGGAGAAAGGGCCAACTTAAGTTTTTTTTACTAAGGTCAACTTTAAGTAATTGTTAATTACTTAAAGTCTTCGTAAAATAGCAAACATCAAGGGGGAGGATTGAGATCTTCTTTCAAGACTCACCCTCAGTCAAGGGGAAGGTTTCCTCGAGGGGGGAGACTTGGATGAAAAACTCTACTACTCCTACTTAATCTTTATTATTTTTGATTCTCATGCATATTATTACTCTTCATGATATTATTTTCTTAACTTTGTATGTGGGTTTGCCATAGATCAAAAGGGAGAGATTGTTAGTGTAGTAGGCACCTAAGTCGAACCTGAGTTTTAATTATAGCAAACGATACAAAGTTAAGCTCATATTGTTATCTCACGAGCCAAATTGAGTGTGCAGAAAAGTGCTAATGCTGGAGATGAAGGCAAGCGACACCGGGAGGACTTCGGAGGGAGCCGAAGACCTCAGGTGGAGACCGGAAGCAAGGCTTCAAAGGTAAATGTTGAGGTAAGCTCGAGTGAGTAAAGTGAAGTGAGGTTGTGTCCTTCGTATGGGGATGTCCTTAGGTGATCATCCGACCAAGACTTCCCATGGAAGGTCTATGTCGAGATCGGATGGCAAGTGGTCGTCGAATTCACTTATATTTCGAGCTAACTCTTTATTGTAGTCAAATATTCTGGCCATCGCTCAACCAAAGGAGTCAATCACGAACATCTGCTCAACCACTACCAATCCCGAGCCATCAGTTCAATCGGCCAAGAAATCAGTTCAACCGCTGGTCAAGGATCAGCTTCAAGATGAGTCAAAACTCATCCCTTTCTTCAAGGGTGAGGTGGCCATTGATGTAGGATCTTGATGTGATCGAGGAGGGGACTTCCAGGGCTATAAAAGAAGGTTCATTCCTCCCCATTTCCTCATCAAAAAGCTCTCCAAAAGCCTTCGCAATGTCATGACTCTCCGACGACTCTACAACGACGAAGTGCTACAACTCCGACAATCTAAGCTTGAGTTTTCATTTCTTTTTCGTCGGTATAAGTTTAATTTAGCTAGTCCCTTTCATATTATTGTATTACTCTTCTAGTCTCGGAGCTTTTTATCGTAACGAGGAGAGGGGGAGTTTCCCTCTACCTCGAGTCATGGCTTTCTCTTGTACTCGCTTACTCCTAGCTCTAACGAGGAGGAGTATTTTAGTGATTTTCCCTCCGTACACGGTCTAGGATCGTTAGGGCCTTGGATTAGCAGCCGAAGGCTGTGAACCAAGTAAAAACAAAGTTTTGCCTTATTTATTTTCCGCTGTGCACTCGTGTTTTAATCGTACTAAAAGAAAAATTGTTTTGCGCTATTCACCCCCCCCTCTAGCGTTCAAATCGATCCAACAGTAGCATCAGCTAGTTCTACTTAGCCGAGAGTATCAAGCTAGATACGCCTTATCTAACTCGGATACACAAGACCTCGTTTCCCTAACGTACTATCATCTCGCCGCGTTTTGATACTATGTTATCAAGGTTGACTAACTATTAATCCTATCTAACAATTCTAGAAATTAAAAGAAAGACTAAGCATGTAAAGTTGCACTAAGAGATTGGGTTCACGATTTTAGTATTAGCTCTCCCTAGATCATTGAACCAATGCGGTTTATCCACAAAGTGGACTTGATCCTTGGGAATCCAATACTTAGTAGTCCTTATATGTGAATTTAACAAAATCTTAGGGATCCATGCTTGGACTCTTTGATGACTACGATTGACAATTGACATGTTGGATTTGTTTGTAGTCATTGTCCTAAACCTGAGTCCGACTTTGTTGTACACAACCCTTTGAGTTCCAATGAGTCAGTCAAGACTCTTAGATCCCAATGTGAACTTTTCCAACCTAGCATTGAGCTCTTGAATTTGTCCTTGATGCACGTGAATGCAATCTCAAATCACGTGATAGAGACCATTGAGGACGTGAAGCATGCGCTCGCGCTCAACGCTCGCAAGTGCACAGATGTCATCAAATAATAAAAAGATTATCAATCCCACAGGGACTGAGATTCGAGTACTGATTTGGTAAGTAGAGGTTATTGTTCATAATTTATGGGAGATGAGGTCAACCCCTTGGTTCCTCCTTGATTCTCCTAAATCTTAGATACAAGGGTTGTCACTCCTCGTATCGGTTAACACAGTAGATAGAAAACAAAAACAATAACTATAGCTCTAAAACCAAATGTCAATTGCAAATAGAAATTAAAGAACAGAATTCAAATTTGGAATAACATGTTTTATGCACACAAACTACTCCCTAATCCTAGAATCGAAATGTCTACTCCATAGATAAGAGAGATGAAACACAAAGCACGATCATGTTCATATAAACAATAGTAATTAAGCATGGAACAGAAATTACAATGCAATGTGACTCTTCTCTCCGGTGTTGAAGTGCAGAATTTTGATCTCCGACGACTTTCTTCCTCCCCGATGCGAGTTCCCGAAGCTTTTTATGGCGTCGGAGTGTCATCCCGACCATCATGTCTCCTCCCTAGGGTTTGTGCATAGCCTCCTTTATATAGACATTAGCCTGGATCTCTCTAAAACTTTGAAAATAACCGACTCACGTTGGAATCGCACAACGCCACACGGTCGTGTGTTTCCACATGGCCAGGCCATGTGTGGCACTGGGGTGGCCAATTTCGCCCCTTCGACACGGCCGTGTGTAGCCACACGCCCTGGTCGTGTCCCCCTCTGAGTCTAGCTATAAAATACCCTTCTTTTGCTACGAAAGTGGACCTTTTTTCTCATGAAATGCTATCCTGCACACTAAAGTACAATAAGCATATCTCCGAACCAGAAAATTAGAAATGCATGCAAAACAAAGTGAAATATGGATGAAACAAAAAAAAAATATAATGAGATGTGAGCCAAAACTACTCCTAAAACTCTATATGTTTTGCTCACATCAATTCCCCTAGACTTAAATCTTTGTTTGTCCTCAAGCAAACCTCAGTGCAATGAAATTTTAAAAGGTATTGCTCCATACTTAATATGTTAACTAGATTTACAAGTGGTATTTGCAATAAAAGGAAAATAGATATGTTCTAGTAATTCACTAAGTTAGCTTCTCGTGCTCGTGTAAGCGAATCTTCATAGGGGATACTCGTTCCATGGTAAGTTAAGTCGTCATCCTATTGTTAGGACTTGTGTGTCCGCTAGAGGGGGGGTGAATAGCGCGTGCTCGTACGTTGATGGAAATCGTTCGCGTGCTTGTCTATAATTTTCGTTAGCGCAGTGGAAACAAATATAATAAAGTAATAACGAAAACACAAACACACAAATGCAAGAATATAACGTGGTTCGGAACCGAATGGTTCCTACTCCACGGATCGAGCTCTAAAGAGCTCTAGTGATGCACACGCACTCACTAATCACAAATACTCCTTCTCGACACAATTCGAAGGTGGAGAAACCTTGTACAATAGTTTACAACAATAAACTAAGTACAACAAGCAATTACAATGAAATATAATGCAATACAAGTAAAGAAATGACTTTACAAATGCCTTTAGATTGCTTGAATGCTTGGTAGCTTGACTTGTACTTGTAGACCCTGATTCACAGTAGCAAATCGCCCCAAAAGCCCTCAAGAAACCATACCATTTTATTCCATCACGAACTCCTTATAAAGCTTCAATCTGTGCTGGAAAAAGTCGATCAGTCGACTGGTCGGGACCATCAGTCAACTGATGTCATTGTTGTCATTAGACAACGGCTAGATCCACGTTGGATAAGTCCAACAGATCCATCATCAGTCGACTGATGATACCCATCGATGGTGTACGACCCAAGTCTCGACTCCATTCTGTGCTCGATTTCACGAGCACGATCGATCACAAGATCACGATCGACAAATCACCGATCGCCTTATACAAATGATCGCTAGGCCACTTTAACCAAACCCTAGTTGATAAAGTACATGGCACTGACCGCACACCTCAAACATGATGTTTTAGCTCAAGTATGGTTCCCCCATACTTCCTAGACCACCCTTAGCCTAGACCTAAGCCTTCTAGCCACATCGATCAGCCTCACGCCTCTCGGATCCCTCCAAGTCATCCATGACTTTTTCATCCATCACGCTAGCCTTCAGGTGCTTCCATCGGCTATGTCATGCTAACGGTGTCTACACCGCCAAGGCACATTGGACTTACGCTGCCAAAACTCCGCTTTGACTTTACGCTGCCAATCATTGGACTTATGCTGCCAAGACTCCTGCTTGGACTTTACATCGCCAATATTAAACCCCTTGGACTTCTCAAATGCCAAGACTCAATCTTGGACTTTCCCTTGCCAACCCATGTTGGACTTGTAGGTTTTTCCCAGAAGCTCTAATACCAATTGAAAGGTTTTGCTTATCGAGTCCGTGAGGGGAAACTTCGCTTCCCACTTCACCTCGGTGGTTTGTTACTAGACACAAGGGATTGCCCAAACAACCAAGTCATCGTCGTGCTATTCGTTTAGAGAGGTCACTTGAACAAACGCATTGTTCAAGCGATCATCCTCTATTCTACGAGTAGCCGCGGAATAGACGATGTCCGGATTGCCGGTTTTTGTGTTTATACTTGGGATCTAAGTATTATTTAGCCATATACATATTTATATTATGCTCATAGTTGAAAAACAAAAAAAAGCAAGTAACAAAAGAGAATAGAGAATAGGTATACATCTTGATCTTCTAATGTACGACCTTCCTCCTTTCGGATGTCATGTGGGCGATGATCTACCAAAAGTAGAAGCTCCAAGATCACAAATCTTCCTTTCTTGATCTTACAAAGAAAGAGGAAGAATAGAAACAAGGTTCTTCTCCTTCCTAAAGCCAACCAACAAGGAGCAAAGACAATCCTTGCCGCCGGCCATTAAGGAGAAGGAGATGATGATGGAAACCAACAAAGACACCAAGGGAAACCCCTAAGTCTTGTTTCCACCACTCAAGGAGAAGAAGAGGAGAGGTTTGGATGCCAGACAATGGCTAGAAAAAACTGGGAAAACAAGCTGGACGCCGACCACCTTGAAGGAAGAAGAAGAAAGCAATCACCTTCCTTATTTGGTGCCGCCACCCTCCAAAAACCCTAACCCTAGCTTTGCCGCCAACTCCAAAACCTTAGCCTATCTTTATTGATCCTCCACGCCAACCCATCAAGCTCCTTTTATAGAGTTAGGTATAAGCCTCCTTTTAATCTCTACCATTGGTTCTAGGGATTTAATCTCAACTGTCGGATCTAGAGATTTAATCTCAACCGTCAGATCTTAGAGATTTACTCTCTACCTATGGATCTAGAGTTTTGTTTCTATCCATTGGATCTAAGCTTCATGAGGTGTTAATAGGCTACATTATGGACCATGAGGAGGAGTTGGATCTTGGCCACCCATGGATCAAGCCCACATAAAGTTCGATCCACTAATGATAATTCAATCCACTAAAGGATCATCATCGATCTACCTCACCAACCCCCATATGATAATATGGGCTCCATATATTATTTGACCATTTTCTCTCCGTGTTTAAGATCTTGAATGTCTGTCGATTAATTAATTTACTGACCATTAATTAATCAACATCTAACTCCTTGAGTAGTACCACTCAACCTTTTCATCATGCCAGACCAAGTCCTCCTGCAAGGTTTACATGATGAACCTTATGATCTCCTCAAGGGGACATCATCATCCTAATATATAGGACACGGTTTCCTCCTATAATCAACGACACACCATATAAATAATATCATCTCCCAACTTACTGAGTCTATCTATTTAATCTATAAATCTCGTCCATTGGTAAATCAAAGAGATGAATACTAAGTATATGTGCCCGTTATTATATCGGGATTAAGAGCATGTACATAATAATATCTGAGGTCTGATTCGATTATGTAGTCAGCAATAAATCGAATCACCTCTAAGTCGGTCCTGCTCAATACTCTCAAAGTACACTAGTGTGATTCTATGGTCAAGACAAACCAATACCAAATCACAATACAACCATTCCGATGGTTTGTCCAAAGTCATCTCGGTTGTGAGCCTTTACTTATACTTTACAAGGAGCCGATAACATGATCTCCCGTGTGACACCACACACCATGTTATCTACAATGTAATGTATTAGACAATATTGCATAACCATAAAAATGCAAACAATGATCATGTGATTCTTATTTCAAAATAAAGATGTTCATACAAATGGTAGACTTTTCAGTATACATCCCTACAATCTCCCACTTATACTAAAAGACTATGTTGTCCTCAAACTGTCATACATCTAATCCCTATTCCCTCCACATGCCTATCAAAAGCTCTCGCCGGAAGGGCCTTAGTGAAAGGATCTGCCAGGTTATCCTCTGATGCAATCTTGGCCACAACAACTTCTCCTCTCTTTACGATTTCTCGTATCAGGTGGTACTTGCGCTCTATATGTTTACTAGCCTTATGGGCCCATGGTTCATTCGAGTTTGCAACTGCACCACTATTATCACAATAAATTGTGATAGTTCTGGGCAAACAAGGAATCACATTCAAGTCCATCAGGAAGTTCCTGAGCCACACAACTTCTTTGGCCGCCTCAGAGGCTGCCACATACTCAGCTTCCATGGTGGAGTCCGCCACGCATTTCTACTTGACACTCCTCCATACAATGACTCCACCTCCCAAAGTAAACACAAAACCTGAGGTAGACTTACTGTTATCCCTATCAGATTGGAAGTTGAAATCCGTGTAACCCACAATGAGTAATTGGTCTGCCCGGTAAACCAACATATAATCCCTAGTCCATCTCAGGTACTTCAATAAATGCTTTACCACAGTCCAATGTCCCTGTCCAAGATTACTCTGATATCTGCTGACCATGCACACGGTAAAGCAGATATCTGGTCTCGTACATAGCATCGCATACATGAGGATTCCAACTGCCGAAGCATAAGAAACCACCTTCATCTCCTCTATCTCCTCAGATGATCTAGGACACATCTCCTTAGAAAAAGGAACTCCATGCCTGAAAGGTAGAAAACCCTTCTTGGAGTTCTGCATGCTAAAACGATCCAAAATCATGTCTATGTTTGAAGCTTGAGATAAGCACAACATCCTTTTCGTGCGATCCCTTATAACCTTGATCCTAAGGATGTGTCCCACCTCTCCCAAGTCCTTCATATCAAACTGTTTGGACAACCATACCCTTACGTCCGATAACACCTTGATATTGTTGCCAATCAACAAAATGTCATCTGCGTAAAGTAGAAGAAATACCACTACATTTCTATCACATCTCTTGTATACACAAGACTCATCCGGACTTTGAATAAATCCATAAGACTGGATTACCTCATCAAAGCCGATGTTCCAAGACCTCGAAGCTTGCTTCAATCCATAAATGGACCGATTAAGCTTACATACAAGATGCTCTTTGCCCTTAGCAATGAATCCCTCTGGTTGCTTCATATAGATGTTTTCCTCAAGACTTCCATTAAGGAAAGCTGTCTTGACATCCATCTGTCACACCTCATAATCCATATGAGCTGCTATGCATAAGAGAATCCTGATAGACTTAAGCATGGCTACTGGTGAAAAGGTCTCCTCATAATCGATACCCTCTTTCAGAGTATACCCCTTCGCAACAAGCCTCGCTTTGAAGGTCTCAACCTTCCCATCTATTCCTCTCTTTCTCTTGTAGATCCACTTGCATCCAATGGTTTTTACACCATCGGGTGGCTCTACTAGCTCCCAGACCTGATTTGAATACATAGATTCAATCTCAGCATTCATTGCACTTTGCCAAGATGTTGCATCTTTATCTTGGATTGCCTCGTCATATGTACAGGGATCAGGTTCATGTTCGCTAGGGACCAAATCAGAAGATTCTCCCAAGAACATGAATCTATCAGGCTGTTTCACAACCCTCCCACTACGATGAGGTATCACCTGTGTATCCTCTGTGACACGCGGTGCAGTGACATATGGTATATCCTCTTGTACCGGTGGTACTAAAGAAGTGACTTCCCCTTTTAATTCCTCCAGAACAATTTTACTCTTGGGCTTGTGGCTCATCACATAGTCTTCCTCTAGAAATCTGTCGTTCGTGCTAACGATTACCCTCTGATCTCTAGGACTATAAAACAAGCCACCCTTCGTTCCTCTAGGATAGTCAACAAACAAGCATACTTCTGTACGAGGTTCCAACTTACCAGCATCTGCCTTCAGCACATGTGCTGGACTCCCCCATATCCGAATATGTCTTAGACTAGGCTTTAGCCGAGTCCACAATTCTGTGGGAGTAGAAGGCACTGATTTAGATGGAACCAAGTTCAGAATGTACACCATCGTATCTAGAGCATATCCCCATAATGAATCTGGCAAGTCAGAATAACTCATCATCGATCTAACCATCTCCATAAGAGTCCTATTCCTTCGCTCTGCTACACCATTCTGCTAGGGTGTACCAGGTGCAGTCAATTGGGATTGAATCCTAGCCTCTGATAGGTAATCCCTAAACTCTCCCAAGAGGTACTCGCCACCACAATCAGATCGTAGTGTCTTGATACTTTTACCTTGACGTTTCTCCTCATCAGCCTTGAATTCTTTGAACTTGTCAAAGCATTCAGACTTGCGGCGCATCAGGTAAATGTATCCATATCTTGAGTAATCGTCTATAAAAGAGACGAAATACTCAAAACCACCTCTAGCCTGGATAGACATAGGACCACACAAATCAGAATGAACTAATTCTAACACATCTTTGGCTCTATACCCCTTGGCCTTAAAAGGCCTCTTGGTCATCTTACCCTCTAAGCAAGATTCACAGGTTGGGAGATCCTCCGCCACTAATGAACCCAATGGTCCATCAACTATCAACCTTTGAATTCTTCTTAGGTTAATGTGACCAAGCCTAAGATGCCAAAGATATGTTTGGTTCATCTTCGAAGGTTCTTTTCTCTTATTGGAATTAGAAGATGAGTTATTAACTTCAATTTGCATCGTGGGAGGTTTTGGTTTAAGTGTGTACAAATTTCCTATCAATGAACCCAAATAGATAATGCCCCTATTCCTTCTTAGAACAACTCTGTCATTAAAAGAAATAGAATATCCATCCATAAATAATTTAGAAACTGAAATTAAATTCTTTCTAAATAAGGGTACATAAAGGCAATTCTTAAGAACCAAAAGTTTATTTTTCTCAAAAGATAAATGAACATCTCCCACTGCAACAGCCGCCACCTTCATGGCATCGCCCAAGTACACGGTAATCTCCCCCTCAGATAGTCGTCTAGTTTCCTGGAACCCCTGCAAAGTATTATAGACATGATTAGTGGCTCCCATATCTACACACCAGGTGCCGGTAGATAACACCGCTAAACATGTTTCAACGACTAGACCAAAAGATATACCTTTGTTCTTGCAGTTGAGGCAGTCCTTCTTCCAATGTCCAATCTGCTTACAAGTGAAGCACTTGCCTTTCAGCTTCTTCACTCCTCCCTGAGTACCTCCCACCGCCTTCGCCCCAATTTGTTTCTTCTTCTTCTTGCCTTTCGGCTTAGAAGTAGAAACCTTTTGGGTCACCACAAAGATGCACTGAGCACTCGAAAATAGCCCTTCACGCCTAGAGTTCTCACGTAAGTTCCGCCAATGAATACAACCTCTTGTTCATGTTGTAGTTCAGGAAAAACTGCTCAAAACTCCTAGGTAGAGACTGGAGTATGGTATCGACTTGGGTTTCCCCATCGATCTCATCTCCAAGGACCTCCAGCTCATTCAAATGAACCATCATCTTGAGAACATGATCCCTTACGGGAGTTCCCTCGATCATGGAGGTCGTCATCAAGTTTCTCATGGCTTCTTGCCTCGCAACCCGATTCAGGTGTTCGAAAAGTTCCTTGAGATTGAGCATCATATCATAAGCAGTTGGCATGGCTTGATGATGATATTGCAGTACATTTGACATAGATGCCAAAATATAACACCGCGCCATCTCATCGACCTTGACCCACTTCTTATAGCTCAGTCTCTCCTTTTCCCCAGAATCATCTGCAGGCTTGGGAGGACACTATTCGAGGAGTACATATTTGTATTCCTCAGCAGTCAAGACAATGCCTAGATTCCTCTTCCAATCAACATAGTTGGGGCCAATAAGTTTGTTCTCTTTCAGTATCACAGTAAGTGGGTTGAAAGTCATTTTGAAAGAAAACCTAAGAATTACATAAATCAAAACATTAGATTTCAAAAAATTATTGATTCCTCAAACAATAAAATTTTAAAATCAACCAACACCTCAAAACACCAAGAATATCGTATGCCACGATAGTGTGGACGTATACAAATTCTACATTTGTAAGAGGAGGTTTTACCCATTAATTTTACTATCTTGTCAACCTAACTTTTTGACAAGTAAAATTAATAGTTGGTTCCTCTTTGGCCCTACAAATAAAAGCAGTGACTCCGATGGGGAGGATACTTATATTTGTATCTAAGTGTTCACCATTACTCGGTACCAAGGTAATTATCTTGGGTTATGTGCCTTCCGATGGGGAAGTACACACGCTCCTTGATAATTCCCTATAACCATATTTAACCTTGTGATCCGCAAACAAACCAATCCGATATGGAGGAAGGCACTCAGAGCCGATGTGCAAGTTTGTTTGCATCACTTGTCAAATCGTAATGGAGGCCATGGGAATTTATAGAAATTTTCCTCTCCCACTTAGTAATTTGAAATTGAGGAATTTTCCTAGCCTATGACATGCATATCAAACAAAAAGAAATAAATATGAAAAAAAATTATTTTCCAACTATTATGGCTTTTGTCTTTAATATGTCTCCCGTCGCAACGCCTTCTCGTCCGCTCCTCCTATGCCATGTACAAGCCATCCGGAGATCCGAGCCGAGACTAAAACCTATTTTAATTTACATCCATCGATCCTATACTCCACGAGGGAGTGTACATGAAATCTAGATCGAAAGTAAAATAAAATAAAGAGTGGCTAAACAATGCCGTATCTAATTTACAAAAAATCAAATACTAGCCTCGTCAACCCCGAGGATTCAATAAAATATACACATACAATCACATACACACATATGGCCATAATAGTCGAATCTTATGCCTGCAACCAAAGAGTTAAACTACGAATATCCTACTATTATCCGACACATATAATATATGAAAAGTGTATAAAATTTAATCGAATCCTAAACACACAAAACCGGAAACCTTGGCACTGATACCAAGTGTAGGTTTTGCCCGGAAGCTCTGATATCAATTGAAGGGTTTTGCTTATCGAATCCATGAGGGGAAACTTTGCTTCCCACTTTACCTCGGTCGTTTATTCATGGCGATCCCATCGATGTCCCCGGATTAAAAAATTTAATCCTAGACACAAGGGATTGCCCAAACAACCAATTCATCATCATGTTATTCGTTTAGAGAGGTCACTTGAACAAACTCGTTGTTCAAGAGACCATCCTCTATTCTACGAGTAGCTGCGGAATAGACAATGTTTGGATTGCCGGTTTTTGTGTTTATGCTCGATATCCAAGTATTATTTATCCATATACAGATTTATATCATGCTCATAGTTGAAAAACAAAAACAACCAAGTAACAAAAGAGAATAGAGAATAGGTATACCTCTTGATCTTCTAATGTATGACCTTCCTTCTTTCGGACGTCGTGTGGGCGACGATCTACAAAAAGTCGAACCTCCAAGATCGCAAATCTTCCTTCCTTGCTCATCCAAAGCAAGAGGAAGAATAGAAACAAGGTTCTTCTCCTTCCTAAAGCCAACCAACAAGGAGCAAAGACAATCCTTGCCGCCGGCCAACAAGGAGAAAGAGATGATGATGGAAACCAACCAAGACACCAAGGGAAACCCCTAAGTCTTGTTTCCACCACTCAAGGAGAAGGAGAGGAGAGGTTTGGATGCCGAACAATGGCTGGAAAAAGCTGGGAAAACAAGCTGGATGTCGGCCACCTTGAAGGAAGAAGAAGAAAGCAATCACCTTCCTTATTTGGTGTCGCAACCCTCCAAAAACCCTAACCCTAGCTTTGCTGCCAACTCCAAAACCTTAGCCTCTCTTGATTGATCCTTCACGCCAACCCATCAAGCTCCTTTTATAGAGTTAGGGATAAGCCTCCTTTTAATCTCTACCATTGGTTCTAGGGATTTAATCTCAATTGTCGGATCGAGAGATTTAATCTCAACCGTCGGATCTTAGTGATTTAATCTCTACCCATGGATCTAGAGTTTTGTTTCTATCCATTTGATCTAAGCTTCATGAGGTGTTAATAGGATACATTTGGGACCATGAGGAGGAGTTGAATCTTGGCCACCCATGGATCAAGCCCACATAAAGTCCGATCCACTAATGATAATCCAATCCACTAAAGGATCATCATCGATCTACTTCACCAACCCCCATATGATAATATGGGCTCCATATATTATTTGTACATTTTCTCCCCGTGTTTAAGATCTGGAATGTCTGTCGATTAATTAATTTACTGAGCATTAATTAATCAACATCTAACTCCTTGAGTAGTACCCCTCAACCTTTTCATCATGCCGGACCAAGTCCACCTGCAGGGTTTACATGATGAACCTTATGAGCTCCACAAGGGGACATCATCATCCTAATATATAGGACATCATTTCCTCCTATAATCAATGGCACACCATATAAATAATATCATCTCCCAACTTACCGAGCCTATCGATTTAATCTATAAATCTCGCCCATTGGTAAATCAAAGAGATGAATACTAAGTGTATGTGCCCGTTATTATATCGGGATTAAGAGCATGTACATAATAATATCTGAGGTCCGATTCGATTATGTAGTCAGCAATAAATCGAATCACCTCTAAGTCGGTCTTACTCAATACACTCAAAGTGCACTAGTGTGATTCTATGGTCAAGACAAACCAATACCAAATCATACTACAACCATTCCAATGGTTTGTCCAATGTCATCTCGATTGTGAGCCTTTACTTATACTTTAGAAGGAGCCGATAACATGATCTCCCGTGTGATACCACACACCATGTTATCTACAATGTAATGTATTAGACAATATTGCATAACCATAAAAATGCAAACAATGATCATGTGATTCTTATTTCAAAATAAATATGTTCATACAAATGGTAGACTTTTCAGTATACATCCCTACAAGACTTTCCATGCCAAGACCCATGCTTGGACTTTTCATGTGTCAAGTACTCAAGACTTGGACTTTCCCAAATGCCAAGTGTCCCACTTGGACTTTCCATGCCAAGTACCCATGAAATGGACTTTAGCTTGCCAAGACCCATACTTGGACTTTCCCATAATCACATGGTCAACCCTAGTCAACCATCAAAGTCTCCCTCAAGTCAAACTCGAGTCTAGTCAATTATAACTTGGGTTGATTGTATAAACAATCTCCCCAAAATATCAACAGACATTAATGTCAAACATCAATGTCAACTTACTTTGTCAAATATCAAAACATCACTCGAGTCAAACTCGAGTCTGGTCAATCGTGACCTGGGCCGATTGCACCAACAATCTCCCCCTTTTTGATGTTTGACAAAAAACAACCTTGAGTTAAGCCCCTAACTCAAATTCCCTTACCAATTTCATAAATTGGTAATCTTATGTTCTCTCCCTTTTTGACATACATCAAAAAGGTTCACTCCAAGGAGGTCAATGTCTCATGTCCCAATGAGATCTTATAATCTCCCCCTTGGTCCAAAAATACCTAGGATGTCTACCATCTTCCTAGTGATAAGTCCTATATCACTCAAGAGAGGCAATCCTATTCACTCTCCCAACTTCCAAATTGGGTATCTCAAAATCTCATTTTTCCATCCCATGAGGAAAAATATCATTCATCATCCCATGATGGATACCTCCCCCTAATGGCTTGCTTCCTCTTGACCATTGCACCAACAATGTCTTTGTGAAGTCCCTAAGCCAATAGGAACTCTAAACCATCAAAAATAAGGTCTAAAGTTCAACATTGAACTTTTCAATACCTTAAATTTGATACATCACCCTAACACCTCTCCAAATCTATATCCAATAGATTTTCACCCTTTATAATGCTTCCCAAAGCATATCCTAGGGTTAGGAGTGGTTAGGGACCTTAACCGCAGCTGAACACGGGCTAAACAAACCTTGTTTTCTCCAAATCAGCATTGACAGTCGACTACGTCAGATACCAGTCGACTGCCACTCACATCAGTCGACTGCCACCCAGGGCAGTCGATTGATAACTGAAATTTCCGAATTTTAATTATCAGAGTTGAATTTTTTAGAAAATCATAAGTAACTCTACGTATATCGAAAAATCATGAAATTTGATACGTATATTACTTATAGTCAATACAATGGGTGAAAAATATTTAAAAAATATTTTACCCATAAAAAACTGAAATTGATACAAAATTCAAAAGTGAAGAAAACTTCTAAGTTTTGGCTCACTTTGTATCAATCTCATCAATGGTGATTGCTATCAAAAGATAGACTTCACCAAGGTTTTCTAAAATGATTTTAAAATGTTTTCAAAACCTTATTTTGGATCATATTCCTTGGGATCAATATACATAACTTGTACACAAGCTTTCCCAATGATCCACCACACATATAAGATGAGTTTGAGTTCATCTAGATGCAAAAACTATGCACCTTGAACTTAACTCATATCCTAGCATCTCACATGTATCTAAGGTGTATAAACACACATACATGTCAATGTGATGTGAGATGTGGGTTTTGTTCTCCTTAATCTAGGGTTTCATGTATTTCCTAGGCAACCCTACTTGATTCCCTTATAAATGGGACTTCAAGTCATGCCATTGTCCTTAATTCAATTTTAGTCAAATGCATGAATGATTATGGAATTAATGATGATATAAATAAGCATATGCTCATAATCACAATGTCATGGAATAATATGAAATCTAAAAACACATGACATTAATCCTTAATCCTAAAAACATGATCATGACAATTAAATGCTAGAAATAAATATGATGTCGTGGCATGTTATATGGCAAATCAAGGAATGACAAATAAAAAGTATAGGTATAATAATACCTAAATTTTAATATTGATTGCCTTTTGAGGTAATTAAGTATATTTTTGCCATATTCCTATTAATCTCCCAAGTGTGCCAAAAACCCAAAATGACACACTATGACCTCTACACCTAAAACGTGCCAATTTGATCATTTTATCAAACTTCTCAAATAATATTGGCACATCCTAAAATATTTTAGGATTAAACCTCAAATGTATTTCCAAGGTAACCATAATCTTGAAAATAACCTAAAGTGCCACAGTTATCATGGTTGAGTTAACTACCCACCCAATCAAGGTTGGCACACCCTAAACCCATCTAGCGTGAATCAATCACGCTCTTAGGAACCCAAAACCTATTTGAACTCTTAGGGTTAACTAGGTATTCCTTAGGGATAACCTCCCTAGATACCTTCCTAATGACCCTCCTAGGCTTGTTAGCCTTGGTTATTGTGGTCTTACCTAGGTTGACTCTAGAGGTAACTCCCCTTGCAACCTTCTTAGTGGTCACCCTAGGTTTCTTAGAAACCCTAACCACTAGGCACAAACCTTGGTCAACTATAGGGATGACTTCCCTATTGACCTTGGTCTTCCTAGACCTAGATTGTGTTCTATAATCAAATGGAACACTATGATAAGCCACCTTAGGCTTAGGTTTGTGACCCAAACCTTTCTTGCCCTTTGTTGACTTTTGTCTTTTAGGTCTTAAGTGTTGACTTTGAGATTTTGACCCTTGACTTTGACCATTAGACCCTTGTAATTGATTTTGTATCCTATTTAGGGTCTTTTCAAGTTTCTCAAGCCTTGACCTCAAGGCTTGGGTTTCTAATTCTAATTGCCCAATTTTCGATTTTTGATTAAGTTTTTGGGCATTATTCTTCCTAGGCATGTGTCTAGTCCATTTAGGATTAAGGTCTAAGTGTTCTCCTATTTTCCTAATGGACTCCCTAGGAAGGACGTTTCTAGGGACATTAGTCCCAAATTTCTCCTTCATTGAGAGGTAGACATTTTTGGCTCCTAAACAAAATTCTCTATTTCTAGCATGCTCTTTATGATAAATAGCAAGACTATTAAAATTATTTCTAGCATGCTTTTGACTAGAATTTAAAGAACAAGCATTGTTTAAATTTACCTTAGGGTTTGCCCTAGAGGCTCCCCCTACTTGTGATGCTCCATCTTGTCCCTTCTTCTTCCCCCTTGGGCATTGACTCTGGTAATGCCCTTTTGAATTGCACTTGAAGCATATGACATGCTCCTTGCTCTTTTGACTTTGGGCACCGGTATCTTTGACCTTTGTGTTGACTTTTGGTGTCGGAGGAGCTTTTCTAATCCGTTTTGGACACTTGCTTTTGTAGTGCCCGGTTTCCCTACACTCAAAACATATTATATGCATTTTATTATTAACACATATGTTTGAGTTACCTAGGGTGGTTGTGGTGGCCGGAGTGGATTCTTGAGCTTGCTCTTCCTCTCTACCGGATGTAGATGATTCTTCTTATTGCTCCGGTATTGAGGATGCCCTAATCTCCTCCCCCTCAATCCTTGAGGTGGATGCTTCTTCCACTTCCTCCACGGATCTGGAAGTTGACTCCCTATCAACTTCCGACTCCTCAAGCTCTTTAGATGGCGATGTGCTTGCTTGAGCTTGAGAGGGTGAGCACTCCTCTTCTTCTTCTTCTTCTTCTTGGATTGATGATGAATTTTCATGAAGCTTGGCCAAATCACTCCATAGCTCCTTGGCATCCATGCACTCACCTAGGCTACACAAGAAGTCATTAGGAATTAAATCAAAAATGAAATTGATTACCTTCTTATTTTTCTCAAATCTTTGGAGTTGATCTTCACTCCATTTCTTCTTCTTGAGGAAGCCACCCTTTTGTCCTTTTGGATATTCGAATCCTTCCATTAATATGGGCCATTCCTCAAAATCCTTCATCATCAAAAAATCTTCAATTCTTCTCTTCCAAGAATTGAAGTCTTCTCGTCCATAGAAAGCATATGGGACCGGCGTGTTGATATCCCATCCTAGTTGTTCTTGGACTTCCATCTTTACCCTCTAGTGTGCTCCCTTTATTGTTAAACTTCAAGAGCGGCCTCGCTCTGATACCACTTGTTAGGACCTGTGCGCCCGCTAGAGGGGGGGAGTAAATAGCACGTGCTCGTACATTGATTGAAATCGTTCGCGTTCTTGTCTATAATTTTCGTTAGCACAACGGAAACAAAGATAATAAAATAATAACGAAAACACAAACACAAAAACACAAGGATATAACGTGATTCGAAACCGAACGGTTCATACTCCACGGATCGAGCTCTAAAGAGCTCTAGTGATGCACACACACTCACTAATCACAAATACTCCTTCTCGACACAAGTCAGAGGTGGAGAAACCTCGTACAACAGTTTGCAATAATAAACTAAGTACAACAGGAAATTATAATGAAATACAATGCAATACAAGTAAAGAAATCACTTTACAAATGCCTTTAGATTGCTTGAATGCTTGGTAGCTTGACTTGCACTTGGAGACCCTGATTTGCAGCAGCAAATCACCCCAAAAGCCCTCAAGAAACCATACCATTTTCCTCCATCACGAGCTCCTTATAAAGCTTCAACCTGTGCTGGAAAAAGTCGATAAGTCGACTGGTTGGGACAATCAGTCGACTGATGTCATTGTTGTCGTGAGACAATGGCTAGATCCACGCTGGATAAGTCCAACAAATCCATCATCAGTCGACTGATGATACCCATCAGTCGACTGATGGAACCTTCACTCGACCAGTCGAGTCTCGACTCTATTCTGTGCCCGATTTCACAAGCACAAGTCGACTGATCACAAGATCAGTCGACTGATCAGCCAATCAGTCGACTGCCTACCTATGGCAGTTAATTGCTAGGCCACTTCCCACAGTCAAACTCTAGTTGACTCAGTCCAGTCGACTGCCACATGGCACCAGTCGACTGGCACACCTCAAACATGATGTTTTAGCTCATGTATGGTTCCCCGATACTTGCTAGACCACCCTTAGCCTAGACCTATGCCTTCTAGCCACCTCCATCAGCCTCACGCCTCTCAGATCTCTCCAAGTCATCCATGACTTGTTCATCTATCGCGCTAGCCTTCAGGTGCTTCCATCGGCTATGTCATGCTAACGGTGTCTACACCGCCAAGGCACATTGAACTTACGCCGCCAAGACTCTGCTTGGACTTTACGCCGCCAATCATTGGACTTATGTTGCCAAGACTCCCGCTTGGACTTTACACCGCCAATATCAAACCCCTTTGACTTCTCAAATGCCAAGACACTAGCTTGGACTTTCCCTTGCCAACCCATGTTGGACATTCCATGTCAAGACCCATGCTTGTACTTTTCATGTGCCAAGTACTCAAGACTTGGACTTTCCCAAATGCCAAGTGTCCCACTTGGACTTTCCATGCCAAGTACCCATGACTTGGACTTTAGCTTGCCAAGACCCATGCTTGGATTTTCCCATAATCACATGGTCAACCCTAGTCAACCATCAAAGTCTCCCTCGAGTCAAACTCGAGTCTAGTCAATTATAACCTGAGTTGATTGTATAAACAATCTCCCCAAAATATCAACAGACATTAATGTCAAACATCAATGTCAACTTACTTTGTCAAACATCAAAACATCACTCGAGTCAAACTCGAGTCTGGTCAATCGTGACCTGGGCCGATTGCACCAACACCTATAGCTTTCCTAAGGTCTCCAACTCTTAGGCACTTACCTGCCCAAAGCGAGGTTTGTTCCCTTGATCTAGCACAAAGTCTTAAAGGTGTGCTCGGTATTAAGAAAAATTGGTATGTGTTTCCCTAGTAACCTAACTCAGTCTCAAAGGGCACCTAATAATCTTTGCCCATGACAACTGTGTTTTTATCCCTCATAATTTTTTTTTCAATCTTTTTTTTCTCTCTCTCTTGGGATTTTGATTTTTTCGAATGGGCTTCCAAAATCTGAGCATCTCTAATAACTAAAATGCTAAACTTAGGGTCACATATGGATTCCAAAGTACTAGACTACTGAGATGAATCATAACTAGGTACATACTAGACTCTCCCTTTCAGAATGTTCATCATGGTAGGTGTAAATATAAAAGCTAACCAGTGTAAGACTAGAACATTCATTAAAGCAAATACAATAAAATACCATGAGGTAAATGAAGTTATGCAACCAATGGAAATAACTCATAAATGAAAACTGTAAAAATGCTATTGAGGTAGCTTAAAGATAGCAAAAATTAAGTACTAACAAAACTAAAAACACTATGTATGAACAAATGAATGCTAACTAAAACAAATACAAATGATAGGAAAGAAACTACTGCTAGAAACAAAATAAATCAAAACTTGGGGCCCCCCCAGACTTATATCAGACCGTACCGCTAATATGGTGGTCGAGGTGGGAAGTCTGGTAGTCTCGGCATATCAGGCTCCTGGGTAAACCTGGTACTATGCCGCTAATTCCACATGTACATGTGGTCGATCTTAGAGCTGGTGGATGCAGCGGTCGCTCTATGCTCCTCCTCCCGAGCCCACTATGCCTATTGGGCATGCATGTGCTGTCATATCTCCTGGCAGTAGGTGGCCTCATCCTAGCGACGAGCAGCCTCCTCCTGGAAGTAGACGCGGGTCTCATCTTGGAAGTCCTCAGCCCGCTGGAAGTGCTTTTGAAAGCCCTGAAACTCTGCATGTGTGAAAGTGCTCTGCTACTCCCATCGCTGCCTCTGCATCTGCTGCTTGGCATATATTGTTAGAGCAATCAACCCATGTAATGTGGTTTTGATGTGTGTGACAAAGGGTTTAAGTTAGGATTGTTATGGATTTGATATGTGCGTTGAAGTCATGCAGGACTTAGTAATTCGCATATGGATGGAGCATTGGTAAGTTTCACCTCTCATGATTCGGTCCTTGAGTCGGTGAAAGATGCATTACGGAAGTCGTGCGCTTGGTGCATTCGAGGGATCGCCGAACGAGGAGCATTGGAGTGAAGCTGGAGGAAGTAGACTTCAGGGCGAGACGCGAAGGATGGTGCTGCAAAGCCGTGCGCTTGGCGCATCCAAGGGACGTGGCCAGACGAAGAGAACTTCAAGGCGAGGAAATCCAAGGGAATGAGAGTGAGCGATTGTAACACGGGAGGGGTAGCGCTTAGGTGAACTTGGCCAATTGGCTAAGTATCAGATGGGTTTTCCCGACATCAGTCGACAGCCATGATATGGCAGTCGACTGCTCCAAGTCAAATGGTTCGACTGGTGTTTGACTGGAGGCATTTTGACCCAGTAGTCGACTTCAAAGAGAAGGCAGTCAACTGCCAAGGGACAATAGTTGACTAATGAAGATGGGGTGCGAGCACAGAACCTCCTGTAGCTGATTGATCAGTCGGCTACACAGTCATCAGTCGACTGATGGAGACCATTAGTCGACTGATAGGGTTACCGTTGGATGGTGACGATGGCAATCAGAAGTCGTTGAAGGCAGCTGTTAGAGGGGCAGTCGACTGATGACATGCATCAGTCGACTATCGCCTGACCAACGAGAAGAATACCACTCTCTATAAAAAGATAGGGTGAGGGCCTTGGGGGAGCTAATGCTTCAACTCCAAACAACACCCAAGTGCCCAAAACGTTTTTCTACTCTTGTTACTTGCATTTATCTCAATCCTATTGTAAGAAGAGTGATCTTGTAAGAAAAGGTTGCCTCCACCTTGCTTGGTGCCAAGGAGAGAATAGTGAAGGTTTAGGCGTGATTCACCTGGAACAAATCGGTCAGTGGATTAGCGGCAAGGTCGTGAACCATGTTATATCTTGGTGTTAGCGTTTGTGTTCCTTGACTTCTTGCATTTACTTAATTATCTTAGATTTTAGTATTTTGCTATGCTAACCGAGTTTGTAGACGATTAAACAACGAGTGAATTCCACCGTATGCGAAAGAGGGCTATTCACCCCCCTCTAGTAGACCACCGACTTTCCAACAAGTGATATCAGAGCCAAGGTTGCTTGTCACTGGATTCACCGCCGCTACAAGCACGACAACAAAGATGGTCGCCTCCAATATTCATCCGCCGAAGTGTGAAGGAGAATTCGCTTGGTGGAAAAAGCGAATGGAGGTATTCTTCGAGACGGATTTTGATATAATGCTCACTATGGAAAACAGTTTCGATGTTCCTAGGGATGAAGAGGGGGAGCCAATAGAAAAATCAAGGTCGACCAAGAAGCAAAGGGAGGAGCACCTTGTAAACTCAAAAGTCAAACACCACCTCTTCAATGTGCTCCCCCAACAAGAGATCAACCGGATTGGAGAGTGTGCAAGTGCCAAGGAGATGTGGGAAAGATTGGTAGAACTTCATGAAGGAAAATCCGAGGCCAAGCTAGCAAGAAGAGATGTCCTCCTCTCCTAACTCAATAATATCAAACTCGATAAAGGGGAGAAGGTAACATCTTTACATTCTCAGTTTAAAGAAATTCTTAACGGTTTATCTAGTGTAGGGGAGAAGCTCTCCAATAGGGACATGATCATGAAGGCAATTGATGCCTTTCCCCAATCATCAAAGTGGAGTTCCATGGTAGACTCATTTTATATCTCAAAGAATCTAGAGGTAAGTACTCTAGATGAATTTTTCTCCACTATGGAATTACTGTAGGGAAATCTCGTATGCCAAATGGCATATGCGCAATGGAAAATAGGATCCCTTCCAAGTGATCCATGCGAAAGCAAACTCGTATAAAATAAATTTCTCTAAACCAAACCTATCTTATAGGAGAGGATTACCTTTGTTGCGTGCCCTTGTTAATCCCGCTTTTCCTTTCGGTTTGTTGGATCTTTAGCACGTTCAAGTGTCCGTGCCTCTATACGTATCCACACGAGCACGCTCTTGTCTCACAAAAGAAAAACTAGAGGAGCTCTCCTTTACTTCTTGCTAGAGAAGTCCCTAAAGGAGAGGAAGAGAGGGAAAAGGAGAAAGGAAGAAGAAGACTCCTCTTCTTGCTAGCCTACACTCACAAACCCACACAACCAAAGCTTCCACCAAGCTCTCTCACAACCACAACAACACTAGCTTCCACCAACAACAAAGCCAATGCTATCTTTGGCGGCCACTCCATAGGGTGTCTTTATAGGGTTGGAAAAACCCTTTCACCTCCACATTCAATGCAATCCATTGCATTGAGACATATCCTTGTTTGGCCGGCCACTTAAGGAGACAAAAACCATTTTGTTTCCTTCCACCTTAACTAGCTTAGGTGGATGCTTAGGTGGCATGCTTATGTGGCATGCTTATGTGGCATTCTTATGTGGCATTCATGCATGTTGAATTAATCTTATTAATTCAATTAAGCTTATGTTATCATATTGAATTAATCTTATTAATTCAATCATATTGAATTAATCTTATTAATTCAATTAAGCTTATGTTATCATATTGAATTAATCTTATTAAATCAATAAGGTAACATATTGAATTAATCTCATTAAATCAATTAGCTAAAATTCTCATTAAGCTTAAAGTCCAAAACCATTTTGTACTTAAGCTTATTCCCATATTATTCTAGTCAAACTAGAATACTCTAATTCCTCTAATTATCATGCTCTTTGTGTGTGACCTATAGGCTCTCATAAGCGTTGGCGGTGGACCTAAACTCTTTTAGATACACAAGCAATGAGCGCATCTAGCAATACATCATTGCTACCCAAGTTATGAGATAAGTCAAGATCCGACTAACCTTTCCGTGACTACTATAATATATGACCGTGTCCTTCTATCCTTGATATCAGATTGATCAATGAGGCATAGACCGTGTCATCCTCGATCAATCTATGTGTTTCTTGATCCCTGAGTAAACTAACTCAAACAAATGAGCTCAATATCTCATATTGACTCATTCGAGCATGGCCATGCGTTTTAGTAGTTCTACTCAATCAAGGGGCCCACCGATATCACTCCCGTCATATGGAAGGGATAGATCCCATCTACATCACTCACATCCCTCCGCATAATTTGTTACATACCCGATGTCGCCTTTATGGTCCACCACATTACGGGTGACGTTTGACGATACCAAAGTACATAACTCCTTATGTAGGGAACCGTAGTGACTTCAGGTCTAAGGACTATTCATACCAATAGTCACATGAGAAAGTTTATGACACTCATATAACGATCCATGAAACTTTCTCATGGCGGGTCAGTTTAGTATATATTCTCCAATATATACCCATGTGTCAACTTGATATCATATATCCATGACTTGTGAGATCAAGTCATCAATTGACCTACATGCTAGTCTTTATGTATTAATATTGCCCTTGCATATTAATACTCGACTAGGAACATTTAGGAAAGTGTTCTCTACAGCCTCTCATAATCAATTCTGCCAATTGATGTGCTGTAGATAAGAACCTACTTTTCTAGGGCATTATTATATTTAAATTAGCTGGCACAAGCAAGATGTAAATATAATAACCAATCCTTTGCCTTTATAGAATATGATACAAAATGTTCCCTATTCAACCATCATATGATTGGTTCTAGGGCTTTAACTAACAATCTCCCACTAGCACTAGTACCAATCACTATGATATCTAATACCTAGTGACCTAGTGTGACCATCATGCTTCCTCTGTGCCAAAGCCTTGGTCAATGGATCTGCGATGTTAGCTTACATGCTGCACTCACATCTCCTCTATCGATGATCTCTCGAATGAGATGGAAGCGCCAGATATGTGTTTGGTCATTGATGTGATCGAGGTTCCTTAGCTGCAATAGCCTCATTGTTGTCACAATAGAGGTCTATTGGATCTGCAATGCTAGGAACTACCCCAAGTTCATCGATGAACTTGCGGGCCAAACACCTCCTTTCTTTGCATCGATCGATGCGCAATATACTCGGCCATTGTAGAATCGGCAATCGTGTCTCTGCTTGAACTCTTCCTCACACTCCACCATTCGTGCAAAACACGTACCGATTGCGATCTATAGTCATCCTTGTCTGCTTGGAAGCTTGCATCACTGTAACCCTTTACATTAGCTCCTCATTGCCTCAAATATCGAAATATTCTTTTCTCTTCGTAAGTACTTAAGAATATTTTTGTCGCTATCCGATGACTTTCACGGATCCGATTGTATCTACTTCATGCTCAAAGCATACGAGATGCGTCGACAGTACAAAGCATGGCGTGCATGATAGACCCTATAGCGATGCATAAGGGATCTTATCCATGCGATCTCTCTCCTCCTTAGAAGAGGGACATTGAGTCTTGAAAGACTCACACCATGTGATAAAGCGAAACCCTTTCTTAGAATTTTGCATAGCAAAGCGATCTAGCACTTTATCAATGTATGTACTCGACTTAGGCCAAGTAATCTTCTAGATCTATCTCTATAGATCTTGATACCTAGAATATAGGCAACTTCACCTAAGTCCTTCATCGAGAAACAATTCCCTAACCACATCTTCACAGATTTGGAGTGAGGGAATATCATTTCGATGAGAAGTATGTCATCTACATACAAGACAAGAAATACAACTGTGCTCCCACTATTTCTCTTGTAGACACAAGGCTCATCTTCATTCTTGATGAAACCAAACTCTTTGATTGCATCATCGAATCGAAGATTCCCAAGAGGCTTGCTTTAGTCCATAAATGGACCTTTGCGGTTGCATACCTTTCCGGGATGCTTTGGATCTTCAAAACCCTCGGTTGTGTCATGTACACATCCTCGAGTAGCTTTCCATTGAGCGGTTTTGACATCCATCCGCCAGATCTCATAATCATGGTAGGCCGATAGCAAGTATGATCCGAATGGATTTAAGCATCGTGAATCGTGAAAAGGTTTCTTCATAGTCAATACCATGAATTTGTTTGAATCCTTTAGCCACCAATCTACCTTTATAGGTATGCTTATTACCATCCATGTCGGTCTTTACTTTAAAGACCCACTTACACCCAATGGGTTTTACCCCTTCGGTGGATCAACCAAAGTCCATACTTGGTTAGTGTACATGGATTCCATTTGGATCTCATGGCCTCTAGCCATTTCTCGAATCTGGGCTCATCATAGCTTCTTGATAGGATGTAGGCTCGAAGATCGACAAGCAATACTTCACCGTTGTCGATCCAAGAGAAAAGAATATCTCTCTGGTTGACGATGGATTCTATCAGATCTACGAAGAGGTTGGTCTACTTGAACAGGTGTTTGCTCCACAACTCTTTGGGCAACAAATTCCTCATCCACAACACTTTATGGTGCCTGTTCATTTTCCATCGAAGCCTTAGTGTTATCATCATCTTGAACTTCTTCAAGATGAATTTTACTCCCACTAGTATTTCTAGAAATAAATTCTCTTTCTAGAAAGACAGCATTTCTGGCAACAAACACCTTGCCAAGTGTGGGATTGTAAAAGTAATATCCCTTAGTTTCCTTGGGATATCCTACAAAATAACACTTATCTGATTTGGGTCCTAGTTTATCTGAGACTTGACGTCTAACGTAAGCTTCACAACCCCAAATCTTTATAAAAGACATTTTGGGACTCTTCCCGGTCCATATCGTATATGGTGTCTTTTCTACGGCTTTTGATGGAACGCGATTAAGTGTGAAAGCGGCTGTCTCTAGAGCTAAACCCCAAAAGGAAGTAGGTAGATCAGTCTGGCTCATCATTGATCGTACCATATCTAATAGAGTACGATTTCTCCTCTCAGATACACCATTCCATTGTGGTGTTCCAGGTGGAGTGAGTTGGGATATTATCCCACACTCAGCCAGGTGATCACGAAACTCTTGACTAAGGTATTCACCACCTCGATCTGATCGAAGTAGCTTGATACACTTACCAAGTTGGTTTTGTACTTCATTCTTGAATGCTTTGAACTTTTCAAAGGATTCTGACTTATGTCTCATCAAATATAAGTAGCCAAATCTACTCATATCATCAGTGAAAGTAATAAAGTACTTATAGCCTCCTCTGGCTTCGACATTGAAAGGCCCACATACATCTGTATGTATGAGTCCTAACAAATCCGTCGCTCTCTCCATGTCCACTAAATGGAGTTTTAGTCATCTTTCCTAAAAGGCAAGATTCGCATACCTCATATGATTCAAAATCAAATGAGTCCAATAATTCATCTTTATGGAGTTGGGATATGCGTTTTTCATTTATGTGACCTAGGCGTGATTGCGAAGATATGTCTGGTTCAAATCATTTGATTTGAACCGTTTGGTATTTACGTTATAAATTGGGTTATCTAAATCTAGAACATAGAGACCATTCATAAGTGGTGCATTACAATAGAACATTTCATTTAAATAAATGGAACAACATTTGTCCTTTATTATAAAAGAAAAATTTTTCTTGTCTAAACAAGATACAGAGATTATGTTCTTTGTTAATGCAGGTACATAGAAGCACTCCTCTAATTCTAAGATAAGCCCAGTGGGCAAAGACAAAGAATATGTTCCTCTGACTCTGGCCCGTGAACTTTTGCGCCATTGCCTACTCGTAGGTCCACTTCAGCCCTTTGCCATTATTCTACTATTTCTCGATCCTGCACATTAGTACAAATGTGAGATGCACATCCGTATCTAATACCCATGTAGAAGAAATAGATAGATTAACTTCTATAACATGTATACACGAGGCGAAGTCCCACTTCTCTTGTTCTTTACTTCCTCAAGGTAGACTTTGCGATTCCGCTTCGATGTCCGATCTCACACGAATGGCAGTCCCTTCCTTAGGTACTTTACCTTTACCCTTTGAAGTGGATGAATTGGCCTTGCCTTTTGGCTTGGGTCTTACCCTTGCCTTTGCGCTTACCTTTGTCCTTCTTGACCATTAGTACATTACTAACTTTCTTCTTGAGATTTGGTTCGAAGCTTCTAACATCCGAGAATCTCAGTGCAAAGGTTTATCAATTTCATTCATGTTATAATTCATGACGAATTGATTGTATGCTTCCTGAACGATTGCGTGGATAACATCAGCTTGCCAATTCTTGGCTCAGTGGAAAACCTAGTCTTTCAAGGTTCTCAACGTACCCAATCATTTTGAGTACGTGAGTTCCTACAGGTGTTCCTTCTTGCATCTTGCATGCAAAAAGAGCCTTAGACACTTCAAAACGCTCGTGCCTAGCTTGTCCTTGATATAGTTGTTTCAAATGCTCAACCATATCATAGGCATCCATGTTCTCATGTTGCTTCTGAAGCTCAGAGTTCATGGTGGCAAGCATAAGGCATGATACATCTAATGCGTCATCTTGATGCTTCTTATAAGCATCCTTTTCAAAGACGAGTGGCCAGAGGGGCGGGTATTTCAGGTAGCCTGCTCTAGGACATATAGTTTATGCGTTCTTGCTTGAGGATAATCCTCAAGTTCCTATACCGATCACGAAAGTTTGCTCCATTGAGCTTGTCCTTCTCAAGGACAGATCGCAAGTTGAGGGGGTGTGTCGTGTTAGATGACATGGTGATCTACAACATTAAAATGCAAAGTTAAGTATCATACCTAAATCATTTAATTAGGCCTTTAATTAAATGAGACTCCCACTAAATTCTCATAGCTACTATTTAGCTATAAATTTATATGGGATAAAGATCCACATCATAATTCGTCTTGAGTTAGCTTTGGCTAATCGCCCAAGACGTAGTATAATTAGGTAGGCAATCTTTTGCCAATTACATCTGATGTAACTCTTTAATAGCTTTGGTTAAGTTTTAGATTAGTTTAGTGTTTATTCCTAAACACTTCAGTATGGCGAGGCACAGGCCTTCTTGGATATCGAGCAACGACCACTTCTAAGACAAAGTGATGTTCAAAATCACACAAAACTAATGTTAACACTTATGTTCAAAGCTAATATATGCCTCTACTTTCTTAACCAATTAAGAAACACTTAATTAAGTCTTAACCAAGGCGATAGCGGGACATCACGATTGTCCACTCGCACTCTCCAAGATAAAATGCATTGCTTTGCTTTGTGACCCAATAACAAATGATCGAGGAAGTAGTGAGTACCAACTTTGGTAGGCATATCGTTTAGACTTATTAAGAAATAAACATGTATCATATACATATTAGCATACATCACATATAAGCTAAACTAATCATGCATCACATACAAGCTAAACTAACATGCATCACATACATATTAAACTAACGTGTCATGGTTATGGCCCTTATTCTACAATCTTCTCAAGCCAATGAAAAGATTGATTGGTCAACCTAGGGATAGCATCTTCTCCTAAGTGCTTCCTTTTGGTTGTCTTGTGTGTTGACTTCCTCCTTGTAACCTCATCTTCCAATGGATCCTCCATCCTTGTTTTGTACATTACAAAAGGAGAAATACTCGAGTTACATTCGAGTCTAAAACTAATTTTACAACAAGAATATTAGGAGAAAGGCACGACACGCAGGCCGTATTAAGAATTACAACACACAATCACAAACTTTTTGGGACTAGGCCATAACCATGCACCATGTCATTTTAACTTTTAAAAGACATTGGATATTTTATTATGTTTGAAAATTTGCTAATGCAATTATCAACTCATAATAAAATTTATCCTACTTCTATATCACATATAAAATAGAGAAAACCTATTTTTATACGATCTTTCGCAAGTGGCTCTGATACCACTGTAGGGAAATCTCGTATGCCAAATGGCATATGCGCAACGGAAAATAGGATCCCTTCCAAGTGATCCATGCGAAAGCAAACTCGTATAAAATAAATTTCTCTAAACCAAACCTATCTTATAGGAGAGGATTACCTTTGTTGCGTGCCCTTGTTAATCCCGCTTTTCCTTTCGGTTTGTTGGATCTTTAGCACGTTCAAGTGTCCGTGCCTCTATACGTATCCACACGAGCACGCTCTTGTCTCACAAAAGAAAAACTAGAAGAGCTCTCCTTTACTTCTTGCTAGAGAAGTCCCTAAAGGAGAGGAAGAGAGGGAAAAGGAGAAAGGAAGAAGAAGACTCCTCTTCTTGCTAGCCTACACTCACAAACCCACACAACCAAAGCTTCCACCAAGCTCTCTCACAACCACAACAACACTACCAAAGCTTCCACCAACAACAAAGCCAATGCTATCTTTGGCCGGCCACTTAGGGTGTCTTTTATAGGGTTGGAAAAACCCTTTCACCTCCACACATTCAATGCAATCCATTGCATTGAGACATATCCTTGTTTGGCCGGCCACTTAAGGAGACAAAACCATTTTGTTTCCTTCCACCTTAACTAGCTTAGGTGGATGCTTAGGTGGCATGCTTATGTGGCATGCTTATGTGGCATTCTTATGTGGCATTCATGCATGTTGAATTAATCTTATTAATTCAATTAAGCTTATGTTATCATATTGAATTAATCTTATTAATTCAATCATATTGAATTAATCTTATTAATTCAATTAAGCTTATGTTATCATATTGAATTAATCTTATTAAATCAATAAGGTAACATATTGAATTAATCTCATTAAATCAATTAGCTAAAATTCTCATTAAGCTTAAAGTCCAAAAACCATTTTGTACTTAAGCTTATTCCCATATTATTCTAGTCAAACTAGAATACTCTAATTCCTCTAATTATCATGCTCTTTGTGTGTGACCCTATAGGCTCTCATAACGTTGGCAGTGGACCTAAACACTTTTAGATACACAAGCAATGAGCGGCATCTAGCAATACATCATTGCTACCCAAGTTACGAGATAAGTCAAGATCCGACTAACCTTTCCGTGACTACTATAATATATGACCGTGTCCTTCTATCCTTGATATCAGATTGATCAATGAGGCATAGACCGTGTCATCCTCGATCAATCTATGTGTTTCTTGATCCCTGAGTAAACTAACTCAAACAAATGAGCTCAATATCTCATATTGACTCATTCGAGCATGGCCATGCATTTTAGTAGTTCTACTCAATCAAGGGGCCCACCGATATCACTCCCGTCATATGGAAGGGATAGATCCCATCTACATCACTCACATCCCTCCGCATAATTTGTTACATACCCGATGTCGCCTTTATGGTCCACCTGTTACGGGTGGACGTTTGACGATACCAAAGTACATAACTCCTTATGTAGGGAACCGTAGTGACTTCAGGTCTAAGGACTATTCATACCAATAGTCACATGAGAAAGTTTATGACACTCATATAACGATCCATGAAACTTTCTCATGGCGGGTCAGTTTAGTATATATTCTCCAATATATACCCATGTGTCAACTTGATATCATATATCCATGACTTGTGAGATCAAGTCATCAATTGACCTACATGCTAGTCTTTATGTATTAATATTGCCCTTGCATATTAATACTCGACTAGGAACATTTAGGAAAGTGTTCTCTACAGCCTCTCATAATCAATTCTGCCAATTGATGTGCTGTAGATAAGAACCTACTTTTCTAGGGCATTATTATATTTAAATTAGCTGGCACAAGCAAGATGTAAATATAATAACCAATCCTTTGCCTTTATAGAATATGATACAAAATGTTCCCTATTCAACCATCACATGATTGGTTCTAGGGCTTTAACTAACAATTACATGTGTCTAAGCTTGAAGGAATAGTAGAAGATCAAATCAAGACAACAAGGGGAGTTGCATTAATGGCCAACAAGGGGAAGAAGAAGAAGGAGACGCCACCTTCCTCCTCCGATGAATCATCCTCCTCCTCCATGGATAGCAATGAGGAGGCCTATATGGTAGAAAAGGTGAGACGTGCACATAAGAATTTTAAATTTAATAAATATCATGATAGGAGAAGAAGGCCACGGAGGAACATAACATGCTACAATTGCCAAGGAGAGGGACATATAAGAGATGATTGTCCCCTCTTAAACAAAAGCAAGGAGGAAAGGAGAAGGAAAGAAGAAAAGAAGAAGGGGAGCAAGAAAAAGGAAGAAGAGAAGAAAGCCAAGGAAAAAGGGAAGGCTAAGGCACATAAGGCTACATGGGATGATCCATCATCCTCCTCGGAAGAAGAAGAAGCCTTCACAAGCCTTGCCCTAATACCTATAGAAGATTTGGACTCCACCACCTCCTCAGAGGAAGAAGAAAGAAGCACAAGTCAGGAGGATGTAGGGTTGATGGTGGCCGGCTAGAAGGGGGTGAATAGCCCTCTTTCGTCGTAGATGAAAGTCGTTCGTTGATCGTCTACAACTATCGTTAGCACAAGCGAAATAATACAACTAAACAACAATAAAGATAAAACAAAGTAAATAGCAATTCGCTAACACGAGAATATAACGTGGTTCACGACCTAGCAGCTAATCCATGACCCGATTCATCCAAGGTGAATCACTCCTTTGCCAAATCCACTAGATCTCTCCTTTGCACCAAGCCAGGTGGAGGTAACCTCTTTATAATCTCTCTTCTTACAATAGAATGGAATAATAGAAAGTAAGAATAGTGGGAATCCTTTAGGGCACTTTGAGAGTTGTTAGGAGATAAACCATTAGGCTCCCAATTGCCCTCACCTCTTCTTTTTATAGAAGAAGAGGGTTTCTTCCCGTTAATACAAGACCAGTCGACTGATGCCCCAATCAATCGACTGATCCCATAGCCGTTGTCCAATAACGACTTCTTCCACATTGGATTTCACCCAATGGCTCCCACATCAGTCGACTGATCTTACCATCAGTCGACTCATGGAGCTATCAGTTGAGTCCCGAAAGAGAACACTCCATTCTATGCTCAAAACCCTTCGATGGACCGATCGATGCCTTCATCAGATCGGTGGTGTCGGCGATGATCGCAATTCATGGCAATGATCGTTGGCACATGAATCGGACTCGAACCCTAGTCAAGTCACAGTCGACTTAGAGTAGTCGACTGTCATGACATGGCAGTTGACTGATGTCGAGAAATCCCATCCAAGACTTAGCCAATTGGCCAAGTATTACCTTAGCGCACTACCCCTTTACGGGTTACATTCGCTCACTCTCATTCCTTGAAGTCCCTCGCCTTTGAAGTTGTCTTCATCCGGCCATGTCCCTCGAATGTGCCAAGCGCACGGCTCTGCAACGCCATCCTTTGCGTCTCGCCCTGAAGTCTACTTCCTCCGGGTTCACTGCAATGCTCCTCGTCCGGCGGTCCCTCGGATGCTCCAAGCGCACGACTTCCGCAAAACTATCCTTCACTGACTCAAGGACCAAGTCATGAGAGGTGAAACTCACCAATGCTCCATGTGTGAATTACTAAGTCCTGCAAGATTCCAACACATATATCAAATCCAATCATCCTAACGTAAACCCTTTGCCACACACATCAAAACCATATCACGGGTTGATTGCCCTAACAATCTCCCCCTTTTTGATGTGTAGCAATCTGTTTAAGTTAGGTAAACATTTGATAAAAATATTAAGGTAAGAAAGCATGTAAATAAACATGATTATCATCTCTCCCCCTTAATACATGAAACTCCCCCTAAATGCAATTCTCCCCTTACTTAAACATGCATATTTCTCCCCCTTTGACACCATCAAAAATATTAAACAAATTTTATACAAGCATGGCATCAACTCTAGGGAACAAAAATTACCAAAACATGCCTTAAAATCTGACAAAAGAGGGTTATTGGGCATGTTATCAATCGATCAGTCGACTGGTTCAGACTACCAGTCGACTGGCACTCTAATTTCAGGTTTTTCTATTTTTCGGGGTGATTTTCAAAAATGCATTAAAAATTCTATAAAATTCAAAAAATCATAATATTTGGGAAATATATTTCTTGTAAGTATATTTATCAATGAAAAATAGTTTTTCATGAAAAATCATTATATTTTTGAAAATTAGTCAAAAATCCAAAAGCTTCAAAAACAACTAGGTTTTTGATCAAGTTTGTATCAATTTTAAAAACTAGTTTTGCTTTGGATTGTTTCAAAACATGAACATTCAGTTTATGAAACAAGAAATAGTTTTCAAAACATTTGAAATATCTAACCATGATCTTTGGGCAATATGTCTATGAATTAAACGTAAGTATTCCCCATGATTGGTCTATTATTGCTATTTTGATACTTAAAATGACCATCTAAATGTCATAGGCATTATTGAACCATTAGTATCATCCTATCATCTCACCCATGCTAAGTTTTCAATCAAGGTAGCCTATGGTGAGTGTGAGATGTATCCTAAAGGTATTTATATATATACTTAACCATTAATTTCATGCAATTCTACACAAGGTTAAGTATCATCCTAACATACCATATGATCATAAAGATATATATGTATTGATTTCGCATTATGATCATGAAACAAATGTATTCATCAATTTGTAATCATGCATTAGGTATGAAATCATGATAATAAATCAAGTATTACCCAAGGCATGATTTAAACCTTATTGCCTATGATTATGTATCAAATATCAAGATTATAAATCATGATTGCAAACATGTGTAACAATTACATTAACCATCATGATTTAAGCATTGTTATCAATTTATGGGCATATTATCATCACCCAACACTATGCTAAAAATGAATAGGTCGTGAGTATCAAATAACACTAAGTGTTGAGCATGATTTAAACTATTTATTGGTGCATTATCATCACCCAATACTACTTCTAAAATTAAGTCCCACCATCCTAAGTCAACCAAAAATATGATATAAGCAAACTTCTTTTGGTTGACTAACCTAGGGTTTTCCTAACCCTTAAGGATGGGTTTAGGAACCCAATACAAGTTCTTTCCTATGGGGTTCACTAAAAATTCCTTAGAGATCCATTTTCTAGCTATTGTTTTCTTTTTATCTTGACCCCTAGCAATTAGACATTTATAGGCCTTTTCACTTTTATTTTCCTTATATCCTAGGCCTTTTTTTATTGAAGCTTGCTCTTTGGCTCCCTATGATCATGTTAAGGGTGTTGGAGCCAATTGTGAATTTTTCTAGGGCTTTGGTCAAATGATCTACCTTTTCCCTTAAAGCCCTATTTTCTTCAATGCATGCATCATTTACATCAAATGGCATATAGTTATCATGTGAGCATGCATCATCATCATTAATATCAAAACATGCTTTTTCTATTTTTTGTTCTAAGTCCTTAATTTTATCTAGCATGCTTTTATTCTTTTTCTTAGCCCTAAATAAATCCATAGTAAGGCTAGAAATCATGGAAACTATTTTATTGAGTGAGAGATTCGTTACCATAGTCTCCATATCCTCTTCCTCCGATTCCGATGATGATGATGATGAAGCTCCCCCTTCACTTGAGCTCTCCTCACTAGTGCTTCTTTCTTCTTGCTCGGAGGAGGAGGTGTCTTGGTCATCAAATGTCATTAGTGCCAAGTTTGTGACAAAGGCATTTTCTTCTTCTTCGGATGATGATGATGAAGAAGATGGATCATCCCATGTCCTTGCTTTTAGTGCCTTGGCTTTCGCTTTTTCCTTGGCCTTCTTCTCTTCTTCATTCTTTTTGCTCCCCTTTTTCTTCTTTTCTTCTTTTCTTCTTTTCTCCTCCTTTCTTCTTTGCTCTTGTTTAGTAGGGGACAATTATCCCTTATGTGTCCCTCTTGTTGGCAATTATAGCAAATTACCTTCCTCCTTGGCCTTTTCCCCCTATCATGAGATTTGTTAAATTTAAACCCTTTCAATGCACGCCTTACCTTCCTTACCATGTAGGCTTCTTCCGTGCTATCCATGGAGGAGGAGGAGGATGCTTCATCAGAGGAGGAGGGAGTCTCCATCTTCTTCTTCCCCTTGTTTCCTAATAGTTCCACTCCCCTTGATGGTTGAAATTTTGGCTCTTCTACTACTCCTTCGAGCCTTGTTTCATGGAGCTCCATGGTTGAGAAGAATTCCTCCAAGGTGCTAACTTCTAGGTTCTTGGAGATGTAAAAGGAGTCCACCATTGAGCTCCATCTTGAGGACCGAGGGAAGGCATCTATTGCCTTCATGAGCATGCCCCTATTTGAAAGCTTCTCCCCTACACTAGATAAACCGGTTATTATTTCTTTAAATCTATCATGTAGAGATGTTACCTTCTCCCTTTTATCGAGTTTGATGTTGTTGAGTTGGGAGCGTAGGACATCTCTCCTATCTAGCTTGGCCTCGGATGCGCCTTCATGAAGCTCCACTAGCTTCTCCCACATCTCTTTGGCACTAGAGCATTCCCCAATCCGGTTTACTTCTTGTTGGGGGAGTACATTGAGGAGATGGTGCTTAGCCTTTGAATTTGCAAGGTGCTCCTCTCTTAGCTTTTTAGTCCACCTTGATTTGTCTAGTATTCTCCCCTCTTCATCCCTAGGCATCTCAAAACCATTTTCCATTATAAGCATAATATCGAAATCGATTTCAAAGAATACTTCCATTCGCTTCTTCCACCAAGCGAATTCCCCCTCGAACTTCGGCGGATGAATGTTAGAGCCGGCCATCCTCGATGTAGTACTTGTTGCAGTGGTTAGTCCGGTGACAAGCTACCTTGGCTCTGATACCACTTGTAGGGTCGATGGTAGTCGGCTAAAGGGGGTGAATAGCCCTCTTTCGTCATAGATGAAAGTCGTTCTTTGATCGTCTACAACTATCATTAGCGCAAGCGTAATAATACAACTAAACAACAATAAAGATAAAACAAAGTAAAGAGCAATTCGTTAACACGATAATATAACGCGGTTCACAGCCTCACTGCTAATCCATGACCCAATTCGTTCAAGGTGAATCACTCCTTTGCCAAATCCACTAGATCTCTCCTTTGCACTAAGCTAGGTGGAGGTAACCTCTTTACAATCTCTCTTCTTACAATATAATGGAATAATAGCAAGTAAGAAGAGTGGGAATCCTTTAGGGCACTTTGAGAGTTGTTAGGAGTTGAAGCATTAGGCTCCCAAATGCCCTCACCTCTTTTTTTTTTATAGAAGAAGAGGGTTTCTTCACGTTAACACAAGACCAGTCGATTGATGCCCCGATCAGTCGACTGATCCCGTAGTCGTTGTCCAATAATGGCTTCTTCCACATTGGATTTCACCCCAGCGCTGCCCATCGATCGATCTTACCATCGATCGATGGAGCTATTAGTCGAGTGCGGCGAACACTCCATTTTGTACTGAACCCTTTCGACTAGTCGATGCCTTCATCGATTAGGTCTCGATCGATCGGCCAATCCATGGCGATCGTTGGCACATGAACCGGACTCAACACTAGTCGAGTCACGATGACAGTAGTCAACTGCCATGACATGGCAGTCGACGGATGTCGGGAAATCCCATCCGACACTTAGCCAATTGGCCAAGTTTCACCTAAGCGCACTACCCCTTCTCGGGTTACATTCACTCACTCTCATTCCTTGAAGTCCCTCGCCTTTGAAGTTATCTTCGTCCGGCCACGTCCCTCGGATGCGCCAAGCGCATGACTCTGCAACGCCATCCTTCGTGTCTCGCCCTATTGTCTACTTCCTCTGACTTCACTCCAATGCTTCTCGTCCGACGGTCCCTCGGATGCTCCAAGCGCACGGCTTCCGCAAAGCCATCCTTCACCGACTCAAGGACCGAGTCATGAGAGGTGAAACTCACCAATGCTCCATGTGCAAATTACTAAGTCCTGTAAGACTCCAACACACATATCAAATCCAATCATCCTAACTTAAACCCTTTGCCACACACCTCAAAACCATATCACGGGTTGATTGCCCTAACAGAGGAGAGCTTGAGTGAAGGGGGAGCATCCTCATCTTCATCCTCATCATCGAAAGAAGATTTGGTAAGTGAGGTAACAAATCTCCCTCCCAAGAAAATTATGTCTATGATTTCTAGCTTAACTAAGGAATTATTTCGGGCTAAAAATAAAAATAAAAGCATGCAAAATGAAATTAAGGCCCTAGAAGAAAAGCTAGAAAAAGCATGTTTAAATATTAATAATGCCTCTTCTAGTTTTGATAATACATGCTCACATGATGACTACATGCCTTTTAATGTTAATGATGCATGTATTGAAGAAAATATGGCTTTAAGAGAAAAGGTAGATCATTTAACTAAGGCCCTATAGAAATTCACTATTGCCTCCAACACATTGAACATGATCATAGGGAGCCAAAGGGTAAGTTTCAATAGGAAAGGCCTAGGTTATAAGGGATCTAAAAATGAGAAGGCCTATCAATGCCTAATTGTTAGGGGTCATGCTAAAAATAAAATGATAGCTAGAAAATCGATCCCTAAAGAATAATTGGTGAACCTTATAGGAAAGAACTTATATTGGGTTCCCAAATCCATCCTTAAGGGTTAGAAAAACCTTAGGATAGTCAACCATGAGTGGACTTTACTTATATCATATTGAATGGTTGACTTAGGATGATGTGGGTTATCATGATGTGGGTTATAAATTTTTAACATAGTATTAGGTGATGATAATGTATAACCCATGAATTGAGTGCTTGAATCATGATTCATGCTTGATTTTATATTTTATGATCATGATATGTAATTAGTGATTTATGATCATGATATGCAATAATTGAAAATTTAGGATCATGATTGATAATTCTTGATGCATGTTCATGTTTGGTTTTTAGGATGATACTTAACCATGGGTAGAAATGCATTAAATTTTGGTTTGTACAAATACCTTTAGGTACATCTCACAATTCACCTATAGGCTAACTTGATTGAAAACATAACAATGGGTTGATACAAGTGGTCCACTAATGCTTATGGCATTTAGATGATCATTACAAGTATCATAACATAGCAATAATAGACCAATCATGGGGAAAGCATATGTTTAATTCATAGACATATTGCCCAAAGATCATGGTTGGATATTTCAAATGCTTTTAAAACCATTTCTTGTTTTATAATCTGTGTATTCATGGTGTAAATCATTTCAAGGCAAAACTAGTTCTTAAAATTGATACATGATTGAAGGTTTTTGCAACTTTTGAGTTTTTGTCAAAAGTTTGAAAATTGAATGAATTTTCATGAAAACTTATTTTTCTTTGATAAATAGATTTACAAGAAATGTTTTTGCAAATTTTCATGATTTATTAAATTTTTTGGAATTTTTAGTGCATTTCTGAATTTCATCAAGAAAATCTAAAAAATTGGTTTTACTTGTGCCAGTCGACTGCCATTCTGATAGCAGTCGACTGATGTACTGTGCATGAGCACAGTAACCTATTTTATCAAGTTTTTAGTTTTGATTTGGTTATTTTCTTTCCCTAGACTTGATGCTGGTTGTATAACATTTGTATAATGTTTTTGATGGTGTCAAAGGGGGAGAAATTGAGGGTTTAAGTTAATCATGCTAAGGTGGAAATTTAGCATGTCTTAAGGGGGAGTTTATATACTCATATTATTTACATGCTTTTCTTGCCTTATGTTTTATTGTAATTGTTTTACCAAACTTAAACGGATTTCCACACATCAAAAAGGAGAAGATAGTTAGAGCAACCAACCCATGTGATGTGGTTTTGATGTGTGTGGCAAAGGGTTTAAGTTAGAATTTTTATGGATTTGATATGTGCATTGAAGTCATGCAGGACTTAGTAATTCGCGCATGGATGGTGCATTGGCAAGTTTCACCTCTCATGACTCGGTCCTTGAGTCGGTGAAAGATGCATTGCGGAAGTCATGCGCTTGGTGCATCCGAGGGACCGCTAGACGAGGAGCATTGGAGTGAAGCCGGAGGAAGTCGACTTCAGGGCGAGATGCAAAGGATGGTGCTGCGAAGCCGTGCGCTTGGCACATCCGAGGGACGTGGCCAGACGAAGAGAACTTCAAGGCGAGGGACTCCAAGGGAATGAGACTGAGCGATTGTAACCCGGGACGGGTAGCGCTTTAGTGAACATGGTCAATTGGCTAAGTGTTGGATGGGTTTTCCTGATATCAGCAGACTACCATGATATGGCAGTCGACTGCTCCAAGTCGAATGGTTCGACTGGTGTTCGACTAGAGGCATTCTGACCCAATAATCAACTGCAAAGAGAAGGAAGTCGACTGTCGCACCATCAGTCGACTGCCAAGGGACCACAGTCGACTGATGAAGATGGGGCGCGAGCATAGAACCTCCCATAGCTGACTGATCAGTTGGCTACGTAGGCATCAGTCGACTGATAGGGTTACCGTTAGACGGTGACGATGGCATTCTGAAGTTGTTGGAGTCAGCCGTTAGAGGGGCAGTCGACTGATGACATGCATCAGTCGACTACCGCCTGACCAACGGGAAGAATACCACTCACTCTATAAAAAGAGAGGGTGAGGGCCTTGGGGGAGCTAATGCTTTAACTCCAAACAACACCCAAGTGCCCAAGACGTTTTCCTACTCTTCTTACTTGCATTTATCTCAATCTTATTGTAAGAAGAGTGATCTTGTAAGAAAAGGTTGCCTCCACCTTGCTTGGTGTCAAGGAGAGAATAGTGAAGGTTTAGGCATGATTCACCTGGAACGAATCGGTCCATGGATTAGCAACAAGGCCATGAACCATGTTACATCTTGGTGTTAGCATTTCTGTTCCTTTACTTCTTGCATTTACTTAATTGTCTTTTATTTTAGTATTCCGTTGTGCTAACCGAGTTTGTAGGCGATTAAACAACGAGCGAATTCCACCGTACGCGAAAGAGGGATATTCACCCCCCTCTAGCCGGCCACCGACTTTCCAACATATATGTTGTCGAGGCAGGATCGGAACTCTGAAAAATCATAGGCATATGTACTTGTATCTTGCTCAAAAGTAGAAAAAGGTGGCAATGGAGGTGCAGGCTCATGTCTACGTGGACCAGGTGGGATCCTATGAATGCATGGACTAGAGGGAGAGTGATGTAAAGGGGGAGAGATGGGTGTCGATGTGGATTGTCCCTCATATGGCGAGGACTCCACTATCAGGTCTAAGCACCAGTTGGCACGTGTGGTGATGGTGGTACGATCGGGGTCGGGGAGCCTAAAGGATGATAGGTTTTTCCTTAGAAACCTAAGGAGTGTCCCACTCTCACTATCATCTTCATGACCATACACACTCCTAGGTCGATCCTAGCGCTCCCCTCTATGCTATCTAGTGCAGTGTAGTCGTACCCTATCCTATAGCAAATGTGGGTAAGTAGGCCCCTCACAATGATCTCTCCTCTCGCTGCTTTGCCCATTTTCACTCGGAGTCTAATGAAATGGGGCCCTACATCAATGGTACTCCTTTCTTGTAGCATGTCCCACAAGTAAAGTAGCTCACAAGCTCACACTATACCATCACTCTCCCCACGACCAAAAATAGTACTTTCTATGATTCGGTGCAGGTACCGAAAAATGGGATTTTGGAGCTGCGACGCTTTGGCCCTAGAAGGGTAGTACATGTGCTCTCCTATCAATTCAGCCCAAAAGATCTGAGAGTTGAACCCAATAAGGGTTCTTCTCTCTCCTCCCACTAGGCAAGCCAAAACATGTGTTCCATTGGTGTAGTATCCATTCATATTCAATGTTAAATAACCTAAAGGTAATCCTACCCTCTTCGCTCTCTCTACCCATTAAAACCTCAACTTCTAAAGACCTTAAAAACTCTAAAACTATCCTAGGGTAGGTTGGGTGTCTTATCCCCATTATCTCTCCCCACCCCATTTTTATAAATAGGGCTTGAATATCACTAAATAAAGCTAAGGATTCTAGTAAATCTTTATCAAGATACCTAGTTGCGGTGTTTATTCTAGTAGCAAGCAAGTTATATCTATCCCTATGCTCATTATTTCAACAAAGGAGGGTTGGAAGAATGTTACCTTCCTCCGGAGCTTGAGGGGCATCCATTCTCCTTGTCCTTTGCTCTGAAGCATCGGATCGAGAAGTCACTTGCTTGGTTCTTCTCATCCTTACTCCTTTTGAGCTTCCTTGAAGATTGGAAAGCCTTCTAGGTGGTGGGGAAGAAGGATTCACACGGCTAGAGCAAGAGGAACCAAAGCACATGACACATTTGGGGTGAAATTGCACAGATTGGCCATTTAACCCCTGCGTGACACGATTGTGTAAAAACACATAGCCAGGCCATGTGTGTTGCTGAAAGAAAGGACAAGGTGGTGTTAAAACACACGGTCAGGCCGTGTGTCCCCCGTTTCCTTCTCACAGTGCACAACGGTCTGGATTCTTCTTACTCGCTCAGTCATGTGGGTTTAAAGTGATTTTACTTTTACCTAGCAAGTTCTTTCTAGTCCTAATTCATGTTAAAATTCTAAATGAATGGAAATTAAAGTTCAAAACAAAGGAATGCAACAAACTAATAAGAATTAAACACAAAATATAAACTTTGGTTGCCTCTCAAGAAGCGCTTTGTTTAAGGTCTTTTAGCTCAACCCTACTCCATGGTCTCATCTTGGCTCCGAAGGTTCTGTGAACCTCCATTCATTCATCTCAGAGTTGACATCCGGTGGGTTTGGCTTTACCCTACTGAAAGTGAGCCATCTAGGAAGGAAGCTCCACATTCTGACAGATTGAAAATGATGATCTCCCCGTCTACCTCCAAGGAGATCTTGTGCACCTTTACATCTATTAATGCTCCCGTAGTCGCCAGAAAGGGTCTTCCCAAAATGATGGGATTCTGAGGATTTGGTCATATGTCCAATATAATAAAATCCGTGTGTATCACAAAATTCTCAATGACCACAGGCACATGTTTTAACATGCCAATGGGCTTCTTGATTGTATCATCTGCCATGCGAATGCCTATGCTCATTTATAGTCTACTGCCCAGCCCCATCTCTAGGTAGAATGCGTAGGGCATCACAGTAACTGATGACCCTAAGTCACACAGTGCTTCATTGAAGCTTTCCCCATAAATAGAGCAGGGGATAAAAAATTCAACAGGGTCATCAAGTTGTGGTGGAATTTTATCTTCAATTTTGGCTTGGTCGGGTAGCATTGATATTATGGTTGCACACCCCTTGGCAGATCTATTTTTCTGACCCACTCTTTCGCCGAATATTCCCTCCTACTTGACTTGATTTGGCATGGGTAGTGATGGAGAACTATCCATAGGTTGCAACATGGTTTGGGCTATCTGGGCCACTTCTGTTTTCAACATCCTCGTGTGACTTGTAAGACTGTCAACAGTGGCCTTCAAATCCCTAAGTGAATCTTCTATTTTCTGATGTTGGCATCGAAACTCTTCATTGGCCTTTGTTTGGGTAGCAATGAAGTCTTCCATCATCAATTCTAGCCTACACTTCTGTGGTTTGTGCTGCCCATTGCCCTGTTGTTGCCCATACCCTCCTGATGGATGGAAATTCCATGAGTTATTCCGATAGGAAAAGTTCGGGTGGTTCTTCTATCTAGGGTTGTAAGTACTGGAGTATGAGTTGTTGGGCCTTTGATTGTAATCCCCAACCGCATCTACATGCTCAATCTTCTCTTCTAAGCTACCTTGCCCTTCATAGTAGTCCTCCTGATACAATGTTGCTCCTTCTCCAAAATCATTAGTTGCACATGCAAAAACAGGATTGAAAGAGTCGAAATGTCTACTAAGCACGTCCAACCTTGTTTCCATGTGGTCCACCGAGTTGACAACATATCGTCTCATGGTAGGAACTGGGCGACTACGTTCGGAAGCCCAATGATGGTCGTTCTGGACCACCTCTTCTATTAGCTCTTCCGCTTCCTCGATAGTCTTGTTCATAAGCACTCCTCCTGCGGCAGAATTGAGGGACATCTTTGTGGCATACGTGATCCCATTTTAGAAGATGTGGATCACCAACCACCTTTCAAGTCCATTATGGGGGCATTGGTAGAGTAACCTCTTATAGTGATCCCAGGTTTCAAATAGGGGCTCCCCTTCCTTCTGATGGAAGCTCATTATTAGATGGAACATGTGAGCAATCTTGCTAGGTGGGAAGTATTTATTCAAGAACTGCTACTCACATTGCTCCTAGGTAGTAATGCTTCTTGAAGGTAGGGAGTGAAGTCATACATTAGCCTTATCCCGCAATGAGAATGGGAATAGACTCAGGCGAATTGCGCCTGCAGGGACTACATTAATCTTCATTATTGAGGATATTTCCAAGAATATCTCCAGGTGCTGGTTCGGGTCTTCAGTTGTAGCTCTCCCGAATTGACTCTATTGGACCATGTGAATGAGTGTCAGTTTTAGCTCAAAGTTGTTTCCTGAAATAGATGGTCCAGCTATACTCGGCCTAAATCCTCTAGCACTAGGGGATGCGTAATCCCACAAAGGTCAGCTACCTATATGCACCTCGGATGCAGCTTGGTCCTCCATCCACTTCTATTCAGCTCTCCAACGATGATAGATTTGTTCGATTTCTAGATCAATCGAAATCAGGCCTTCCAATCCTAAGCGTCTATGCATACGATGAACCATACCAAAAAATTAGGAGTATTACCTAATACTTAATTAAAAATAGAAAATAGCCTAAACTAATACTAAATTAAATGCAGAAAATTTAACTAAAAGTTAATGCAACGTAATTACTGAAATAAATCTAAACTTACTGTAGATATTAAAAATCTAAAAATGATGAAAATAAAAAAATAAACGTAAGAAATAAAAGTTAAGCAAGTAAATAAACCTATCCTAAGTCCGATCTGTTGGAACCCTTGGAATGGCTAGAGAGGGGGGGTGATTAGCCTTTCTTTCTTTCTACAAAAATGTTAGCGGAAGCAATACAAATATAAACACAAATAAAAGCAAGAAACAAAGCTAACACCCGATGTAACGTGGTTCGGAGATGACGCTCCTACTCCACGACAATCCGTAAGGTGGATTAGCCCTAATATCAATCTTCACTAGAACCTCCTTTGGATGAACCAAGGTGGAGAAACCTTATCTTACAATGCACTCCTCTTCTTTACAATGATGGAAGATTAGGATTAGAGAAGAGGAGGTTTTGAATTGCTAAAAACACTTGGAAAGCTTGGTGAGCACGTAGGTGTAGTTGGGAGCAAGAGCACTAGCTTCACCAAGCTCCCCATGGCCCCTTTTTATAGAAGAGGGGCTGTTTTTCCCGTTGGGCTTCGATCAGTCGACTGATGCTTACCATCAGTCGACTGCCGCCGAAGCCAATGGCTTCTGAAACGCGATCTCCGCGGAGATTCGTAGCCGCAATCTCCAACAGCCAGGTGATCAGTCGACTGATCCCTCCATCAGTCGACTGATGGGGGGATCGATCAGTGATCAAGGCGTCGATCGAGTGCATTCTGCGTGCCAATATTCCCTTGATCGATCGGCGATGCCCTTGGCGGTCGGTGATCCGCGATATCGATCATTGCTATGCCCAAGGCGTCGGTGATGGTTAGGTTTTACCGACTCGATCGAACGCTGACGGATCGGTGATACATCGTATCAGTCGACTAATACTCATCAAGTATGAGTAATTCATACTTGATTTTATACCCTAGACCTAGACTCAACCTTCTAGCTCCACAATAAGCCTTGCGCCTTCAGGATCCCTCCGAGTCCGCGACTTGTTCATCCTTTTCCCTTTGCTTCCAAGAGCTTCCTTCGGTTTCGTCATGTCTTGGGTTTTCAAATGCTTGGACTTTATGCCACCAAGACTACAAGCTTGGACTTATGCTGCCAAGACTTTACTTTGGACTTCCTTTGCCAAGGTTCACTTGGACTTTACGCTGCCAAGACTACAAGCTTGGTCTTACGCTGCCAAGTCCATCCCTTGTACTTCCTTTGCCAAGATCATACTTGGACTTCCTTTGCCAAGATCATACTTGGACTTCCCTGTCACTTAAACATTTTCGTAATTAGATCACAAGATATTTCCTAATTTAGATGATTATCCAAACATCAAAACATATATAAATGCTTGAAGCATTGTTGCACCAACAATCTCCCTTTTTTGATGTTTGACAATCATTTAAGTTAGGTCTTTAAAAGTACACACATAATATGAATTATAACTTAAAACACTCCTTCTCCCCCTTTGACATACATCAAAAAGAGAAGGATTCAAAAATAAAAGAATTAAAGGTGTTGGATCTTGGACTAAGGCATAAGATAGAAATTAAGCTCCCCCTTAATCCAAGATATGCTTTATAATGTGTAAACAATAGTTGAAGCAAAGCATATCAAAAATTCAAAAATAAAGTCCTAACTTTGCACCAACAATGGTTTTGGGGATGAAAAAGATATAATTCATGAAACCTCCCCCTAAAACACTGCATTAATTAGTCCTAAAACTTGTTTATACGCAATTTTATAGTACTATAGTGTTAAGACATCAAAGATACACCAAATATCAGAAAATGGAGTTTATTATCAGAAAATACAGTGTATCAGTCGACTGGTTTCTAAACCGTCACAGTTCGAAACTGAAATTTCAAATTTTTTTAAAATTAAATGCGTAGAAATTCCAGAAATCTCGAAAAATCACGAAATTTTGTGTACACATTTATGAAATCATAGTTTATCAAGGAAAAATAATTTCAAAAATATATGTTTTCCAGATTACAAGATTGATACAAACTTGAAACCTATCAAAAGTTTTAAAGATTTTGCAAACTTTGTATCACTTTTGTGTTCCATTTGAAAACTGTTTTTCAAAATATGATGAACATAGTTTAAAATATATATTATTTGGAATTTCCAACCATGTTCTTTGAGCTATGTATTCATTACTTGAATACAAGCCTTCCCAATGATTGGTCCATAAGGTTTTTATGTCTCTAGGTGTGTCATTGGCTCATAGTAATGCATCATAACAAGCATGATGAGCCAAGTACACCTTCCCTATCATCTCACATATTTCTAAGTATTTCAATACAAAAATCAAGGTTTCTTAAGGCTTTTGTGAGATGCATCAAGGTATAAAGAAGCTATATAAGTATAGGATCATGCAAACCTAGAATTTTACTCTACAAAGCACATACCAAGCTCTCTCCTTAATGATGAAAATTCGGCTTCGGGAAGAGCTTTGGTGAAGATATCGGCAAGGTTGGACTTAGATTCTACATAATTAAGTTCAATGTCCCCTCTTGCCACATGATCTCTTATGAAGTGATGTTTCACTTCAATGTGCTTGGTTCTAGAGTGATGTACCGGATTTTTGGTCAAGTTGATGGTACTCACATTATCACAATAAACTTTAATGTTAGAGTAGTGTAGCTCATAGTCCACAAGAGTATGTCTCATCCAAAGTAATTGAGCTACACAACCACCCATAGCCACATATTCGGCTTCGGTGGTTGATAAAGCAACACAATGTTGCTTCCTACTACTCCAACTAACTAGGGAGGACCCAAGAAATTGGCATCCACCACTAGTACTCTTCCTATCCAATTTGTACCCGGCATAATCGGAATCGGTATAACCAAGCAATTAAAATGACCTAGTCCTAGGATACCGAAGTCCACATTTAGGGTGCCTTTAATATATCTTAATATTCTCTTAACGACTACTAAATGTGATTCTTTGGCACAAGATTGGTATCTTGCACACATACCTACTGCAAATAAAATGTCGGGTCTACTAGCGGTTAGGTATAGTAGGCTACCAATCATACTCCTATAAAGTTTAAGATCAATTGATTTACCTTCATGATCACTATCTATTCTAGTGCTAGTGGCCATAGGAGTGGTTACAATTTTGGCATTATCCAAACCAAATTTTTTGATCATTTCATTTGCATATTTGGTTTGATAAATATGAATACCCTCATTGGTTTGTTTGACTTGTAAACCTAGGAAAAAGGTAAGCTCTCCAACCAAACTCATTTAAAATTCATTTTCCATATTTTTTATAAAGTCTTGAAGTAGATCATCATTCGTGGACCCAAAAATGATATCATCAACATATACTTGGGCTATGAATATATCTTTTAATGTTGACTTTATAAACAAAGTTTGATCTACTTGGCCTCTTCTAAAATCCTTAGAAATTAAGAAAGATGACAATCTTTCATACCATGCCCGGGGAGCTTGTTTTAACCCATATAATGCTTTCCTAAGCTTACATACATGATTTGGATAATCTATGTTCTCAAATCCGGGTGGTTGCTCTACATATACTTCCTCCTTAATATAACCATTTAAGAATGCCGATTTAACATCCTTTTGGTAAAGTTTAAATCCCATGTAGGAAGCATACCCTAAGAGAATCCTAATAGATTCTAACCTCGCAACCGGGGCATAAGTCTCATCATAGTCAAGCCCCTCAACTTGATTGAATCCCCTAGCAACCAACCTAGCCTTATTTCTAGTGATATTTCCTTGATCATCTAGCTTATTCCTAAAGACCCATCTTGTAGTAATTATGGTGCTATCATTGGGTCTAGGTACTAATTCCCACACTTGACTTCTCTCAAATTGAGCCAATTTATCTTGCATTGCCAAAATCCAATCCGGATCATGTAATGCATCATTGACCGATTTAGGCTCAATTTGTGAGATAAGAGCTACTTGACTAGTAGGAGGTCTATGAAATGACCTAGTTCTTACTCTTTGAGATAGATCTCCTACTACTTGGTCAAGTGGATGATCTTGATGAATTCATAGGTTTCTAGAAGGGGTTTCAATTTGATCATTGGTATCTTCCACCCTTCTTTCATCATCGGAGTCTCCTCTTCCTCCCCCTTGATCATTACCCCTAATGGTCAAATTTTGAAGTTTTTGGGTAATGTCTTGATTATTGTCATTAATATCCTTATCAATGGAGGACTTTCTAGGGTAGGTACTAGTAGTTTCATCAAATTGAACATTGGAAGACTCCTCAATCCCTTTGGTTCTCTTATTGTAGACTCGTTCTCTTATTGTAGACTCTATACCCTCTACTTGTGGATGAGTATCCAACTAGGATTCCCTCATCCGCTTTTGATTCAAATTTTCCTAAGTTATCTTTGGTGTTTAGAATATAAACTTTACATCCAAAGACTTTGAAATAATGAATTGTGGGTATAGTCCCATTCCATAATTCGAATGGTGTTTTTCCTAAAAAACCTATGGATTTGAACCCTATTTTGGATATAGCAAGCGGTATTAACCGCTTCCGCCCACAAGTAGCTAGGTAGAGAATATGCATTAAGCATAGTCCTAGCCGCCTCTTGTAGGGCACGATTTCTCCTTTCCGCCACCCCATTTTGTTGGGGTGTTCTAGGACAAGAGAACTCATGCTTGTACCCTTGCTCTAAATAAAATTGTGAAAATTTTAAGTTTCCAAATTCACCACCATGATCACTACGGATCCGGTTGATTTTGAGACTCTTTTCATTTTTAACCCTTTTACTAAATCCTATGACTATATCTAAGGTATCATCCTTATGTTTCATAAAGTAGACCCAAGTATACCTAGAAAAGTCATCTACTATAACCAAGCAATATTTATTACCATTTAAAGATGGAGTACTATGGCAATCAAACAAGTCAAGATGCAATAATTCTAATGGTAAAGAGGTGTTAGTTAGAGTTTTACCTTTGTGTGATGCCTTTGTTTGTTTTCATTCTTGGCATGCATCACACAATTTGTTCTTGACATACTTGATCTTGGGTAGCCCTTTGACCAACTCCATCTTGGCTACCTTGGCTATGTTTTTCATGTTGATGTGCCCCAATCTTCTATGTCATAGCCAACTTTCCTCTTCTTTTGCAACAAAACACTTAGTAGAAATGTTAGAAGCATATGAAAGATCAACATAATAGATATTTGATTTCCTATATCCAACTAACATGCAATCAGTTAATTCCTTGTGTCTAATCATGCATTTAGAGGATTCAAAGGAGACATGATAGTTTGCATCACTAAGTTGACTAACACTTAATAAATTGAATTTCATATTTTCAACTAGTAAAACTTTGTGAATGACAATCTTGGGGGATACCTCAATTGTACCTCTACCTAATATCTTGAGTTTTCCACTATTCCCAAAGGACACCGCTCCCTTCTTCACATATTTAATTGTGGAGAACTTGCTCACATCCCCGGTCATATGTGTTGAGCAATCGCTATCCACAATCCACATACCTCGCTCTCCTACCTAAATCACATGAAAAACACAAGCTTTTGGTACCCAAACATTTGGACCGGTAACGTTAATTAAAAACTTCTTAGGAAGCCAAGCTTTCTTAACCTTACCCTTAATGGTTGCTTTCCTATTAATTAATGAAACATAAGCAACTTCTTTTTCTTTTGGCTTATATCCTAAACCGGCCTTGTTGTAAACGGCTCTTTGTCTACTAAGAATCATATCAAGATACTTTGAGCCATTTGAAAATTTTTCTAAACATGCTTTTAATTCACTAACCTCATCCTTAAGTTTGTCATTTTCTTCCTTAAGCATGCAAGAATCAACATGTGAAGGTTTTTCATTTCTAATAGCCTTTAGTTCTACCTTCATGCTCTTAACCTTAGATTTAGACTTATCTAGAGCTTCTTGAAGATAGGCAATTGATTTATAAAGGAGCTTAACCTTGGGAGAGTTCATTACCTCATCGTCACTAGATGACGATTCATCACTTGAGGAATCTTCTTGGCTTGATGTGCCTGAATCATCTCCTAGTGCCATGAGTGCCACATGGCGTGTGATGTGGCAAAGCTCATCATCGGAGGAAGAGTCTTCAACACTTGGTGTGTCCCATGTGGTTTGAGCCACCATGGCCTCCTTCTTCTTCTTCTCCTTCTTGTCCTTCTTTTTCTTTTCCTTTTCCTCCTTCTTCTTTAGCTCCGGGCAATTCGGCTTTATGTGCCCCTTCTTGTTGCAAGCATGGCAAATCACATTATTGTTAAAACTTGAATTACCACTATTTTTACCTCTTGAAGAATGGGACCCCTTTCTTGCATCTCTATTCTTGAATTCCTTTGATTTTCTAAGGAACTTCTTGACAAGATGGGCCATCTCACTAGATGATCTTCACTACTTGACTCACGCTCCGACTTCGGATGATGATGACACCTCTTTCCTTTCTTTCCTTCTTCTTCTTTCCTTCTTTTTGTAAACGACAGAGTCTAAAGCTCCTTTTCCTTAGAGGACATGTTAGTTTGCTCGATAATGCTAATTGAGGCTGAACTCACAAAATAATTCATCAATTTTAATTTGAGAAAGATCCTAGTTACCTTAATGGCATCAACTATAGAAGTCCATAGAAGAATTTCTAAGAAATGCTTAGTATGTATCTTACAAGTCGAGCTTGTCAACTTATGGCTCACCTATGATGTGAAGTCCATTCACAATCTCTAAAAGTGCATGAATTTGGCTTATGGTTTCGCCAAATCTTCATTTGGAGGCTTGAGTTATTGATTGTCATTCCTTCTTGGCCCTCTTTGACTCCTTGGAACCTTCATTTAGCTCAATGAGCTTTTCCATGAGCTCATACATGGGCTAAGGAATTCAAAGGACTTGTTGAGTTGCACCATGGTAATGAACATTGAATGGTAATTGCCGCCTTTGCATTTGATTCGTTTGTATTTATTTCCTTGTCCAATCTTAGATTTGGAATAGGATTTCCTTGTTCATCCATCATTTCCTAGCCATCTACAAAATAGAAATGGTTTCCAATTACTCATTAGATGATAGTAACAATTGTACCTTTCCAATACTGAAAATGGCTCTTTATGGAAAGAGCGGTGGCTTAAGCGATGGTCTTTTATCGTTGGGCGTATCCGATGCCTTGGTTGATGGTCAGGCGAGATCTTTCAACAGCTATTCAAGAAGGATAATCAAATACCACTTGTTAGGATCTTTGTAACGTCTTAGAGGGGGTGATTAGCCTTTCTTCATTTCTACAAGCAAGTTAGGAAGCAATACAAATCTGAATAAGAATACAAGTAAGAAAACAATGGCAAGCAGCGCTAACACTCGATGTACATGGTTGCCCTACGGGAAAGCGTCCGACTCCTGCCCGACAATCAGTAAGGTGGATTAGTGTAAAATATGAAAAAAAAATATATGTGGATTAAACCCTTTAATTGGTGGGCTTTAATTGGTGGGATTAATTAGGCTTAATTAGTGGGCTAATGGGTTAATTGGGTATCTAGTTAGGTTAAACCCGTTGGGCTTGGGATGGAAAATTGGGCTTGGTGAAGTAGAGATTGAAACAACATGACAAAGTATTAAAATTTGGTTTGGGATGGGTTGGCGAATACGAAGTCAAGCGTTTAAAAGCCACAAACCGATCGCGATATTCACATTGTCTCGATCGCCCTATACTATTTCGCCTACGTTTCTTCGTTCGAGGCATCGTAGTGCCGTAGGATCGGATCGTGAAGTCAGAGTCAGTGTGCTATCGGCATGCCACCTCGTTCCCAAGTCTCGATCGGAATCGATGGGTGAATGCCTTTGAGTGTCGGATTTATTCCTTAAGCTCGGAATGATCGTGATCTTTAGTCATAAGCCTACTCCACATATGATATGTGAATCAGTCGTCGGTGGTTTTAGTTTTAGATGGGGTTTTCCTTGTCATTTAAACCCGGTATAGATCTGGTTGTGTTGATCAAATTGGTTTAAGTCGAAAACTTGGCATTGTCTGTTTATTGGATATCGTGTTTGTGATTGAGGATTTGTTTGGTTCGAAAAAGGATAGGAAGTTTGTTTGAAGGATCTACTACGGTATTGGTAGGTTTGATTTTTCTTTTGTTTTCCTGTGCTCGCTAGGTGAAATGTCTACATGTTTAGGATGTTTGTTGATGGGCGGTCAAATAGACATTGATGAGATACGAGGTGAGCGAGGTAGGCAACTCATAGTGATGAAGGTGCATTGTCGGTAGTGATTTGGTTGGTAAGCCTTGATATCTACCACATCTTTGTAGATGATGGTAGAAATTGTGTTATTCTGAGTTTGATTTGGAGTGTTAATGGCTAATTGTTTCATTAGGGAGCGTGTTGGTTGATTTGAGAGCCTACATGGTTGATGAAGAAGTCTTTTGCAAGTTGATGATTCCATGATAATTGATGGTACGTGATATTGTGATTCCGTTGGATAGGAAGGGCCCAAGTTTGGAAGTGGTCACACGGATTGAGCGGATACTAGCAAGATCGGGGTTTTTGCAAGCCTTGATTGAGGAAGGTGAGTTTGATGAATTGATTAATTTTGAAGCTAGATCTTTGTGGTGATGAAGGCATTTTGTGAACTACGAAGGTGTTGATTGAGGTAAGATCTGTATTGATTTATGATTAAATGCGTATTTCTATATAGCGACCTAGAAGAAGTTGCTCATTTGATTAGAGATATCGATTGATGGATTCGTGGATACTTGATTAGGATAATTGGATCAATCTAGTTGATCGAGATATAAAGTGGATATAAACCAAGGATTTGATCCTAATATTGGATTAAATGCCAACATGATTGGATTAAATATGTTTTGTTGCGGAGATGTTGATTTGAGGACTTTGATTAGTGCCGTAGTTAGGGGATGGTGTCACAGTAAGTAATTAGTGGGTACATATACTGATTTATGGTAAGTTTTGATGACAAATTCTAGTGCATGATCTTGAATTTATGTTTATACATTCTGTTACCTTAAATCCCTCTTATTTAATCATGACATTCTCCATAAAGCCAGGAGATATACCTACTCATTGATTATCTAGCAGGATAGATCGCCATAAATCTGTATGTCTATTAGGCGATGGATGTTGGTAGTACTAAATGAGTTTAGTTTTATCTTTGTGACTTCAGAATTGGGTTCTTGTATTACATCACTAGGGTTAGGTGATGGTTTGGATTATGGAGTCGGTGATTGTTATATCATATCCGTATTAGTGAATTTGCATTATATGGTGGATCTAGTTATATGCGTGCATAAGATAAGTGTATGGGTGTCGAGTATGTAACCATGGACTAGAGTCTAAGCGTGATGGTATATCCATTATGGATTGTATTGCTGTGTGTATGGTTATATGGACCGGTCGGTGGTATCTCGCTCACGACCAGAGTCTTAGCATCATTGGCCCCTATCGGGTGTGAAGGGTGACTCTTTGTGTGATGCAGTACCTTATGGATTTGTAGTCCTTGCATGGTTGACTTTTGGTTGACTAGATCTCCCCGTGGGATGAGTTAGGGAGTGTCAGTTTTGTGTGTGAGCTATGCATCATTACATTTCATGCATCTTGGCAGTAGTGCCTTGTGGTTGGCAGCATATAGTCGTGATCCATCTACCTCCCGGGCCACTTTCGGGGTAGTGGTTGCGATGGGGTTGAGGCGAGCATTGTTGTGTACCATTCCGGCCACTATGGATGGTGGTAGATCTAGAGATCACGCACTTGCCCGCGCCTTGGAGTGTTGGTGCCTATCACTAGGCAGACTATTAGTGATGTCGAATTGAAATCTGGAGTGCGGTGCTCGTCTACTCATAGTAGAGACAGATGGCTAGCGTGAGACCCCGTAATGGAAGTAGCATATAGCTAATAGCGGGCTATTTATGTTAGTAATATATGAGAGATGTCCTAAGGCAATCGCCTTATGTATAAACCATTTATATGATAAATGAAGATTCACTATTTGAGTATACATGTTTAATGTATTTGATTGGATCTTAAACTCATTTACTGAATGTCCACGATACGATTCACAGCATGAGAGAATTTGTGATTGGATCACAACTAGTGAGTATCTCTACATGTGTAATTGTGATGTATCGGAATTATCCTAGTCGATGAATTGATGGATTTGGACACCATCAATTACAGCCGAGACTAGCACGAGGTATACTCCTTGGTGTATCCAAGCGGTGATTCTCACCGGGTGGAGACATAGTGATGTCGGAGTTAATCGTGGATGCTAGTTATGGTAACTAGTTCATTGGAGTGACCAAGTAAGACTTCATATGGTTCTCTGCATATATAGATATGTCAATGAAGTTCTTCGTGGCTTAAGTGCGATGTTCCTTTGACTTGCGGTATTCAAGTCATCTTGATCATGGAGACTTATGCTTTGACATCTTAAGCAAACATCTCTAAGGAGATGTGGACCCGGGATGATTGGGTATAAGTCGAAGTGATCGAAAGGTGTTTGAATAGCCTATAAAGGATTCACCACTCCTTGCGAGGAGATGTATACCCATGGCCTCTCGTCGGATTGTTACTAAAGTCTTTGGCCAAAGCAATTACATGTTTAGAGTAAGGTACTCTTGATACATGTGGAGTAACTAGAATCCGTAGGGCGAGAAATGATACTTGGGCTAGGTGTGGCGTGAGTCGACCTAGTGAGGGGACACTATAGACCATGTCCTGAACCAAGTGGGTATAAGATGAGTGAAGGGAATGGGGCACGATTCATTCGAAGCTGAAGGGTTTTGAAATAGTTACGGATCAACCGTTGATCTTTTCGGTTAATTGGGGATCATGATGTACTACTAGGTGCCACTCATGATCGTTCTATAATTAATGGTTAATTATAGGCGGCCAACATAAACCGAGAACCTATTTGGTCACACGCACAACGAGTGTAATCCAAAGGATTTAAAACGAGCTTGAGAATGGGATTCTCAGACCGAGAGAAACTATGTTTGGTTGGACCAAACATAAAGCGAGCATGAAATTGTTTCAGTCGCAATGGATGCGTGGATGGGCCGTGTCTTATGAAGACATAATGGATGGACCAAAATGGTTTGGTTCTAATCCAATGGATGAGAATAAACCAAAGGGTTTGGTTTATATTAAACGAATGAACCAAAGGTTGGTTCGGTTCGTTTTAACTTAAAATAAACCATCATGGTTTGGTTTATTTTAACTTATCTTAATGGAGCGGGTTAACGGGCTTTATGGAAATGATCCATTAACCATTAAGAGAATTAGTTCTCTATAAAAGTGGGCTTAAGGGATTGTTAAACCCTAACTAATATTCCAAACCCTAGCCCCCCCTTGAGTTGCCGCCCACTCCTTGGAGGAGTTTTCGGCGCCAATCCAAGAGCCTTGTCTATAGGTTTGGCATCAAGGTGAGGCTTTTCTCTCCTTGTTTTGGCGGCGCCTACTCCTCCACCAAGCTGTCAGTTTTTCTGGACAGCTTCTTCTCCTCTCGTCGGAGCGTCGTTTGGACGACGGTTAGTGCTCCGACAGCGGCTAACATACCGAGGATTTGATCTCCGGTAATCCTCTGAGGTGGAGGACGAAGGATTCGTCAAACGGTTGACGAATACCTCTCCGGAGAAGCGAGTTTTGAGAACTCGTTTTGGATCCGAATTTGGATTCGGATCGTGATCATCTCTCGATCACGTCGTCTTCAACACGAGGCTAGTAACCCGTACAAAGACGAAGCTCGTGGTTTGGCGAAGTCATCCCGAGGAGCTCGGCGTGGATACGGATAGAGACGATTCTTATGAGGATCGTTCCGGTTGATGCCGTTCCCGCTACACGTCATACGAAAGGTATAACGTAGTTTAATTTCCTTTTATTGCAAATTTTAATTTACGGTTATGTCTACACTTGTTGTAATAGCATGCGTGTGTTGTGTGTGTTGTAATAAATAGGAGTATTTATTATTTTTATTGCTTCTGCTGTGCTCATGTTTACGAAACGTGATCGAACACACACACGCCTTGATCAGGAAACCCAGATGGTATCGAGCCCAGGTTGTGTTTGACATAATCGTAAAATGGTTTTGCGATAGTCATAATGTATTTCTGGAAATTTTCTAATTTTGGAAATTTAGAAGTATTTATGGAAATTTTTCAATTTTGGAAAGTCTAGAAGTATTTATGGAAATCTTCCACTTTTGGAAAGTTGGAAGTATTTATGGAAATTAATATTTTCCATAAATAAAATATTTGATTAGATTCTGGAAATTTGTTTCCTAATTTAATCATGATTTGATTTGGGAAATCAAATCTTAAAATATTTTATTTCCATAAGTAGTTTTAATGATTTAGGAAATTGGTTTCCTAAATAGATTTTCCTTAATCAAATAATTCCATGAATAAAATATGTGATTAGATTTGGAAATTTGTTTCCTAATTTAATTATGATTTGATTTGGAGAATCAAATCTTAAACATATTTTATTTCCATAAATAGTTATGACATATAAGGAAATATATACATGACATAATTGTATGCCATGTAATTGCATTAGATGCATAACATTATGTCATGCGTGTCGTGACATGTAGATGTATGCCATGTATGCCATGCCATGTAGATAATAGTTATTTGCATGCAAAGAGGATGAGACATAAAAACCCTAACTCAATATTAAAGCCTACACCTTCCATTAATATGGTTAGAACCAGAGTTCTGTTTCTTGTTTGGGTTGTTGGACTCACTCCAAGCCCGGCTCGAACCTGAACATGTTCAAATCATTGGAATAGTTTAACTCTAATATGGTAAGAGTCAGAGGTAAATCGTTAGTTTGGGTTGTTGGACTCACTCCAAGCCTGGCTAATTGGTTGAATGCGCTCTAACCATATTAAAACTATTTCGCGATTAATGGGTCGGCTTTAACTTGGAGCATCGATTTGTTGGACTCACTCCATGGTCGATGTGAAGAGAGGTGAAGTTGGGTGCTATGCATATGATGCATACTTGTTAATGTGTTAACAACCCAATGTATGTGTAAACATTCAATTAGTTGATAGCACATTGTGATAGTTACATATACATGATATGTAATCGGTATACTTGATACCCCCCATCATAGCTAAGAATGGCTTGTTGGACTCACTCCAAGGTTGTTCTTATCTATGATGGATATCAGCCCATTCGGAGATGGACCTACGATCTCCCGAAGTGATTTTGGGGTTTTTGAATTCGAAAAATGAATGGGATTTATAAATGTATATTGATGCATTTTTAAAATCATCTTTCTCATATATGCTCGTTTTGTATTTCTAGGTCAATAAATTGATCATGATGTGTTTGAATTTGCGTTCCATTTTGGATTGAATAAATTAGTGGGCGAACTTCTTGGGTGGCTTAGAAACTTGAGAATTGTTCTCAAGGTGAAAAGCTTGTGTATGTCCTCAGCGCCTCTTCCCCCGTCCTAGTGACAATGCAACTTCTGGACCAATTGTTGGCCTATCGAAACATGTGAGTGATTACAGAACAAATGAGTTGCATCATGCTAGCCATGATGGAACCCAAGCTGAAACAACATGAGCATATGGATGCTCATATCGTAGTCCTTCATCTTTGTGAGTTGGTTGATGAGCAAGTGAGATTGAAGGTTTGAAGTCTCAAAGCTCCTCTTCACCTCTGAGATGCTAGGAGGTTCATCTGTGGTACTGCTCAATATGCTGAAGACTGTGGAGTCTTCTGAGAAGCATGAGCAGGGGACGGTGCTGTTAGTTGATTCCTCGAAGAAAGGTTCTAAGAGGAAGTCAAAGGAAGAGAAGGGAAAGAAGAGAAGGGCTAAGAAGGTAGAACTAGCATAAAGGAAACTTGCCATCATTATGGCAAGGAGAGCCATTCTTGAAGAAAGTGCAAGATTTATCTTGAGTCAGTGAAGAAGGATAAGGCATCGGATGCCCCATCTTCTTGATATCTTCTTTATTGATTGTCATTCTATTTCCTTAGACACTTGGGTATTGGATCTTTGGGTGTGGCTAACATATATGTAATGACATACATGGGCTAAGGAATAGAAGAAGACTCGTCAAGGAGAGTCAAATTTACGTGTTGGGAATGGAGCAAAGGTTCTTTGCACTCGCCATCGGAGCGTATTTGTTGAAACTCCTGTAGGACTTGTCTTAGAAGGGACAATTGCTTTATATGTTCCTTTGTTGATAAAGAACATCATTTCTATTTCTTGTCTAAATAGAAATGGGTTCCATTTGACTTTTAGTAACAATTGTTGTTACATAACTTTGAATGGAGTTCTATATGGGATTAGAACTTTAAGCAATGGTGTTTATACGTTGGACGTATCCAGTGACATTTGCAATATCGAAGCGAGCAACAAGAGTGCTCGAAAGGATAATCAAATAGACTCCTACATGTGGCATTGTCGTCTTGGCCATGTAAGCAAGAAACGCATGTCAGAATTACACCGATGTGGAATTCTGGAATCGTTTGAATTGGATTCATACGATACATGCGAATCATGCTTAAAAGGCAAGATGACTAAGTTTACTTTTATTGGATAAGGTGAACGAGTGGGAGAGTTACTAGGTCTAATACATACTGATGTATGTGGACCTATGTCAACTCAAGCATTAGGAGGCTATAGCTACTTCATTACCTTCACCGATGATCACTCTCGGTTTGGGTATGTGTTCTTGATGAAACACAAGTCTGAAGCCTTTGAAAGGTTCAAAGAATTCAGAAATGAAGTAGAGAAACAACATGACAAAAGTATTACAATACTTCGATCGGATCGAGGTGGTGAATACTTAAGTCAAGAGTTTCTTGATTATCTAAGAGACAATGGCATATTGTCTCAATGGACTCCGCCCTATACACCACAGCATAATGGTGTATCTGAGAGGCGTAAGGACCTTGTTGGACATGGTCAGTCAATGATGAATCATGCAACTCTTCCCAAGTCCTTTTGGGGCTATGCACTTGACGTATTTACTTGTTAAGCAGAATGCCTACCAAGGTAGTCTCAACTACTCCATATGAGATATGGAATAGTAAGAAACCTCATGTATCTTACTTGAAGATATGGGGTTGTCTGCTTATGTGAAAGCATGTATCGGACAAATTGGATGCTAAGTCGATAAATGTCTATTTATTGGATACCCTAAGGAAACAAGGGGTTACCAATTCTATCATCTGTGGAACAAAGGTGTTTGTTTCAAGGCATCTTTGTGTTTCTAGAGAAAGAGTTTCTCTTGCAAGAAAGCAGTGGGAGTGTCGTCGAGCTTGAGGAGGCTCGAGAGACTCAAATAGACATTGATGAGATACAGTGAAGCACAACGGTAGGCAACTCATAGTGATGAGCAATCAATTTGGACCTATTGTAACACCACATCTTCGTAGATATGGTAGAACCGCACAATATTCTGAGAGATATGGATTTCTCGTAAGTGAATCGAGCGGCGTGTTACTCATTGATGATGAGAGCCTACAGTTATGAAGAAGTCTTGACAAGTTGAGAAAGGGATAAGTGGCTTGGTGCCATGAAGTGAAATGGATTCCATGTATGAAAACCAAGTTTGGAACTTGGTTGACCCACTGAAGGATAAAGCCTATAGGGTGCAAGTGGGTTTTCAAGAAGAAAACCGACATGGATTAATGTGATTACCTATAAGGCTAGATTGGTGGCGAAAGGATATCGTCAAAAACAAGGTGTTGATTATGGCGAAACCTATTACTTTGTAGCTATCTTAAATCCATTCGGATGCTCCATAGCGGCTCATTATGATTATGAGATATGGCGGATGGATGTGAAAACGGCTTTCCTTAATGGAAACACCTTTCGAGGGCGTGTATATGATACAACTGAGGTTTCACATCGTTGATAAAACCAAGGTATGCAAATTGCGGACGGTCCATATATGGATTGAAGCAAGCATCCAGGAGCTGGAATATCCGTTTTGATGAGACAATCAAAAGTTTGATTTCTCACAAAATCCAGACGAACCTTGTGTGTACAAGAAGGTTAGTGGGAGTGCAGTCGTGTTCCTAGTATTGTATGTCGATGACATACTACTTATAGGAAAGCGATGTTTCAATCTTCTGATCAGTGAAGGTTTGGTTATCCAAGACATTCTCCATGAAAGACACAGGAGAAGCAACCTACATCCTCGGGATTAAGATCTATAGAGATAGATCGAAGCAGTTTGCTTGGTCTTTCGCGATCTACATATATAGGCCAGAGTGCTAAAGAGGTTTAGCATGTTGGAATCCAAGAAAGGTTTCTTACCCATCAGGCATGGGGTACACCTTTCGAAGTCTATGTGTCCGCGCACAGAAGATGAGAGGATTTGCATGAGTAAGATTCCCTATGCATCCGCAATAGGATCTATCATGTATGCTATGTTATGTACGAGGCCCGATGTATCGTATGCTCTGAGTGTCACGGCGGATACGATCGATCCAGAATGGATCATTGGGTGGCGTATTAAGACGATCCTTAAGTACTTGAGAAGAACTAAGGATGTGTTCCTAATATATGGAGAAGGGTACATGGTGATACGTGGGTATACGGATGCCAGCTCCAGACAGACAAGGATGATTCCATGTCTCAGTCTGGGTATGTATTCACCTAAAATGGAGGCGCAATAAGTTGGAAAGGTTCCAAGCTTGACACTATAGCGGATTCTGCCACTAAGGCAGAATACGTTGCAGCTTTGGAAGCAGCAAAGGAAGCGGTTTGGATCAATAAGTTCATCTATGAACTTGATGTGGTCTCATCAATGATCCAAACATGTGCTTCGCCGCTATCATCTTATCAGAGAGATCATCAGTAGGAATGAAATACAAATCGAGAAAATTCCCACTGAAAGGAACTTAGCGGATCCTTTGACTAAAGCATTACCTCAAAGTAAGTTTGAGGGTCATGTTAGAGCTTATGGTATTGGATACCGTAGCGATTGGCATTAGGCCAAGTGGGGGTCTGTTAGTAATATATGAGAGATGTCCTAAGGCAATCGCCTTATGTATGAACCATTTATATGATAAATGAAGATTCACTATTTGAGTATACATGTTTTATGTATTTGATTGGATCTTAAACTCATTTCTTGAATGTCACGATCGATTCACGGCATGAGAGAATTTGTGATTGGATCACAACTAGTGAGTATCTCTACATGTGTAATTGTGATGTATCGGAATTATCCTAGTCGATGAATTGATGGATTTGGACACCATCAATTACATCGAGACTAGCACGGTATACTCCTTGGTGTATCCAAGCGGTGATTCTCACTGGTGGAGACATAGTGATGTCGGAGTTAATCGTGGATGCTAGTTATGGTAACTAGTTCATTGGAGTGACCAGTAGTAAGACTTCATATGGTTCTCTGCATATATAGATATGTCAATGAAGTTCTTCTGTGGCTTAAGTGCGATGTTCCTTTGACTTGCGGTATTCAAGTCATCTTGATCATGGAGACTTATGCTTTGACATCTTAAGCAAACATCTCTAAGGAGATGTGGACTCGGGATGATTGGGTATAAGTCGAAGTGATCGAAGGTGTTTGAATAGCCTATAAAGGATTCACCACTCCTTGCGAGGAGATGTATACCCATGGCCTCTCGTCGGATTATTACTAAAGTCTTTGGCCAAAGCATTACATGTTTAGAGTAAGGTACTCTTCGATACATGTGGAGTAACTAGAATCCGTAGGACGAGGAAATGATACTTGGGCTAGGTGTGACGTAGTCAGCCTAGTGGGGACTGACACAATAGACCATGTCCTGAACCAAGTGGGTATAAGATGAGTGAAGGGAATGGGGCACGATTCATTCGAGCTACTGAAGGTTTTCAGAAATAGTTCTGGATCAACCGTTGATCTTTTCGGTTAATTGGGGATCATGATGTACTACTAGGTGCCACTCATGATCGTTCTATAATTAATGGTTAATTATAGACGGCCAACATAAACCGAGAACCTATTTGGTCACCACGCTGAGTGTAATCCAAAGGATTTAAAGCGAGCTTGAGAATGGGATTCTCGGACCGAGAGAAACTATGTTTGGTTGGACCAAACATAAAGCGAGCATGAAATTTTTTCAGTCGCAATGGAAGCGTGGATGGGCCGTGTCTTATGAAGACATAATGGATGGACAAAATTGGTTTGGTTCTAATCCAATGGATGAGAATAAACCAAAGGGTTTGGTTTATATTAAACGAATGAACCAAAGGTTGGTTAGGTTCGTTTTAACTTAAACTAAACCATCATGGTTTGGTTTATTTTAACTTATCTTAATGGAGCGAGTTAGGGCTTTATGGATATGATCCATTAACCATTAAGAGAATTAGTTCTCTATAAAAGTGGGCTTAAGGGATTGTTAAACCCTAACTAATAATCCAAACCCTAGCCCCCCCTTGAGTTGCCGCCCACTCCTTGGAGGAGTTTTCGGCGCCCAACCAAGCTGCACTTGTGCCGTCCAAGACCCTTGCCGCGTCAAGCTCAGCGGTGAACCTCCGGCGACCCTCCGGTGATCTCCTATAGGTTTGGCATCAAGGTGAGCTTTTCTCTCCTTGTTTTGGCGGCGCCTACTCCTCCACCAAGCTGTCCAGTTTTCTGGACAGCTTCTCTCCTCTCGTCGGGCGTCGTTTGGGCGGCGGTTAGTGCTCGACAGCGGCTAACCGGGATTTGATCTCCGGTAATCCTCTGAGGTGGAGGGCGAAGGATTCGTCAAGCGGTTGGCGAATACCTCTCGGAGAAGCGAGTTTTGAGAACTTCGTTTTGGATCCGAATTTGGATTGGATCGTGATCATCTCTCGATCACGTCGTCTTCAACACGAGGCTAGTAACCCGTCACGAAGGCGAAGCTCGTGGAGCGAAGTCATCCCGAGGAGCTCGGCGTGGATCACGGATAGAGGCGATTCTTACGAGGATCGTTCGGTTGATGCCGTTCCGCTACACGTCATCTGAAAGGTATAACGTAGTTTAATTTCCTTTTATTGCAATTTTAATTTACGGTTATGTCTACACTTGTTGTAATAGCATGCGTGTGTTGTGTGTGTTGTAATAAATAGGAGTATTTATTATTTTTATTGCTTCCGCTGTGCTCATGTTTACGAAACATGATCGAACACACACCTGCCTTGTGATCAGGAAACCTTGATGGTATGAGCCCGGGTTGTGTTTCGACATAATCGTAAAATGTTTTTGCGATAGTCATAATGTATTTCTAGAAATTTTCTAATTTTGGAAATTTAGAAGTATTTATGGAAATTTTTAATTTTGGAAAGTCTAGAAGTATTTATGGAAATCTTCCACTTTTGGAAAGTTGGAAGTATTTATGGAAATTGATATTTTCCATAAATAAAATATTTGATTAGATTCTGGAAATTTGTTTCCTAATTTAATCATGATTTGATTTGAAATCAAATCTTAAAATATTTTATTTCCATAAGTAGTTTTAAATTTAGGAAATTGGTTTCCTAAATAGATTTTCCTTAATCAAATAATTCCATGAATAAATATACTGATTAGATTTGGAAATTTGTTTCCTAATTTAATTATGATTTGATTTGGAGAATCAAATCTAGACATATTTTATTTCCATAAATAGTTATGACATATAAGGAAATATATACATGACATAATTGTATGCCATGTAATTGCATTAGATGCATAACATTATGCCATGCGTGTCGTGACATGTAGATGTATGCCATGTATGCCATGCCATGTAGATAATAGTTATTTGCATGCAAAGAGGATGAGACATAAAACCCTAACTCAATATTAAAGCCTACACCTTCCATTAATATGGTTAGAACCGCAGTTCTGCTTCTTGTTTGGGTTGTTGGACTCTCTCCAAGCCCTACTAACCTCAACATGTTCAAACCATGGAATAGTTTAATACTAATATGGTAAGAGTCGAGGTCAATCGTTAGTTTGGGTTGTTGACTCTCTCCAAGCCGGGCTAATTGGTTGAATGCGCCTAACCATATTAAAACTATTTCGATTAATGGGTTGGCTTTAACTCGAGCATCGATTTGTTGGACTCTCTCCAAGGTCGATGAAGAGAGGTGAAGTTGGGTGCTATGCATATGATGCATACTTGTTAATGTGTTAACAACCCAATGTATGTGTGAACATTCAATTAGTTGATAGCACATTGTGATAGTTGCATATACATGATATGCAATCGTATAGTTGATACCCACCATCATAGCTAAGAATGGCTTGTTGGACTCTCCAAGGTTGTTCATTATCTATGATGGATATCAGCCCATTCGAGATGGACCTACGATCTCCCAAGTGATTTTGGGGTTTTGAAATTCAAAATGAATGGGATTTATAAATGTATATTGATGCATTTTAAAATCATCTTTCTCATATATGCTCGTTTTGTATTTCTAAGTTAATATATTGATCATGATGTGTTTGAATTTATGCTCCATTTTGATTCAAATAAATTGATCGGGCCAACTTCTTGGATCGCTTAGAAACTTGAGAATTGTTCTCAAGGTGAAAAGCTTGTGTATGTCCTCGGCGCCTTTTCCCGTCCGTCCTAGTGACGATGCAACTTTGGACCAATTGTTGGCCTATCAGAAACATGTGAGTGATTCTGAACAAATGAGTTGCATCATGCTAGCCATGATGGAACCCAAGCTACGAAAACAACATGAGCATATGGATGCTCATATCGTAGTCCTTCATCTTTGTGAGTTGGTTGATGAGCACGTGAGATTCGAAAGGTTCGAAGTCTCCAAGCTCCTCTTCACCTCTGAGATGCTAGGAGGTTCATCTGTGGCACTGCTCAATATGCTGAAGACTGTGGAGTCTTCTGAGAAGCATGAGCAGGGGACGGTGCTGTTAGTTGATTCCTCGAAGAAAGGTTCTAAGAGGAAGTCAAAGGAACAGAAGAAGGGAAAGAAGAGAAGGGCTAAGAAGGTAGAACTAGCACAAAAGGAAACTTGCCATCATTATGGCAAGGAGAGCCATTTGCGAAGAAAGTGCAAGATTTATCTTGAGTCCGTGAAGAAGGATAAGGCATCGGATGCCCCATCTTCTTCGATATCTTCGTTATTGATTGTCATTCTATTTCCTTAGACACTTGGGTATTGGATACTGGGTGTGGCTCACATATATGTAATGACATACATGGGCTAAGGAATAGAAGAAGACTCGTCAAGGGAGAGTCAAATTTACATGTTGGGAATGAAGCAAAGGTTGCTGCACTCGCCATCGGAACGTATTTGTTGAAACTCCCTGCAGGACTTGTCTTAGAACTGGACAATTGCTTTTATATTCCTTTGTTGATAAAGAACATCATTTCTATTTCTTGTTTAAATAGAAATGGTTTCCATTTGACGTTTAGTAACAATTGTTGTTACATAACTTTGAATGGGGTTCTTTATGGGACTGGAACTTTAAGCAATGGTGTTTATACGTTGGACGTATCCAGTGACATTTGCAATATCGAAGCGAGCAACAGTGCTCGAAAGGATAATCAAATAGACTCCTACATGTGGCATTGTCGTCTTGGCCATGTAAGCAAGAAACGCATGTCCGAATTACACCGATGTGGAATTCTGGAATCGTTTGAATTGGATTCATACGATACATGTGAATCATGCTTAAAAGGCAAGATGACTAAGTTACCTTTTACGGGAAAAGGTGAACGAGTGGGAGAGTTACTAGGTCTAATACATACTGATGTATGTGGACCTATGTCAACTCAAGCTTTAGGAGGCTATAGCTACTTCATTACCTTCACCGATGATCACTCACGGTTTGGGTATGTGTTCTTGATGAAACACAAGTCTGAAGCCTTTGAAAGGTTCAAAGAATTCAGAAATGAAGTAGAGAAACAACATGACAAAAGTATTAAAATACTTTAATCGGATCGAGGTGGTGAATACTTAAGTCAAGAGTTTCTTGATGATCTAAGAGACAATGGCATATTGTCTCAATGGACTCCGCCCTATACACCACAGCATAATGGTGTATCTGAGAGGCGTAACCGGACCTTGTTGGACATGGTCAGGTCAATGATGAATCATGCGACTCTTCCCAAGTCCTTTTGGGGCTATGCACTCGATACCGCTTTACTTGTTAAATGTAATGCCTACCAAGGTAGTCTCAACTACTCCATATAAGATATGGAATAGTAAGAAACCTCATGTATCTTACTTGAAGATATGGGGTTGTCCTGCTTATGTGAAGCAGACTGTATCAGACAAATTGGATGCTAAGTCTGATAAATGTCTATTTATTGGATACCCTAAGGAAACAAGGGGTTACCAATTCTATCATCCTGTGGAACAAAAGGTGTTTGTTTCAAGGCATGCTGTTTCTAGAGAAAGAGTTTCTCTTGCAAGAAAATGGAGTGTCGTCGAGCTTGAGGAGGCTCGAGAGACTCAAATAGACATTGATGAGATACCTGGTGAAGCACAACAGCCGACAACTCATAGTGATGAGCAATCGGCTGGACCTATTGTAACACCACATCTTTGTAGATATGGTAGAACACGCAATATTCCTGAGAGATATGGATTTCTCGTAAGTGAATCGAACGACGTGTTACTCATTGATGATGAGGAGCCTACCAGTTATGAAGAAGTGCTGACAAGTTCAGAAAGGGATAAGTGGCTTGGTGCCATGAAGTCGAAAATGGATTCCATGTATGAAAACCAAGTTTGGAACTTGGTTGACCCAGCAAGTGGGTTTTCAAGAAGAAAACCGACATGGATGGTAATGTGATTACCTATAAGGCTAGATTGGTGGCGAAAGGATATCGTCAAAAACAAGGTGTTGATTATGACGAAACCTATTCGGCTTTAGCTATGCTTAAATCCATTCGGATGCTCCTGGCCATAGCGGCTCATTATGATTATGAGATATGGCAGATGGATGTGAAAACAACTTTCCTTAATGGAAACCTGCTCGAGGACGTGTATATGATACAGCCTGAGGGTTTCACATCGGTTGATAAAACCAAGGTATGCAAATTGCGACGATCCATTTATGGATTGAAGCAAGCATCCAGGAGCTGGAATATCCGTTTTGATGAGACAATCAAAAAGTTTGATTTCTCACAAAATCTAGACGAACCTTGTGTGTACAAGAAGGTTAGTGGGAGTGCAGTCGTATTCCTAGTATTGTATGTCGATGACATACTACTTATAGGAAACGATGTTTCAATCTTACAGTCAGTGAAGGTTTGGTTATCCAAGACATTCTCCATGAAAGACCTGGGAGAAGCAACCTACATCCTCGGGATTAATATCTATAGAGATAGATCGAAACGGTTGCTTGGTCTTTCGCAGTCTACATATATAGACCGAGTGCTAAAGAGGTTTAGCATGTCGGAATCCAAGAAAGGTTTCCTACCCATCAGGCATGGGGTACACCTTCAAGTCTATGTGTCCGCGCACGTAAGATGAGAGAGGATTTGCATGAGTAAGATTCCCTATGCATCCGCAATAGGATCTATCATGTATGCTATGTTATGTACAGGCCCGATGTATCGTATGCCCGAGTGTCACGAGCAGATACCGCCGATCCAGAATGGATCATTGGGTGGCTATTAAGACGATCCTTAAGTACTTGAGAAGAACTAAGGATGCGTTCCTAATATATGGAGAAGGGTACATGGTGATACGTGGGTATACGGATGCCAGCTCCAGACAGACAAGGATGATTCCATGTCTCAGTCTGGGTATGTATTCACCTAAAATGGAGGCGCAATAAGTTGGAAAGGTTCCAAGCTTGACACTATAGCGGATTCTGCCACTAAGGCAGAATACATTGCAGCTTTGGAAGCAGCAAAGGAAGCGATTTGGATCAATAAGTTCATCTATGAACTTGATGTGGTCTCATCAATGATCCAAACATGTGCTTCGCCGCTATCATCTTATCAGAGAGATCATCAGTAGGAACGAAATACAAATCGAGAAAATTCCCACTGAAAGGAACTTAGCGGATCCTTTGACTAAAGCATTACCTCAAAGTAAGTTTGAGGGTCATGTTGGTGCTTATGGTATTGGATACCGTAGCGATTGGCATTACGCCAAGTGGGAGTCTGTTAGTAATATATGAGAGATGTCCTAAGGCAATCGCCTTATGTATGAACCATTTATATGATAAATGAAGATTCACTATTTGAGTATACATGTTTTATGTATTTGATTGGATCTTAAACTCATTTATCGAATGTCCACGATACGATTCACAAGATGAGAGAATTTGTGATTGGATCACAACTAGTGAGTATCTCTACATGTGTAATTGTGATGTATCGAATTATCCCTAGTCGATGAATTGATGGATTTGGACACCATCAATTCCCGAGACTAGCACGAGGTATACTCCTTGGTGTATCCAAGCAGATTCTCACCGCCGGAGATATAGTGATGTCCGAGTTGATCGTGGATGCTAGTTATGGTAACTAGTTCATTGGAGTGACCAGTAAGACTTCATATGGTTCTCTGCATATATAGATATGTCAATGAAGTTCTTTGTGGCTTAAGTGCGATGTTCCTTTGACTTGCGTGTATTCAAGTCATCTTGATCATGGAGACTTATGCTTTGACATCTTAAGCAAACATCTCTAAGGAGATGTGGACCCGGATGATTGGGTATAAGTCAAGTGATCGAAGGTGTTTGAATAGCCTATAAAGGATTCACCACTCCTTGCGAGGAGATGTATACCCATGGCCTCTCGTCGGATTGTTACTAAAGTCTTTGGCCAAAGCAATACATGTTTAGAGTAAGGTACTCTTCGATACATGTGGAGTAACTAGAATCCGTAGGACGAGGAAATGATACTTGGGCTAGGTGTGACGTAGTCAGCCTAGTGGGGACTGACACAATAGACCATGTCCCAACCAAGTGGGTATAAGATGAGTGAAGGGAATGGGGCACGATTCATTCGAGCATCAAGGGTTTCGTAAATAGTTCGATCAACCGCTGATCTTTTCGGTTAATTGGGGATCATGATGTACTACTAGGTGCCACTCATGATCGCTCTATAATTAATGGTTAATTATAGACGGCCAACATAAACCGAGAACCTATTTGGTCACACGCACAACGAGTGTAATCCAAAGGATTTAAAACGAGCTTGAGAATGAGATTCTCAGACCGAGAGAAACTATGTTTGGTTGGACCAAATATAAAGCGAGCATGAAATTGTTTCAGTCGCAATGGAAGCGTGGATGGGCCGTGTCTTATGAAGACATAATGGATGGACCAAAATGGTTTGGTTCTAATCCAATGGATGAGAATAAACCAAAGGGTTTGGTTTATATTAAACGAATGAACCAAAGGTTGGTTCGTTCGTTTTAACTTAAAATAAACCATCATGGTTTGGTTTATTTTAACTTATCTTAATGGAGCGGTTAACGGGCTTTATGGATATGATCCATTAACCATTAAGAGAATTAGTTCTCTATAAAAGTGGGCTTAAGGGATTGTTTAACTAATAATCCAAACCCTAGCCCCCTTGAGTTGCCGCCACTCCTTGGAGGAGTTTTCGGCGCTAATCCAAGAGCAGCCGCCCAGCCTTGTGCCGCCGTCCAAGACCCTTGCCGGCATCCAAGCTCCAGCCGGTGAACCTCCGGCGACCCTCCGGTGATCTCCTATAGGTTTGGCATCAAGGTGAGGCTTTTCTCTCCTTGTTTTGGCCGGCGCCTACTCCTCCACCAAGCTGTCCAGTTTTCTGGACAGCTTCTCCTCCTCTCGTCGGAGCGTCGTTTGGACGACGGTTAGTGCTCCGACAGCGGCTAACTGACCAGGGATTTGATCTCCGGTAATCCTCTGAGGTGGAGGACGAAGGATTCGTCAAACGGTTGACGAATACCTCTCCGGAGAAGCGAGTTTTGAGAACTCGTTCTGGATCCGAATTTGGATTCGGATCGTGATCATCTCTCGATCACGTCGTCTTCAACACGAGGCTAGTAACCCGTACGAAGACGAAGCTCGTGGCTTGGCGAAGTCATCCCGAGGAGCTCGGCGTGGATACGGATAGAGACGATTCTTACGAGGATCGTTCCGGTTGATGCCGTTCCCGCTACACGTCATACGAAAGGTATAACGTAGTTTAATTTCCTTTTATTGCAATTTTAATTTACGGTTATGTCTACACTTGTTGTAATAGCATGCGTGTGTTGTGTGTGTTGTAATAAATAGGAGTATTTATTATTTTTAATTGCTTCCGCTGTGCTCATGTTTACGAAACATGATCGAACACACACACGCCGCGGTGCCGGAAACCCAACAATGAGATGTGAGCGAAAACTACTACTAAAACCCTATATGTTTTGCTCACATCAGTCCTTTCAAGAGAGAATTCTCTTGCTCAAGTTTTTCAACTTGAGTTGAGTTTCCCTCTTGAACATGACTAGTCGAAGAGGTTAGGGTGGCCTCATGCTTAAGGAGTTTAACCTCCTTAAGAAGGGACTCGACCCTAGACTCAGACTTTGTTAACTTCCTATCTAATAATTTAATTGCATTATATACATTTGTGATTAACGAATGACTTACTTTGATCTTTTCCTTTGAGCCGACTTTGAGTCTTGACTTGAATTCATCCTCGAAGTCAGATTCAGATTTGGATTCGTAGTCAGCTTGGGATTGGGACTTGGACTTCAACGACCTTACCATGAATGCCAAGTCATCGCCTTAGTTTTCTTCTTCCTCCCAAGTTTCTTGGAATTCTTTCTTTGATTGTCTTGTACCTCTTTCCTTTTTGATCATCCTCTGAACTAGATTGACTAGTTCAGTCTCCATCTCTTCCTCTAATTGGTAGTCATCTTCTTCGAGAGGTTGCTTGCTTTTTGGTTTTCGTCTTTAACCTGCAACCAAAGCTACACCTTTCTCGACCGGAGCCGTGTTAGCTTGTTCATGTAATTCAAATTCTGAAAATAACTCATCTAGCCTAATCTTTGATAAGTCTCTATATACTTTGTAAGCATCAACCATAGATACCCACAAAGTGATCATAGGAAATGCATTTAAAGCGTACCTTATTACATCCCTATTCTCTACCTTTTGTTCGATTGAGTGTAGCTCGTTCATGATATGTTGGATCCTTGCATGGAGTTGAGTCACCATTTTATGATCCTATATTTTTAAATTAAATAATTTATTTAATAAAAGATCACGTTTACAAACCTTCGTGTCGACCGTTCCTTCATGTAGCTCGATGACCTTGTTCCTTAGATCTTTTACGCTAATGAATGGGCCAACACGGTTGAGTTCTTCTTTAGAGAGCTCACATTATAGGATCTACGTGGCTTTCGCATCATCCTCCACTTGCCGCTTAATGGCATTTGTCCATTTATTCCAGTCCAAGAACTCCCCGTCTTCATTGGTAGGTAGCGTGAAGCCGGTCTGGATGATCATCCACATCTCGACTTGGGTCTTGAGGTAGCACTCCATCCGATCCTTCCAGTAATGGAAGTCATATTCGTTGAAAAACAAAGGTCGGGCAGTGTTAAACCCCTCAAGATAGGCCATCAAAATATTTTGCAAAACAAAAATACAAACCAAAAGGAATTCCAAGACTTGGCCTAGTATTAGTAATGTAGGAAATAAAAAGAAATAGATGAGAAATAAAAAGCTAAACAAAGAACCAAGCACTTACGACCTTGAATGTCCCCGAAAAGGTATTGAACATCATTTTTTGCGGTCGAAAATAGCTTGTTGTGAGGGTAAACCAAAGAAATATAGATCTCTAAGAGAGCTTCGATTTGGTGGGTAGCATGTTTTGTGGGTCAACTTGTATCAAAAGTTATGCCCATTTTACCGTCAGCTACTCCAGAAGTAAATAGCTCAGTTGATACTTGCAAACACACAACCAAAAAATAATATACCAAGACTTGGTCTTTGATTAGTAGTGTGGGAGAAAAAAAAATAAAACAATAAACATGAAAAGAATAGAAAACTTTGCTAGACCGATGGTTGCACCAAATCTGAGAACCCTCGCTCTTATACCAATTGTTGGATCGAGAAGCACGCTAGAGGGGGGTGAATAGCGAGCGTAAATCTTTCTTTTCGTTTTGATAAAACTCGAGTATTGCAGCGGAAATAAGAGTAAAGTAAAAGTAAATGAACACCTTTATTTTTACTTAGTTCACAACCAAAAGGTTGATACTCTATGGCCTCGCGATCCAAGATCGCGTACAAAGGGACAATCCACTAAAAGTCTCCTCCTCGTTGGAGGTAGGAGACAACGATTACAAGGAAAACAAAAGATAGAGGGAGAGGCAACAAGCCTACATATCCTCTTTGTGATAAAAGCTCGAATACAAGAAATAAGAACAAGTAAAGTAAGACCAATTTAAACTAAAACTACCAACTTAGAGGATGGAATCTCGACGTGAAGTCGGCGTTACGGCGATGTAGCATTGTCGTCGAAGCTTAGCATCGTTGGAGCACTTTAGGAGCAAGAATAAATGATCTAAAAGGGTTCAAACCCTCTTCTTTTATAGCCCTTCAAACCCTAGATCTAGATCTGGGTCAAAGCTCCTCATCCTCCTAATTTTGGTGGAGCTTATCTTGACTTTCTTCGAGCTGATGAGTTTAAATAGTAATCGACTGATGACCCTCAACAGTCGACTGATGGTAGGATCAGTCGATTGTCAATATCCTTCAGTCAACTGTTGGCTTGGTCACTCACCTGCAGTAAAGAGTTAGCACAAAAATATTGAGTAATTGACATTACGACGATTCCTTACCGTCCGATCTCGACCTAGCCTTTTCCCCGGAAGTCTTAGTCGGATCACCACCTAAATTCATCCCCGTATAGAAGACATGGCCTAACCATTACTCTGCACTCAGTTCTTACCTTTTTTCCTCCTGACCTGTCACTTAGCTTTCGGTTGCCAATGAGGTTCCTCAACTCCAATGAGGTTTTCCTGGTGTCACCCGACCACCACGGTTTCTCATTCCAAGATTCTCCGGGTGTAGTTGACCTTGGGCTTAGCTTAATACAATTCCTACACACTCAACATAGCACATGAGATAACAATAATAGCTTAACTTTGAACCTTTGCCATAATCAAAACCTAGGTTCGATTATCTGGTGCCCCTGCACCAACAATTGATAGACCCACCCGAAGGCATAATGCCTATAAAGTGCAAGTGGGTTTTCAAGAAGTAAACTGGCATGGATGATAATATTATTACCTATAAAGCTAGATTAATGGAAAAAGGCTATCATCAAAGGCAAGGTGTTAACTATGATGAAACCTTTTCACCAATAGCTTTGCTTAAATCCATTCGGATACTCCTAGCCATGGCGACTCATTTTGATTATGAGATATGGCAGATGGATGTGAAAATAACTTTCCTTAATGGAAACCTATCTGTGGATGTATATATTATACAACCTGAGGTTTTCACATCCATTGACAAGAACAAAGTATGCAAGCTTCAACATTTCATTTATGGATTGAAGCAAGCATCCAGGAGTTAGAATATATGTTTTGATGAGGGAATCAAACAGTTTGATTTCTCACAAATTTTTGAGGAGCCCTGTGTATATAAGAAGGCTAGTGGAAGTGCAGTCGTGTTCCTAGTATTGTATGTCAATGACATATTAATTATAGGAAACAATATTCCTATTTTGCAAACAGTCAAGTTCTGGTTATCCAAAATGTTCTCCATTAAAGACATGAGAGAAGCAACCTATATTTTAGGGATTAAGATCTATAGAGATGGATCGAATATATTGCTTGTTCTTTCACAGTCTACATACATAGACAAAGTGCTAAAATGGTTTAGCATGAAAGAATCCAAGAAACATTTTATTCCCTCGTTTCACCGACTTAGCTCTGTGTCACATATACACGCTTGCAGAAAATTACATTTATCAGTCGATCGCTCAGAGGCCAATGATCCATAATTAATGAAACCTGATTTGTCAATTGACATCGCACGAGAGCCAACTTAGTGAATTTTTAACTTAACACATCTACTTATGCTTTGATTGAAATACCCACTTGATAAATCTCACATGCTAACATCTAAGTACTGGAAACAATACAGCAATACGTAAGAGGAGGTGATATGGTAGTAAGCGGGTATACTGATGTCATCTTCCAGACAGATAAGGATGATTCCAAATCTCAATCTGGATACATATTCATCTTGAATGGAGGTGCGGTGAGTTGGAAAAGTTCCAAGCAAGACACTGTTGTTTATTCTACTACGGAGATAGAGTACATTACAGCTTTTGAAGCAACAAAGGAGGCGATCTAAATCAAGAAGTTCATTACTGAACTTGGAGTAGTTCCGAGCATTGTTGAAGCATTACCAGTTTACTGCGATAACAATGGCACCATTCCACAGGCGAAGGAACCAAGGTCTCTTCAGCGATCCAAGCACGTACTACGTCGTTACCATCTGATCAGAGAGATCATAGGTAGAAGAGATGTACAAATAGAGAAAGTTTCCACTGATAAGAATCTAGAAGATCTCTTGACAAAGCCCCTTCCCCAAGAAAAGTTCGAGAGACATATAGAGGCCTATGGTATTAGATATCAAGGCAATTGGTTGTAGGCCAAGTGGGAGTTTGATGTAATTGAGAGGTATTCTAAGGCAATAGCCTTAGAAGTTATTAAGAAAATTCATTATTTGAGTATACATTATCTATGTATTTGATTGTATCTTAAACTCATGTACTGAAGTTCACAATACGATACATAGCATTAGAGAAATTGTGATTGGATCACAATTAGTGGGTATCTCATCATGTGTAAATATGCTAGTATTGAAACTATCCCTAGTCGATGAATTGATGAGATTGGACATCATCAATTCTGTAAGACTAGCACATGTTGTGCTCTTTGGTTTAACCAAGCATTCGGTACTCACTGAATGGAAGCATAGGGATGCTGAGAGTGAACATGTGGATGCTAGTTATGGTAACAAGTTCATTGGAGTGGCCTGCTATGAGACTTCATATGGTTCTATATGTCATTGAAGATCTCATTGCAACTTGAGTACGAGCTTCCTTAGACTTGAGGTATTCGAGTCACCTTGATCATGGCGCCTTGTACTTCGACTTCTTCGCTGCATCTAAATAGTAGTTGTAACTCTGGAATGATTGGGTATGATCCAAAGTGATCGAAGGTGTTTGAAAAGCCCACAGAGGATTCACCACTCCTGATAAAATGTTGGATCGAAAAGCACTAGAGGGGGGGTGAATAGCGCACGTAAAACTTTGTTTCTTTTTGTTCATTCGATTAAAACAAAGAGATGCACAATGGAAAAAGTATGTAAGACAATTTATTTTTACTTACTTCACGACCCAACGGTTGCTACTCCAAGGCCCCGTGATACTTGACCGCGTATGAAGGGGCAATCCACTATAGAGTCTCCTCCTCGTTAGAGGTAGGAGACAATGATCACAAAAATGAAAGCTCAAGGATGAGGTAACAAACCTACCTCACCTCATTATGATTAAAACCACGAATACAATAAATAAAATGAATTTGTTACTTTCGGCGAAGAGGTTTTAAGCTTGGCATTGCGTCGGTGTTATGACCGCATTATGATGTTAGAGCTTTAGCGTTGTGGGATCACTTTCTGAGAGCAATCTTGATAATCTAGGGTTCAAGTCCTCTCCTCCTTTTATAGACTTGTGTCTTGGAATAAGTCTAGATCCAAATCCTCAACTTGTGGATCTTATCAAGAGGTGGCACCTTATCTTATCGCGAAGTGGAGACATCAAACGTTATCCTTTTTGACCTTGTGTATTTGGTTGATTCGTCGTCATCAATCGACTGATTACCTTCACCAGTCGACTGCAAGAGCATCAGTCAAGTGCCAATATCTAGCAGTCAACTGCCAACTTATTCACTCCCTGCAATAAGAGGTTAGAACAGAATATGGTAAATATAATGGTTCCTAATCATCCGGTCTTGACCTAGACCTTCCACAGGAAGTTTTAGTCGGATTGCCGCCTACGATCGTTCCCATACAGAGGACACAACCTCACTATCTCTCTTCACACTCGTGCTTACCTTTGGTCCTTTATGACCTGTCTCTTTGCTTCCGATCTCTACCTCGGTTCTTCAACTCCCATGAAGTTCTCCCAGTGTAGCCCGAACACCACGGTTTCTCGACCCAAGATTCTCCGAGTGTCGCTGACCTTCGGCTTAGCTTAACCATTTCCTGCAAACTTAATTCATCTCATGAGATAACAATAAGACCTTAACTTTGGGTCTTTGCCATAATCAAAACCTAGGTTCGATAATCTGGTGCCATTGCACCAACAATCTCCCCCTTTTTGATCTATGGCAACCCGATACAAAGTTAAGGGAAATTTAAAGGATAAAACAAGTAGAGTAAATGATAAATGCCTTTTCAAAAACTCCCCCTTAGCCCTAGGTGAGTTTTGATAAAGATACTTTAATTTTTAAAATTAAATTTTGTGTCAGTCCCCCTTAAATTTTGCTCTTCTCCCCCTTTCGTCTAAAATTATTAAGGATAAATCAACTATGAGTCCAAGTATGCGTCTAGCATTAGTTAGATAGATTAGTTCGAGGTATATCCCTCTGCACCAACAATTTAATAAGTTTTTGAAATATAATTTTGATTTTTAAAATACTTATAAAATTTATTTTCAAAAAGAACTTCAAAGTTTTGTAATATTTAGGGTTAGTTTGCTCTCCCCATTAGGCAAATATATGAAGTATAAGAGATTTAGAGGACGCTAAACTTTATCCTAGAGAGTTGTATACTTAGTATTGGACAATCAAAGTTATAATTATTCATTAAGTGCAATAGTTGAGAAAATAGGTAGCATTTTGAAAAGGTTATGTTTTGTGTATATTATAATTATTCCTTAACATCTCACTCATTCTTTGTGTCTCAAAAATGTGTTCGCCTTATATTTTTTGTGAGATGATTTTAACTTGATTAAAGTTAGTCAACCTTAGGTTAGATTCGGTTTTAGCCCTTAGCTCATCAAGTAAACTTTTCGAGAAATTGACTTCCACGTCGTGGCGAGGCACAGGAGCCTTCTTTGATCGGAACAATGACAACTTCTTTAGAAAAAGCCAAATTCAAGAAATTGATTACTTGAGTCACTTAAGATTACTTCTTGGTCTAACTAGTTTAGGATACAGTGAGGTAGATTCAGCTAGTTCAACTCATCCAAGTGCACCAAGCTAGATACACCTTATCTAGCTCGAATACATGAGACATTGTTTCCCTAACGTACTATCATCTCGCCGCGTCCTTATACTATGTTGTCAAAGTTGACTAACTATTTGTCCTATCTAGCCATTCTAAAAAGTAAAATAAAATAACTAATCATACAATAGTTTTGCTAAGGAAGCGGGTATACTATTTTAGTGTTAGCTCCCCCTAGACCATTGAACCAATATTGTCTATCCACAAAGTGGGCTTGATCCTGGGGAATCCAATACTTATTTGTCCTTATATGTGAGTTTAATAAAACCTTTGGGAGCCATGCTTGGACTCATTGATGACTGCGATTTATGATAGACATATAAGATCTATTCATAGTCCTTGAACTAAACTCTAAACTCTAGATTGGCTTTATTGTACATGACTCTTTGGGTTCCAAGAAGTCAGTTAAGATTCTTAGATCCCAACATGAATCTTTCCAACCTAGCCTTGAGCTCTTGAACTCATCCGTTCAAGAGAGAATTCTCCTCTTCAAGCTTTTCATCTTGAGTTGAGTTTCCCTCTTGAACTTGACTAGTTGAAGAGCTTAGATTAACCTATTGCTTGAGAATTTCAACCTCCTCAAGCAACGACTCAACTCTAGACTCGGACTTTGTTAATTTCTTATTTAACAACTTAATTGAATGATATAAGTTGGCTATTAATGAATGACTTACCTTAAAATTTTCTTTTGACCCGACTTTGTGTCTCTTCTCGAAGTCGTCCTCGGAATTGGAGTCGGAGTTGGATTCATATTCGGCTTCAGACTCTGACTCGAACTCTACTGGTCTTGCCATGAATGCTACACCGATGCCTTCTTCTTCGTCGTTCCAAGTTGCTTGAAAGGTCTTCTTTGATCCTTTTTCTTTGGCTTCATCTTTGATTTGAAGTGCCCCTTCTTCTTGTTCTTCAACAACTCCCTTTCTTTTCGGATTATCTTTCACACCATGTTTACTATCTTGGTCTCTTCTTCCAATTCAGACTCGGATTCACCCTTGAGTTCGGATCCTTTTTCTTGCTCAAGAGGTGGGTTGCTCTTCTCCTTTCTTCTCTGACCTGTAAGCAAAGAAATACCTCTCTCCGCCCATACCGCATTAGTTTGTTCGTGAAGTTCAAATTCAGAGAAAAGCTTGTCTAACCTATTTTTTGATAGATCCTTATAAACCTTGTAGGCATCGACCATGGATGCTCACAAGGTGGTCCTTGTTAGTGAAAGCCCTAGAGCCAATCATGTGATGATTGTTGTATGGACTTTATTGTATCATATTCCTATTTATAAAGGCATGGTTATTATATTTACTTGTATTGGTGCCAAATAACTAAATATAATAATGTCCTTGAGTAGTAGGTTCTTATCTATATCAATCGATTGGTTGAATCGATAATGAGATGATATAGAGAACACTACTCTTAATCATTCCTAGTCGAGTATTAACATTCAGGGACAATGTTAATGCGTAGAGACTAGCATGTAGGTCAACAAGATGACTTGATCTCACAAGTCATGGATATGAGATATCAAGTTGACATATGGGTATGCATTGGAGAATGTATACTGAATGACCCGCCATGAGAAAGTATCATGGATCGTTATATGAGTGTCATATACTTTCTCATGTGGCTATTAGTATGACTGTCACCATGGTTCCCTACATAATGAGTTGCATACTTTGCACAAACGCCACCCGTAAATGGGTGGACTATAAAGGCGACATCGGGTATGTAACAAATTATGGAGAGATGTGAGTGATGTAGATGGGATCTATCCCTCCTATATGACGGGGGTGACATCGATATTCTTGATAGAGTGAGACCACGAAGTGCATGGCCATGCCCAAATGAGTCAATATGAGATATTGAGCTCATTTGATTACAGTGAGTCTACTTGGAGTTCAAGATTTAGATTGTACCGAGGATGACACGGTCTATGCCTCGATTGGTCAATCTAGATGTCAAGGATAGAGGGACATTGTCACATATTGTGAGAGTCACAATTAGTAGTCACAAAGGTGATGTTGGAGCTCAACATTCTTGTAACTTAGGTAGCAATGATGTGTTGCTAGATACCGCTCATTGCTTATGTTCCTAAATCGGTTTAGGGACATTGCCAACGTTACAAGAACCTATAGGGTCACACACATAAGAGCAATTAGATGGAGATTAGGTTCATATGATGAACCATGAGGATTAGGTTCATGGGATGAACCAAATTGGATTAAGAGTAATCCAAATTAGACTAATTGAGTTAGACTCAAGTTGATTCAAGTGTTGAATGAGTCTAATTGAGATTTGATTCATCAAATCAATTTAAATTAATGAATAGAGATTCATTATATTAAATTGACTTGAGTCAAGTGGTTAGATTTGATCAACCATGGGAGATTAGAGGTCAAGTTTGACTTGACTTGAGAGGGAAGATGAAAGGTCAAGTTTGACTTGACCAAATGCCATGTCATGATGATGACTAGGCATGGCCGGCCAATGATGATGCTCCACATCATCATTGACTTGGTCTATTGGTGCCACATCATGAGGGAGACCAAGGGTCATGGGAGTTACATGCATGCATGTAACCCCCCTTCCATGAAGTGGCCGGCCACTTTGGGGTTATGGGTGGAGAATTCATTTGGTGAGTTACACACTCTTAACTTCATCTTCTTCTTTGGGAATTTTTCTCTCAAGCTCTCCCTCTCCAACCTCATCTTGCCGAGACACCATAGAGGAGTGCTAGCACACTCAAGTGTCTTTTTCTCCACCTATTGCTTGTGTGGATACAAAAGAGGATTGTTCACTTTACACTCTCGAGTTCTGGACTTTTGACGAGCGGGATAAGCGGAAGTGTCGCCACGAGGGTAACGTTCTAACCTCTTTGATCTAAGGTAGATCTAGGATTTCTGTAAGTACATACATGTAATTATAACTTCCGAGGTTTCCGCAACGCAAAAAGCGTTATGGGTTCTGAAAACCCAACCGTGGTATCGAGCCACGCAAGCATGTATGTGTTTAGTTTTTTTATTTTTTATATAAGATATAAAAATTACAGATTTATATGTTTATGTATATTTTCTTATTTTATAGAATTTTTGGTTATTTTTCTCGTAGAGTCGGGCAACGAGTGTTGGGACACTCGTAGGCTTCAACCGAGAAAAACTCTCCGAATCGGCGAGTTCTCGCTTAGGTTTTGGGACAGTGACTTAAGTCGCTGTAAGATCATTGTAGGGACACTCAAGTTTATTTTATAGTAGGCGCTGCCCTATCCCGAAGGGCCATGTCCCGCGATCGCGCTGAAACCGCTTAGCGGGACCGTTACGGAGAGTTGACTCATAAATTCGAAATAAATTAGGAAAAATTATAGAAATTTCTGTAAAAATACATAATTTAGAATTATGTATAATTCTGTGATTATCATGGCCCAATAACCCAATTGAATTGGATTAAGTGTTTCATAATACGGCTGCTCGGTCAGGTGTGTTGTAAAGTGTTTGCCCGGCCGCTGTCGCCTATTCTTTTAATATTCTAGTTGTAAATAGTTTTAGACTCGAATGTAACTCGAGTTTCATATTTGTAATGTACAAAATGGAGCGGTGGAAAGTCCACTCGAAGACGAGATTACGAGAAGGGTGACGACGACACATGGCGGTCAAAGGAAGCGCTTGGAGAAGCCGCTAGCCTTAGGTTGACCGTCCGATCTTCTCATTGGCTTGAGAAGATCGTAGTAGGGCCATGACTATATCACATTTAATGATATATATATATGTTGATATATATATATGTATATTTAATTGATTTTGCTTGTATGTATGTGATGCATGCTAGTAGAAAAAATATTTGTATGTATATGATGCATGCTAGGTTAATTTTCTTGTATGTATATGATGCATGCTAGAATAATTAATGTATGTATATGATCCATGCTAATATAGGATAATAAAGGCCTAAATGCGTATAAGATACACATTACGATTAGATTAGATCATAATCGAATCAACTCGAAAATGCCTACCGAGCCTTGATACCCATCACTACCTCGATCATTTGTTGTTGTTGAATCTGCCAAAGCAGAGCAACGCATATTATCTTGGTAGGGTGCGGAGGGACAATCTTGGTCCCGCCTATCATGACTCGGGTTAGAGTAAGCTCAATTAGATTGAGCAAAACTAGTTAACTCAATTGGATCGAGTAGAACTATAGGCATATTCCAATCGTTGGAAAGATAGGTCAAGATTGCATTTACACTAAATCTTGGGCGATTTAGCCAAAGCTAACTCAAGGTCTTTTGTAAATGTGGGTCTTAATCCTATAAACAAGAGTTGCATAGAGATGTAATCGGTAATGTGTTACCCAATCGATCGCATTAAGTCTTGGGCGATTTAGCCAAAGCTAACTCAAGGCTTAGTATGATGTGGATCTTGTCCCGCAAGAATTATAGCTAGTTTGTATGAATCTAGTAAAAGTGGTTTGACCACATCCATAACTCGATTCTACAAAATTCCTATAATTTAGTGGGAGCATCATTTGATTAAAGGCCTAATTAAATGATAAAAGGAATATGATATTAATCCTCTGCATTGTATGTTGTAGATTACTATGTCAACAAACAAGAACACTCTCTCTCTGCGATCTGTCCTTGAGAAGGACAAGCTCAATGGAGCAAATTTCCTGGACTGGTACAGGAACTTGAGAATTGTTCTCACCCAAGAAAGGAAGTTGTACGTCCTGGAGCAGCCCATTCCGGAGGCACCTCCTGCCAATGCCTCGCGAGCTGACAAAGATGCTTACAAGAAGCATCAAGATGATGCATTAGATGTGTCATGTCTAATGCTCGCGACCATGAACTCTGAGCTTCAGAAGCAACACGAGTTCATGAATGCTTATGATATGGTTGGACATCTTCGTCAACTATATCAAGGACAAGCTAGGCATGAGAGATATGAAGTCTCTAAGGCATTATTTGGGTCCAAAATGCAAGAAGGGACTCCCGTAGGTACATATGTACTCAAGATGATTGGGTACGTAGAAAACCTACAAAGGCTGGGATTCCCACTTGGCCAAGAGCTGGCCACTGACCTGATCTTGCAATCTTTGCCACAAGCCTTCAATCAATTTGTCATGAATTATAACATTTATGAAATTGATAAGCCATTACTGAAATGCTCAAAGATGTTGAGAATCGCAGAGCTTAACCTTAAGAAGGGTAAATCGACACCATTTTGATGTTGCAGAAGAAGAAAGGCTTGGGCATTCATAAAGGTATGGGAAAGTCCCAAGCCAAGTGCAAAGGCTAAGTACTTAAACCCAAAGGATGGGATAGCCAAGGAAGGATTGCTTCTTCCGCAAGGGAAGGTGACACCGGAAGCGAATCGCAAGGCATACCGAAGATCTTAAGAAGAAGAGAAGTGAGACTTCTACTGGTATAAATGTTATAGAAGTCAATCTATCTATTTCTTCATCATGGGTATTAGATACGGATGTGCATCTCACATTTGAGAAATAGCAGGCATTGAAAAGGGCGAGGTGGACCTACGAGTAGGCAATGGAGCAAGGGTTCTGCTATTGCTATAGGAACTTATGATCTATCTCGCCTCCGGGCTTGTACTAGAATTAGATGAATGTTGTTATGTGCCGCCTTTAACTAAGAACATCATTTCGCTTTCTTGTTTCGACAAGAAAGGTTTTTCATTTATAATAAAGAACAAATGTTGTACTTTATTTAAATGATATGTTCTATTGTAGTGCACCTCTAATGAACGGACTCTACTTTCTAGACTTAGAGAGCCCTATCTATAACATAAGTACCAAGAGGTTCAAGTCAAATGAGTTGAACCAAACCTATCTCTCGCATTGTCGCAGGTCACATAAATGAGAGTCGCTATCTCATCTCCATAAGGATGGGTTGCTAGACTCATTTGATTTTGAATCATATGAGACATGAGTCTTGCCTTTTAGGCAAGATGACCAAGACTCTTTAGTGGACATAGCGAAGAGCAACAGATTTGTTAGGACTTATACATAGTGATGTATGTGGTCCTTTCAATGTTCTTGCTAGAGGTGGTTACAGTACTTCATTAAATTCTATCGATGACTTGAGATATGGTTATGTGTATCTTATGACACATAAATCTGAATCCTTTGAAAAGTTCAAAGAATTCAAGAATGAAGTACAAACCTTGGCAAGAGTATTAAGATACTTCGATCGATCGAGGTGGTGAATACCTTAGCCATGAGTTTCGTGGACTATCTAGCCGAAAGTGTGGATTCTATCCCAACTCACTCCTCCCGAACACCACAAAGGAATGGTGTATCCGAAAGGAGGAATCGTACTCTATTGGATATGGTACGATCTATGATGAGTCACACAGATCTTCCTATATCCTTTTGGGGATATGCCTCGACACGCAGCCTTTACCCTTAACTGTACCATCCAAGGTCAGTGGTAAAGACACCATATACGATATGGACAGGGGAAAATCCCAAGATGTCTTTATGAGGATTTGGGGTTGTGAGGCTTACGCTCGACGCCAAGTCTCGCATAAACCGGGACCCAAATCCGATAGGTGCTATTTTGTTGGATATCCCAAGGATACAAAGGATATTACTTTACATTCAAAGACAAAGTGTTTGTGTAAAAGACCGGGTTTTTCTAGAAAGGGATTTTGTTTCTAGAAAAACTAGTGGGAGTACCTTCGATCTCAAGAAATTCAAGATAAGGACCATAGCATCGAGGCCTTGATGGAGGTTGAACAGAACCACAAAGTGTTGTGGGTGATGAGGTTGTTGCACAAAGAGTTGTGGAACAACCACTGCTCAGTAGACCTACCTCTTCGCAGTCCGAAAGGGTACGTCGTCACCGAGAGATACTCATTTCTCTTGTCGACCATGATGACGTTATGCTCATTGAGAATGAGCCTACCTCCTATCGTGAAGTGATGAGCCTAGATTCCGAGAAATGGCTAGACGCCATGAGATCCGAGATGGAATCCATGTACACTAACCAAGTATGGACTTTGGTCGATCCACCAAGGGGTCAAACCCATTGGGTGTAAGTGGGTCTTTAGGAGAAAGACTGACATGGATGGACTTACGCATACCTATAAGGGCCGACAGGTGGCTAAAGGTTTCAAGCAAATTCATGGTATTGACTATGATGAAACCTTTTCTCCTATGTTTTAAGTCCATTCGATCTTGCTTGCTATTGCAAAGATACCACGATTATGAGATCCGCAGATGGATGTCAAAACCGCATTTCAATGGAAACTTACTCGAGGATGTGTACATGACACAACCTGAGGGTTTTGTAGATCCACAAGATAATCGAAGGTATGCGTGTAAAGGTCCATTTATGGGCTAAAGCAAGCTTCGGAGCCGGAATCTTCGACTGATGATGCGATCAAAGTTTGGTTTCATCAAGAATGAAGATGAACCTGGTCTACAAGAGGGCTTAATGGGAACACAGCTTGTGTTCCTTGTATTGTATGTGGATGACATACTACTCATTGGGAATGACATCCTTCGCTGATGCAGTGAAGACTTGGACGTGCTTCTCAATGAAGGACTTAGTGAAGCAAACTGTATTCTAGGCATCAAGATCTATAGAGATAGATCTAAGAGATTGCTTGGCCTAAGTCCGAGTACATACATTGACACGGTATTACTTGGTTTGCCATGCGAATTCCAAGAAAGGACTTCTGCCGATGTCACATGGTGTGAGTCTTTCGAAGACTCAAAGTCCCTCTTCTAGAGAGGAGAGAGACCGCATGGATAAGATCCCTTACGCATCTGCTATAGGATCTATCATGTATGTCATGTTGTGTACTCGTCCTGATGTCTCGTATGCTTTGAGCATGACGAGTAGATACCAGTCAGATCCAGGTGAGCGTCACTGGATAGCAGTCAAGAATATTCTTAAGTACTTGAGAAGGACTAAAGAATATTTCTTGATATTTGGAGGCGATGAGGAGCTAGTCAGAAGGGTTACAATGATGCTTCCAAACCGACTGTGATGATTACGGATCACAATGTGGTTCGTGTTTTGCTTGAATAGGTAGTGAGCCGGAAGAGTTCCAAGCAGGACACAGTTATTGATTCTACAACAGAGGCCGAATATATCGGTACTTCCATCTCATTCGTGAGATTGTCGATCGAGGAGATGTGAAGATTTGCAAAGTACCCACAGAGGCTAACATCGCAGATCCCTTGACCAAGGCTTTGGCACAGAAAAAGCATGATGGTCACACTAGGTCATTGGGTATTAGATACTACGGTGATTGGCACTAGTGCTAGTGGGAGATTGTTAGTGAAAGCCCTAGAGCCAATCATGTGATGATTGTTGTATGGACTTTATTGTATCATATTCCTATTTATAAAGGCATGGTTATTATATTTACTTGTATTGGTGCCAAATAACTAAATATAATAATGTCCTTGAGTAGTAGGTTCTTATCTATATCAATCGATTGGTTGAATCGATAATGAGATGATATAGAGAATACTACTCTTAATCATTCCTAGTCGAGTATTAACATTCAGGGACAATGTTAATGCATAGAGACTAGCATGTAGGTCAACAAGATGACTTGATCTCACAAGTCATGGATATGAGATATCAAGTTGACACATGGGTATGCATTGGAGAATGTATACTGAATGACCCGCCATGAGAAAGTATCATGGATCGTTATATGAGTGTCATATACTTTCTCATGTGGCTATTAGTATGACTATTAGTCCTTAGACCTGAAGTCACCATGGTTCCCTACATAATGAGTTGCATACTTTGGCTTCGTCAAACGTCACCCGTAAATGGTGTTGGGTTTCCGGCACCGCGGCGTGTGTGTGTTCGATCATGTTTCGTAAACATGAGCACAGCGGAAGCAATAAAATAATAAATATTCCTATTTATTACAACACACACAACACACGCATGCTTTTACAACAAGTGTAGACATAACCGTAAATTAAAATTGCAATAAAAGAAATTAGACTACGTTATACCTTCCGTATGACGTGTAGCGGGAACGGCATCAACCGGAACGATTCTCGTAAGAATCGTCTCTATCCGTATCCACGCCGAGCTCCTCGGGATGACTTCGCCAAGCCACGAGCTTCGTCTTCGTACGGGTTACTAGCCTCGTGTTGAAGACGACGTGATCGAGAGATGATCACGGTCCGAATCCAAATTCGGACCTAAAACAAGTCCTCAAGACTTGCTTCTCCGGAGAGGTATTCGTCAACCGATTGACGAATCCTTCGTCCTCCACCTCAGAGGATTACCGGAGATCAAATCCCCGGTATGTTAGCCGCTGTCGGAGCACTACCCGTCGTCCAAACGACGCTCCGACGAGAGGAGAAGAAGCTGTCCAGAAAACTGGACAGCTTTGGTGGAGGAAATAGGCGCCGGCTAAAGAAGAGATGGAGCCTCACCTTTACACCGAACCCAAGGGAGATCACCGGAGGGTCGCCGGAGGTCCACCGGCCGAAGCTTGGACGCCGGCAAGGAGATGGCAGCCACTCAATGAAGTTGGGCGGCAGCCCTTGTTGTTGACGCCAACAACAAGGAGGATGGGTTGGGCGGCCACTAATTGGATTAGGTTTAGGGTTAGGGTTTAATCCCTATTTTATAGAGAACTAATTCTCTTAATGGTTAATGGATCATATCCATAAAGCCCGTTAACCCGCTCCATTAAGATAAGTTAAAATAAACCAAACCATGATGGTTTATTTTAAGTTCAAACGAACCGAACCAACTTTTGGTTCATTCGTTTAAAATAAACCAAACCCGTTGGTTTATTCTTATCCATTGGATTAGAACCAAACCATTTTGGTCCATCCATTATGTCTTCATAAGACACGCCCCCATTGCGATCAAATAATTTCATGCTCGCTTTATGTTTGGTCCAACCAAACATAGTTTCTCTCGGTCTGAGAATCCCATTCTCAAGCTCGTTTTAAATCCTTTCGATTACACTCGTTGTGCGTGTGACCAAATAGGTTCTCGGTTTATGTTGGCCGTCTATAATTAACCATTAATTATAGAACGATCATGAGTGGCACCTAGTAGTACATCATGATCCCCAATTAACCGAAAAGATCAACGGTTGATCCCGAACTATTTCTGAAACCCTTCAGTAGCTTGAATGAATCGTGCCCCATTCCCTTCACTCAACTTATACCCACTTGGTTCAGGACATGGTCTATTGTGTCAGTCCCCACTAGGCTGACTACGTCACACCTAGCCCAAGTATCATTTCCTCGTCCTACGGATTCTAGTTACTCCACATGTATTGAAGAGTACCTTACTCTAAACATGTATTGCTTTGGCCAAAGACTTTAGTAACAATCCGACGAGAGGCCATGGGTATACATCTCCTCGCAAGGAGTGGTGAATCCTTTATAGGCTATTCAAACACCTTCGATCACTTCGACTTATACCCAATCATCTCGGGTCCACATCTCCTTAGAGATGTTTGCTTAAGATGTCAAAGCATAAGTCTCCATGATCAAGATGACTTGAATACCGCAAGTCAAAGGAACATCGCACTTAAGCCACAGTAAGAACTTCATTGACATATCTATATATGCAGAGAACCATATGAAGTCTTACGGCTGGTCATTCCAATGAACTAGTTACCATAACTAGCATCCACGATTAACTCCGGACATCACAATGTCTCCAGCCAGTGAGAATCAGCTGCTTGGATACACCAAGGAGTATACCTCGTGCTAGACTCACTGTAATCGATGGTGTCCAAATCCATCAATTCATCGACTAGGATAATTCGATACATCACAATTACACATGTAGAGATACTCACTAGTTGTGATCCAATCACAAATTCTCTCATGCTGTGAATCGTATCGTGGACATTCAATAAATGAGTTTAAGATCCAATCAAATACATTAAACATGTATACTCAAATAGTGAATCTTCATTTATCATATAAATGGTTCATACATAAGGCGATTGCCTTAGGACATCTCTCATATATTACTAACAGACTACCACTTGGCCTAATGCCAATCGCTACGGTATCCAATACCATAAGCTCTAACATGACCCTCAAACTTACTTTGAGGTAATGCTTTAGTCAAAGGATCCGCTAAGTTCCTTTCAGTGGGAATTTTCTCGATTTGTATTTCGTTCCTACTGATGATCTCTCTGATAAGATGATAGTGGCGAAGCACATGTTTGGATCATTGATGAGACCACATCAAGTTCAGAGATGAACTTCTTGATCCAAACCGCTTCCTTTGCTGCTTCCAAAGCTGCAATGTATTCTGCCTTAGTGGCAGAATCCGCTATAGTGTCAAGCTTGGAACCTTTCCAACTTATTGCGCCTCCATTCCAGGTGAATACATACCCAGACAAAGACATGGAATCATCCTTGTCTGTCTGGAGCTGGCATCCGTATACCCACGTATCACCATGTACCCTTCTCCATATATTAGGAACACATCCTTAGTTCTTCTCAAGTACTTAAGGATCGTCTTAATACCGCAATGATCCATTCTGGATCGGATCGGTATCTCGCCGTGACACTCAGAGCATACGATACATCGGGCCTTGTACATAACATAGCATACATGATAGATCCTATTGCGGATGCATAGGGAATCTTACTCATGCAAATCCTCTCGTCTTCTGTGCGCGGACACATAGACTTCGAAAGGTGTACCCCATGCCTGATGGGCAGATAACCTTTCTTGGATTCCGACATGCTAAACCTCTTTAGCACTTGGTCTATATATGTAGACTGCGAAAGACCAAGCAACCGTTTCGATCTATCTCTATAGATCTTAATCCCAAGGATATAGGTTGCTTCTCCCAGGTCTTTCATGGAGAATGTCTTGGATAACCAAACCTTAACTGACTGTAAGATTGACACATCGTTTCCTATAAGTAATATGTCATCGACATACAATACTAGGAACACGACTGCACTCCCACTAACCTTCTTGTACACACAAGGTTCGTCTGGATTTTGTGAGAAATCAAACTTTTGATTGTCTCATCAAAACGGATATTCCAGCTCCTGGATGCTTGCTTCAATCCATAAATGGATCGTCGCAATTTGCATACCTTGGTTTTATCAACCGATGTGAAACCCTCAGGCTGTATCATATACACGTCCTCGAGAAGGTTTCCATTAAGGAAAGCTGTTTTCACATCCATCTGCCATATCTCATAATCATAATGAGCCGCTATGGCTAGGAGCATCCGAATGGATTTAAGCATAGCTACAGGCGAATAGGTTTCGTCATAATCAACACCTTGCTTTTGACGATATCCTTTCGCCACCAATCTAGCCTTATAGGTAATCACATTACCATCCATGTCGGTTTTCTTCTTGAAAACCCACTTGCACCCTATAGGCTTTATGCCTTCAGGTGGGTCAACCAAGTTCCAAACTTGGTTTTCGTACATGGAATCTATTTCCGACTTCATGGCACCAAGCCACTTATCCCTTTCTGAACTTGTCAGCACTTCTTCATAACTGGTAGGCTCCTCATCATCAATGAGTAACACGTCGTTCGATTCGCTTACGAGAAATCCATATCTCTCGAATGCGTGTTCTACCAGGATCTACGAAGATGTGGTGTTACAATAGGTCCAAATGATTGCTCATCACTATGAGTTGTCACCGTTGCTTCACCAAGTATCTCATTAATGTCTATTTGAGTCTCTCGAGCCTCCCGACGACACTCCCACTGCTTTTCTTGCAAGAGAAACTCTTTCTCTAGAAACACAAAGATGCCTTGAAACAAACACCTTTTGTTCCACAGATGATAGAATTGGTAACCCTTGTTTCCTTAGGGTATCCAATAAATAGACATTTATCGACTTAGCATCCATTTGTCGATACAGCTTCACATAAGCAGACAACCCCATATCTTCAAGTAAGATACATGAGGTTTCTTACCATTCCATATCTCATATGGAGTAGTTGAGACTACCTTGGTAGGCATTCTGCTTAACAAGTAAACAATTCAAGTGCATAACCCCAAAAGGACTTGGGAAGAGTCGCATGATTCATCATTGACTGACCATGTCCAACAAGGTCCTAAGATTCGCCTCTCGGATACACCATTATGTGTGGTGTATAGGGCGGAGTCCATTGAGACAATATGCCATTGTCTCTTAGATAATCAAGAAACTCTTGACTTAAGTATTCACCACCTCGATCCGATCGAAGTATTTTAATACTTTTGTCATGTTGTTTCTCTACTTCATTTCTGAATTCTTTGAACCTTTCAAAGGCTTCAGACTTGTGTTTCATCAAGAACACATACCCAAACCGTGAGTGATCATCGGTGAAGGTAATGAAGTAGCTATAGCCTCCTAATGCTTGAGTTGACATAGGTCCACATACATCGCATGTACTAAACCTAGTAACTCTCCCACTCGCTCACCTTTCCCGAAAAGGTAACTTAGTCATCTTGCCTTTTAAGCATGATTCGCATGTATCGTATGAATCCAATTCAACGATTCGAATTCCACATCGGTGTAATTGACATTTCTTGCTTACATGGCCAAGACGACAATGCCACATGTAGGAGTCTATTTGATTATCCTTTCGAGCACTCTTGTTGCTCGCTTCGATATTGCAAATGTCACTGGATACGTCCAACGTATAAACACCATTGCTTAAAGTTCCAGTCCCATAAAGAACCCCATTCAAAGTTATGTAACAACAATTGTTACTAAACGTCAAATGGAAACCATTTCTATTTAGACAAGAAATAGAAATGATGTTCTTTATCAACGAAGGAACATAAAAGCAATTGTCCAGTTCTAAGACAAGTCCTACAGGGAGTTCCAACAAATACGTTCCGATGGCGAGTGCAGCAACCGTTGCTCAATTCCCAACACGTAAATTTGACTCTCCCTTGACGAGTCTTCTTCTATTCCTTAGCCCATGTATATCATTACATATATGTGAGCCACACCCAGTATCAAATACCCAAGTGTCTGAGGAAATAGAATGACAATCAATAAAGAAGATTTCTGAAGAAGATGGGGCATCCGATGCCTTATCCTTCTTCATGGACTCAAGATAAATCTTGCACTTTCTTCGCCAATGGCTCTCCTTGCCATAATGATGGCAAGTTTCCTTTTGTGCTAGTTCTACCTTCTTAGCCCTTCTCTTCTTTCCCTTCTGCTGTTCCTTTGACTTCCTCTTAGAACCTTTCTTCGAGGAATCAACTAACAGCACCGTCCCCTGCTCATGCTTCTCAGAAGACTCCACAATCTTCAGCATATTGAGCAGTACCACAGATGAACCTCCTAGCATCTCAGAGGTGAAGAGGAGCTTTGAGACTTCGAACCTTTCGAATCTCACTTGCTCATCAACCAACTCACAAAGATGAAGGACTACGATATGAGCATCCATATGCTCATGCTGCTTTCGTAGCTTGGGTTCCATCGCGGCTAGCATGATGCAATTCATTTGTTCAGAATCACTCACATGTTTCTGATAGGCCAACAATTGGTCCAAAGTTGCATCGTCACTAGGACGGGCGGGAAGAGGCGCTTCGAGGACATTTGCAAGCTTTTCAACCTTGAGAACAATTCTCAACCCATGAAGCGCCCATGAAGCTACTAATTTATTTGAATCCAAAATGGAACGCAAATTCAAACACATCATGATCAATATATTAACTTAGAAATACAAAACGAGCATATATGAGAAAATGATTTAAAATGCATCAATATACATTTATAAATCCCATTCATTTTTCGAATTTCAAAAACCTCAAAATCACTTCGGGAGATTGTAGGTTCATCTCCGAATGGGTTGATATCCATCATAGTTATGAATAACCTTGGAGAGAGTCCAACAAGCCATTCATAGCTACGACGGTAGGTATCATCTATACCGATTGCATATCACGTATATGCAACTATCACAATGTGCTATCAACTAATTGAATGTTCACACATACATTGGGTTGTTAACACATTAACAAGTATGCATCTTATGCATAGCACCCAACTTCACCTCCCTTAACATCGACCTTGGAGAGAGTCCAACAAGCCGATGCTCCAGGTTAAAGCCAACCCATTAATCAAGAATAGTTTTAATATGGTTAGAGCGCATTCAACCAATTAGCCTAGCTTGGAGAGAGTCCAACAACCAAAGCTAACGATTGACCTCTGACTCTTACCATATTAGTATTAAACTATTCCATGGTTTGAACATGTTCGGGTTCGAGCCGGGCTTGGAGAGAGTCCAACAACCCAAACAAGAAACGGAACTGGTTCAAACCATATTAATGGAAGGTGTAGGCTTTAATATTGTTTAAAGGTTTTATGTCTCATCCTCTTTGCATGCAAATAACTATTATCTACATGGCATGGCATGACATACATCTACATGTCACGACACGCATGGCATTATGTTATGCATCTAATGCAATTACATGTCATACAATTATGTCATGTACAATATTTCCTTATATGTCATAACTATTTATGGAAATAAAATATGTTTAAGATTTGATTCTCCAAATCAAATCATAATTAAATTAGGAAACAAATTTCCAAATCTAATCACATATTTTATTCATGGAATTATTTGATTAAGGAAAATCTATTTAGGAAACCAATTTCCTAAATCTTCAAAACTACTTATGGAAATAAAATATTTTAAAGATTTGATTTCCCAAATCAAATCAAGATTAAATTAGGAAACAAATTTCCAGAATCTAATCAAATATTTTATTTATGGAAAATATCAATTTTCATAAATACTTCCAACTTTCCAAAAGTGGAAGATTTCCATAAATACTTCTAGACTTTCCAAAATTGAAAAATTTCCATAAATACTTCTAAATTTCCAAAATTAGAAAATTTCCAGAAATACATTATGACTATCGCAAAACTATTTTTACGATTATGTCGAAACACAACCTGGGCTCTGATACCACTGTTGGGTTTCCGGCACCGCAGCGTGTGTGTGTTCGATCATGTTTCGTAAACATGAGCACAGCGGAAGCAATAAAATAATAAATGTTCCTATTTATTACAACACACACAACACACGCATGCTTTTACAACAAGTGTAGATATAACCGTAAATTAAAATTGCAATAAAAGAAATTAGACTACGTTATACCTTCCGTATGACGTGTAGCGGGAACGGCATCAACCGGAACGATTCTCGTAAGAATCGTCTCTATCCGTATCCACGCCGAGCTCCTCGGGATGACTTCGCCAAGCCACGAGCTTCGTCTTCGTACGGGTTACTAGCCTCGTGTTGAAGACGACGTGATCGAGAGATGATCACGGTCCGAATCCAAATTCGGACCTAAAACAAGTCCTCAAGACATGCTTCTCCGGAGAGGTATTCGTCAACCGATTGACGAATCCTTCGTCCTCCACCTCAGAGGATTACCGGAGATCAAATCCCCGGTATGTTATCCGCTGTCGGAGCACTAACCGTCGTCCAAACGACGCTCCGACGAGAGGAGAAGAAGCTGTCCAGAAAAACTGGACAGCTTTGGTGGAGGAAATAGGCGCCGGCTAAAGAAGAGATGGAGCCTCACCTTTACACCGAACCCAAGGGAGATCACCGGAGGGTCGCCGGAGGTCCACCGGCCGAAGCTTGGACGCCGGCAAGGAGATGGCAGCCACTCAATGAAGTTGGGCGGCAGCCATTGTTGTTGACGCCAACAACAAGGAGGATGGGTTGGGCGGCCACTAATTGGATTAGGTTTAGGGTTAGGGTTTAATCCCTATTTTATAGAGAACTAATTCTCTTAATGGTTAATGGATCATATCCATAAAGCCCGTTAACCCGCTCCATTAAGATAAGTTAAAATAAACCAAACCATGATGGTTTATTTTAAGTTAAAACGAACCGAACCAACTTTTGGTTCATTCGTTTAAAATAAACCAAACCCTTTGGTTTATTCTTATCCATTGGATTAGAACCAAACCATTTTGGTCCATCCATTATGTCTTCATAAGACACTGCCCATCCACGCTTCCATTGCGACTGAAATAATTTCAAGCTCGCTTTATGTTTGGTCCAACCAAACATAGTTTCTCTCGGTCTGAGAATCCCATTCTCAAGCTCGTTTTAAATCCTTTGGATTACACTCGTTGTGCGTGTGACCAAATAGGTTCTCGGTTTATGTTGGCCGTCTATAATTAACCATTAATTATAGAACGATCATGAGTGGCACCTAGTAGTACATCATGATCCCCAATTAACCGAAAAGATCAACGGTTGATCCCGAACTATTTCTGAAACCCTTCAGTAGCTTGAATGAATCGTGCCCCATTCCCTTCACTCAACTTATACCCACTTGGTTCAGGACATGGTCTATTGTGTCAGTCCCCACTAGGCTGACTACGTCACACCTAGCCCAAGTATCATTTCCTCGTCCTACGGATTCTAGTTACTCCACATGTATTGAAGAGTACCTTACTCTAAACATGTAATGCTTTGGCCAAAGACTTTAGTAACAATCCGACGAGAGGCCATGGGTATACATCTCCTCGCAAGGAGTGGTGAATCCTTTATAGGCTATTCAAACACCTTCGATCACTTCGACTTATGCCCAATCATCCCGGGTCCACATCTCCTTAGAGATGTTTGCTTAAGATGTCAAAGCATAAGTCTCCATGATCAAGATGACTTGAATACCGCAAGTCAAAGGAACATCGCACTTAAGCCACAGTAAGAACTTCATTGACATATCTATATATGCAGAGAACCATATGAAGTCTTACGGTTGGTCATTCCAATGAACTAGTTACCATAACTAGCATCCACGATTAACTCCGGACATCACTATGTCTCCAGCCAGTGAGAATCAGCTGCTTGGATACACCAAGGAGTATACCTCGTGCTAGTCTCGACAGAATTGATGGTGTCCAAATCCATCAATTCATCGACTAGGATAATTCGATACATCACAATTACACATGTAGAGATACTCACTAGTTGTGATCCAATCACAAATTCTCTCATGCCGTGAATCGTATCGTGGACATTCAGTAAATGAGTTTAAGATCCAATCAAATACATTAAACATGTATACTCAAATAGTGAATCTTCATTTATCATATAAATGGTTCATACATAAGGCGATTGCCTTAGGACATCTCTCATATATTACTAACAAATGGGTGGACTATAAAGGCGATTAGTGGGTATGTAACAAATTATGCGGAGGGATGTGAAAGATGTAGATGGGATCTATCCCTCCTATATGACGGGGGTGACATCGATATTCTTGATAGAGTGAGACCACGAAGTGCATGGCCATGCCCAAATGAGTCAATATGAGATATTGAGCTCATTTGATTACAGTGAGTCTACTTGGAGTTCAAGATTTAGATTGTACCGAGGATGACACGGTCTATGCCTCGATTGGTCAATCTAGATGTCAAGGATAGAGGGACATTGTCACATATTGTGAGAGTCACAATTAGTAGTCACAAAGGTGATGTTGGAGCTCAACATTCTTGTAACTTGGGTAGCAATGATGTGTTGCTAGATACCGCTCATTGCTTATGTTCCTAAATCGGTTTAGGGACATTGCCAACGTTACAAGAACCTATAGGGTCACACACATAAGAGCAATTAGATGGAGATTAGGTTCATATGATGAACCATGAGGATAAGGTTCATGGGATGAACCAAATTGGATTAAGAGTAATCCAAATTAGACTAATTGAGTTAGACTCAAGTTGATTCAAGTGTTGAATGAGTCTAATTGAGATTTGATTCATCAAATCAATTTAAATTAATGAATAGAGATTCATTATATTAAATTGACTTGAGTCAAGTGGTTAGATTTGATCAACCATGGGAGATTAGAGGTCAAGTTTGACTTGACTTGAGAGGGAAGATGAAAGGTCAAGTTTGACTTGACCAAATGCCATGTCATGATGATGACTAGGCATGGCCGGCCAATGATGATGCTCCACATCATCATTGACTTGGTCAATTGGTGCCACATCATGAGGGAGACCAAGGGTCATGGGAGTTCCAGGCATGCATGTAACCCCCCATCCATGAAGGGGCCGGCCACTTTGGGGTTATGGGTGGTGAATTCATTTGGTGAGGTACTCTCTTAACTTCATCTTCTTCTTTGGGAATTTTTCTCTCAAGCTCTCCCTCTCCAATCCTCTCTTGGCCAACCAACCAAGGAGTGCTAGCACACTCAAGGTTGAGTTTTCTTCCACCTATTGCTTGTGTGGATACCATAGAGGAGTGTGCACTTGACACTCTCGAGTTCCGGCGGACTTTTGGACGAGCGGGATAAGCGAAGTGCGTCGCTACGAGGGTAATGTTCTAACCTCTTAGATCTAAGGTAGATCTAGGATTTCTGTAAGTACATACATGTAATTATAATTTTTATACTTCGCACGGATCCGTGGCCAGGGCTTCCGAGGTTTCCGCAACGCAAAAAGCGGTTTTTGCGGCTCGGAAAAACCCAACAGTCCTAGCGAAGGCGTTGAGTGCGTACCTTATTAGGTCCCGATTGTCGATGGCTTGCCCGATCGAGTAGAGATCGTTGACGATGTCCTAGATTCGGGCATGTAGTTGGGTGGCAATTTCATAAACCTGCATTTTCATATTATACAATTTATTTAACAATAATTCCCTTTTAGATACTTAGCATCATCGGTTCTTTCGTGAAGCTTGATGAGCTTGTTCCAAAGATCCTTTGCGCTGATAAAGGGGCTGACGCGGTTGAGCTACTCCTTGGACAAGTCACACTGCAACATTTTAGTTGCTTTTGCATTGGCTTTGATTTGTCTTTTAGTTGTGTCGGTCCACTTATCGAAGTCTAGGGGCTCGCCCCAATCATTGGTGGGTAGAGCAAAGCCGGTTTGGATGATTATCCAAGTCTCGACTTGTGTTTTTAGAAAACACTCAATCTGACCTTTCCAATAATGAAAATCATCTTCATTAAAGAACAGAGGTCGGGTGGTGCTATACCCCTCAATGTGGGCCATTTAAGAAGAGAAATCCTTGCACACAAAAAGACGACAACCAAAAAAGGTTGCCAAGACTTTCGTCTTGGATTAATAGTGTGGGAAAAAAAAGAACTTAACAAAAAGCTTAACGCTTACGAATTGAAAAACCAAAACAAAATGTTAGATTGGTCGTTGCACCAAATCATAATGCCCCTACTCTGATACCAATTGTTGGATTACAAAGCGCTAGAGGAGAGGGGGGGTGAATAGCACACATAAAACTTCATTTCTTTTTGTTTGTTTGATTAAAATAAAGAGATGCACAGTGGAAAAAGTAAATAAGACAATTTATTTTTATTTGGTTCACAACTCAATGGTTGCTACTCCAAGGCCCTGCGATCCTTGACCGTGTACGAAGGGGCAATCCACTATAGAGTCTCCTACTCGTTAGAGGTAGGAGACAACGATCACAAAAATGAAAGCTTGAGGATGAAGCAACAAACCTACCTCACCTCGTTACGGTTAAAACCACGAATACAATAAATAAAACAAACTTGTTACTACCGACGAAGAGGATGTAAGCTTGGCATTGCGTCGACATTATGACGGCGTTACGACGTTAGAGCTTTAGTGTTGTAGGAGCACTTTTTGAGAGCAATCTTGATATTCTAGGGTTCAAGTCCTCCCCTCCTTTTATAGACTTATGCCTTAGAATAAGTCCAGATCTAAATCCTCAACTTGTGGATCTTATCACTTTTGGTGCAATCGACCCAGGTCATGATTGATCGGACTCGAGTTTGACTCGAGTAGTGTTTTGATGTTTGACAATGTGTCGGTGAGATTGTTGGTGTAATATACCCAGATCATTATTGACTGTTTGACAATGATTTGACCATTGTTTGACTATATGGTTGACTTGAGGTTGACCATATGATGGAGAAATCCAAGTGGGACACTTGGCAAGGGGAAAGTCAAAGCTTGAGTCTTGGCATTTGGAAAGTCCAACATTGGGTTGGCATGGAAAGTCCAAGGGTGTAGTCTTGGCCACGTAAGTCCAAGGGTGTAGTCTTGGCGGTGAAAGTCCAAGTCATGGGTACTTGGCATTTGGGAAGTCCAAGGGTTGATATTGGTGACGTAAAGTCCAAGGGTGGAGTCTAGACAACATAAGTCCAATGGTTGACAACGTAAGTCCAATGTGCCTTGGCAGTGTAGACACTGTTAGCATGACAATAGACAATGGAAGCACCTGAAGTCTAGCGTATGGATGAACAAGTCATGGATGACTTGGAGGGATCCGATAAATGTGAGGTTAATGGAGGTGGCTAGAAGACTTAGGTCTAGGCTAAGGGTTGTCTAGCAAGTATGAGGGCATCATACTTAGTGTTAAACCTCATGGTTGAGATTTGTCAGTCAACTAGGGTTATCGACCAGTCGACTAGTCAAGTGTTTTGACACTTGGCAGTCGATTGGGACTATGACCAGTCAACTACCATGAGTTGACTAGGGTTCGACTGCGGTAAAATGGCCTAGCATGATCGCCGATTGGGAAGTCGATCGATGGCCCGAGCGATCGCCATAGATAGCGATCATTGTTGGTTGAGAGTTCTGAGCATAGAATGCTCGATAGCCGACTGGGCAGTCAGCTATGACGTTGGCAGCCGACTGATGATGTTGGCAGTCGACTGCCAACTAATCCGTTGGAGTTTTTCCATTGTGGATCAAGTTGTTGTCTCACAACGATACTGTTGGCAGTCAACTGGGGTCTTATGGCAGTCGACTATCAGGCGCAAAATCAACCCGTTGCAGATTAAAAGGAGCAGCACGTGGGAGATTTCGACATTAGTTCTTAGAGTGGTTTCTTGAGGCAATTTGGAGGCAAAATGCAGATGCATTTCAGGGTCTTTCATGCTTGTTCAAGCAACCAACAAGAAAAGTGTTCAAAGTCCTAATTTGTAAAGTGTTCTTTACATTTCAGTTGTATTTTTCTTGTATTTTTTTATATTGCTTTTGTAATAGCTTGTAAGAGGTTTTCTCCACCTCCGGTGTATCACCGAGGAGGGTTTGATTAGTGGTGTGTGTTTGCATCGCTAGGGCTCATTCAAGCCCAATCCATGGAGTAGGAACCTTGAGGTTCCAAAACACGTTATATCTTCGTGTTGTGATTGTATTTGTGTGTATTGTGTGTTTGTTTATGTTATTTTTGTGTATTCTGCTGCGTACTAACGTGTTGTAGACAAGCACGGGATCAATTCCATCGAATTGTTGACAATGCTATTCACCCCTCTCCCCTCTAGCGAGCACATATGTCCTAACAAGTGGTATCAGAGCGAGACCACTCTTCAAGATTTAACAACTAAGGGAGCACCACTAGAGGAAGAAGATGGAATTTGACGAAAAATTTGGATGGTACATCAACACTCCGGTCCCATATGCATTCTATGGATGAGAAGGCTTCAACCAATGGAAGGCAAGGATTGAATACTTCATGATGATGATGGATATCGAGGATTGGGACACCTTGATGGAAGGATTCAAATTTCCAAGAGGGCCTAAGGGAGGATTCCTTAAAATGAAAAAGTAGACCGAGGAACAACTCCAAGAATTCGAGAGAAGTAATAAGGTAATTAAATTCTTGGTTGATTTGATTTCTAATGATATCTTGTGTAGCTTAGGTGAATACAAGGATGTCAAGGAGCTTTGGAGCGAACTAGCAAAGTATCATGAAAGTCCATCACCGGTCCAAGAGAAAGAGGAAGAAGAGGAATGCTCATCGGCTCAATCGGAGGAGGCCGAAGAAGCAACCACATCATCCTCATAAGCAAGTGAGGATTAGAAAGTTGAAGAGGAGTCAACATCTGGGTCGATAGAAGAATGCGAAGAATTGGAAGTTGAGAGACCATCAATGTCCAAGGAAGAGGTGGAAGAAGTCTCCACCTTTAGGATTGAGGGGGAGAAGATTAGATTGTCGGAGCAAGGGCAAGAGCAAGAAGTAGCTTCAATTTTCGGAAGAAGTGAAGAATCAACTCCGGCGGCGACCACCATTGACCTAGGTAACTCAAGCACATTAATTCGTAATAAAATTCATATTATGTGTTTTGAGTGTATGGAATATGGGCACTATAAGAGCAAGTGCCCTAAGAAGGTCAAGAAAAGTCAACCGGTGCCAATAGTCAAGGATGCCGATGTCCCCACAATTAAAAGCAAGGAACACGTGATTTGCTTCAAGTGCAATTCTAGGAGGAATTATAGGAGTCAATGTCTTAGGGGGACCAAGAAGGTCAAAGAATGAGCATCAAGTGTAGGGGGAGCCTCTAAGGCAAACCCTAAGGTATATTTTAGTCATGCACCTTCAAACTTTTATGTTAAAAAGCATGCCTTCAATTCACTTGCTATTGTTCATGAAAAGCATGCTAGAAAAAATAGACTATATTTCTTAGGTGTCAAATCATATAAGTTTAGAAATAAGGAGAAATTTTGGACTAATATCTCTAAAATAATCCTACCTAGGGAAACTATTAAGAAGGTAGAAGATCATTTAGGCATTAACCCTAAGAAGGGTAGGCATATGGCTAGAGGAAACGCTAATGCCCAAAGACCAAATGAAAAATCAAAGATTAGGAAATTAAAGTTGGAAAATCAAGTCTTGAGGTCAAGACTTGAAAAATTAGAAAAGACCCTTAGGAAAATGCAAAATCAAATGCAAGGGTCAAATAATCAAATGCAAGGGTCTAGGATTCAAAGTCAAAGGCCTAGGAAACATGAACCATCTAAGGGTAAGCTTAAGCCAAAAAAGACCTATCACAATATTCCATTCGATTATGGAACTCAATCAAGGTATAGGAAATTCAAGGTCAATAGGGAAGTCATCCCTAAGATTGACCAAGATAGATGCCTAGTGGCTAGGATTTCGAAAAAACTTAGGGAAGCCACTAAGAAGGTTACAAGGGGAGTCACCCCTTGAGTTAACCTAGGCAAGACCCAAATGACCAAGGCTACCAAGGCTAGAAGTGTCATTAGGAGGGTATTTAGGAATGTTATCCCTAAGGAATACCTAGTAAACCTAAGGAGCTCCAATAGGTTTTGGGTTCCTAGGAGCGCGATCGATTCACGCTAAATGGGTTAGGGTGTGCCAACTTTAAATGGATAGGTAGTTAACCTAACCATGGTAAAAGTGGCATTTTAGGTCATTTTCAAGGTAATGTGATACTTTGGAAATGTTGTTTGATCATAATCCTAAAGGATTTTAGGATGTGCCAATATTATTTAAAAAGTTTGAAAAATCAATCAAATTAGGACAAACTAGGTCTAGAGGTCATGGTGTGCCATTTTGGATTTTTGGCACACTTTGATGATAAGTGACATTAAGGAAAAATTGGATTTAATTTTAGAAATTGCAATTTGGATTTAACACTTAGGTATTTAATACCTTAGTATTTTACAATTGTCATGCTTTGTTTGCCTTGCCATGTCATGACATCATGTTTCTTTTAATCATTTTAAATGTCATGATTATGCTTAGGACTTTTTATGTCATGTATGCTTAGGTTATATCATATGTCATGACATCATGATCATTGGCCATTCTTATTTATGTTTTCATTTATGCCATGATCATTCATGCATTTAAAGTAATTAAAATTGATTTAAGGACCGTGGCATGACTTGAAGTCCCATGTATAAGGGAATCAAGTAGTGTTGCCCTAGAAAATGCATGAAACCCTAGTTTAGGATGAACAAAACCCACATTTCACATCACATTGACATGTGTGTGTATTGATACACCCTAGACACATGTGAGATGCTAAGAAATGAGTTAAGTTCAAGTTGCATAGTTCTTGCATCTAGATGAACTTAAACTCAACTCATACCATGGATGAATCATGAGGAAACATGTGTACAAGCCATGTGCACTAACCCCATAGACCATGGTTCAATATAATATTTTAAAACTATTTCAAAATAATGTTGAAAAACCTTGGTGAAGTCTATCTTTTGATAGCAATCACCATTGATAATGTTGATACAAAGTGAGTTAAAAACAATGAAGTTTTTCTCATTTTTAAACATTGTATCAAACTCACTATTTTATGGGTAAATTATTTTTCAAATATTTTTCACTCATTGTTTTGATATAAGTATTATACGTATGAAGATTAATGATTTTTCAAAATATGTATAATTATTTATGTATTATCAAAATTGATTTTGAAATTGAAATTGTGCATTTGCAGATATCAGTCGACTGATGCATAGGGCAGTCGACTGATTACTGTTAGAGTCGACTACCAACGCTGAATTAGGGTAAACAAGGATGTTTAGCCCATGTTTCAGCTATGTTAGGCTACCCTAACTGCTCCTTGATGCACGCGAACGCAACCTCAAATCTCGCGACAGAGGACATCGAGGACTCGAAGCGCGTGCTCGTGCTCAACGCCCGCAAGTGCACGAATGTCGTCAAGTAATAAAATATTATCGATCCCACAGGGACTGGGATTCGAATATTGATATGTTTAGTGGTTGAAATTGTTCGGAAGTAAACTCTAAGAGGTTTCGATTTGTGAGGTTTATCGGTGAACTGTACTCTATACGGTGTCACACGAAGGAAGAAGGGAGTGTGCCGAGGTCTTCAAAGGTGATTCTAGGACTTTGGTTTCGCTTGTGTGTCGCAAAACAATATTGTCAATTGTCGTTGTCTAGACGTTTAGCTATGGTTTTGTAGAAGGGATATCATACACTTTTCCGATGAGCCACCGCATCTACTGGGAGCTATCTCTCCTAAAAGGATGGGATAGACGGTACGAGGATGCCGAATCAATCCCTACGATGAACCATTTCCGGTTCCATCGCATCCATCTACCCACGGTTACAGGAGATCAGGTTTACCCCTAGGTTCCTTGAATAAAATCTCCTAAATCTTAGATATGAGGGTTGTCACTCCTCGTATCGCCTAAGCACAGCAGGTAGAAAACCAAACACGCATAGATATAGTATAAACAACTTCCAATTGCTAAATTAAACTCAAAGATAGAATTTAACATGAACCAACATGTAATGTGGACACAAGCTACTCCCTAATCCTAGAATCGAAGGAATTACTCCATGTATATAAAGGAGGAATCACAAAGCATGTAAATGTTCGAATACTTTAGAAATAAAACGTAGGAACAAGGGATTACAATGCTTTCGTGGTCTTCTCTCTGGCATTGAAGTGGAAAGCGTGGACCTCCGGCGGCATTCATCCTCCCCATTGCGACTTCCCGAAGCAGTTTAGGGCTTCGGTGTGTCGTCCTAGCAAGCGTGCCTCCCCCCTAGGATTTAGGCGGAGGCATCCTTATATAGACACTACCATGGACCGCTGCAAAATCTGGAAAAAGCCCTAGTCGCACAAATCTGGTGGGCCGCCACACGGCGGTGTGTTTCCACATGGCTAGGCCGTGTGCGACCCTGGGGTGGCTAATTTCACCCATTGGACATAGTCGTGTGTAGCCACACGCCCTAGTCGTGTCCCACTCTGCCTCTAGCTACAAAATGTCCTTCTTTTGCTCCGAAAGTGTGCCTTTTTCACTTGAAATGCTAACCTTCACACAAAAGTACAAAGAGCAGACCTCCGAACCAGAAAATAGGAAATGCGTGCAAAATAAAGTGACATATGCATAAAACTAACATAAAAAGTAATGAGATGTGAGCGAAAACTACTCCTAAAACCCTATATGTTTTGATCACATCACTTCCCTCAGACATAAATCTTTGCTTATCCTCAAGCAAACCTCAGTGCCATGAAATTTAAAAAGACATTGTTCCATACTTACCATGTTAACTAAATTTATCAAGTGGTATTTACAATCAAAGCAATATAAATATATTCTAGAAATTCACTAAGTTAGCTCCTTGTGCTCGTGCTAAGCGAATCATGTTAGTGAAAGCCCTAGAGCCAATCATATGATGATTGTTGTATGGACTTTATTGTATCATATTCCTATTTATAAAGGCATGGTTATTATATTTACTTGTATTGGTGCCAAATAACTAAATATAATAATGTCCTTGAGTAGTAGGTTCTTATCTATATCAATCGATTGGTTGAATCGATAATGAGATGATATAGAGAACACTACTCTTAATCATTCCTAGTCGAGTATTAACATTCAGGGACAATGTTAATGCGTAGAGACTAGCATGTAGGTCAACAAGATGACTTGATCTCACAAGTCATGGATATGAGATATCAAGTTGACACATGGGTATGCATTGGAGAATGTATACTGAATGACCCGCCATGAGAAAGTATCATGGATCGTTATATGAGTGTCATATACTTTCTCATGTGGCTATTAGTATGACTATTAGTCCTTAGACCTGAAGTCACCATGGTTCCCTACATAAGGAGTTGCATACTTTGGCTTCGTCAAACGTCACCCGTAAATGGGTGGACTATAAAGGCGATTACTGGGTATGTAACGAATTATGCGGAGGGATGTGAGTGATGTAGATGGGATCTATCCCTCCTATATGACGGGGGTGACATCGATATTCTTGATAGAGTGAGACCACGAAGTGCATGGCCATGCCCAAATGAGTCAATATGAGATATTGAGCTCATTTGATTAGAGTGAGTCTACTTGGAGATCAAGATTTAGATTGCAGGGATGACACGGTCTATGCCTCGATTGGTCAATCTAGATGTCAAGGATAGAGGGACATTGTCACATATTGTGAGAGTCACAATTAGTAGTCACAAAGGTGATGTTGGAGCTCAACATTCTTGTAACTTGGGTAGCAATGATGTGTTGTTAGATACCGCTCATTGCTTATGTTCCTAAATCGGTTTAGGGACATTGCCAACGTTACAAGAACCTATAGGGTCACACACATAAGAGCAATTAGATGGAGATTAGGTTCATATGATGAACCATGAGGATTAGGTTCATGGGATGAACCAAATTGGATTAAGAGTAATCCAAATTAGACTAATTGAGTTAGACTCAAGTTGATTCAAGTGTTGAATGAGTCTAATTGAGATTTGATTCATCAAATCAATTTAAATTAATGAATAGAGATTCATTAAATTAAATTGACTTGAGTCAAGTGGTTAGATTTGATCAACCATGGGAGATTAGAGGTCAAGTTTGACTTGACTTGAGAGGGAAGATGAAAAGTCAAGTTTGACTTGACCAAATGCCATGTCATGATGATGACTAGGCATGGTCGGCCAATGATGGTGCTCCACATCATCATTGACTTGGTCAATTGGTGCCACATCATGAGGGAGACCAAGGGTCGTGGGAGTTACATGCATGCATGTAACCCCCCCCCCCCTCTCCATAATGTGGCCGACCAACACTTTAGGGGTTTCATGGGTGAAATTCTTTTTGTGAGTAACTCTCCATAACTTCATCTTCAACCTTGGAACCTTTTCTCTCAAGCTCTCCCTCTCCAACCTCATCTTGCCGAGACACCATAGAGGAGTGCTAGCACACTCAAGTGTCTTTTTCTCCACCTATTGCTTGTGTGGATACCATAGAGGAGTGTGCACTTGACACTCTCGAGTTCCGGCGGACTTTTGGACGAGCGGGATAAGCGAAGGGCGTCGCTACGAGGGTAACGTTCTAACCTCTTAGATCTAAGGTAGATCTAGGATTTTTGTAAGCACATACATGTAATTATAATTTTTATACTTCGCACGGATCCGTGGCCGGGGCTTCCGAGGTTTCCGCAACGCAAAAAGCGGTTTTTGCGGCTCGGAAAAACCCAACAGTGGTATCAGAGCCACGTGCGAAGCATGTATGTATTTCGTTTTTGTAGTTTTTATATTAGATATAAAAATTACAGATTTATATGTTTCTGTAAATTTTCTTATTTTATAGAATTTTTGGGTATTTTTCTCGTAGAGTCGAAGCAACGAATGTTGGGACACTCGTAGGCTTCAACCGTCGAGAAAAACTCTCCGAATCGTCGAGTTCTCGCTTTAGGTTTTTGGGACAGCGACTTAAGTCGCTGTAAGATCATTGTAGGGACACTCGCGAAGTTTATTTTGCGAGTAGGGGCACTGCCCCTATTCCCGAAAGGGGCCTTGTCCCGCGATCGCGCCCGGAAACCGCTTAGCGGGACCGTTTCGGAGGGGTGACTCATAAATTCAAAATAAATTAGGAAAAATTATAGAAAATTTCTGTAAAAATATATAATTTAGAATTATGTATAATTCTGTGATTGTCATGGCCCAATAACCCAATTGGATTGGATTATGTGTGTTGTAATTCATAATACGGCCTGCGTGCCGTTTTGTGGTTGTGCGTGTTGTAAAGTGTTTGCGACCTGCGCGTCGCACCTATTCTTTTAATATTCTAGTTGTAAATAGTTTTAGACTCGAATGTAACTCGAGTTTCGTATTTGTAATGTACAAAAATGGAGCGGTGGAAAGTCCACTTGAAGACGAGCTTACGAGAAGGGTGACGACGACATATGGCGGTCAAAGGAAGCGCTTGGAGAAGCCGCTAGCCTTAGGTTGACCGTCCGATCTTCTCATTGGCTTGAGAAGATCGTAGTAGGGCCATGACTATATCACATTTAATGATATATATATATATGTTGATATATATATATATGTATATTTAATTGATTTTGCTTGTATGTATGTGATGCATGCTAGTAGAAAAATGTTTGTATGTATATGATGCATGCTAGGTTAATTTTCTTGTATGTATATGATGCATGCTAGAATAATTAATGTATGTATATGATGCATGCTAATATAGGATAATAAAGGCCTAAATGCGTATAAGATACACATTACGATTAAATTAAATCATAATCGAATCAACTCGAAAATGCCTTCCGAGCCTTGATACCCATCACTACCTCGATCATTTGTTGTTGTTGAATCTGCCAAAGCAGAGCAACGCATATTATCTTGGTAGGGTGCGGAGGGACAATCTTGGTCCCGCCTATCACGACTCGGGTTAGAGTAAGCTAAATTAGATTGAGCAAAACTAGTTAACTCAATTGGATCGAGTAGAACTATAGGCATATTCCAATCGTTGGAAAGATAGGTTAAGATCACATTTACACTAAATCTTGGGCGATTTAGCCAAAGCTAACTCAAGGTCTTTTGTAAATGTGGGTCTTAATCCTATAAACAAGAGTTGCATAGAGATGTAATCGGTAATGTGTTACCCACCGATCGTACTAAGTCTTGGGCGATTTAGCCAAAGCTAACTCAAGGCTTAGTATGATGTGGATCTTGTCCCGCAAGAATTATAGCTAGTTTGTTTGAATCTAATAATGTGGTTTGACCACATCCATAACTCGATTCTACAAAATTCCTATAATTCAGTGGGAGCATCATTTGATTAAAGGCCTAATTAAATGATAAAAGGAATATGATATTAATTCTCTGCATTGTATGTTGTAGATAACTATGTCAACAACCACGAACACTCTCTCTCTGCGATCCGTCCTTGAGAAGGACAAGCTCAATGGAGCAAATTTCCTGGGATGCACAGAACTTGAGAATTGTTCTCACCCAAGAAAGGAAGTATGCGTCTGGAGCAGCCCATTCGGAGGCACCTCCGCCAATGCCTCATGGTGACAAAGATGCTTACAAGAAGCATCAAGATGATGCATTAGATGTGTCATGTCTAATGCTCACGACCATGAACTCTGAGCTTCAGAAGCAACACGAGTTCATGAATGCTTATGATATGGTTGGACATCTTCGTCAACTATATCAAGGACAAGCTAGGCATGAGAGATATGAAGTCTCTAAGGCATTATTTGGGTCCAAAATGCAAGAAGGGACTCCTGTAGGTACATATGTACTCAAGATGATTGGGTGCGTGAAAACCTACAAAGGTGGATTCCCACTTGGCCAAGAGTCACATGACCTAATCTTGCAATCTTTGCCACAAGCCTTCAATCAATTTGTCATGAATTATAACATGAATGAAATTGATAAGCCATTACTGAAATGCTCGGCATGTTGAGCTAGCGAGCTTAACCTTAAGAAGGTAAATCGACACCATTTTGATGGTGCGAAGAAGAAAGGCAAGGGCAAGCCTAAAGGTAAGGGAAAGTCCCAAGCCAAGGGCAAAGGCAAAGAACTTAAACCCAAGGAGGAGGTAGCCAAGGAAGGGGCTTGCTTCTTAGAAGGAAGCGGACCTTTGGAAGCGTAGCTATGAAGGCATACGGAAGATCTTAAGAAGAAGAGAAGTGAGACTTCTACTTCAGGTATAAATGTTATAGAAGTCAATCTATCTATTTCTTCATCATGGGTATTAGATACCGGATGTGCATCTCACATTTGTACCAATGTGCAGGCGCTGAGAAATAGCAGGGCATTGACAAAGGGTGAGGTGGACCTACGAGTAGGCAATGGAGCAAGGGTTGCTGCTGTTGCTGTAGGAACTTATGATCTATCTCTGCCCTCTGGGCTTGTACTAGAATTAGATGAATGTTGTTATGTGTCTGCCTTAACTAAGAACATCATTTCAGTTTCTTGTTTGGACAAGAAAGGTTTTTCATTTATAATAAAGAACAAATGTTGTTCAGTTTATTTAAATGATATGTTCTATTGTAGTGCACCTCTAATGAATGGACTCTACTTTCTAGACTTAGAGAGCCCTATCTATAACATAAGTACCAAGAGGTTCAAGTCAAATGAGTTGAACCAAACCTATCTCTGGCATTGTCGCTTAGGTCACATAAATGAGAGTAGCTTATCTCAGCTCCATAAGGATGGGCTGCTAGACTCATTTGATTTTGAATCATATGAGACATGCGAGTCTTGCCTTTTAGGCAAGATGACCAAGACTCCCTTTAGTGGACATAGCGAAAGAGCAACAGATTTGTTAGGACTTATACATAGTGATGTATGTGGTCCTTTCAATGTTGCTGCTAGAGGTGGTTACAGGTACTTCATTACATTTACTGATGACTTCAGTAGATATGGTTATGTGTATCTTATGACACATAAATCTGAATCCTTTGAAAAGTTCAAAGAATTCAAGAATGAAGTACAAAACCAGCTTGGCAAGAGTATTAAGATACTTCGATCAGATCGAGGTGGTGAATACCTTAGCCATGAGTTTCGTGACTATCTAGCTGAGTGTGGGATTCTATCCCAACTCACTCCTCCTGGAACACCATAGTGGAATGGTGTATCCGAAAGGAGGAATCGTACCCTATTGGATATGGTACGATCTATGATAAGTCACACAGATCTTCCTATATCCTTTTGGGGATATGCTCTGGACCTGACCTTTACCCTTAAGCAGTGTACCATCGAGGGTGTAAAGACACCATATACGATATGGACAGGGAAAAATCCCAAGATGTCTTTTATGAGGATTTGGGGTTGTGAGGCTTACGTTCGACGTCAAGTCTCAGACAAACTGGGACCCAAATCCGATAGGTGCTATTTTGTTGGATATCCCAAGGATACAAAGGGATATTACTTCTACATTCCCAGTCAGCACAAAGTGTTTGTGGCAAAGGGATTTTGTTTCTAGAAAAACTAGTGGGAGTACCTTCGATCTTGAAGAAATTCAAGATAAGGACCATAGCTGAGGCCTTGATGGAGGTTGAGCAGAACCACAAAGTGTTGTGGGTGATGAGGTTGTTGCACAAAGAGTTGTGGAACAACCACCTGTTCAAGTAGACCTACCTCTTCGCAGGTCTGATAGGGTACGTCGTCAGCCTGAGAGATACTCATTTCTCTTGTCTGACCATGATGACGTTATGCTCATTGAGAATGAGCCTACCTCCTATCAGGAAGCTGTGATGAGCCCAGATTCTGAGAAATGGCTAGAGGCCATGAGATCCGAGATGGAATCCATGTACACCAACCAAGTATGGACTTTGGTTGATCCACCTGAAGGGGTCAAACCCATTGGGTGTAAGTGGGTCTTTAGGAGAAAGACTGACATGGATGGACTTACGCATACCTATAAGGGTCGATTGGTGGCTAAAGGTTTCAAGCAAATTCATGGTATTGACTATGATGAAACCTTTTCTCCAGTGGCGATGTTTAAGTCCATTCGGATCTTGCTTGCTATTGCAGCATACCATGATTATGAGATCTGGCAGATGGATGTCAAAACCGCATTTCTGAATGGAAACTTACTCGAGGATGTGTACATGACACAACCTGAGGGTTTTGAAGATCCACAGCATACTGGGAAGGTATGCAAGGTCCATTTATGGGCTAAAGCAAGCCTCTCGAAGCTGGAATCTTCGATTCGATGATGCGATCAAACAGTTTGGTTTCATCAAGAATAAAGATGAACCCTGTGTCTACAAGAGGGTTAATGGGAACACAGTTGTCTTCCTTGTATTGTATGTGGATGACATACTGCTCATTGGGAATGACATCCCTTCGCTACAGTCTGTGAAGACTTGGCTCGGGATGTGCTTCTCAATGAAGGACTTAGGTGAAGCAGCCTGTATTCTAGGCATCAAGATCTATAGAGATAGATCTAAGAGATTGCTTGGCCTAAGTCAGAGTACATACATTGACACGGTATTACTTCGGTTTGCCATGCAGAATTCCAAGAAAGGACTTCTGCCGATGTCACATGGTGTGAGTCTTTTGAAGACTCAAAGTCCCTCTTCTAGAGAGGAGAGAGACCGCATGGATAAGATCCCTTACGCATCTGCTATAGGATCTATCATGTACGCCATGCTGTGTACTCGTCCTGATGTCTCGTATGCTTTGAGCATGACGAGTAGATACCAGTCAGATCCAGGTGAGCGTCACTGGATATTAGTCAAGAATATTCTTAATTATTTGAGAAGGACTAAAGAATATTTCTTGATATTTGGAGGCGATGAGGAGCTAGCTGTAAAGGGTTACAGCGATGCCAGCTTCCAAACTGACCAGGATGATTATAGATCGCAGTCAGGGTTCGTGTTTTGTTTTAATAGTGGCGCTGTGAGCTGGAATAGTTCCAAGCAGGACACAGTTGCTGATTCTACAACAGAGGCTGAATATATCGGTGCTTCCATCTCATTCGTGAGATTGTCGATCGAGGAGATGTGAAGATTTGCAGAGTACCCAACGAGGCTAACATCGCAGATTCCTTGACCAAGGCTTTGGCACAGAAAAAGCATGATGGTCACACTAGGTCATTGGGTATTAGATACTACGGTGATTGGCACTAGTGCTAGTGGGAGATTGTTAGTGAAAGCCCTAGAGCCAATCATATGATGATTGTTGTATGGACTTTATTGTATCATATTCCTATTTATAAAGGCATGGTTATTATATTTACTTGTATTGGTGCCAAATAACTAAATATAATAATGTCCTTGAGTAGTAGGTTCTTATCTATATCAATCGATTGGTTGAATCGATAATGAGATGATATAGAGAACACTACTCTTAATCATTCCTAGTCAAGTATTAACAATCAGGACAATGTTAATGCGTAGAGACTAGCATGTAGGTCAACACGATGACTTGATCTCACAAGTCATGGATATGAGATATCAAGTTGACACATGGGTATGCATTAGAGAATGTATCTTGAATGACCCATGAGAAAGTATCATGGATCGTTATATGAGTGTCATATACTTTCTCATGTGGCTATTAGTATGACTATTAGTCCTTAGACCTGAAGTCACCATGGTTCCCTACATAAGGAGTTGCATACTTTGGCCGTCACGTCACCCGTAAATGGGTGGACTATAAAGCGATTCTTGGGTATGTAACAATTATGCGGAGGATGTGAGTGATGTAGATGGGATCTATCCCTCCTATATGACGGGGTGACATCGATATTCTTGATAGAGTGAGACCACGAGTGCATGGCCATGCCCAAATGAGTCAATATGAGATATTGAGCTCATTTGATTAGAGTGAGTCTACTTGGATCAAGATTTAGATTGCAAGGATGACACGGTCTATGCCTCGATTGGTCAATCTAGATGTCAAGGATAGAGGGACATTGTCACATATTGTGAGAGTCACAATTAGTAGTCACAAAGGTGATGTTGGAGCTCAACATTCTTGTAACTTGGGTAGCAATGATGTGTTGCTAGATACCGCTCATTGCTTATGTTCCTAAATCGGTTTAGGGACATTGCCAGCGTTACAAGAACCTATAAGTCACACACATAAGAGCAATTAGATGGAGATTAGGTTCATATGATGAACCATGAGGATTAGGTTCATGGGATGAACCAAATTGGATTAAGAGTAATCCAAATTAGACTAATTGAGTTAGACTCAAGTTGATTCAAGTGTTGAATGAGTCTAATTGAGATTTGATTCATCAAATCAATTTAAATTAATGAATAGAGATTCATTAAATTAAATTGACTTGAGTCAAGTTGTTAGATTTGATCAACCATGGGAGATTAGAGGTCAAGTTTGACCTGACTTGAGAGGGAAGATGAAAAGTCAAGTTTGACTTGACCAAATGCCATGTCATGATGATGACTAGGCATGGCCGGCCAATGATGGTGCTCCACATCATCATTGACTTGGTCAATTGGTGCCACATCATGAGGGAGACCAAGGGTCATGGGAGTTACATGCATGCATGTAACCCCCCCCCCCCCCCCTCTCCATAATGTGGCCGGCCAACACTTTAGGGGTTTCATGGGTGAAATTCTTTTTGTGAGTAACTCTCCATAACTTCATCTTCAACCTTGGAACCTTTTCTCTCAAGCTCTCCCTCTCCAACCTCATCTTGCCGAGACGCCATAGAGGAGTGCTAGCACACTCAAGTGTCTTTTTCTCCACCTATTGCTTGTGTGGATACCATAGAGGAGTGTGCACTTGACACTCTCGAGTTTCGGCGGACTTTTGGACGAGCGGGATAAGCGAAGGGCGTCGCTACGAGGGTAACGTTCTAACCTCTTAGATCTAAGGTTGATCTAGGATTTTTATAAGCACATACAAGTAATTATAATTTTTATACTTCGCACGGATCCGTGGCCGGGGCTTCCGAGGTTTCCGCAACGCAAAAAGTGGTTTTTGCGGCTCGGAAAAACCCAACAAATCATTCTTAGGGGATGCCCGTTCCATAGTGAGTTAAGTCGTCATCCCATAGTTTTCCTAAGGTTTCCGGCTCTTAGACACTTACCTTCTCAAAGTGAGGGTCATTCCCTAGATCTAGCATTAAGTCTCAAAAGTGTGCTCGGTATTGAGAGAAATTGGTAGGTGTTTCCCTAGTAACCTAACTCAGTCTCAAAGGGGCACCTAGTCATTTCCACCAACGATAACTGTTTTTTATCCCTTACAAGCTTCTCTCTCTCTCTCCTTTTTTTCCTTTTTCTTTTCTTTTTCTTTGTTTTCTTTTTCAACTTTTTCTCTTTCTCTTTTTTTTTTCTTCTCATTGGGATTTTGATTTTTCTAAATGGGCTTACACAATCTGAGCATCTCCAGTAACTAAAATGCTAAACCTAGAGTCACCTATAGATTCCAAAGTACTAGACTACTGAGATGAATCATAACTAGGTATGTACTAGATTCTCCCTTTCAGAATGTTCGACATGTGTAAGTGTAAAAATAAAGCTAACCAGTGTAAGTCTAGAACATTCATTAGAGCGAATAAAATAAAATACCATGAGATAAATGAAGTTAAGCTACCTATGGGAACAACTCATGTAAGCAACATTTAAAAATACTACTGAGACAACTTTACATATAACAAAAACTAAGTACTGCAAGAAACTCAATAACCCATGCATGAATAAATGAATGAAAATACCAGAAAAGAAACTACTGCTAGGAAACAAAACAAAATAAACTTTGGGGTCGACCCCCCCCCCCTCAGACTTAAACGAAAATATACCTCTAGTATGGTGGACGAGGTGGAACGGCTAGGAGCCTCAGCATCTCGGGATCCTGGGAGAACCTGATGTTGAGCTACTGATGCCACATGTACATGTAGTCGATCTGAGAGCTGGTGGATGCAGCGGCTGCTCGGTGCTCCTCCTCCCTGGCCCACTGTGCCTATTGGGCATGCATGTACTTCCGCATCTCCTGGCGGTAGGCAGCCCTCATCCTAGTGACGAGCAACCTCCTCCTAGAAATATATGCGGGCCTCGTCATAGAACTCCTCAGCCCGCTGGAAGTGCTCCCGGAAGCCGTGGAACTCCGCCTGCGTGTAGGCGCTTTGTCCTCCCATCACTGCCTCTACGTCTGTTGTTCGGTGTATATGTCATCGAGGCATGATCGGAACTCCAAGAAATCATAGGCTGATGTACCTGCATCCTGCTCAAAGGTGGAGAAATGTGGTGGTGCATGTGCATACTCATGTCGTGCATGGACTAGGTGGGCTCCTATGCATGTGTGGACTGGAGGGAGAGTGATGTAAAGGGGGAGAGATGGGCACCGATGTGGGTGGTCCTTCATGTGGAGGGGACTCCACTATCAGGTCCAAGCGCCAGTTGGCGCGTGTAGTGATGGTAGTACGATCAGGGTCGGGGAGCCTAAGGGCCGTCATATTTTTCCTTACAAAGCATAAGGAGTATCCTTCTCTCACAATCATCTTCATGGTCATGCACACTCCTAGGTTGATCCTAGGGCTCCCCTCTATACTCTCTAATGCAGTGTAATCGTACCCCATCCTATGGAAAATGTGGGTAAGTAGGCCACCACATTAATCTCTCCTTGTGTTGCTTTGCCCATCTTCACTAAGTGTCTGATGAAGTGGGACCCTACATCGATGCTACTCCTTTCTTGTAGCATGTTCCAGAGGCAAAGCAGCTCATAGCTCTAACTACACTGTCACTCTCCCCACGACCAAATATAGTACTAACCATGATGTGGTGGAGGTATCGGAATATGGGGTTTTGTAGGCGCGATGCTTTGGCCCTAGAAGGGTCATAAGCGTGCTCTCCCATCAACTCGGTCCAAAATACCCGAGCATTGAACCCAATAGGGATTCTTCTCTCTCCCCCACTCGGCAAGATGAAGCATGAATTCCATTGGTGAAGGGTCCATTCATGCTCAATGTTAAAAATCCTAAAAGTTATTCTACCCTCTTCGCTCTCTCTACCCGTTAAAATTTCTGCCTCTAAGGAACTCAAAAATTCTAGAACTATCCTAAGGTAGGCTGGGTGTCTTATTCCCATCATCTCTTCCCACCCCATTTTTACAAATAGGGCTTGAATATCACTCAACAACCCTAAAGACTCTAGCAAATCTTCATCTAAGTACCTAGTAGTAGTGAGTTTATGAGTAGAAAGCATATTATATCTATCTCTATGTTCATTATTGCGAAAAAAAGAATGGCTAGGGCATTACCCTCCTCTAGAGCTTGAGGGGCATCGGCTCTCCTTGTTCGTCGCTGCGATGTACCGGATCAAGGTGCTACATGCTTGGTCCTCCTCATCCTTGCTTCTTTTGGCTTCCTTTGAGGTTAGAAGTGCTTCTAGATGGTGGGGAATATGAAACCACACGGCTAGGGCAAGAGCACTCAAAGCACACGGTGCAAATGGGGTGAAAATACACTGCTTGCCCCTTTTAACCTTACCTCCAGGCCCTGTGCGGCTCGGGTCAGTCAGGCACGGCTGTGGGAAAACACACGGCCAGGCCGTGTGTCCCCATTTTTCTCCCCGTTTTGCGTTATGGTCTGAATTTCCTCATACACTTCGCCGTGTAGGCTAATATGGATTTTATTTTTGCCTAGAAAAGTTCTTTTCTAGTCCTAATTCTAAATGGGATGGAAATCAAAACTAAAATTAAATAAATTCTTGCAATGCAATCAAAGAGAAATCTAAAACTAAAATTGGTTTGCCTCCCAAGAAGTGCTTTGTTTAAGGTCGTTTAGCTCGACCCCACTCAACTATCAACTTGGCTCTGGAGGTTCAGTGAACCTCCATGTTGGTGCAATAATGCCCCAAGCATTTATATGTTTTGATGTTTGGATAATCATCTAAGTTAGGCAATACTTTGTGATCTAATTGTGAACATGTTTAAGTGACAGGAAAATCCAAGTATGAAGACTTGGTAATGGCAAAGTCCAAGTGTGATCTTGGCAAGAGAAGTCCAAGAAAAAGGCTTGGCAGCATAAGACCAAGCATGTAGTCTTGGAGGCGTAAAGTCCATGTGGACCTTGGCAAACGAAGTCCAAAGGAAAGGCTTGGCGCAAGGCTTAAGGAAGAGCTAGAAGGTTGAGTCTAGGTCTAGGGAGTCAATTCAAGTATGAATTATTCATACTTGATGAGTATCAGTCGACTGATACGATGTAGCAGTCGATTGATAGGGTGCTTAACTGAGTCACACTGAAAAGTTGATGAACAGTTGACTGAGCAAGTCGAACTCGGGAAAAGAATGGAGTCTCACTCGATTGATCACTCCATCAGTCGACTAATGGAGGGATCAGTCGACTGATAGAGGGATCAATCTATTGATGAGCGTGCCATTGGATGATGATGCCTATGAATCATGTGAATCCAAGCGTGTCGTTAGTTATGATGACAACTGATGTTGTACATCACGATCGATCGTAACGGAAAAACAACCCTCTCTCTATAAAAAGAGGGCTTGGGGTTGTTGAGAGGGTTAATGCTTACATTCTGATCATTCTCTCAAGCCCCCATGAATTTTTTAAGCTTTCTAAGTGTTTTAATTCCCCTCCTCATCTCTAAACTTCATCTTCATCTTTTGTAAGAAGAGGAGGGTTTTGTAAAAGAGAAAGCTTCTTAGTGAAGATTGATTTGGGTTGATCCACCTTAAGGATCATCGTGGAGTAGGAGCATTTTCTCCGAACCACGTAAAGGCTTCCGTGTTAGCATTGTATTTTCATTTCTATTACTATTGTATTTGTGTGCTTCCGCTAACCATTTTTGTAGAAATAAAAAAAGAGGCTATTCACCCCCCCCCCTCTAGCTTTCCAAGGATCCCCAATAAGTGGTATCAGAGCTCGGATCGCGTCGGAAGATATAAGCATCAACCGGAGAATAATGGCTTTTCAAGAGGGGTATTGTTAGTGAAAGCCCTAGAGCCAATCATGTGATGATTGTTGTATAGACTTTATTGTATCATATTCCTATTAATAAAGGCATGGTTATTATATTTACTTGTATTGGTGCCAAATAACTAAATATAATAATGTCCTTGAGTAGTAGGTTCTTATCTATATCAATCGATTGGTTGAATCGATAATGAGATGATATAGAGAACACTACTCTTAATCATTCCTAGTCGAGTATTAACATTCAGGGATAATGTTAATGCGTAGAGACTAGCATGTAGGTCAACAAGATGACTTGATCTCACAAGTCATGGATATGAGATATCAAGTTGACACATGGGTATGCATTGGAGAATGTATACTGAATGACCCGCCATGAGAAAGTATCATGGATCGTTATATGAGTGTCATATACTTTCTCATGTGGCTATTAGTATGACTATTAGTCCTTAGACCTGAAGTCACCATGGTTCCCTACATAAGGAGTTGCATACTTTGGCTTCGTCAAACGTCACCCGTAAATGGGTGGACTATAAAAGCGATTAGTGGGTATGTAACAAATTATGCGGAGGGATGTGAGTGATGTAGATGGGATCTATCCCTCCTATATGACGGGGGTGACATCGATATTCTTGATAGAGTGAGACCACGAAGTGCATGGCCATGCCCAAATGAGTCAATATAAGATATTGAGCTCATTTGATTAGAGTGAGTCTACTTGGAGTTCAAGATTTAGATTGTACCGAGGATGACACGGTCTATGCCTCGATTGGTCAATCTAGATGTCAAGGATAGAGGGACATTGTCACATATTGTGAGAGTCACAATTAGTAGTCACAAAGGTGATGTTGGAGCTCAACATTCTTGTAACTTGGGTAGCAATGATGTGTTGCTAGATACCGCTCATTGCTTATGTTCCTAAATCGGTTTAGGGACATTGCCAACGTTACAAGAACCTATAGGGTCACACACATAAGAGCAATTAGATGGAGATTAGGTTCATATGATGAACCATGAGGATTAGGTTCATGGGATGAACCAAATTGGATTAAGAGTAATCCAAATCAGACTAATTGAGTTAGACTCAAGTTGATTCAAGTGTTGAATGAGTCTAATTTTGATTTGATTCATCAAATCAATTTAAATTAATGAATAGAGATTCATTAAATTAAATTGACTTGAGTCAAGTGGTTAGATTTGATCAACCATGGGAGATTAGAGGTCAAGTTTGACTTGACTTGAGAGGGAAGATGAAAGGTCAAGTTTGACTTGACCAAATGCCATGTCATGATGATGACTTGGCATGGCCGGCCAATGATGATGCTCCACATCATCATTGACTTTGTCAATTGGTGCCACATCATGAGGAAGACCAAGAGGCATGGGAGTTACATGCATGCATGTAACCTCCCAAGCCATAATGTGGCCGGCCAACACCATTAGGGGTTATGATCGTGAAATTCATTTTGTGAGTTATTCCAACTTCATCTTCTTCCTTGGAATTTTTCTCTCAAGCTCTCTACCTCTCCCAACCTCATCTTACCGAGATCTTCTAGGAGTGCTAGCACACTCAAGTTTGTCTCTTTCTCCACCTATTGCTTGTGTGGATACCATAGAGGAGTGTGCACTTGACACTCTCGAGTTCTGGCGAACTTTTGGACGAGCGGGATAAGCGAAGGGCATCGCTACGAGGGTAATGTTCTAACCTCTTAGATCTAAGGTAGATCTAGGGTTTTTGTAAGCACATATATGTTTTTATATTTTTTATACTTCGCACGGATCCGTGGCCGGGGCTTCCGAGGTTTCCGCAATGCAAAATGCGGTTTTTGCGGCTCGGAAAAACCCAACAGGTATAACATGGCGAGGCCTCCATTCTTCGACGACAACGATTTCAGCTACTAGAAAGGTAGGATGGAATACTACCTTGTGAATGATATTGATAATTGGTTTAGTGTTGCAGACGGATTCGAGAAGCCGATCGATGAACACGGAGTGCCCATACCGACCAAGGATTGGACGAGGACATGGCCATGAAGGCTCAAGCTAACGCCAAAGCAACAACCACACTTCAATGTGGTTTGTCAAAAGAGCAACTAAGCAAAGTGGGGCCTTTTGAATCGGCGAAGGAGCTTTCGGAGAAGCTAATTGAGCTCAACGAGGGATCGAAGGGAACAAGAAGAGCCAAGAGAGATCTCTTAATAGGCCAACTCCAAAGCTTCGCCATGAAGACCAACGAAACCATGAGCCAAATGCACGGTCGCTTCAAGGAAGTAGTCAACGGACTACACGTGATAGGTGAGAAGGTCGACAACCGAGACCTTGTGAGGTACATTCTCCAAGCTTTCCCTAGAACAACCTTGTGGGCTTCAATGGTAGATGTCTATAAGGTCTCTAGGGATCTTTCTTTTGTTAAATTAGATGAACTCTTTTGTGAATTTGAGTTACATGAACAAGCTAATACTTCATCAAAAGAAAAAGGTGTAGCTCTTTTTGTAGGAAGGACAAAAAGAAGAAGGAGAAGAAAGAAGTCTCTTCCTCATCCGAATCCGAGGAGGAGTCATCAAGTAGCGACGATGAGCTATCGGCTAGTGAGGTAGCTCACTATGTGAAGAAGTTTGGTGGGAGATCAAGGAAACTCACCAAGAAAGCTGTGAGGGGGATGTTCCAATCCTCCGAAGGTAAAAATTCTAGTAGTTCAAATTCTACTCCTAATGTTGTTTGTTATGGTTGCAACAAGAAAGGGCATATCAAGCCAAATTGCTCGAAACTAAAGAAAAAGGAGGAGAAGGAAAAGAAAAAAAAAAGAAAAAGAAGGAAAAGAAGGAGAAGAAGAAGGAGGCAATGGTGGCACAAACATGGGACACACTAAGCTTGGAGGACTCTTCCGATGATGAAGAAATGTGTCATGCCACCCGGAACCTAGCTCTCATGGCCTTGGAGGAGGAAGCCGGAAGCTAAAGTGAGGAGTCTTCATCCTCATCCTCAAGCGACGAATCATCTTCAAGTGATGATGAGGTAAGAGACTCCCCTAGGATAGATTTACTTTATAAAACCATTGCATGCCTTCAAAATGCCTTAAATAGATCAAAAACTAAGATTTAGGACTTAAAAGTAGAAATTAAGTCACTTAAAAATATAGAACCGCCTTGTGATGATGAATGTACACTTAGGAATGAGAATGATGAACTTAGGAAAGAAATAGGTGATTTACATGCATGTTTGGAAAAGTTTACAAATGGGCCCAAATATATTGATATGATTCTTAGGGACCAAAGGGCCATTTATAACAAGGCCTGAAGGGTGGATCCGAAGCTTCGCTTCCCACCTTGGTCACTTATGCATGGCGATACCATCTATGTCTCCGGATTAAAAAAAATTAATCCTTGACGAAGAGGGATTACCTAAGCAATCGATCCATCGTCGTGCTATTTGATTAGAGTGGTCACTTGAAAAAACTTGTTGTTCAAGCAACCTACCTCTTTTCTTTGATTAGCCACAGAATAGACGATGTATGGATCGCCAGTTTTTGTGTTTATCTTCGGGGTCCAAGTAAATTAGCCACAAGCAATAACATACATCATACAAAGAAACAAAAGGAAACCAAAATAAGAATTATACCTCTTGTTTACCTCATGGTCTTCTATCGTATGTCCTATCCTCCTCTTGGACGTTGTGTGGGCAACGATCCTCCAAGAGATGAAGTCTCCTAGATCACGTATATTCCTTTCCATATTCGCTCCGAACAAAGGAAGATAATAAAAGACTTCTTATCCTATCTAGCACCGACCAACAAGCCACCAAACTTGATGTTGTCGCCGGCCAAGGAGAGGAAGAAGGAAGAGAAGCCGGCCCTTTCCAATGGCGAAGAAACCGCCGGCCAAGGAGAGGAGAGGGTGCCGGCCAAAGCTTGAGGGAAAGAGTCACCAGCCAAATGAGGGAGGAGAAGAAGAAAAACTTAAGCCTCCAACCTTGTTGTCGTTGGCCCTAGGAGGAGCAAACCCTAGCAAAACTCCAAAACCCTAGAAGCCTTGCCGCCCAACTCCAAAACCCTAATCTCCCAAAGGATATCCACGCCCAAGCCCTTAGCCCTCCTTTTATAAGGCTAGGCTTAAGCCTCCTTTCAATCTCCACCGTCAGATCTAGAGATTTAATCTCCACCGTCGGATCTAGAGATTTAATCTCCATCGTCGGATCTAGAGATTTAATCTCCACCATCGGATCTAGGCTTTCATGATGATTTTAATAGGCTACAATAGGGACCATGAGGAAGAGTTGGATCTTAGCCACCCAATGGATCTAGCCCACATAAAGTCCGATCCATTAATGATAATCCATTCCACTAGAGGATTATCATTGATCTACCTCACCAACCCCCAAAAATAAATATGGGCTCCATATATTAATTGTATAAATATCTCCCTGTGTTAAAGATCTCGAATGTCTGTCAATTAATTAATTTACTGACAATTAATTAATCAACATCTAACTCCATGAGTAGTACCATTCAACCTTATCATCATGTCGGACCAAGTCCACCTACAGGGTTTACATAATGAACCTTATGAGCTCCTCAAGGGGGCATCATCATCCTAATATATAGGACACGGTTTCCTCCTATAATCAATGGCACACCATGTAAATAATATCATTTCATAACTTACCGAGCCTATCGATTTAATCTATAAATCTCGCCCATTGGTAAATCAAAGAAATAAATACTAAGTACATGTGTCTGTTATTATATCGGGATTAAGAGCATGTACACCATAATATTCGAGGTCCGATTCAATTATGTAGTCAGCAATAAATTGAATCACCTCTAAGTCGGTCCTGCTCAATACACACAAAGTGTACTAGTGTAATTTTATGGTCAATATAAACCAATATCAAATCACACTACAACCATACCAATGGTTTATCCAAAACCATCTCGGTTGTGAGCCTCTACTTATAGTCTACAAGGAACTGATAACATGATCTCCCATGTGACACTACACACCATATTATCTACAATGTAATGTATTAGACAATATGCATAACCATAAATAAGCAAACAATGATCATGTGATTCTTATTTCAAAAATAAAGATGTTCATAAAGATAGACTTTTTAGTATACATCCCAACAATCTCCTACTTATACTAAAATACTATGATGTCCTCATACTGCCATACATCTGATTCTCATTCCCTCTACATGCCTATCAAAAGTTCTCACTGGAAGGGCCTTAGGGAAAGAATCTGTCAAGTTATCCTCTGATGCAATCTTGGCTACAATAACTTCTCCTCACTTTATGATTTCTCGTATCAGGTGGTGCTTGCGCTCTATGTGTTTACTTGCCTTATGGGCTCGTGGTTCCTTCGAGTTTGCAACTGCACCACTGTTATTACAATAAATTGTGATAGTTTTGGGCAAACCAGGAATCACATCCAAGTCCATCAAGAAGTTCTTGAGCCATACAACTTCTTTGGCCGGCTCAGAGGCTGCCACATACTCAGCTTCCATGGTAGAGTCCACCATGCATTTTTGCTTGACACTCCTCCATACAATGGCTCCACCTCCCAAAGTAAACACAAAACCTGAGGTAGACTTACTGTTATCCCTATCTGATTCGAAGTCAGAATCTGTGTAACCCACAGAGAGTAATTGATCTGCCTGGTATACCAGCATATAATCCTTAGTCCTTCTCAGGTACTTCAATATATGCTTTACTGCATCCAATGTCCCTGTCCTGGATTACTCTGATATCTGCTAACCATGCCAATGGAAAAGCAGATATCCGATCTCGTACAAAGCATAGTATACATGAGGCTTCCTACTGCCGAAGCATAAGAAACCGCCTTCATCTCCTTTATCTCCTTTGATGTTCTAGGACACATCTCTTTAGATAAAGGTTCTCCATGCCTAAAAGGTAGAAAACTTTTCTTGGAGTTATGCATGCTAAAACGAGCCAAAATGGTGTCTATGTATGAAGCTTGAGATAAGCACAACATCCTTTTCCTGCGATCCCTTATAACCTTGATCCCAAGGATGTGTCCCACTCCTCCCAAGTCCTTCATATCAAACTGTTTTGACAACCATACCCTTATGTCCGATAACACCTTGACATTGTTGCCAATTAACAAAATGTCATCTGCATATAGTACAAGAAATACCACTACATTTCCGTCACATCTCTTGTATACACAAGACTCATCTGAACTTTGAATAAATCCATAAGACTGGATTACATCATCAAAGCGGATGTTCCAAGATGTCGAAGCTTACTTGAATCCATAAATGGATCGATTAAGCTTGCACACAAAATGCTTTTTGTCCTTTGTAATGAATCCCTCTGGTTGCTCCATATAGATGTTTTCCTCAAGACTTCCATTAAGGAAAGCTATCTTGACATCCATCTGACATACCTCATAATCCATATGAGCAGCAATACAAAAGAGAATTTGGATAGACTTAAGCATGGCTACCGGCGAAAAGGTCTCCTCATAATCGATACCCTCTTTCTGAGTATACCGCTTCACAACAAGCCTCGCTTTGAAGGTCTCAACCTTCCCATCTATTCCTCTCTTTATTTTGTAGATCCACTTGCATCCAATGGTTTTTACACCATTGGGTGGTTCTAATAGCTCCCAGACCTGATTTGAATCCATGGATTCTATCTCAGAATTCATCACACTTTGCCAAGATACCGCATCTTTATCTTGGATTGCCTCGTCATATGTCCAGGGATCAAGTTCATGTTCTCTAGGGACCAAATCAGAAGATTCTCCCAAAAATATAAATCTATCAGGTTATCTAACAACCCTTCCACTATGACGAGGTATCACCTGTGTATCCTCTATGACACGCGGTGCAATCACTTGTGGTATATCCTCTTGTACCGGTGGTACTGAAGTAGTGACTTCCCCTCTCAATTCCTCCAGAACAATCTTACTCATGGGCTTGTAGTTCATCACATAGTCTTCCTCTAGAAATCAGGCATTCGTGCTAATGATCACCCTCTGATCTCTAGGACTATAAAACAAACCACCTTTCGTTCCTCTATGATAGCCAATGAACATGCGCACTTCTGTACGAGGTTCCAACTTACCAACATCTGCCTTCAGTACATGTGCTGGACTCCCCCGAATCCAAATATGTCTCAGACTAGCCTTTTTCCCAGTCCACAATTTTGTGGGATTAGAAGGAACTCATTTAGATGGTACCAAGTTCAGAATATACATTGTCGTATCCAGAGCATACCCCCAGAACGAATCTAGTAACTCAGAATAACTCATCATCGATCTAACCATCTCCATAAGAGTTTTATTCCTTCGCTCCGCTACACCATTCTACTAGGGTGTGCCAGGTGCAGATAATTGGGATTGAATCCCAGCCTCTAATAAGTAATTCCTAAACTCTCTCAAGAGGTACTCCCCACCTCGATCAGATCGTAGTGTCTTGATACTTTTACCTTGATGTTTCTCCACATCAGCCTTGAATTCTTTAAACATGTCAAAGCATTCAGACTTACAGTGCATCAAGTAAATGTATCCATATCTTGAATAATCATATATAAAAGAGATGAAATATTCAAAACCACCTCTTGCCTGGATAGACATAGGACCACACAAATCAGAATGAACCAATTCCAACACATCTTTGGCTCTATACCCCTTGGCCTTAAAAGGCCTCTTGGTCATTTTACCTTCCAAGCAAGATTCGCATGTTGGGAAATCTTCCACCACTAGTGAACCCAGAGGTCCATCAGCTATCAACCTTTGAATTCTACTTAGGTTAATATGACCTAACCTTTGATGCCAAAGATATGTTTGGTTCATTTTCGAATGTTCTTTTCTATTATTAGAATTAGAAGATAAGTTATTTACTTTTATTTGCATCGTGGGAGCTTTTGGTTCAAGTGTATATAAATTTCCTATCAAAGCACCCGACCAGATAATCTCCCTATTCCTTTTTATAACAACTCTGTCATTAAAAGAAATAGAATATCCATCCATAAAAAATTTAGAAACTGAAATCAAATTCTTTCTAAATAAAGGTACATAAAGGCAATTTTTCAGAACCAAAATTTTATTTCTATCAAAAGATAAATAAACATCTCCCACTGTAATAGCCGCCACCTTCGTATCATCGTCTAAGTAAATGGTAATCTCTCCCTCAGCCAGTCGTCTAGTTTTCCGGAACCCCTGCAAAGTATTGCAGACATGATCAGTGGCTCCCGTATCTACACACCAGGTGCCGATAGATAACATCTCTAAACATGTTTCAATGACTAGACCAAAAGATATACCTTTGTTCTGCTTTCGGTTGAGGCAGTCCTTCTTCCAATGTCCAATCTACTTACAAGTGAAGCACTTGCCTTTCGGCTTCTTCACTCCTCCCTGAGATCCTCCTGCCACCTTTGCCCCACCTTGTTTCTTCTTCTTCTTGTCTTTCGTCTTAGAAGTAGAAACCTTTTGGGCAACCATGGCCTGAGCCTGAGCACTCTAACGAAAAAGCCCCTCTGTCGCCTGGAGTTCTGTCAGAACCTCCGCCAATGAATACAACCTCTTGTTCATGTTGTAATTCAGACGAAACTGCTCAAAACTCCTAGGTAGAGATTGGAGAATGATATCGATCTGGGTTTCCCCATCGATCTCAGCTCCAAGAATTTCTAGCCCATTCAAATGAGCCATCATCTTGAGAACATGATCCCTCACGGGTGTTCCCTCGATCATAGTGGTCGTCATCAAGTTCCTCATGGCTTCTTGCCTAGCAGCCCGATTCTGGTGTCCAAAAAGCTCCTTGAGATTGAGCATCATGTCATAAGCAGTGGGCATGGCTTGATGCTGATATTACAATACATTTGACATAGAAGCCAAAATGTAACACCGTGTTATCTCATCAGCCTTTATCGACTTCTTATAACTATCATTCTCCTTTTCCCCAGAATCATCCGCAGGCTTAGGAGGACACTCTTCGAAGAGTACATACTTGTACTCAGCAGTCAAGACAATATCAAGATTCCTTTTCCAATAAACATAATTGGTTCCAGTAAGTTTATTCTCTTTTAGTATCAAAACAAACGGGTTGAAGGTCGTTTTTGAAAAACCTAAGAATCACATAGATCAAAACATTAGATTTCAATAAATTATTGATTCCTCAAAGAATAAAATTTTAAAATCAACCAACACCTCAAAACACCGAGAATATCGTATGCCACGATCGTGTGGATGTATACGAATTCTACATTTATAAGGGGAGGCTTTACCCATTAATTTTACTATTTTGTCAACCTAACTTTTTGACAAATAAAATTAATAGTTGGTTCCTCTTCGGCCCTACAATTAAAAGTAGTGACTCCGATGGGGAGGATACTCCTATTTGCATCTAAGTGTTCACCATTACTTTGTACCAAGGCAATTATCTCAGGTTATGTGCCTTTCGATAGGGAAGTACACACACTCCTTAATAATTTCCTATAACCATATTCGACCCTATGATCCGCAAAACAAACTCATCCGATGGGGAGGAAGGCACTCAAAGCTGACGTGCAAGTTTGTTTGCATCACATGTCAAATCGTAATGGAGGGCGTGGGAATTTATAAAAATATCCCTCTCCCACTTAGTAATTTAAAATTGAAGAATTTTCCTAGCACACGACATGCACATCAAACAAGAAGCAATAAATAGAAAAAATATATATATTTTCCAACTATTATGGCTTTTGCTCTCCAATATGCCTCCCGTCATATCGACATCTCGTCCACTCCTCCCTACGTCATGTACAAGTCATCCGGAGATCTTAGCCAAGAAAAATTATTTTAATTTACATCCATCAATCCTATACTCCACGAAGGAGTGTACATGAAATCTAGATCAAAATTAAACTAAAATAAAAGAGTGGCTAAACAATGTCGTACTTAATTATAAAAATTAAATACTAGCCTCGTCAACCCCGAGGATTCAAATAATAATACAATTACACACATCCAATCACATACACATAGATATGACCATAATAGTTGGATCTTATGCCTTCAACCAAATAGTTAGCCTACGTAAATCCTACTATCATTCGGCACATAGAATATATGATAAGTGCATAAAAGTAATCGAATCCTAAACACACAAAACCGGAAACCGTGGCTCTGATACCACTTGAAGGGTGGATCCAAACCTTCGCTTCCCACCTTGGTCACTTATGCATGGCGATCCCATCAACGTCTCCGGATTAAAAAAAAAATAATCCTTGACGAAGAGGGATTACCTAAGCAACCGATCCATCATCGTGCTATTCGATTAGAGTGGTCACTTGAACAAACTTGTTGTTCAAGCAACCTATCTCTTTTCTTCGATTATCCACAGAATAGACGATGTACGGATTGCCGGTTTTTGTGTTTATCTTCATGGTCCAAGTAAATTAGCCACATGAAATTACATACATCATACAAAGAAACAAAAGGAAACCAAAACAAGAATTATACCTCTTGTTTACCTCAAGGTCTTCTATCGTATGTCCTATCCTACTCTTGGATGTTGTGTGGGCAACGATCCTCCAAGAGATTAAGCCTCCTAGATCGCATATCTTCCTTTCCTTGTTCACTCTGAACAAAGGAAGATAATAAAAGACTTCTTCTCCTATCTAGCGCCGACCACCAAGCCACCAAACTTGATGTTGTCGTCGGCCAAGGAGAAGAAGAAGGAAGAGGCACCGGTCCATTCCAATGGAGAAGAAACCACCGGCCAAGGAGAGGAGAGGGTGTCGGCCAAAGCTTGAGGGAAAGAGTCACCGGACAAATGAGGGAGGAGAAGAAAAAAACTTAAGCCTCCAACCTTGTTGCCGCCAGCCCTATGAGGAGCAAACCCTAGCAACCAATGCTTGCCGCCCCAAACCCTAGCAAAACTCCAAAACCCTAGTAGGCTTGTCGCCCAACTCCAAAACCCTAATCTCCCAAAGGATATCCACGCCCAAGCCCTTAGCCCTCCTTTTATAGAGATAGGCTTAAGCCTCCTTTCAATCTCCACCATTGGATCTAGAGATTTAATCTCCACCGTCGGATCTAGGCTTTCATGAGGGTTTTAATAGGCTACAATAGGGACCATGAGGAGGAGTTGGATCTTGGCCACCCAATGGATCTAGCCCACATAAATTCCAATCCATTAATGATAATTCATTCCACTAGAGGATTATCATTGACCTACCTCACCAACCCTCATAAATAAATATGGGCTCCATATATTAATTGTACAAATATCTCCCCATGTTTAAGATCTCAAATATCCATCAATTAATTAATTTACTGACAATTAATTAATCAACATCAAACTCCATGAGTAGTACCACTCAACCTTTTCATTGTTGGGATGTCGCTTCGGAGGCTCATTGGCTCCCATGTCCCAGGATTAAAATTTTCACTAATGAAAGACTTAATCCGGATGGGATGAGCTTCCTTGGCACAACCTATTCGTCGTCGTGCTAACAACTTAAGTGGTCACTTGAACAAACTAGTTGTTCAAGCAACACAACTCTTCTAGTTGGTTAGCCGCGGAAAAGACGACGGATGGATCGCCGGTTTTTGTGTTTGTCTTCGGGGTCCATGATTATACAATATATATCCATTCATACACATGCATAATCAAAATATTAAAGAACATATTCAGATCTGTAAATAAATTTAAAAACAACTTTATACCTTACGATCTTCTATCGTATGTCCTATCCTTCTCGTGGACGACGTGTGGACGAAGATCCTCCACGAGTTGAAGCCTTCTTGATCACTTTCTTCTCTACCTTGTCCGCTGTGAACAAAGAGAAGGAATCACAAATACCTTTCCTATCTAGAACCGACCACCAAATTAGGAAATTTGGTGCAACCGCCGGCCAAGGAGCAAGTGGATGATGTGCCGGCCACCAAATGAATGGAAACCACGGCCACCTTGGAGAGATTGAGGAAGATGATTGCGCCGCCACCAATGGATGGAGAACCGCCGCCAAGGAGCAAGGAAAAGGGAAGAGTGCCGCCCAAAACCAAGGAGGAGAAGAGAGGGATGACTGCCAAACCCTAGCTTGCCGCCCAAGTCAGAGCCGCCAAACCCTAGCCGCCCAATGGAAGATGAGCCAAACCCTAACCCTAATTCAAAACCAATCTCCTTATCTTATCCTTGCCGCCCAACCCTAAGCACCTATTTATAGAATAGGGCTTAAGCCTCCTTTAATCTCATCCGTCGGATCTAGGGATTTAACCTCCACCATCGGATCTAGGGTTTTATCCCAACCGTCGGATCTAGGGTTTCATCTCAACCGTCGGATCTAGGATTTCATCCTAATCGTCGGATCTAGGATTTCATCCCAACCGTCGGATCTAGGGTTTTATCCCAACCGTCGGATCTAGGGATTTGATCTCAACCGTCGATTCTAGGGTTTCATCCTAACCATCGGATCTTAGGGATTTAATCCCAACCGTTGGTTCTAGGGTTTCATCCTAACCATCGGATCTTAGGGATTTAATCCTAACCGTTGGTTCTAGGTTTTGTTTTACATTCTTGGATATAGACTTCACAAGGATTATATTAGGCTACGATAGGGACCATAAGGAGGAGTTGGGTCTTGGCCACCCGATGGATCGGAACCACACATACTTGATCCATCAATGATGTTCCATTCCACTAGAGGATCATCATTGAACTACCTCACCAACCCCCATAAATTAATATGGCCTGTTAGTAATATATGAGAGATGTCCTAAGGCAATCGCCTTATGTATGAACCATTTATATGATAAATGAAGCTTCACTATTTGAGTATACATGTTTTATGTATTTGATTGGATCTTAAACTCATTTACTGAATGTCCACGATACGATTCACAGCATGAGAGAATTTGTGATTGGATCACCACTAGTGAGTATCTCTACATGTGTAATTGTGATGTATCGGAATTATCCCTAGTCGATGAATTGATGGATTTGGACACCATCAATTCTGTCGAGACTAGCACGAGGTATACTCCTTGGTGTATCCAAGCAATGATTCTCACCGGGCCGAGACATAGTGATGTCCGAGTTAATCGTGGATGCTAGTTATGGTAACTAGTTCATTGAGTGACCACCGTAAGACTTCATATGGTTCTCTCGCATATATAGATATGTCAATGAAGTTCTTATCGTGGCTTAAGTGCGATGTTCCTTCGACTTCAGATTCAAGTCATCTTGATCATGGAGACTTATGCTTTGACATCTTAAGCAAACATCTCTAAGGAGATGTGGACCCGGGATGATTGGGTATAAGTCAAAGTGATCGAAGGTGTTTGAATAGCCTATAAAGGATTCACCACTCCTTGCGAGGAGATGTATACCCATGGCCTCTCGTCGGATTGTTACTAAAGTCTTTGGCCAAAGCATTACATGTTTAGAGTAAGGTACTCTTCGATACATGTGGAGTAACTAGAATCCGTAGGACGAGGAAATAATACTTGGGCTAGGTGTGACGTAGTCAGCCTAGTGGGAACTGACACAATAGACCATGTCCTGAACCAAGTGGGTATAAGATGAGTGAAGGGAATGGGGCACGATTCATTCGAGCTACTGAAGGGTTTCAGAAATAGTTCTGGATCAACCGTTGATCTTTTCGGTTAATTGGGGATCATGATGTACTACTAGGTGCCACTCATGATCGTTCTATAATTAATGGTTAATTATAGATGACCAACATAAACCGAGAACCTATTTGGTCACACGCACAACGAGTGTAATCCAAAGGATTTAAAATGAGCTTGAGAATGGGATTCTCAGACCGAGAGAAACTATGTTTGGTTGGACCAAACATAAAGCGAGCATGAAATTGTTTCAGTCGCAATGGAAGTGTGGATGGGCCGTGTCTTATGAAGAAATAATGGATGGACCAAAATGGTTTGGTTCTAATCCAATGGATGAGAATAAACCAAAGGGTTTGGTTTATTTTAAACGAATGAACCAAAAGTTGGTTCGGTTCGTTTTAACTTAAAATAAACCATCATGGTTTGGTTTATTTTAACTTATCTTAATGGAGCGGGTTAACGGGCTTTATGGATATGATCCATTAACCATTAAGAGAATTAGTTCTCTATAAAATAGGGCTTAAACCCTAACCCTAAAGCTAATCAAGTTTTGGCCGCCCAAACCCCCTCCTTCTCCTATTCGGCGCCATCACCTTCATTGTCGCCGCCCAGCTTTGGTGCTGCCGTCCAAGTCCTTGCCGGCGACCAAGCTACAGCCGGTGAACCCTCCGCCGATCCTCCGGTGATCCCCTATAGGTTTGGCATCAAGGTGAGCCTTTTCTTTCCTTGGTTGGCCGGCGCCTATATCCTCCACCAAGCTGTCCAGTTTTCTGGACAGCTTCTCCTCCTCTCGTCGGAGCGTCGTTTGGACGACGGTTAGTGCTCCGACAGCAGCTAACTTACCGGAGATTTGATCTCCGGTAATCCTCTGAGGTGGGGGACGAAGGATTCGTCAAACGGTTGACGAATACCTCTCCGGAGAATCGAGTTTTGAGGACTCGGTTTTGGATCCGAATTTGGATTCGGATCGTGATCATCTCTCGATCACGTCGTCTTCAACACGAGGCTAGTAACCCGTACGAAGACGAAGCTCGTGGCTTAGCGAAGTCATCCCGAGGAGCTCGGCGTGGATACGGATAGAGACGATTCTTGCGAGGATCGTTCTTGTTGATGCCGTTCCCGCTACACGTCATACGAAAGGTATAACGTAGATAAATTTCCTTTTATTGCAAATTTAAATTTATGGTTATGTCTACACTTGTTGTAATATGCATGCGTGTGTTGTAATAAATATAGATTTATTATTTTTATTGCGTCCGCTGTGTTCATGTTTACGAAACATGATCGAACACACACACGCCGCGGTGCCGGAAACCCAACAGTGGTATCAGAGCCCAGGTTGTGTTTCGACATAATCGTAAAAATGGTTTTGCGATAGTCATAATGTATTTCAGGAAATTTTCTAATTTTGGAAATTTAGAAGTATTTATGGAAATTTTTCAATTTTGGAAAGTCTAGAAATATTTATGGAAATCTTCCACTTTTGGAAAGTTGGAAGTATTTATGGAAATTGATATTTTCCATAAATAAAATATTTGATTAGATTCTGGAAATTTGTTTCCTAATTTAATCATGATTTGATTTGGGAAATCAAATCTTTAAATATTTTATTTCCATAAGTAGTTTTAATGATTTAGGAAATTGGTTTCCTAAATAGATTTTCCTTAATCAAATAATTCCATGAATAAAATATGTGATTAGATTTGAAAATTTGTTTTCTAATTTAATTATGATTTGATTTGGAGAATCAAATCTTAAACATATTTTATTTCCATAAATAGTTATGACATATAAGGAAATTATATACATGACATAATTGTATGCCATGTAATTGCATTAGATGCATAACATTATGCCATGCATGTCGTGACATGTAGATGTATGTCATGTATGCCATGCCATGTAGATAATAGTTATTTGCATGCAAAGAGGATGAGACATAAAAACCCTTAATCAATATTAAAGCCTACACCTTCCATTAATATGGTTAGAACCAGAGTTCTGTTTCATGTTTGGGTTGTTGGACTCTCTCCAATCCCGGCTCGAACTTGAATATGTTCAAACCATGGAATAGTTTAATACTAATATGGTAAGAGTCAGAGGTCAATCGTTAGCTTTGGTTGTTGGACTCTCTCCAAGCTGGGCTAATTGTTTGAATGCGCTCTAATCATATTAAAACTATGTCCCGATTAATGGGTTGGCTTTAACCTGGAGCATCGGATTGTTGGACTCTCTCCAAGGTCGATGTAAAGGGAGGTGAAGTTGGGTGCTATGCATATGATGCATACTTGTTAATGTGTTAACAACCCGATGTATGTGTGAACATTCAATTAGTTGATAGCACATTGTGATAGTTGCATATACGTGATATGCAATCGGTATAGAAGATACCTACCGTCGTAGTTATGAATGGCTTGTTGGACTCTCTCCAAGGTTGTTCATAACTATGATGGATATCAGCCCATTCGGAGATGGACCTATGATCTGCCGAAGTGATTTTGGGGTTTTTGAAATTCGAAAAATGAATGGGATTTATAAATGTATATTGATGCATTTTAAAATCATCTTTATCATATATGCTCGTTTGTATTTCTAAGATTGATCATGATGTGTTTGAATTTGCGTTTCATTTTGGATTCGAATAAATTGACTGGGCCGAACTTCTTGGACTGGCTTAGAAACTTGAGAATTGTTCTCAAGGTGAAAAGCTTGTGTATGTCCTCGAAGCGCCTCTTCCCGCCCGTCCTAGTGACGATGCAACTTTGGTCCAATTGTTGGACTATCAGAAACATGTGAGAGATTCTGAACAAATGAGTTGCATCATGCTAGCCGCGATGGAACCCAAGTTACGAAAGCAGCATGAGCATATGGATGCTCATATCGTAGTCCTTCATCTTTGTGAGTTGGTTGATGAGCAAGTGAGATTCGAAAGGTTCGAAGTCTCCAAGCTCCTCTTCACCTCTGAGATGCAAGGGCCATATCATGTCAAGACCGTGGAGTCTTCTCGAGAAGCATGAGCAGGGACGGTGTTAGTTGATTCCTAGAAGAAAGGTTCTAAGAGGAAGTCAAAGGGACAGCAGAAGGGAAAGAAGAGAAAGGCTAAGAAGGTAGAACTAGCACAAAAGGAAACTTGCCATCATTATGGCAAGGAGAGCCATTTGCGAAGAAAGTGCAAGATTTATCTTGAGTCCGTGAAGAAGGATAAGGCATCGGATGCCCCATCTTCTTCAGAAATCTTCTTTATTGATTGTCATTCTATTTCCTCAGACACTTGGGTATTTGATACTGGGTGTGGCTCACATATATGTAATGACATACATGGGCTAAGGAATAGAAGAAGACTCGTCAAGGGAAGAGTCAAATTTACGTGTTGGGAATGGAGCAACTGTCGACTCGCCATCTAACATATTTGTTGGAACTCCCTGTAGGACTTGTCTTAGAACTGGACAATTGCTTTTATGTTCCTTCGTTGATAAAGAACATCATTTCTATTTCTTGTCTAAATAGAAATGGGTTCCATTTGACTTTTAGTAACAATTGTTGTTACATAACTTTGAATGGAGTTCTTTATGGGATTGGAACTTTAAGCAATGGTGTTTATACGTTGGACGTATCCAGTGACATTTTCAATATCGAAGCGAGCAACACGCGTGCTCGAAAGGATAATCAAATAGACTCCTATATGTGGCATTGTCATCTTGGCTATATAAGCAAGAAACGCATGTCCGAATTACACCGATGTGGAATTCTGGAATCGTTTGAATTGGATTCATACGATACATGCGAATCATGCTTAAAAGGCAAGATGACTAAGTTACCTTTTACTGGAAAAGGTGAACGAGTGGGAGAGTTACTAGGTCTAGTACATACTGATGTATGTGGACCTATGTCAACTCAAGCTTTAGGAGGCTATAGCTACTTCATTACCTTCACCGATGATCACTCACGGTTTGGGTATGTGTTCTTGATGAAACACAAGTCTGAAGCCTTTGAAAGGTTCAAAGAATTCAGAAATGAAGTAGAGAAACAACATGACAAAAGTATTAAAATACTTCGATCGGATCGAGGTGGTGAATACTTAAGTCAAGAGTTTCTTGATTATCTAAGAGACAATGGCATATTGTCTCAATGGACTCCGCCCTATACACCACAAAGATAATGGTGTATCCGAGAGGCGAATCGACCTTGTTGGACATGGTCAGGTCAATGATGAATCATGCGACTCTTCCCAAGTCCTTTTGGGGTTATGCACTTGCATACTTGCTTACTTGTTAAATGTAATGCCTACCAAGGTAGTCTCAACTACTCCATATGAGATATGGAATGGTAAGAAACCTCATGTATCTTACTTGAAGATATGGGGTTGTCTCGCTTATGTGAAGTGATATCGACAAATTGGATGCTAAGTCCGATAAATGTCTATTTATTGATACCCTAAGGAAATAAGGGGTTACCAATTCTATCATCCCGTGGAACAAAAGGTGTTTGTTTCAAGGCATGCCGTGTTTCTAGAGAAAGAGTTTCTCTTGCAAGAAAATAGTGGGAGTGTCGCCGAGCTTGAGGAGGCTCGAGAGACTCAAATAGACATTGATGAGATACCCGGTGAAGCACACAACAAATGACAACTCATAGTGATGAGCAATCTTTGGACCTATTGTAACACCACATCTTCAGTAGATCCGTAGAACACGCAATACATTCCCGAGAGATATGGATTTCTCGTAAGTGAATCGAACGACGTGTTACTCATTGATGATGAGGAGCCTACCGCTTATGAAGAAGTGCCGACAAGTTCGAAGGGATAAGTGGCTTGATGCCATGAAGTCGAAATGGATTCCATGTATGAAACCAAGTTTGGAACTTGGTTGACCCACCAAGGCATAAAGCCTATAGGGTGCAAGTGGGTTTTCAAGAAAAAGACATGGATGGTAATGTGATTACCTATAAGGCTAGATTGGTGGCGAAAGGATATCGTCAAAAACAAGGTGTTGATTATGACGAAACCTATTCGCCTGTAGCTATGCTTAAATCCATTCGGATGCTCCTGGCCATAGCGGCTCATTATGATTATGAGATATTGCAGATGGATGTGAAAACAGCTTTCCTTAATGGAAACTCGCCGAGGACGTGTATATGATACACCGAGGGTTTCACATTGGTTGATAAAACCAAGGTATGCAAATTGCGACGATCCATTTATGGATCAAGCAAGCATCCAGAGCTGGAATATCCGCTTTTGATGAGACATCAAAAAGTTTGATTTCTCACAAAATCCGCATTTAACCTTGTGTGTACAAGAAGGTTAGTGGGAGGCAAATGTTCCTAGTATTGTATGTCGATGACATATTACTTATAGGAAACGATGTGTCAATCTTACAATTAGCTAAGGTTTGGTTATCCAAGACATTCTCCATGAAAGACGGGAGAAGCAACCTACATCCTTGGGATTAAGATCTATAGAGATAGATCGAAATTGCTTGGTCTTTCGCAGCTTCACATATATAGACCGAAAGCAAAGAGGTTTAGCATGTCAATCCAAGAAAGGTTTCACCCATCGTGCATGGGGTACACCTTTCAAGTCTATGTGTCCGCGCACAAAAGACGAGAGGATTTGCATGAGTAAGATTCCCTATGCATCCGCAATAGGATCTATCATGTATGCTATGTTATGTACGAGGCTCGATGTATCGTACGCTCTAAGTGTCACGAGCAGATACCAATCCGATCCAGAATGGATCATTGGCGATAAGACGATCCTTAAGTACTTGAGAAGAACTAAGGATGTGTTCCTAATATATGGAGAAGGGGACATGGTGATACGCGTATACGGATGCCTTCTGCAGATAAGGATGATTCCTGTGTCTCACCGATATGTGTTCACCTTGAATGGGGGCGCAGTGAGTTGGAAAAGTTCCAAACAAGAGATCAGAGCGGATTCTACCACCGAGGCAGTAATATATTGCACTTCGGCAAGAAAGGAAGCGGTTTGGATCAAGAAGTTCGCTCATGAACTTGGTGTGATTCCGCCATTGTTGAAGCAATACCGGTCATCGCGACAACAATGGAGCAATTGCACAGCGAAAGAGCCAAGGTCTCATCAACGATCCAAACATGTGCTTCACGCTATCATCTTATCGAGAGATCATCAAGAGGAACGAAATACAAATCGAGAAAATTCCTAACCGAAAGGAACTTAGCGATCCTTGACTAAGGCATTACCTCAAAATAAGTTTGAGGGTCATGTTCGAGCTTATGGTATTGATACCGTAGCGATTGGCATTAGGCCAAGTGGGAGTCTGTTAGTAATATATGAGAGATGTCCTAAGGCAATCGCTTTATGTATGAACCATTTATATGATAAATGAAGATTCACTATTTGAGTATACATGTTTTATGTATTTGATTGGATCTCAAACTCATTTATCAATGTCCAATGATACGCATTCACAAAGATGAGAGAATTTGTGATTAGGATCACAACTAGTGAGTATCTCTACATGTGTAATTGTGATGTATCGAATTATCCTAGTCGATGAATTGATGGATTTGGACACCATCAATTCGCCGAGACTAGCACGAGGTATACTCCTTGGTGTATCCAAGCGATTCTCACCGGGCCGAGACATAGTGATGTCCGGAGTTAATCGTGGATGCTAGTTATGGTAACTAGTTCATTGGAGTGACCATCCGTAAGACTTCATATGGTTCTCTGCATATATAGATATGTCAATGAAGTTCTTACTGTGGCTTAAGTGCGATGTTCCTTTGACTTGCGGTATTCAAGTCATCTTGATCATGGAGACTTATGCTTTGACATCTTAAGCAAACATCTCTAAGGAGATGTGGACCCGGGATGATTGGGTATAAGTCGAAGTGATCGAAGGTGTTTGAATAGCCTATAAAAGATTCACCACTCCTTGCGAGGAGATGTATACCCATGGCCTCTCGTCGGATTGTTACTAAAGTCTTTGGCCAAAGCATTACATGTTTAGAGTAAGGTACTCTTCGATACATGTGGAGTAACTAGAATCCGTAGGACGAGGAAATAATACTTGGGCTAGGTGTGACGTAGTCAGCCTAGTGGGGACTGACACAATAGACCATGTCCTGAACCAAGTGGGTATAAGATGAGTGAAGGGAATGGGGCACGATTCATTCGAGCTACTGAAGGGTTTCAGAAATAGTTCTGGATCAACCGTTGATCTTTTCGGTTAATTGGGGATCATGATGTACTACTATGTGCCACTCATGATCGTTCTATAATTAATGGTTAATTATAGACGGCCAACATAAACCGAGAACCTATTTGGTCACACGCACAACGAGTGTAATCCAAAGGATTTAAAACGAGCTTGAGAATGGGATTCTCAGACCGAGAGAAACTATGTTTGGTTGGACCAAACATAAAGCGAGCATGAAATTGTTTCAGTCGCAATGGAAGCGTGGATGGGCCGTGACTTATGAAGACATAATGGATGGACCAAAATGGTTTGGTTCTAATCCAATGGATGAGAATAAACCAAAGGGTTTGGTTTATTTTAAACGAATGAACCAAAAGTTGGTTCGGTTCGTTTTAACTTAAAATAAACCATCATGGTTTGGTTTATTTTAACTTATCTTAATGGAGCGGGTTAACGGGCTTTATGAATATGATCCATTAACCATTAAGAGAATTAGTTCTCTATAAAATAGGGCTTAAACCCTAACCCTAAAGCTAATCAAGTTTTGGCCGCCCAAACCCCCTCCTTCTCCTATTCGGCGCCAACACCTTCATTGCCGCCGCCCAGCTTTTTTGTCGCTGTCCAAGTCCTTGCCGGCGACCAAGCTACAGCCGGTGAACCCTCCGCCGATCCTCCGGTGATCCCCTATAGGTTTGGCATCAAGGTGAGCCTTTTCTTTCTTTGGTTGGCCGGCGCTTATATCCTCCACCAAGCTGTCCAGTTTTCTGGACAGCTTCTCCTCCTCTCGTCGGAGCGTCGTTTGGACGACGGTTAGTGCTCCGACAGCGGCTAACTTACCGGGGATTTGATCTCCGGTAATCCTCTGAGGTGGGGGACGAAGGATTCGTCAAACGGTTGACGAATACCTCTCCGGAGAATCAAGTTTTGAGGACTCGGTTTTGGATCCGAATTTGGATTCGGATCGTGATCATCTCTCGATCACGTCGTCTTCAACACGAGGCTAGTAACTCGTACGAAGACGAAGCTCGTGGCTTAGCGAAGTCATCCCGAGGAGCTCGGCGTGGATACGGATAGAGACGATTCTTGTGAGAATCGTTCCGGTTGATGCCGTTCCCGCTATACGTCATACGAAAGGTATAACGTAGATAAATTTCCTTTTATTGCAAATTTTAATTTACGGTTATTTCTACACTTGTTGTAAAATGCATGCGTGTGTTGTGTGTGTTGTAATAAATGTAGATTTATTATTTTAATTGCTTCCGCTGTGTTCATGTTTACGAAACATGATCGAACACACACACGCCGCAGTGCCGGAAACCCAACATGGGCTCCATATATTATTTGTAGATTAATCTCCCCGTGTTTAAGATATCGAATGTCCGTCAATTAATTGATTTACTGACCATCAATTAATTAACATCTAACTCCTCGAGTAGTACCACTCAACCTTATCATCATGTTGACTAAGTCAACCAGCTGGGTTTACATGATGAACCTTATGAGCTCCTCAAGGGGACATCATCAACCTAATATATAGGACACGGTTTCCTCCTATAATCAACGGCACACCATGTAAATAATATTATTTCCCAACTTACCGGGCATATTGATTTAATCCATCTAAATCTCACCCACTGGTAAATTAAATAAATAAATACTAAGTACATGTGCCCGTTATTATATCGGGATTAAGAGCATGTACAACATAATATCCGAGGTCCGATTCAATTGTGTAGTCAGTACTAAATTGAATCACCTCTATGTCGGTCCTACTCAATACACCTAAGTGTACTAGTGTAACTCTATGTTCAAGATAAAACAATACCAAGCTACACTACAACCATGTCAATGGTTTGTCCAAAACCATCTTGGTTGTGAGCCTCTACTTATATTTTACAAGGGACTGATAACATGATCTTCTGTGCCACACCAAGCACCATGTTATCTACAATGTAGAATATTAGACAATATGCACACATATATAATGAATATATAAAATGCAAACATTGATCATGTGATTCTTATTTCAAAATAAAATGTTCATACAGAAAAGAGCTAGGCTTTCAGTATACATTCTAACAATCATCATGTCGGACCAAGTCCACCTGCAGGGTTTACATGATGAACCTTATGAGCTCCTCAATTGGACATCATCATCCTAATATATAGTACATGATTTCCTCCTATAATCAACGGCACACCATGTAAATAATATCATTTCTCAACTTACCGAGTCTATCGATTTAATCTATAAATCTCTCCCAATGGTAAATCAAAGAAATAAATACTAAGTACATGTGTCCGTTATTATATCGGGATTAAGAGCATGTACACCATAATATCTGAGATCTGATTCAATTATGTAGTCAGTAATAAATTGAATCACCTCTAAGTCGGTCATGCTCAATACACACAAAGTGTACTAGTGTAATTCTATTGTCAAGATAAATCAATACCAAATCACACTACAACCATACCAATGGTTTGTCTAAAACCATCTCGGTTTTGAGCATCTACTTATACTCTACAAGGAACTGATAACATGATCTTCCGTGTGACACTACACACCATGTTATCTACAATGTAATGTATTAGGCAATATGCATAACCATAAATATGCAAACAATGATCATGTGATTCTTATTTTAAAAATAAAAATGTTCATACAAAAGATAGACTTTTTAGTATACATCCCAACACGACCAACATAGGATATAAGCCTAAGGAAAAAAGAATTAGCCATCACCTCTCTAATTAGTAGAAAACCAACCATTAGGTGCAAGGCTAAAAAGGCTTGGGTCCCCAAAAGTTATATAGTTAATGCTATCGGTCCTAAAATTTTGGTGCCTAAGGCTTGCATTTTTCATGTTGTATAGGTAAAAGAACCAAGCTTATGGATTGTTGATCGTGGTTGCTCAAAACACATGACCGGTGATGAGAGAAAATTTTTCACCATCAACCACACTAGCAAGGGGAAGGTGTCTTTTGAAAATAGTGGTAAACTTAAAATTCTAGGAAAAGGCACAATTGAGGTATCCCCCAACCTTGCAATTCACAAATTGTTATTAGTTACAAATATGAAATTTGACTTGCTTAGTGTAATTCAACTATGTGATGCCAATTTTGATGTTCAATTTGATTCTTCAAAATGTTTCATAAGACATAAAACTTTAAATGATTGCATGTTAGTAGGTTTTAGGAAATCAAATATATACTATGTTAATTTATCCTATGCTACTAATGCTTCTACTAAGTGTCTTATTGCAAAATAAGAAGAGAGTTGGCTTTGGCATAGGAGGCTAGGGCACATCGATATAAAGAACATTGTCAAAATAGCCAAAATGAAGTTAGTCAAGGGGTTGCCAAAAGTCAAGTATCTCAAGGACAAAATGTGTGATGCATGCCAAGAAGGGAAGCAATCAAAATCATCACACAAAGGTAAAATTTTACTTAGTACCGCTTTACCTTTAGAACTATTGCATATGGATTTATTTGATTGTCATAGTACTCCTTCCATGATTGGTAGTAAATATTTCTTAGTGATAGTAGGTGATTTTTCTAGATTTACTTGGGTATTTTTCATGAAACATAAGGATGCAACCCTAGGAATAATCATAGGATTTAGCAAGAGAGTAGAGAATGAAAGAAAACTCAAAATCAACCGGATCCATAGTGATCATGTTGGAGAATTTGAGAATTCTAACCTCTCAAACTTTTGCCTAGAATAAGGGTACAAGCATGAATTTTCTTGTCCTAGAACACCCCAACAAAATAGGATTGTGGAAAGAAAAAATCGTGCCCTACAAGAAGCGGCTAGGACTATGCTTAATGCATATTCTCTACCTAGCTACTTGTGGACAGAAGTGGTCAACACCGCTTGCTATATCCAAAATAGGGTTTTAATTCATAGGTTTTTAGGAAAAACCCCATTTGAATTACGGAATGGTACAATTCCACAAATTCACTATTTTAAGGTTTTTGGATGCAAAGTCTATATTTTAAACACCAAAGACAACCTAGGTATATTTGAGTCCAAAGAGGATGAGGGAATCCTAGTTGGATACTCTTCCACTATTGTAGAGTATAGAGTTTATAATAAAAGAACTCAAAAGATTGAGGAATCTTCAAATGTCCAATTTGATGAAACCTCTAATACTTACCCTAGAAAATCCCCCATTGATAATCATATCAATGACAAAAATCAAGAAATTACTCAAAAATTTCAAGATTTAACTTTAGGGGGTAATGATCAAGGGGGAGAGTTAAATCAAGGAGGAGTAAGAGGTGATTCCGATGATGAAAGAAGGGTTGAGGATAATCATGATCAAAATCAATTTAATATACCTCCTAGAACAATAAGAGTTCATCAAAATCACCCTCTAGATCAAATTGTAGGAGAATTATCTCAAGGTGTTAGGATTAGATCATTTCATAGAGATCCCTCTAGTCATATAGCACTAATCTCTCAAATTGAGCTCAAAACAATCAATGATGCATTACTTGATCCGGATTGGATCTTAGCAATGTAAGATGAATTGGTTCAATTTGAAAGGAGTCAAGTATGGGAGTTAGTTCCTAGACCTAATGACAACACCATCATTACTACAAGATGGGTCTTTAAGAACAAACTAGATGACCAAGGGAATATCATAAGAAACAGTTGAAGGACTTGACTATAATGAAACATATGCCCCGGTTGCTAGGTTAGAGTCTATTAGGATCCTATTAGGGAATGCCTCTTACATGGGTTTTAAACTCCATCAAATGAATGTAAAATCGGTATTCCTAAATGGGTTCATTAAGGAAGAGGTATATATAGAACAACCTCCCGAGTTTGAGAATATGGACTATCCAAACCATGTATACAAGCTTAGGAAAGCTTTGTATGGTTTGAAATAAGCTCCTCGGGCTTGGTATGAAAGATTATCATCTTTCTTAATTTCTAAAGACTTTAGGAGGGGTAATGTAGATCAAACTCTATTTATAAAGTCAACATCAAAGGACATCTTTGTAGCCCAAGTATATGTTGATGACATTATCTTTGGGTCAACAAATGATGAACTCCTTCAAGACTTTATCAAGAATATGGAAAATGAGTTTGAGATGAGTCTAGTTGGGGAACTAAATTTCTTCCTAGGATTACAAGTCAAACAAACAAGTGAAGGAATTTATATTTACAAAATCAAATATGTTAAGGAAATGATTAAGAAATTTGGTTTGGAAAATGCTAAAGTAGTGTCAACCCCAATGGCAACTAATACAAAAATAGATAATGATCACGAAGGAAAACAAATTGACCTTACACTCTATAGGAGTATGATTGGTAGCCTTTTGTGTTAGTAATATATGAGAGATGTCCTAAGGCAATCGCCTTATGTATGAACCATTTATATGATAAATGAAGATTCACTATTTGAGTATACATGTTTTATGTATTTGATTGGATCTTAAACTCATTTACTGAATGTCCACGATACGATTCACAGCATTAGAGAATTTGTGATTGGATCACAACTAGTGAGTATCTCTACATGTGTAATTGTGATGTATCAAAATTATCCCTAGTCGATGAATTGATGGATTTGGACACCATCAATTCTGTCGAGACTAGCACGAGGTATACTCCTTGGTGTATCCAAGCGGCTGATTCTCACTGGCTGGAGACATTGTGATGTCCGGAGTTGATCGTGGATGCTAGTTATGGTAACTAGTTCATTGGAGTGACCAGCCGTAAGACTTCATATGGTTCTCTGCATATATAGATATGTCAATGAAGTTCTTACTGTAGCTTAAGTGCGATGTTCCTTTGACTTGCGGTATTCAAGTCATCTTGATCATGGAGACTTATGCTTTGACATCTTAAGCAAACATCTCTAAGGAGATATGGACCCGGGATGATTGGGTATAAGTCGAAGTGATCGAAGGTGTTTGAATAACCTATAAATGATTCACCACTCCTTGCGAGGAGTTGTATACCCATGGTCTCTCGTCGGATTGTTACTAAAGTCTTTGGCCAAAGCATTACATGTTTAGAGTAAAGTACTCTTCGATACATGTGTAGTAACTAGAATCCATAGGATGAGGAAATGATACTTGGGCTAGGTGTGACGTAGTCAGCCTAGTGGGGACTGACACTATAGACCATGTCCTGAACCAAGTCGGTATAAGATGAGTGAAGGGAATGGGGCACGAATCATTCGAGCTGCTGAAGGGTTTCAGAAATAGTTCTGGATCAACCGTTGATCTTTTCGGTTAATTGGGGATCACGATGTACTACTAGGTGCCACTCATGATCATTCTATAATTAATGGTTAATTATAGACGGCCAACATAAACCGAGAACCTATTTTGTCACACGCACAATGAGCGTAATCCAAAGGATTTAAAATGAGCTTGAGAATGGGATTCTCAAACCGAGAGAAACTAGGTTTGGTTGGACCAAACATAAAGCGAGCATGAAATCATTTCAGTCGCAATGGAAGCGTGGATGGGCCGTGTCTTATGAAGACGTAATGGATGAACCAAAATGGTTTGGTTCTAATCAAATGGATGAGAATAAACCAAAGGGTTTGGTTTATTTTAAACGAATGAACCAAAAGTTGGTTCGGTTCGTTTTAACTTAAAATAAACCATCATGGTTTGGTTTATTTTAACTTATCTTAATGGAGCGGGTTAACGGGCCTAATGGTTATGATCCAATAACCATTAAGAGAAGTAGTTCTCTATAAAAGAGGGCTTAAGGGATAATTAATTCCTAATCCAAAACCCTTGCCCTAAGGTTGCCGCCCACCTCATCCTTGGAGATTTCGGCGCCAACCCTAGGTGTGCCGCCCAGCTTGTTGTGCCGCCGTCCATCTCCTTGCCGGCGTCCAAGCTTCAGCCGGTGAACCCTCCGGCGACCCTCCGGTGATCTTCCTAGGCCTCGGTGAAAAGGTGAGCACTTGGCTTCCTTGTTTTGTCCGGCGCCTACTCCTCCACCAAGCTGTCCAGTTTTCTGGACAGCTTCTTCTCCTCTCGTCGGAGCGTCGTTTGGACGACGGTTAGAGCTCCGACAGCGGCTAACTTACCGGAGATTCGATCTCTGGTAATCCTCTGAGGTGGAGGACGAAAGATTCGTCAATTGGTTGACGAATACCTCTCCGGAGAAGCGAGTTTTGAGAACTCGTATTAGGATCCGAATTTGGATTCGGATCGTGATCATCTCTCGATCACGTCGTCTTCAACACGAGGCTAGTAACCCGTACGAAGACGAAGCTCGTGGCTTAGCGAAGTCATCCCGAGGAACTCAGCGTGGATACGGATAGAGATGATTCTAGCGAGGATCGTTCCGATTGATGTCATTCCCGCTACACGTCATACGAAAGGTATAACGTAGATAAATTTCCTTTTATTGCAAATTTAAATTTACGGTTATGTCTACACTTGTTGTAATATGCATGCGTGTGTTGTGTGTGTTGTAATAAATGTAGATTTATTATTTTTATTGCTTCCACTGTGTTCATGTTTACGAAACGTGATCGAACACACACACGCCGCGGTGCCGGAAACCCAACATTTTGTACCTAACCGCTAGTAGACCCGATATATTATTTGCGGTTGGTATGTGTGCTAGGTACCAATCATGTGCCAAAGAATCTCATTTAGTTGTCGTTAAGAGAATATTAAGATATATTAAAGGCACACTAAATGTATGACTATGGTACCCTAGGACTAGGTCTTTTGATTTGGTTGGGTACACCGATTCCGATTATGCCAGTTGTAAATTGGATCGGAAGAGTACTAGTGGTGGATGCCAATTCCTTGGGTCCTCCCTAGTTAGTTGGAGTAGTAGGAAGAAATCTTGTGTTGTCTTATCCACCTCCGAGGCCGAGTATGTGTCTATGGGTGGTTGTGTAGCTCAACTACTATGTATGAGACATACTTTAGAGGACTATGAGATACGTTACTCCAATATAAAAGTATTTTGTGATAATGTGAGCACCATAAATTTGACCAAAAATCTAGTACATCACTCTAGGACCAAACACATTGAAGTGAAACATCACTTCATTAGAGATCATGTGGCTAAGGGGGACATTGAGCTCAATTACATTGAATCTAAGTCCAACCTAGCCGACATCTTTACCAAGCCTCTCCCCGAAGTAGAATTTTCATCACTTAGGAGAGAACTTGGGATGTGCTTAGTTGAATAAAGGTGTAGGTTTGCATGCTCCTATAGAAATTCTAGGATTTATACCTTTAAGCATCTCACAAAACACCTAAGAAACCATGATTTTTGTATTGAACCACTTAGACAACATGTGAGATGTTAGGAAGATGCACTTGGTCCATCATGCTTGTTATGATGCATTACTATGAACCAAAGTGTCATCTAGAGGCATTAATCCTTCATTGGACCAATCATTGGGAAGGCTTATACACAATTGATGTGCATATAGCTAAAAGAATATGATTGAAAATGTCAAACAAAACATAATTTAAACTATGTTTATCAAACTTTGAGAAACAGTTTTCAAATGGAATACAAAAGTGATACAAAGTTTGCAAAATACTTAAAGCTTTTGCTAGGTTTTAAAATTGTATCATTTTTGAAATCTAGAAAACATATATTTTTTAAATTATTTTTCCTTGATAGAAAATGATTTCAAAAATTTGTACACAAAATTTTGTGATTTTTCGATGTTTCTAGAATTTTTGGCGCATTTCTGAAGTTGGGCTACAAAATCAGAAAAGTGGACTTCGGGCGTAGCAGTCGACTGAATCAGAATTCAATCGACTGATACACTATGTTTTCTGAAAAATAGCCTTATTTCCTGGTTTTATTTGTATTTTTGGATGTCCTAAAACTATGGTATGATAATCTTCAGTATAAAGAAGTTTTTAGGACTATTTGATGCAATGTTTTAGGGGGAGTTTCATAGTATAAATCTTTTCATCCCCTAAACATATATTGTTGGTGCAAAGTTAGGATTTAACCTCAAAACTTTTGTTAGGCTTTGCTCCACATATTATTCACACATCATGAACCATATCTTGGATTAAGGGGGAGCTTAATCTCAATTTTATACCTTAGTACAAGATACAATAAATTTAATTCATTCATGAAATTTATGAATTCTTCTCTTTTTGATGTATGTCAAAGGGGGAGAAGGAATGTTTAAGTTAGAATTCATATTGGAAATATGATTATGTACATGTGTTAAATACCTAACATAAATGATTGCCAAACATCAAAAAGTGGGAGATTGTTGGTGCAACAATGCCCCAAGCATTTATATGTTTTGATGTTTGGAGAATCATCTAAGTTAGGCAATACTTTATGATCTAATTGTGAACATATTTAAGTGACAGGAAAATCCAAGTATGAAGACTTGGTAAAGGCAAAGTCCAAGTGTGATCTTGGCAAGAGAAGTCCAAGGAAAAGGCTTGGTGGCGTAAGACCAAACATGTAGTCTTGGCGGCATAAAGTCAAAGAGGACCTTAGCAAAGGAAGTCCAAAGGCAAGTCTTGGCAGCGTAAGTCCAAGCATGTAGTCTTGGCGGCGTAAAGTCCAAGTGCACTTTGGCAAAGAGAAACCCAAGACATGACAAAACCGAAGGAAGCTTTTGGAAGCAAGCGCAAAGGATGAACAAGTCGCGGAAGAGCTAGAATGTTGAGTCTAGGTCTAGGGAGTCAATTAAAGTATGAATTATTCATACTTGACGAGTATCAGTCGACTGATACGATATAGCAGTCGACTGATAGGGTGCTCGATCGGTCAGATCGGTGAAAGGTGACAAGCGATGACCGCCTAGTCGTGGCGATCGATGTCACAATAAGTCGATCGCCAACAAGGAAGTCAATCGATCACCCATCACCGATGATGGAGGGATCATTCTACTGATGAGCGTGCCATTGGATGATGATGCCTATGAATCCCGCAAATCCGGCTGTTCAGAAGCTGTTAGCCACGACGACAGTCGACTGATGCTATAGATCAGTCGACCGATCATGGCCCAATGGTAAAAATAGCCCTCTCTCTATAAAAAGAGGGCTTGGGGTGGTTGAGAGGGTTAATGCTTACATTCTGATCATTCTCTCAATCCCCCATCAATTTTCTAAGCCTTCTAAGTGTTTTAATTCCCCTCCTCCTCTCTAAACTTCATCTTCATCTCTTGTAAGAAGAGAAGGGTTTTATAAAAGAGAAAGCTTCTTAGTGAAGATTGATTTGGGTTGATCCACCTTAAGGATCGCCGTGGAGTAGGAGCGTTATCTCCGAACCACATAAAGGCTTCCGTGTTAGCATTATATTTTCGCTTCTATTACTATTGTATTTGTGTGTTTCCGCTAACCATTTTTGTAGAAATCGAAAAAGAGGCTATTCACCCCCCTCTAGCCTTCCAAGGATCCCCAACACTCCATTCATCCGTCTCGGAAGCTTCATCTGGTGGTTCTGACTTCATTCTGCTAAACGTAAAGCCGTCGAGGTAGGGGCTCTATGCTCCGAAAGGCTGAAGAGGATGATCTCCCCATCTACCTCCAGGGAGATCTGGTGTGCCTTCACGTCTATGCATGCCCTTGCAGTCACTAGAAAAGGCCTTCCTAGAATGATGGAATTCTGGGGATCTGGTCCTGTGTCCAGTATGATGATGTCCATGGGTATCGCGAAATCCTCAATCACCACAAGCACGTGTGCCAGCAAGTCGACAGATTCCTTGACTGAGTCATCTCCCATACGAATACCAAGATTCGCTGGTTGGAGCCCATTCAGTCCCATCTTTAGATTGTATGCATAGGGAATCATATGATGATCCCAAGTCTCATAGAGCTTCATCGAAGCTCTCCCCATAAATTGAGCATGGGATAACAAATTCACCGGGGTCCTCAAGCTGTAGTGGAGTCTTATCTTCATTTTCAGCATGGTCAGGTAGGGTGGTAATCATGGTTGCACACCGCTTGGCGAATTTGCTACTCTGCACCACTCCTTCATCTTTAGCTTGACTCACTGGAGAGCTCTTCACAGGTTGCGACACGATTTGGGCTATCTTGGCCACTTGCGTCGTCAACATCCTAGTGTGACTTGCAAGGCCATCAACAGTGTTGGTGCAGGGGCACTAGATAATCGAACCTGTGTTTTGATTATGGCAAAGACACAAAGTTATGTTTACATCGTTATCTCACGAGCTAAATTGAGTGTGCAGAAAAGTACTAAAGCTAGAGCTGAAGGTTAGCGACACCTGGAGGAAGCCGCGGTGGTCGGGCGACACTCGAGTGACTTCGGAGGGAGCCAAAAGAATCGAGTGGAAGGCCGAAAGTGAGAGCTACAAAGTAAGTATCGAGGTAAGCTCGTGTGAGTGAGAGATGGTAAGGTCGTGTCCTCTTTACGGGGACGACCTTAGGCGGCGATCCGACTAAGACTTCCTATGGAAGGTCTATGTCGAGATCGGACGGTTAGAAACCGTCATATTTACCATTTTCCATGTTAACCTCTTACTGCAAGGAAGTGGCCAGGCTGGCAGTCGACTGCTGGATATGGGGCAGTCGACTAATGCTCATCAGTCGACTGATGGCGACGAATCAGTCTTTGCGCTTGGTCAAAACGGATAACGTTTGATGCAGCCACTTCGCGATAAAATTTTGTATAACTTCATGATCTGTTCCAAAATATGAGGAGACAAATTCAGAGACTAAAATCTATAAAAGGAGGGGAGGATTCCAACTCCAAATATCATCAAGATTATTCTCAAGCGCTCCTATAACACCAAAGCTCCAACATCGTCATAACGCCGACGCGACGACAAGTTCAAATCTCCTTCGTTAGCAGCAGTAGCAAGTAATTGTTTTTATTGTATTCTTTGTTTTTATTCGTAACGAGGTGAGGTAGGCTTATCGCCTCATCCTCGTAATTTCGATTTTGTGATCGTTGTCTCTTACCTCCAACGAGGAGGAGACGTTATAGTGCTTTGCCCTCCGTACGTGGTCTAGGACCGATAGGGCCTTGGAGTAGCAACCGCTAGGTTGTGAACCAAGTAAAATAAACATGTCTCTTTATTTTCCGTTGCACTTACTCGTGTATCGAACGATCGAACGAAAAGATTTACGATCGCTATTCACCCCCCCCCTCTCTAGCGACGCTCCTCGATCCAACAAACAGTGCCCTTCAAGTCTCTGAGTGATTCTTCAGACTTCTGATGTTGGCGACGAAATTCCTCATTAGCCTTAGTTTGGGTAGCAATGAAGTCCTCCATCATCAGTTCCAGTCTGGACTTCTATGGTCGCTGCCCATTGCCCTGCTGCTGCCCATACCCCCCTGATGGTTATGAGTTTCCCGAGTTATTCTTATAGGAGAAATTTGGGTGATTCCTCCATTCGGGATTGCAGGTGTTGGAGTATGGGTTGTTGGGCCTTTGGTCGTAGTCCCCAACTGCGTCAATATGCTCAATCTGCTCCTCTAAGGTTCTCTGCACTCCATAGTGGTCCTCTCGATATGCTGTCACTCCCTCTCCAAAGTCAATGGCCTTGCATGCAGATGAAGGATTTAAAGATTCAAACCATCTACTGAGCGTGTCCATCCTTGCTGCCAGATGATCCATGGAGTTGACAGTGTATTGTCCCGCTGTAGGCATAGGTTGACCACGTTCGGAAGCCCATTGATGGTGGTTCTGGGCCACCTCTTCTATCAGCTCCTCTGCTTCCTCTATGGTCTTGTTCATCAGTGCTCCTCCGGCAGCAGAATCCAGGGACATCTTCGTGGTGTAAGCGATCCCATTGTAGAAGATGTGGATCACCAGCCACCCCTCCAGTCCATCGTGGGGGCATTGGTAGAGTATCCCCTTGTAGCGATCCCAAGCTTCGAATAAGGACTCCCCCTCCTTCTGGTGGAAGCTCATGATGAGATGGTGCATGTGAGCAGTCTTGCTTAGTGGAAAGTATTTGTTCAGAAAATGCTGCTCACATTGCTCCCATGTAGCGATGCTCCCCAATGTTAGGGAGTGAAGCCATGCCTTAGCCTTATCCCGTAATGAGAACGGGAATAGGCTCAGGCGGATCGCATCAGTAGGGACTCCGTTAATTTTCATGGTCGAGCAGATTTCTAAAAATGCCTCAAGGTGCCGGTTTGGCTCTTCAATCGCAGCTCCAACAAATTGACTCTGCTGAACCATATGTATAAGTGTCGGTTTCAGCTCAAAGTTATTTGCTGAAATAGATGGTCCAGCTATACTCGGCCTAAATCCTCTAGCGCTAGGAGTTGCGTAATCCCACAGAGGTCGGCTACCTATGTTCACTTCGGATGCGGCTTGATCCTCCATCCTTCGCTGCTCTTCTTTTCGACGATGAAAGGTTCACTCGATTTCTAAGTCGATTGGAATCAGGCCTTCCGATCCTAAGTGTATAACCATATGACGAACCAAGCCACAAAAATTTGGAGTGTTACCTAATCCTAAGAGGCAGAAAATAAAACAATCTAGCTAATAAAACCTAAGATGCAATAATGAAATGGAAAACTACTGTTAAAAATAAAAATTAAAAACTAAATATAAATATGGAAAATATAAAACTAAAGTAAATAAAGCAAATAAATAAATCTTATCCTAAGTCTGATCCAATTTTCCACTGTTCAGTTTGATATCGAATCGATCAGTCCCCGACAATGACACCAAAAACATGATGCACGTGAACGCGACCTCAAATCTCGTGATGGAGGCCGTCGAGGACTCGAAGCATGTGCTCGCACTCAAAGCTCGCAAGTGCACGGATGTCATCAAGTAATAAAAGATTATCGATCCCACAAGGACTGGGATTCAAATATCGATATGTTCAGTGGTTGAAATTGTTCGGAAGTAAACTCTAAGAGGTTTCAATTTGTGAGGGTTGTCGGTGGACTATACTCTATACGGTGTTACATGGAGGAAGAAGGGAGTATGTCGAGGTCTTCAAAGGTGAATCTAGGACTTTGGTTTTGCTTGTGTGTCACAAAACAATGTTGTCAACTAGCATTGTCTAGACGTTTTGCTATGGTTTTGTTGAAGGGACATCATACACTCTCCCAATTAGCCACCGCATCTATCAGGAGCTATCTTCACCTAAAAGGATGGGATAGATGGTACGAGGATGCCGAATCAATCCCTACGAATAACTGTTTTGGTTCCATTGCATCCTTACCCAGGGTTACAGAAGATCAGGTTTATCCCTAGGTTCCTTGTATAAAATCCCCTAAATCTTAGATCCAAGGGTTGTCACCCCTCGTATCGCCTAAGCACAACAAGTAGAAAACCAAACACGCATAGATATAGTATAAACAACTTCTAATTGCCAAATTAAACTCAAAGACAGAATTTAACATGAACCAACATGTAATGTGCACACAAGCCACTCCCTAATCCTAGAATCGAAGGAACTACTCCATGTATATAAAGGAGGAATCACAAAGCATGTACATATTCCAATACATCAGAAATAAAACGCAGGAACAAGGGATTACAATGTTTCGTGTGTAGGAGATCGTTGGAATGCTAGAGGGGGGTGAATAGCGTCGAGCTAGTGCGTGATGGAATTCTTTCGCGTGTTCGTCTACAAACTTCGTTAGCGCAATGGAATATAGATAATAATAACAATAACGAAATAGACAATCACACAAGAACACAGGATTATAACGTGGTTCAGAACCGAACGGTTCCTACTCCATGGATCGAGCTCTAAAGAGCTCTAGTGATGCAGACGTAACCACTAATCACAAATACTCCTTCTCGACACAAGTCAGAGGCGGAGAAACCTCGTACAAGTATTCTTAAAACAATAAGAAATAGATATAAGCAATTACAATAACAAAATACAATGCATGTAAAGAAAACTACTTTACAATTGCTCTTTGAATGTTTGATCGCTTGGTTGCTTGAAAGCAACTTGGAGACCCTGATTTGCAGCAGCAAATTGCCCCAAATGCCCTCAAGAATCGGTTGGCTTTTTCTCCTCCACGAGCTCCATTAATATCTTCTGCCTGTGCTGGAAAAAGTCGATCAGTCGATTGATCACATTATTGCTGTGAGACAATGGTGTAATCCACGCTGGAAAAATCCAACGACTAGGACATCAGTCGATTGATCATGACCATCAGTCGACTGTTCAAGCCATCACTCGACTGCTGACCGCAACGGTCGAGTAAGACTCCATTCTGTGCTCCCAAACCTGAGCATCAAGTGACTGATCACAAGATCAGTCGACTGCTCATCCAATTAGTCGACTACCAAGCTCTGGCAGTCGACTGCTGGGACACATCCCGCAGTCAAACCCTAGTTGACTCTCACCAGTCGGCTGACATATGACACCAGTCGACTGGCACACCTCAAACATGAGGTTTTAGCCCTAGTATGGTTCCCCCATACTTGCTAGACCAACCTTAGCCTAGACCTAAGCCTTCTAGTCACCTCCATCAGCCTCACGCCTCTCGGATCCCTCCAAGTCATCCATGACTTGTTCATCCATCGCGCTAGCCTTCAGGTGCTTCCATCGGCTATGTCATGCTAACGGTGTCTACACCGCCAAGGCACATTGGACTTATGCCACCAAGACTCCGCTTGGACTTTACGCCGCCAACCATTGGACTTATGCTGCCAAGACTTCCGCTTGGACTTTATGCCGCTGATATCAAACCCCTTAGACTTCTCAAATGTCAAGGCTCAAGCTTGGACATTCCCTTGCCAACTCATGTTTGACTTTCCATGCCAAGACCCATGCTTGGATTTTTCCTTGCCAAGACCCATGCTTGGACTTTACATGCCAAGTTCTCAAGACTTGGACTTTCCATGACAATCACATTGTCATATGTTTTTGTTGAACATCAAAATATCTCTTGAGTCAAGCTCGAGTCCTGGTCAATCGTGACCTGGGCCGATTATACCAACAATCTCCCCCTTTTTGATGTTTGACAAAAACCAAATAAACCATTGAGCTAGACCATCTACCTCAAACCAATCATCCCCATCAATTTTCCCAATTGATGTCATTCTCTAAATAAGTTTTCCCCCAAAATATTCTCCCCCTTTTTAACTAACATCAAAAAGGTTCTTTCCAAAGAGGTCACTGTCTCATGTCCCAGTGAGATCTTACAATCTCCCCCTTGGTCCAAAAATACCTAGGATGCCTACCATCTTCCTAGTGATAAGTCTCATATTACTCCAGAGAGGCAATCCTATACACTCTTCTAATTTCCAAATTGGGTATCTCAAATCCCATTTTTCCTCCCCATGAGGAAAAATACCATCCATCATCCCATGATGGATATCTTCCCCTAAAGGCTTGTTCCCCCTTGACCATTGCACCAACAATGTCCTTGGGAAGTCCCTAAGCCAATAGGAACTCTAAATCATCAAAAATAAGGTTCAAAGTTCAAACATGAACTCTCCCATCCTTAAATTTTATACATCATCCTAACACCTCTCCTAATCCATATACAATGGATTTTCACCCTTTCTAATGCTTCCCAAAGCATATCCTAGGGTTATGAGTGGTTAGGGATCTTAACCGTAGCTGAACATGGGCTAAAGAACCTTATTTTCTCGAAATTAGCATTGGCAGTCGACTCTCACTACTACGATCGCCATTTTCATTAGTCGATCGGCACCCAGGCGATCGATAATCAAATATCGTAATTTCTTATCGAAAATAAAATTCAGAAAATCATAAATAATTATTTGTAATTCAAAAAATCATGAAATTTCATATGTATAATACTTATGATCAATACAATGGGTGAAAAATATTTGAAAATTATTTTACCCATAAAATATCAAAATTGATACAAAATTCAAAAGTAAAAAAAAAACTTCTAAGTTTTGGCTCACTTTGTATCAATCTCATCAATGGTGATTGCTATCAAAAGATAGACTTCACCAAGGTTTTTCAAAAAGATTTTAAAATATTCTCAAAACCATATTTTGGATCATATTCCTTGGGATCAATGTACATGACTTATACACAAGCTTTCCCAATGATCCACCAATGAAATTAGATGAGTTTTAGTTCATCTAGATGCAAAAACTATACACCTTGAACTTAACTCATATCCTAGCATCTCACATGTATCTAGGGTGTATAAATACACATATATGTCAATGTAATGTGATATGTGGGTTTTGTTCTCCCTAATCTAGGGTTTCATGCATTTTTCTAAGGCAACACTACTTGATTCCCTTATAAATGGGACTTCAAGTCATGCCAAAGTCCTTAAATCAATTTTCATCAACTTAAATGCATGAACTATGATCATGGCATAGATGATAACATAATAAAGCATGGCCAATGATCATGATGTCATGGCATATGATACAATCTAAAAACACATGACATTAATCCTTGATCCTAAACATGATCATGACATTTTAAATGATTAAAAATAGATATGATGTCATGGCATGTTATATGGCAAACACGGCATGGCAAATAAAAAGTATAGGTATAAGAATACCTAAATTTTAATATTAGTTGTCATTTAATATGATTAAGTATATTTTGCCATATTATCATTTTTCTCCCTAGTGTGCCAAAAATCCAAAATGGCACACTATGACCTCTAAACCTAAATTGTGTCAATTTAATTGATTTTTCATAATTTCAAAAATGTATTGGCACATCCTAAAATCTTTTAGGATCAAAGATCAAACATATTTCCAAAGTATCCATAACCTTGAAAATAACTTAAAGTGTCACCTTTACCATGGTTAGGTTAACTACCTTTCCATTTAAAGTTGGCACACCCTAAACCCATCTAGCGTGAATCAATCACGCTCTTAGAAATCCAAAACGTATTTGAGCTCCTAGGGTTAATTAGGTATTCCTTAGGGATAACCTCCCTATATACCTTCCTAATGACCCTCATAGGCTTGGTAGCCTTGGTCATTTGGGTCTTACCTAGGTTGACTCTAGGGGTAACTACCCTTACAACCTTCTTAGTGGTCATCCTAGGTTTTCTTGAAACCTTAGCCACTAGGCACATACCTTGGTCAACTCTAGGGATGACTTCCCTATTGACCTTGGTCTTCCTAGACCTAGTTTGTGTTCCATAATCTAATGGAACACTATGATAATCCACCTTAGGCTTAGGTTTGTGACCCAAACCTTGCTTGGCCTTGGATGACTTTTGTCTCTTACGTCCTAGGTGTTGACTTTGAGTTCTAGACCTAGAAGTTTGACCATTTGACCCTTTAAATTGATTTTGCATGTTTGCAAGGGTATTCTCAAGTTTCTCAAGCCTTGACCTCAAGTCTTGGTTCTCAATCTCTAGTTGCCCAATTTTAGAATTTTGATTTGGTCTTTGGACAATATTCTTCCTAGGCATATGCCTAGTCCATTTGGGATTAAAACCTAGCTGCTCTTGCACCTTACTAATTGTCTCCCTAGGTAGAATTAGTCTTGAGTTATTTGACCTAGGTTTGTCCTTAGAAAAATTATTTTTAAGGATATTAGTCCCAAATTTCTCTTTATTTTCAAAGTGGACATTTTTAGCTCCTAAACACAAATATTTGTTATTCCTAGCATACTCTTTATGATAAATAGAAAGATTGCTAAAAAATAGTTCTAGCATGCTTTTGTCTTTAATTGAAAGAAAGAGCATTATTTAGATATACCTTAGGGTTTGCCTTAGAGGCTCCCCCTACTTGTGATACTCTCTTTTTCTCTCCCTTTGGACATTGACTCCGATAATGCCCTTTTGAATTGCACTTGAAGCATATGACATGCTCCTTGCTCCTTTTAGTGGGGGCACCGACATCTTTTGATTTTTCTTGAAGTTTTGGTGCCGAAGGAGTCTTCTTGACTTTCTTTGGGCACTTGCTCTTGTAGTGCCCACTTTCCATACTCTCAAAGCAAATTATATGTTTCTTATTTAAAACCAAATTGCTTGAGTTACCTAGTTCGGTGGTGAGGGTCTCTTGAGCTTTCTCTTCCTCTCGACTGGATGTGGATGGCTCCTCTTGTTGCTCCAGTGTTAAGGACGATCTAATCTCCTCCCCCTCAATCCTAGAGGTGGAGGTCTCCTCTTCTTCTACTTTCTCTTCATCCTTGGATGTTGATGGTCTCTCAACCTCCAAGTCCTCACTTCCTTGTGAGGATGATGCATTTGACTCTTCGGTCCCTTCCTCTTGGACTGGTGATGGACTTTCATGGAGCTTGACCACTTGGCTCCATAGCTCCTTGGCAACTATATAATTACCTAACATACACAAGATATTGTTAGGTATTAAATCAATCAACAATTTTATTACCTTATTATTTTTCTCGAAGCTTTTGAGTTGATCGTCACTCTATCTCTCTTTTTTGAGCAATCCACCTTTTGGTCCTCTTGGATACTCAAATTCATCCATCAAAATGGACCATTCTTCGAAGTCCCTCATCATCAGGAAGTCTTCAATTCTCGCCTTCCATTGTCTAAACCCTTCTTGTCCATAGAAGGTATATGGGATAGGTGTGTTGATATCCCATCCTAGTTGTTCTTCCAACTCCATCGTCACCCTCTAGCGTGCTCCCTTAGTTGTTAAACCTTGAAGAGCGGCCCCGCTCAGATACCACTTGTAGGAGATCATTGGAACGCTAGAGGGGGGAGGTGAATTGAGTCGAGCTAGTGCGTGATGGAATTCTTTCGCGTGTTCATCTACAAACTTCATTAGCGCAGCGGAATATAGATAATAATAACAATAACGAAATAGACAATCACACAAGAACACAAGAATATAACGTGGTTCGGAACCGAAAGGTTCCTACTCCACGGATCGAGCTCTAAAGAGCTCTAGTGATGCACACACAACCACTAATTACAAATACTCCTTCTCGACACAAGTCGGAGGCGGAGAAACCTCGTACAAGTATTCTTACAACAATAAGAAATATATACAAGAAATTACAACAACAAAATACAATGCAAGTAAAGAAAACTACTTTACAATTGCTCTTTGAATGCTTGATCGCTTGGTTGCTTGAAATCAACTTGGAGACCCTGATTTGCAACAGCAAATCGCCCCAAATGCCCTCAAGAACCAGTTAGCTTTTTCTTCTCCATGAGCTCCATTTATATCTTCTTCCTGTGCTAGAAAAAGTCGATCAGTCGACTGCTCGGGACCATCAGTCGATTGATCACACTGTTTCTGTTAGATAACGGTGTAATCCACGCTGGAAAAATCCAACGGCTAAGATATCAGTCGACTGATCATGACCATCAGTCAACTGTTCAAGCCATCACTCGAATGTTGACCACAGCTGTTGAGTGAGACTCAATTTTATGCCCCAAAACCTGAACATCAGTCGACTAATCACAAGATCAGTCGACTGCTCATCCAATTAGTTGACTACCAAGCTCTGGCAGTCGACTGCTGGGACCAGTCGACTGACATATGGCACCAGTTGACTGACATATGACACCAGTCGAATGGCACACCTCAAACATGAGGTTTTAGCCCAAGTATGGTTCTCTCATACTTGCTAGACCTGTTGGGTTTCCGGCACCGCGGCGTGTGTGTGTTCGATCATGTTTCGTAAACATGAGCACAGCGGAAGCAATTAAAAAATAATAAATCTATATTTATTACAACACACACAACACACACATGCTATTACAACAAGTGTAGACATAACCGTAAATTAAAATTTGCAATAAAGAAAATTATCTACGTTATACCTTTCGTATGACGTGTAGCGGGAACGGCATCAACCGGAACGATCCTCGTAAGAATCGTCTCTATCCGTATCCACGCCGAGCTCCTCGGGATGACTTCGCTAAGTCACGAGCTTCGTCTTCGTACAGGTTACTAGCCTCGTGTTGAAGATGACGTGATCGAGAGATGATCACGATCCGAATCCAAATTCGGATCCTAAAATGAGTTCTCAAAACTCGCTTCTCCGGAGAGGTATTCGTCAACCAATTGACGAATCCTTCGTCCTCCACCTCAGAGGATTACCGGAGATCAAATCCCCGGTAAGTTAGGCGCTATCGGAGCACTAACCGTCGTCCAAACGACGCTCCGACAACAAAGAAACAAGCTGTCCAGAAAAACTGGACAGCTTTTGGTGGAGGAATAGAGGCCGGCAAAGGAGATATGGAAGCTCACCTTATCACCGAACCTAGAGGAGATCACCGGAGGGTCGCCGGAGGTTCACCGGCTGAAGGTTGGTCGCCGGCAAGGAACTGGGCGCAGCGGCACAAGTGGCTGGCGGCAACAATATGTTGGGCGGCAACAATATGTTGGGCGGCAACTATATGTTGGGCAGCAACTAGGTTTAGGGTTTTGGATGATTAGGGTTTAACAATCCCTTAAGCCCTCTTTTATAGAGAACTAATTCTCTTAATGGTTAATGGATCATATCCATAATGCCCGTTAACCCGCTCCATTAGGATAAGTTAAAATAAACCAATCCATGATGGTTTATTTTAAGTTAAAACGAACCGAACCAACCTTTGGTTCATTCGTTTAATATAAACCAAACCCTTTGGTTTATTCTCATCCATTGGATTAGAACCAAACCATTTTGGTCCATCCATTATGTCTTCATAAGACACTGCCCATCCACGCTTCCATTGCGACTGAAACAATTTCATGCTCGCTTTATGTTTGGTCCAACCAAACATAGTTTCTCTCGGTCTGAGAATCCCATTCTCAAGCTCGTTTTAAATCCTTTAGATTACACTCGTTGTGCGTGTGACCAAATAGGTTCTCGGTTTATGTTGGCCGTCTATAATTAACCATTAATTATAGAGCGATCATGAGTGGCACCTAGTAGTACATCATGATCCCCAATTAACCGAAAAGATCAACGGTTGATCCAGAACTATTTCTGAAACCCTTCAGTAGCTCGAATGAATCGTGCCCCATTCCCTTCACTCATCTTATACCCACTTGGTTGGGACATGGTCTATTGTGTCAGTCCCCACTAGGCTGACTACGTCACACCTAGCCCAAGTATCATTTCCTCGTCTTACGGATTCTAGTTACTGCACATTTATCGAAGAGTACCTTACTCTAAACATGTAATTCTTTGGCCAAAGACTTTAGTAACAATCCGGCGAGAGGCCATGGGTATACATCTCCTCGCAAGGAGTGGTGAATCCTTTATAGGCTATTCAAACACCTTCGATCACTTCGACTTATACCCAATCATCCCGGGTCCACATCTCCTTAGAGATGTTTGCTTAAGATGTCAAAGCATAAGTCTCCATGATCAAGATGACTTGAATACCGCAAGTCAACGGAACATCGCACTTAAGCCACAGTAAGAACTTCATTGACATATCTATATATGCAGAGAACCATATGAAGTCTTACGGCTGGTCACTCCGATGAACTAGTTACCATAACTAGCATCCACGATTAACTCCGGACATCACTATGTCTCCAGCCAGTGAGAATCAGCTGCTTGGATACACCAAGGAGTATACCTCGTGCTAGTCTCGGCGAATTGATGGTGTCCAAATCCATCAATTCATCGACTAGGATAATTCCGATACATCACAATTACACATGTAGAGATACTCACTAGTTGTGATCCAATCACAAATTCTCTCATCTTTGTGAATCGTATCGTGGACATTGATAAATGAGTTTAAGATCCAATCAAATACATAAAACATGTATACTCAAATAGTGAATCTTCATTTATCATATAAATGGTTCATACATAAGGCGATTGCCTTAGGACATCTCTCATATATTACTAACAGACTCCCACTTGGCCTAATGCCAATCGTCACGATATCCAATACCATAAGCTCGAACATGACCCTCAAACTTATTTTGAGGTAATGCCTTAGTCAAAGGATCCGCTAAGTTCCTTTCAGTGGGAATTTTCTCGATTTGTATTTCGTTCCTACTGATGATCTCTCTGATAAGATGATAGCGGCGAAGCACATGTTTGGATCATTGATGAGACTACATCAAGTTCATAGATGAACTACTTGATCCAAACCGCTTCCTTTGCTGCTTCCAAAGCTGCAACGTATTCTGCCTTAGTGGCAGAATCCGCTATAGTGTCAAGCTTGGAACCTTTCCAACTTATTGCGCCCCCATTCAAGGTGAACACGTATCCAGACTGAGACCTGGAATCATCCTTGTCTGTCTGGAAGCTGGCATCCGTATACCCGCGTATCACCATGTCCCCTTCTCCATATATTAGGAACACATCCTTAGTTCTTCTCAAGTACTTAAGGATCGTCTTAACAGCCGCCCAATGATCCATTCCTGGATCAGACTGGTATCTGCTCGTGACACTCAGAGCATACGATACATCGGGCCTCGTACATAACATAGCATACATGATAGATCCTATTGCGGATGCATAGGGAATCTTACTCATGCAAATCCTCTCGTCTTCTGTGCGCGGACACATAGACTTCGAAAGGTGTACCCCATGCCTGATGGGCAGATAACCTTTCTTGGATTCCGACATGCTAAACCTCTTTAGCACTCGGTCTATATATGTAGACTGCGAAAGACCAAACGCAGTTTGATCTATCTCTATAGATCTTAATCCCAAGGATGTAGGTTGCTTCTCCCAGGTCTTTCATGGAGAATGTCTTGGATAACCAAACCTTAACTGACTGTAAGATTGACACATCGTTTCCTATAAGTAATATGTCATCGACATACAATACTAGGAACACATTTGCCTCCCACTAACCTTCTTGTACACACAAGGTTAAATGCGGATTTTGTGAGAAATCAAACTTTTGATTGTCTCATCAAAACGGATATTCCAGCTCCTGGATGCTTGCTTCAATCCATAAATGGATCGTCGCAATTTGCATACCTTGGTTTTATCAACCGATGTGAAACCCTCAGGCTGTATCATATACACGTCCTCGAGCAGGTTTCCATTAAGGAAAGTTGTTTTCACATCCATCTGCCATATCTCATAATCATAATGAGCGCTATGGCGAGCATCGAATGGATTTAAGCATAGCTGGCGAATAGGTTTCATCATAATCAACACCTTGTTTTGTGATATCCTTTCGCCACCAATCTAGCCTTATAGGTAATCACATTACCATCCATGTCGGTTTTCTTCTTGAAAACCCACTTGCACCCTATAGGCTTTATGCCTTGGTGGGTCGACGAGTTCCAAACTTGGTTTTTCGTACATGGAATCCATTTCGACTTCATGGCACCAAGCCACTTATCCCTTCTGAACTTGTCGGCACTTCTTCATAAGCTGGTAGGCTCCTCATCATCAATGAGTAACATGTCGTTCGATTCACTTACGAAATCCATATCTCTCGGGAATATTGCGTGTTCTACCGGATCTACGAAGATGTGGTGTTACAATAGGTCGTAGATTGCTCATCACTATGAGTTGTCGACTGTTGTGCTTCACTAGGTATCTCATCAATGTCTATTTGAGTCTCTCGAGCCTCCTCAAGCTCGACGACACTCCCACTGTTTTCTTGCAAGAGAAACTCTTTCTCTAGAAACACAGCATGCCTTGAAACAAACACCTTTTGTTCCACGGGATGATAGAATTAGTAACCCCTTGTTTCCTTAGGGTATCAATAAATAGACATTTATCGGACTTAGCATCCGATTTATACGTCTGATCCGCTTCACATAAGCGGGACAACCCCATATCTTCAAGTAAGATACATGAGGTTTCTTACTAGCCCATATCTCATATGGAGTAGTAGAGACTACCTTGGTAGGCATTACATTTAACAAGTAAGCGGTATGCGAAGTGCATAACCCCAAAGGACTTGGGAAGAGTCGCATGATTCATCATTGACTGACCATGTCCAACAAGGTCGATTCGCCTCTCGGATACACCATTATCTTTGTGGTGTATAGGCGAGTCCATTGAGACAATATGTCATTGTCTCTTAGATAATCAAGAAACTCTTGACTTAAGTATTCACCACCTCGATCCGATCGAAGTATTTTAATACTTTTGTCATGTTGTTTCTCTACTTCATTTCTGAATTCTTTGAACCTTTCAAAGGCTTCAGACTTGTGTTTCATCAAGAACACATACCCAAACCGTGAGTGATCATCGGTGAAGGTAATGAAGTAGCTATAGCCTCCTAAAGCTTGAGTTGACATAGGTCCACATACAACAGTATGTACTAGACCTAGTAACTCTCCCACTCGTTCACCTTTTCCAGTAAAAGGTAACTTAGTCATCTTGCCTTTTAAGCATGATTCGCATGTATCGTATGAATCCAATTCAAACGATTCCAGAATTCCACATCGGTGTAATTAGGACATGCGTTTCTTGCTTATATGGCCAAGACGACAATGCCACATATAGGAGTCTATGTGATTATCCTTTCGAGCACGCGTGTTGCTCGCTTCGATATTGAAAATGTCACTGGATACGTCCAACGTATAAATGCCATTACTCAAAGTTCGAGTTCCATAAAGTACGCCATTCAAAGTTATATAACAACAATTGTTACTAAACGTTAAATGGAAACCATTTCTATTTAAACAGGAAATAGAAACAATGTTCTTTATTAGAGAAGGAACATAATAGCAATTGTCCAGTTCCAAGACTAGTCCACTAGGGAGCTTCAGCAAATAAGTTCCGATGGCGACCGCAACCTTTGCTCCATTGCCAACTCGCAAATTTGACTCCCCTCTGACAAGTCTTCTTCTATTCCTTAGCCCCTGTATGTCATTACATATATGTGAGCTACACCCAGTATCCAATACCCAAGTGTCTAAGGAAATAGAATGACAATCAATAACGAAGATACCTGAAGAGGATGGGGCATCGGATGCCTTCTTCTTCTTCATGGACTCAAGATAAATCTTGCAGTTTCTTCGCCAGTGGCCTTCCTTGCCACAGTGATGGCAAGTGCCCTTTTACGCTGGTTCCGCCTTCTTTGCCTTTTTCTTTCCTTTCTTACATTTCTTTTGCCTTCCTCTTAGAACCTTTCTTTGAGAATCAACTATGAACGCCTTCTCCTCATGCTTCACAGAAGGCTCCACAGTCTTCAGCATATTGAGGAGCTCGGGAATGGTGGATTCCAATTTGTTCATCCGATAGTTCATCACAAATTGCGAGAAGCTCTTGGGCAAACAATGCAGAATTAAGTCAATACTTAACTCATGATCCATCACAAAACCGAGGGTAGCTACCCGCACGATGTACCCCTTCATCTTTACCACAAACGGTACTACAGACCAACCTTCTTGCATCTTCGTAGTGAAGAGGAGCCTAGAGACCTCGAACCTTTCGGATCTCGCTTGCTCATCGAACAACTCATGAAGATGGAAGACCATAGTATTAGCATCCATATGCTCATGCTGCTTTTGCAGCTCAGGTACCATCGCCGCTAGCATGATGCAACTCGCATTTCGAGAATCAGCGCCGCATGTTTACGATAGACCAACATTTGATGCAGGTTGCATCGTCCTTAGAATGATCGGGAAGAGGCTCTTCAAGGACATATGCAAGCTTTTCGCCTTGAGAACAATTCTCGAGTTTCTAAGCCGATCCGGAAGTTAGGCCCGGTCGGTTTGTTCGAATCCAAAATAGTGCGCAAATTCAAAGCGTCATGATCAATTTATTGACCTAGAAATACAAAACGAGCATATATGAGAAAATGATTTTAAAATGCATCAATATACATTTATAAATCCCATTCATTTTTTTAATTTCAAAAACACTTAAAATCACTTAGGGAGATCGTAGGTCCATCTCGAATGGGTGATATCCATCATAGATAAGAACAACCTTGGAGTGAGTCCAACAAGCCATTCTTAGCTATGATGGTGGGTATCAAGTATACCGATTACATATCATGTATATGTAACTATCACAATGTGCTATCAACTAATTGAATGTTTATACATACATTGGGTTGTTAACACATTAACAAGTATGCATCATATGCATAGCACCCAACTTCACCTCTCTTCACATCGACCTTGGAGTGAGTCCAACAAATCGATGCTCCAAGTTAAAGCCGACCCATTAATCGCGAAATAGTTTTAATATGGTTAGAGCGCATTCAACCAATTAGCCAGGCTTGGAGTGAGTCCAACAACCCAAACTAACGATTGACCTCTGACTCTTACCATATTAGAGTTAAACTATTCCAATGATTTGAACATGTTCAGGTTCGAGCCAGGCTTGGAGTGAGTCCAACAACCCAAACAGGAAATAGAACTCTGGTTCTAACCATATTAATGGAAGGTGTAGGCTTTAATATTGAGTTAGGGTTTTATGTCTCATCCTCTTTGCATGCAAATAACTATTATCTACATGGCATGGCATACATGGCATACATCTACATGTCACGACACGCATGGCATAATGTTATGCATCTAATGCAATTACATGGCATACAATTATGTCATGTATATAATTTCCTTATATGTCATAACTATTTATGGAAATAAAATATGTTTAAGATTTGATTCTCCAAATCAAATCATAATTAAATTAGGAAACAAATTTCCAAATCTAATCACATATTTTATTCATGGAATTATTTGATTAAGGAAAATCTATTTAGGAAACCAATTTCCTAAATCATTAAAACTACTTATGGAAATAAAATATTTTAAGATTTGATTTCCCAAATCAAATCATGATTAAATTAGGAAACAAATTTCAGAATCTAATCAAATATTTTATTTATGGAAAATATCAATTTCCATAAATACTTCCAACTTTCAAAAGTGGAAGATTTCCATAAATACTTCTAGACTTTCCAAAATTGAAAAATTTCCATAAATACTTCTAAATTTCCAAAATTAGAAAATTTCAGAAATACATTATGACTATCGCATAAAACCATTTTTACGATTATGTGAAACACAACTGGGCTCACGATACCCTTTGTTGGGTTTTTTAGAGCACCTTGGCGTGTGTGTGTTCGATCATGTTTAGTAAACATGAGCACAGCGGAAGCAATAAAAATAATAAATACTCCTATTTATTACAACACACACAACACACGCATGCTATTACAACAAGTGTAGACATAACCGTAAATTAAAATTGCAATAAAAGAAAATTATCTACGTTATACCTTTACGTATGGCGTGTAGCGGGAACGGCATCAGCGGAGCGATCCTCGTAGAATCGTCTCTATCCGTATCACGCCCGAGCTCCTCGGGATGACCGCTAAGTCACGAGCCGTCTTAAATGCGGGTTACTAGCCTCGTGTTGAAGACGACGTGATCGAGAGATGATCACGATCCGAATCCAAATTCGGATCCTAAAACGAGTTCTCAAAACTCGCTTCTCCGGAGAGGTATTCGTCAACCAATTGACGAATCCTTCGTCCTCCACCTCAGAGGATTACCGGAGATCAAATCCCCGGTAAGTTAGGCGCTATCGGAGCACTAACCGTCGTCCAAACGACGCTCCGACAACAAAGAAACAAGCTGTCCAGAAAAACTGGACAGCTTTTGGTGGAGGAATAGAGGCCGGCAAAGGAGAGATGGAAGCTCACCTTATCACCGAACCTAGAGGAGATCACCGGAGGGTCGCCGGAGGTTCACCGGCTGAAGGTTGGTCGCCGGCAAGGAGCTGGACGGCGGCACCACAAGCTGGGCGGCAACAATATGTTGGGCGGCAACAATATGTTGGGCGGCAACTATATGTTGGGCGGCAACTAGGTTTAGGGTTTTGGATGATTAGGGTTTAACAATGCCTTAAGCCCTCTTTTATAGAGAACTAATTCTCTTAATGGTTAATGGATCATATCCATAATGCCCGTTAACCCGCTCCATTAGAATAAGTTAAAATAAACCAAACCATGATGGTTTATTTTAAGTTAAAACGAACCGAACCAACCTTTGGTTCATTCGTTTAATATAAACCAAACCCTTTGGTTTATTCTCATCCATTGGATTAGAACCAAACCATTTTGGTCCATCCATTATGTCTTCATAAGACACTGCCCATCCACGCTTCCATTGCGACTAAAACAATTTCATGCTCGCTTTATGTTTGGTCCAACCAAACATAGTTTCTCTCGGTCTGAGAATCCCATTCTCAAGCTCGTTTTAAATCCTTTGGATTACACTCGTTGTGCATGTGACCAAATAGGTTCTCGGTTTATGTTGGCCATCTATAATTAACCATTAATTATAGAACGATCATGAGTGGCACCTAGTAGTACATCATGATCCCTAATTAACCGAAAAGATCAACGGTTGATCCAGAACTATTTCTGAAACCCTTCAGTAGCTCGAATGAATCGTGCCCCATTCCCTTCACTCATCTTATACCCACTTGGTTCAGGACATGGTCTATTGTGTCAGTCCCCACTAGGCTGACTACGTCACACCTAGCCCAAGTATCATTTCCTCGTCCTACGGATTCTAGTTACTCCACATGTATCGAAGAGTACTTTACTCTAAACATGTAATGCTTTGGCCAAAGACTTTAGTAACAATCCGACGAGAGGCCATGGGTATACATCTCCTCGCAAGGAGTGGTGAATCCTTTATAGGCTATTCAAACACCTTCGATCACTTCGACTTATACCCAATCATCCCGGGTCCACATCTCCTTAGAGATGTTTGCTTAAGATGTCAAAGCATAAGTTTCCATGATCAAGATGACTTGAATACCGCAAGTCAAAGGAACATCGCACTTAAGCCACAGTAAGAACTTCATTGACATATCTATATATGCAGAGAACCATATGAAGTCTTACGGCTGGTCACTCCAATGAACTAGTTACCATAACTAGCATCCACGATTAACTCCGGACATCACTATGTCTCCAGCCAGTGAGAATCAGCTGCTTGGATACACCAAGGAGTATACCTCGTGCTAGTCTCGGCGAATTGATGGTGTCCAAATCCATCAATTCATCGACTAGGGATAATTCCGATACATCACAATTACACATGTAGAGATACTCACTAGTTGTGATCCAATCACAAATTCTCTCATGCTGTGAATCGTATCGTGGGCATTTAGTAAATGAGTTTAAGATCCAATCAAATACATGAAACATGTATACTCAAATAGTGAATCTTCATTTATCATATAAATGGTTCATACATAAGGCGATTGCCTTAGGACATCTCTCATATATTACTAACAAGACCACCCTTAGCCTAGACCTAAGCCTTTTAGCCATCTCCATCAGCCTCACGCCTCTCAGATCCCTCCAAGTCATCCATGACTTGTTCATCCATCGTGCTAGCTTTCAGTTGCTTCTATCGGCTATGTCATGCTAACGGTGTCTACACTGCCAAGGCACATTGGACTTACGCCACCAAGACTCCGCTTGGACTTTACGCCACCAATCATTGGGCTTATGCTGCCAAGACTCCCGCTTGGACTTTATGCCGCCAATATCAAACCCCTTGGACTTCTCAAATGCCAAGACTCAAGCTTGGACTTTCCTTTTCCAACTCATGTTGGACTTTCCATGCCAAGACACATGCTTGGACTTTTCCTTGCCAAGACCCATTCTTGGACTTTACATGCCAAGTACTCAAGACTTGAACTTTCCATGACAATCACATTGTCATATGTTTTTGTCAAACATCAAAACATCTCTTGAGTCAAGCTCGAGTCCTGGTAAATCGTGACCTGGGTCAATTGCACCAATATTGTGGTCTTCTCTCCAGCATTGAAGTGCAAAGCGTGGACCTCCGGTGGCATTCCTCCTCCCCGTTGCGAGTTCCCGAAGCTTTTTAGGGCTTCGGTGTGCCGTTCTAGCCATCATGCCTCCTCTCTATGGTTTGGGTGGAGCCATCCTTATATAGACACCACCTCGTACTGCTGCAAAATTCAGAAAAAGCCCTAGTCACGCAAATCTAGCGGGTTACCACACGACCGTGTGTTTCCACACTGCGAGGCCGTGTGCGACCTTGGGGTGGCTAATCTCGCCCATTAGACACAGCCATGTCCCACTCTGCGTCTAGCTGCAAAATGTCTTCTTTTGCTCCGAAAGTGCACCTTTTTAATCCGAATGCTAACCTACACACAAAAGTACAAAGAGCAAACCTCCGAACCAAAAAATAGGAAATGCGTGCAAAATAGAGTGATATATGCATGAAACTAACATAAAATGTAATGAGATGTGAGCGAAAACTACTCCTAAAATCCTATATGTTTTTCTCACATCACTCCTAACCCTAGGATATGCTTTGGAAATTATTAGAAAGGGTGAAAATCCATTGGATATAGATTATGAGAGTTGTTCAGGGTATGTATCAATTTTAAGGTTGTGGAAGTTCAAGTTTGAACTTTTAACCTTAATTTTGATGGTTTAGTGTTCCTATGGGTTTAGGAATTCTCCAAGGACATTGTTGGTCCAATGGTTAAGGGAGAAAAAACCTTTAGGTGGAGGTATCCATCATGGGATGATGGATGTGTTCTTCCTCAAGAGGGGGAGAATTGGGAATGTGAGATACCCAATTTAGAAATTGGAAGAGTTTGTAGGATTGCTTCTCTTGAGTGATATGGGACTTATCACTAGGAAGAATGAAGGCATCCTAGGTGTTTTTGAACCAAGGGGAGATTATAAGATCTCATTGGGATATGAGACATTGACCTCCTTAGGGAGAACCTTTATGATGTATGTCACAAAGGGGGAGAAAGTGAAACTACTAATTTGGAAGAATTGGTAAGAAAATTTGAGTTAGGGTTTAGGCCTAACTCAAAGGTGTTTGATATTTGTCAAACATTAAAAAGGGGGAGATTGTTGGTGCAATCGGCCCAAGTCATGATTGATCGAACTCGAGTTCGACTCGAGTAGTATTTTGATATTTGACAATGTGCTGGGGAGATTGTTGGTGCAATTGACCCAGGTCATGATTGATTGTTTGACGATGGTTTGACCATTATTTGACTATATGGTTGACTTGGGGTTGACGATATGATAGAGAAGTCCAAGTGGGACACTTGGCAATGGGAAAGTCCAAGCTTGAGTCTTGGCATTTGGAAAGTCCAACATAGGGTTGGCATGGAAAGTCCAAGGGTGTAGTCTTGGCCACGTAAGTCCAAGGGTGTAGTCTTGGCGGTGAAAGTTCAGGTCATGAGTACTTGGCATTTGGTAAGTCCAAGGGTTGATATTAGCGACGTAAAGTCCAAGGGTGGAGTCTTAGCAGCATAAGTCCAATGGTTGGCAGCGTAAAGTCCAAGCGTGGTCTTGGCAGCATAAGTCCAATGTGCCTTGGCGGTGTAGACACGGTTAGTATGACAATAGACGATGGAAGCACCTGAAGGCTAGCATATGGATGAACAAGTCATGGATGACTTGGAGGGATTCGATAGGCATGAGACTGATGGAGGTGGCTAGAAGGCTTAGGGCTAGGCTAAGGGTGGTCTAGCAAGTATGAGGGCATGTTAAACCTCATGGTTGAAGTTTGTTAGTCGACTAGGGTTATGGATCAGTCGACTAATTAAGTGTTTTGACACTTGGCAGCGGATTCGACACTCATCAAATGACTGGGATTATGACCAGTTGACTAGGGTTTCGACTGCGATAAAATGGCCTAGCAGTCGACTGCCAACATTGGGCAATCGACTGATGGCCTGAGCAGTCGATTGCCATCCATGACAGTCGACTGATGGTTGAATTTATGAGTATAGAATGCTCGGTAATGGATTGGGAAGTCAGCTACGACGTTAGCAGTCGACTATCAACTGATCCGTTGGAGTTTTTCTAGCGTGCATCATGCCATTGTCTCACAACAATACGATTGGCAATCGACTGTTAGACACGAAATCAACCCATTGCAGGTTAAAAGGAGCAGTGTTAGTAATATATGAGAGATGTCCTAAGGCAATCGCCTTATGTATGAACCATTTATATGATAAATGAAGATTCACTATTTGAGTATACATGTTTAATGTATTTGATTGGATCTTAAACTCATTTACTGAATGTCCACGATACGATTCACAGCATGAGAGAATTTGTGATTGGTTCACAACTAGTGAGTATCTCTACATGTGTAATTGTGATGTATCGAAATTATCCCTAGTCGATGAATTGATGGATTTGGACACCATCAATTCTGTCGAGACTAGCACGAGGTATACTCCTTGGTGTATCCAAGCAGCTGATTCTCACTGGCTGGAGACATAGTGATGTCCGGAGTTGATCGTGGATGCTAGTTATGGTAACTAGTTCATTGGAGTGACCAGCCGTAAGACTTCATATGGTTCTCTGCATATATAGATATGTCAATGAAGTTCTTACCGTGGCTTAAGTGCGATGTTCCTTTGACTTGCGGTATTCAAGTCATCTTGATCATGGAGACTTATGCTTTGACATCTTAAGCAAACATCTCCGAGGAGATGTGGACCCGGGATGATTGGGTATAAGTCGAAGTGATCGAAGGTGTTTAAATAGCCTATAAAGGATTCACCACTCCTTGCGAGGAGATGTATACCCATGGCCTCTCGTCGGATTGTTACTAAAGTCTTTGGCCAAAGCATTACATGTTTAGAGTAAGGTACTCTTCGATACATGTGGAGTAACTAGAATCCATAGGACGAGGAAATGATACTTGGGCTAGGTGTGACGTAGTCAGCCTAGTGGGGACTGACACAATAGACCATGTCCTGAACCAAGTGGGTATAAGATGAGTGAAGGGAATGGGGCACGATTCATTCGAGCTACTGAAGGGTTTCAGAAATAGTTCTGGATCAACCGTTGATCTTTTCGGTTAATTGGGGATCATGATGTACTACTAGGTGCCACTCATGATTGTTCTATAATTAATGGTTAATTATAGACGACCAACATAAACCGAGAACCTATTTGGTCACACGCACAACGAGTGTAATCCAAAGGATTTAAAACGAGCTTGAGAATGGGATTCTCAGACCGAGAGAAACTATGTTTGGTTGGACCAAACATAAAGCGAGCATGAAATTTTTTCAGTCGCAATGGAAGCGTGGATGAGTCGTGTCTTATGAAGACATAATGGATGGACCAAAATGGTTTGGTTCTAATCCAATGGATGAGAATAAACCAAAGGGTTTGGTTTATATTAAACGAATGAACCAAAGGTTGGTTCGGTTCGTTTTAACTTAAAATAAACCATCATGGTTTGGTTTATTTTAACTTATCTTAATGGAGCGGGTTAACGGGCTTTATGGATATGATCCATTAACCATTAAGAGAATTAGTTCTCTATAAAATAGGGCTTAAACCCTAATCCAAAACCCTAGCCCTTGGAGTTGCCGCCCACCCCTTGAAGGAGTTTTCGGCGCCAACCCTAGTGTGCCGCCGCCCAACCCCTTGTGCCGCCGTCCAACTTGTTGCCGGCGTCCAAGCTTCATCCGGCTATCCTCCGGTGACCCTCCGGTGATCTCCTATAGGTTTGGCATCAAGGTGAGCCTTTTCTTTCCTTGGTTGGCCGGCGCCTATATCCTCCACCAAGCTGTCCAGTTTTCTGGACAGCTTCTTCTCCTCTCGTCGGAGCGTCGTTTGGACGACGGTTAGAGCTCCGACAGCGGATAACTTACCGGAGATTCGATCTCCGGTAATCCTCTGAGGTGGAGGGCGAAGGATTCGTCAATTGGTTGACGAATACCTCTCCGGAGAAGCGAGTTTTGAGAACTCGTTTTAGGATCCGAATTTGGATTCGGATTGTGATCATCTCTCGATCACGTCGTCTTCAACACGAGGCTAGTAACCCGTACGAAGACGAAGCTCGTGGCTTAGCGAAGTCATCCCGAGGAGCTCGGCGTGGATACCGATAGAGATGATTCTTACGAGGATCGTTCCGGTTGATGTCGTTCCCGCTACATGTCATACGGAAGGTATAACGTAGATAATTTTCTTTTATTGCAAATTTTAATTTACGGTTATGTCTACACTTGTTGTAATATGCATGCGTGTGTTGTGTGTGTTGTAATAAATATAGATTTATTATTTTTAATTGCTTCCGCTGTGCTCATGTTTACGAAACATGATCGAACACACACACGCCGCGGTACCGGAAACCCAACAAGCAGCTCGTGGAAGATTTCGGCATTGGTTCTTGGAGTGATTTCTTGTGACGATATGGAGGTTAAGTGCAAGCGCATTTCAGGATTCTGTTGGGATGTATACTGAAAGCCTAGCTCTTTTGTATGAACATCTTTTGAAATAAGAATCACATGATCATTGTTTATACTTTATTTATATATGTGGATATTGTCTAATACTTTACATTGTAGATAACATGGTGCTTGGGTGTGGCACAGAAGATCTTGTTATCAGTCCCTTGTAGAGTATAAGTAGAGGCTCACAACCAAGATGGTTTTGGACAAACCATTGGCATGGTTGTAGTGTAGTTTGGTATTGTTTTATCTTGAACATAGAGTTACACTAGTACACTTAGGTGTATTGAGCAGGACCGACATAGAGGTGAGTCAATTTGTTGCTGACTACATAATTGAATCGGACCTCAGATATTATGTTGTACATGCTCTTAATCCCGATATAATAATGGGCACATGTACTTAATATTTATTTCTTTGATTTACCAGAGGGTGAGATTTCTATGGATTAAATCAATATGCCCGGTAAGTTGAGAAATGATATTATTTACATGGTGTGACGTTGATTATAGGAGGAAACCGTGTCCTATATATTAGGTTGATGATGTCCCCTTGAGGAGCTCATAAGGTTCATCATGTAAACCCTGCAGGTTGACTTAGTCAACATGATGATAAGGTTGAGTGGTACTACTCAAGGAGTTAGATGTTAATTAATTGATGGTTAGTAAATCAATTAATTGATGGACATTCGATATCTTAAACACGGGGAGATGGATGTACAAATAATATATGGAGCCCATATTAATTTATGGGGGTTGGTGAGGTAGTTCGATGATGATCCTCTAGTGGAATGGAACATCATTGATGGATCAAGTTTGTGTGGTTCCGATCCATCGGGTGACCAAGACCCAACTCCTCCTCATGGTCCCTATCGTAGCCTAATATAAACCTCATGAAGTCTAGATCAAATGATGGAAAACAAATCTCTAGATCCGACGGTTGGGATTAAATTCCTAAGAACCGACGGTAGAGATTAAATCTCTAGATCCGACGGTTGGGATTAAAACCCTAGAACCGACGGTTGAGATTAAATCTCTAGATTCGACGGTTGAGATTAAAACCCTAGAACTGACGGTGGAGATTAAACCAAGGCCTAAACCCTAACTCTATAAAATGGGAGCATGGGTTGGGCGGCAACTAAGTTTTTGAATGGATAATGGAAATTAGGGTTTAGCCTCTCTTTGCTTGGGCGGCAAGTAACCCTAAGGAGGAAACCCTAATTAGGGTTTTGGCTCCTTGGGTTGGGCGGCCAAGGTGAGGAAAGAAGGGTGGGCGGCAACTTGAGGAAGATCTCTTCTTCTTCCTTGAAGGTGGCTAGCTCCTAGATCTCTTCTCTCCACTATGGTTGGGCGGCAAGAAACCCTAATTTGATTAGGGTTTGGTTCCTTTGCATGGGCGGCCAAGGTTTGGGAAAGAAGATGGGCGGCAACAAGTGGAAGATGAGTTTCTTCTTCTTCCTAAGGCATGGCCGGTCCCTTCCTTCTACCCTCTACCTTGGTCGGTCCATACTCTATCCTTCTTCCCCTCTTCCATGGCCGGCACATAGAAGATGGTTTTCAATGAGATTAGGGTTTGGTTGGGCGGCTAGGGTTTGGAAGTTGGAGTGGGCGGCAACTATAGGAGATGTTCTCTTCTTATTCCTAAGGTGTTGTCGGGACCTATCTCTATTCCTTCTACCTTGGTCGGGGCTCAACCGAATTCCCTTTCTCCTCTTCATTCCATCTTGGCCGGCGGCACCAAAACTAGGGTTTGTCCCTAGTTCGGTTCCTTGGTTGTTTCCATTATGTTCTCTCTATTCTTGGGGCCGGCGGCATAAACCCTTTTGTGGATTGGTGGTTGGCTTAAGCAAGAAGGGAAAGAGAGTTCTTCTTTCTTTGGATTGAAGAAGATCTAGGATGCTTCAACTTGTGGAGGATCTTCGCCCACACGAAGTCTACAAGGAGGTTAGGACATACGATAGAAGATCAAGAGGTATAAAAGTTTTATAACTTTTATTATTGTTCTTTGCATGTTCTTATTTGATATGCTAGCTTATGTTCTTTATGTTAGTATATGTTGATTATACTAGTTTACATTTGCATGTATTTGTATAATCATGGACCCGGATAAGAAACACAAAAACCGGTGATCCGTCCGTCGTCTCTTCCGCGGCTAACCGACTAGAAGAGTTGTGTTGCTTGAACAACTAGTTTGTTCAAGCGATCGCTCGAGTCGTTAGCACGACGACGAATTGGTTGTGCTTAGGAAACTCATCCCCTCCGGATTAGTTTTCATTTGTTGAAAATTTTAATCCGGGGACATGGGAGCCAATGAGCCTCCGAGGATTAGCACATTGCCAACAACTGGTATCAGAGCCACAGTTTCCGGTTTTGTGTGTTTTGGATTCGGTTACTTTCACGCACTTATCATATATTGTGTATGACGGATAATAGTAGGATGTGCGTAGGCTAACTTTTTGGTTGCAGGCATAAGATCCAACTATTATGGCTATATATGTGCATATGAGATTTAATGTGTGTGTGATTGTATATTATTTGAATCCTCGGGGTTGACGAGGCTAAATTAGTATTTAATTTTTGTAATTGAATACGGCATTGTTTAGCCACTCTTTATTTTATTTTACTTTCGATCTAGATTTCATGTACACTCCCTCGAGGAGTATAGGATCGATGGATGTAAAATAAAATAGGTTTTATTCTCGGCTCGGATCTCCGGTTGGCTCGTACATGGCGCAGGAGGAGCAAACGAGGTGGCGACACGACGGGACGCATATTGGAGAACAATGCCATAATAGTTGGAAAAATTCTGATTTTTCCATATTTATTGCTGATTTGTTTTATATGCATGTTGTGTGTGCTTAAAATTCCTCATTTTCAATTTACTAAGTGGGAGAGGGATATTTTAATTAATTCCCGCGGCCTCCATTACAATTTGACATGTGATGCAACAAACTTGCGCGTCGGCTCTGAGTGCCTTCCTCCCCATCGGATGAGTTTGTTTGCGGATCACTAGGTCAAATAATGGTTATAGGAAATTATTTAGGAGCGTGTGTACTTCCCCATCGGTAAGGCACATAATCCGAAATAATTCCCTTAGTATCGTGTAATGGTGTACACTTAGATACAAATAAAAAGTATCCTCCCCATCGGAGTCACTGCTTTTATTTGTAGGGCCAAAGAGGAACCAACTATTAATTTTATTTGTCAAAAAGTAAGGTTGACAAGATAATAAAATTAATAGGTAAAACCTCCTCTTACAAATGTAGAATTCGTATACGTCCACACTATCGTGGCATGTGATATTCTCGGTGTTTTGAGGTGTTGGTTGATTTCGGAATTTTATTGTTTTGAGGAATCAATAAAATTTGAAATCTAAAGTTTTGATCATTGTGATTCTTAGGATTTTCAAAATGACTTTCAGTCCACTTATTTTGATACTAAAGGAAATAAACTTACTGTACCCAAATTATATTGATTGGAAATGAATCCAAATATTGTCTTATCTGCTAGTATGCACTCTTCGAAGAGTATCCTCAAGCCATGGTTGCTCAAAAAGGTTTCTACTTCTAAGCCGAAAGGCAAGAAGAAGGAGAAACAAGGTGGAGCAAATGTGGTGGGAGGATCTCGAGGAGTGAAGAAGAAGCCGAAAGGCAAGTACTTCACTTACAAGTAGGATGGACATTGGAAGGAGGACTGTCCCAATCCAAAACAGAACAAAAGTATATCTTTTGGTCTAGTCGTTGTAACATGGTTAGCGGTGTTATCTACCGGCACCTGGTGTGTAGATACGAGAGCCACTAATCATGTCTGTAATACATTGCAGGGGTTCCAGGAAACCCGACGACTAGCTAAAAGGGATATTACCATTTACTTGGGCAATGCCATGAAGATGACGGCTATTGCAGTGGGAGATGTTTTATTTATCTTTTGAGAAAAATAAAGGTTTTTGGTTCTTAAGAATTTCCTTTATGTACCCTTATTTAGAAAGAATTGATTTCGGTTTCTAAATAGTTTTTGGATGGATAATCTATTTCTTTTCATGACAGATTTGTTATAAAAGGAATAGGGACATTATCTATTCAGGTACATAGATAGGAAATTTATAACTTGAACCACAAGCTCCCACGATGCAAATAGAAGTTAATAACTCATCTTCTAATTCCAATAAGAGAAAAGAACCTTCGAAGATTAACCAAACATATCTTTGGCTTCTTAGGCTAGGTCACATTAACCTAAGCAGAATTCAAAGGTTGATAGCTGATGGACCTTTGGGTTCATTAGTGGTGGAGGATCTCCCAACCTACGAATCTTGCTTGGAGGGTAAGATGACCAAGAGGCCTTTTTAAGGCCAAGGGGTATAGAGCCAAAGATTTGTTAGAAATGGTTCATTCTGATTTGTGAGGTCCTATGACTATCTAAGCAAGAGGTAATCTTGAATATTTCGTCTCTTTCATAGACGATTATTCAAGATATGGATGACACTACGATCTGATCGTGGTGGTGACAACCTCTTGGGAGAGTTTAGGAACTACTTATCAGAGGTTGGAATTCAATCCCAATTGACTGCACCTGGCACACCCCAGCAGAACAGTGTAGCAGTACGAAGGAATAGGACTCTTATAGAGATGGTTAGATCGATGATGAGTTATTCTGACTTGTTTTGTAGTCCTAGAGATCAGAGGGTGATCGTTAACACGAATGCCAGATTTCTAGAGGAAGACTATGTGATAAGCCACAAACCCAAGAGTAAAATTGTTCTGGAGGAGTTAAAAGGGAAGTCACTTCTTTAGTACCACCGGTACAAGAGGATATATCACATGTCACAGCACCGCGTGTCATAGAGGATACACAGATGATACCTCGTCATAGTGGGAGGGTTGTGAGACTGACCTCTTTTCATGTTTTGGACAAATCTTCTGATTTGGTCCCTAGCAAACATGAACCTGATCCCTAGACATACGACGAGGCAATCCAAGATATAAATACGGCATCTTGGCAAAGTGCAATGAATACTGAGATTGAATCTATGGATTCAAGTCAGGTCTGGGAGCTCTTATGCATAGCAACTCATATGGATTATGAGGCGTGACAGATGGATGTCAAGACAACATTCCTTAGTGGAAGTCTTGAGGAAAACATCTATATGAAGCAACCAGAGGGATTCATTGCTAAGGGCAAAGAGCATATTGTATGTAAGCTTAATCGGTCCATTTTTGGACTGAAGCAAGCTTTGAGTCTTGGAACATCCGCTTTGATGAGGTAAATCCAAACTTATGGATTTATTCAAAGTCCGGGTGAGTCTTGTGTATACAAGAGATGTGACAGAAACGTAGTGGTATTTTTGTACTATACGTAGATGACATTTTGGTGGTTGGCGACAACATCGAAGTATTATCAGACGTAAGGGTATGGTTGTCCAAACAGTTTGATATGAAGGACTTGGGAGAAGTGGGTCACAACCTTGGGGATCAAGGTTATTGTGCTTATCCCAAGCTTCATACATAGACATGGTTTTGGATCATTTTAGCATACAAAACTCCAAGAAGGGGTTTCTACCCTTCAGGCATGGAGTTCCTTTATCTAAGCAGATGTGTCCTAGATCATCTGAAGAGATAGAGGAGATATAGGCAGTTCCTTATGCTTCGGCGGTAGGAAGCCTAATGTATGCTATGTACGAGACCCGGATATCCTTTGCCATAGGCATGGTCACAGACATCGAGTAATCCAGACGGGGACATTGACTGGTAAAAGCATATATTGTAGTGCCTGAGAAGGACTAGGGATTATATGCTAGTTTACCGGGCATACCAATTACTCCCTGTGGGTTGCATGGATTGCGATTTCCAATCAGATAGGGATAACAGTAATTCTACCTCAGGTTTTGTGTTTACTTTGGGAGGTGGAGCCATTGTATGGAGGAGTGTCCAGCAGAAATGCGTGGCGGACTCCACCATGGAAGCTGAGTATGTGGCAGCGTATGAGGCGGCCAAAGAAGTTGTATGGCTCAGGAACTTTCTGATGGACTTGGATGTGATTCCTGGTTTGCCCAGAACTATCACAATTAATTGTGATAATAATGGTGCAGTTGCAAACTCGAAGGAACCACGAGCCCATAAGGCTAGTAAACACATAGAGTGCAAGTACCACCAGATACGAGAAATCATAAAGGAGGTAGAAGTTGCTGTCGCCTCGATTGCATCAGAGAATGACCTGGTAGACCCTTTCACTAAGGCCCTTCTGGCGAGAGCTTTGATAGGCATGTGGAGGGAAGGGGAATCAGATGTATGGCAGTATGATGACAGCATAGTCTTTTAGTATAAGTGGGAGATTGTTGGGATGTATACTGAAAGCCTAGCTCTTTTGTATGAACATCTTTTGAAATAAGAATCACATGATCATTGTTTGCACTTTATTTATATATGTGCATATTGTCTAATACTTTACATTGTAGATAACATGGTGCTTGGGTGTGGCACAGAAGATCATGTTATCAGTCCCTTGTAGAGTATAAGTAGAGGCTCACAACCAAGATGGTTTTGGACAAACCATTGGCATGGTTGTAGTGTAGCTTGATTTTGTTTTATCTTGAACATAGAGTTACACTAGTACACTTAGGTGTATTGAGCAGGACCGACATAGAGGTGATTCAATTTGTTGCTGACTACATAATTGAATCGGACCTCGGATATTATGTTGTACATGCTCTTAATCTCGATATAATAACGAGCACATGTACTTAATATTTATTTCTTTGATTTACCAGAGGGTGAGATTTCTATGGATTAAATCAATATGCCCGGTAAATTGGGAAATGATATTATTTACATGGTGTGCCGTTGATTATAGGAGGAAACCGTGTCCTATATATTAGGTTGATGATGTCCCCTTGAGGAGCTCATAAGGTTCATCATGTAAACCCTGCAGGTTGACTTAGTCAACATGATGATAAGGTTGAGTGGTACTACTCGAGGAGTTAGATGTTAATTAATTGATGGTCAGTAAATCAATTAATTGACGGACATTCGATATCTTAAACACAGGGAGATGTATGTACAAATAATATATGGAGCCCATATTAATTTATGGGGGTTGGTGAGGTAGTTCGATGATGATCCTCTAGTGGAATGGAACATGATTGATGGATCAAGTTTGTGTGGTTCCGATCCATCGGGTGGCCAAGACCCAACTCCTCCTCATGGTCCCTATCGTAGCCTAATATAAACCTCATGAAGTCTAGATCAAATGATGGAAAACAAATCTCTAGATCCGACGGTTGGGATTAAATTCCTAAGAACCGACGGTAGAGATTAAATCTCTAGATCCGACGGTTGGGATTAAAACCCTAGAACCGACGGTTGAGATTAAATCTCTAGATCCGACGGTTGAGATTAAAACCCTAGAACTGACGGTGGAGATTATGTTGGGTTTCCGGCACCGCGGCGTGTGTGTGTTCGATCATGTTTCGTAAACATGAGCACAGCGGAAGCAATAAAAATAATAAATACTCCTATTTATTACAACACACACAACACACGCATGCTATTACAACAAGTGTAGACATAACCGTAAATTAAAATTGCAATAAAAGGAAATTAAACTACGTTATACCTTCCGTATGACGTGTAGCGGGAACGGCATCAACCGGAACGATCCTCGTAAGAATCGTCTCTATCCGTATCCACGCCGAGCTCCTCGGGATGACTTCGCCAAGCCACGAGCTTCGTCTTCGTCCGGGTTACTAGCCTCGTGTTGAAGACGACGTGATCGAGAGATGATCACGATCCGAATCCAAATTCGGACCTAAAACAAGTCCTCAAGACTTGCTTCTCCGGAGAGGTATTCGCGATGATTGACGAATCCTTCGTCCTCCACCTCAGAGGATTACCGGAGATCAAATCCCCGGTATGTTATCCGCTGTCGGAGCACTAACCGTCGTCCAAACGACGCTCCGACGAGAGGAGAAGAAGCTGTCCAGAAAACTGGACAGCTTTGGTGGAGGAAATAGGCGCCGGCTAAAGAAGAGATGGAGCCTCACCTTTACACCGAACCCAAGGGAGATCACCGGAGGGTCGCCGGAGGTCCACCGGCCGAAGCTTGGACGCCGGCAAGGAGATGGCAGCCCCTCAATGAAGTTGGGCGGCAGCCCTTGTTGTTGACGCCAACAACAAGGAGGATGGGTTGGGCGGCCACTTGTGATTAGGTTTAGGGTTAGGGTTTAATCCCTATTTTATAGAGAACTAATTCTCTTAATGGTTAATGGATCATATCCATAAAGCCCGTTAACCCGCTCCATTAAGATAAGTTAAAATAAACCAAACCATGATGGTTTATTTTAAGTTAAAACGAACCGAACCAACCTTTGGTTCATTCGTTTAATATAAACCAAACCCTTTGGTTTATTCTCATCCATTGGATTAGAACCAAACCATTTTGGTCCATCCATTATGTCTTCATAAGACACTGCCCATCCACGCTTCCATTGCGACTGAAACAATTTCATGCTCGCTTTATGTTTGGTCCAACCAAACATAGTGTCTCTCGGTCTGAGAATCTCATTCTCAAGCTCGTTTTAAATCCTTTGGATTACACTCGTTGTGCGTGTGACCAAATAGGTTCTCGGTTTATGTTGGCCGTCTATAATTAACCATTAATTATAGAACGATCATGAGTGGCACCTAGTAGTACATCATGATCCCCAATTAACAGAAAAGATCAACGGTTGATCCAGAACTATTTCTGAAACCCTTCAGTAGCTTGAATGAATCGTGCCCCATTCCCTTCACTCATCTTATACCCACTTGGTTCAGGACATGGTCTATTGTGTCAGTCCCCACTAGGCTGACTATGTCACACCTAGCCCAAGTATCATTTCCTCGTCCTACGGATTCTAGTTACTCCACATGTATCGAAGAGTACCTTACTCTAAACATGTATTGCTTTGGCCAAAGACTTTAGTAACAATCCGACGAGAGGCCATGGGTATACATCTCCTCGCAAGGAGTGGTGAATCCTTTATAGGCTATTCAAACACCTTCGATCACTTCGACTTATACCCAATCATCCCGGGTCCACATCTCCTTAGAGATGTTTGCTTAAGATGTCAAAGCATAAGTCTCCATGATCAAGATGACTTGAATACCGCAAGTCAAAGGAACATCGCACTTAAGCCACAAGAAGAACTTCATTGACATATCTATATATGCAGAGAACCATATGAAGTCTTACGGCTGGTCACTCCAATGAACTAGTTACCATAACTAGCATCCACGATCAACTCCGGACATCACTATGTCTCCAGCCAGTGAGAATCAGCTGCTTGGATACACCAAGGAGTATACCTCGTGCTAGTCTTGACAGAATTGATGGTGTCCAAATCCATCAATTCATCGACTAGGGATAATTCCGATACATCACAATTACACATGTAGAGATACTCACTAGTTGTGATCCAATCACAAATTCTCTCATGCTGTGAATCATCGTGGACATTGATAAGAAATGAGTTTAAGATCCAATCAAATACATAAAACATGTATACTCAAATAGTGAATCTTCATTTATCATATAAATGGTTCATACATAAGGCGATTGCCTTAGGACATCTCTCATATATTACTAACAGATTAAACCAAGGCCTAAACCCTAACTCTATAAAAGGGGAGCATGGGTTGTGCGGCAACTAAGTTTTTGAATGGATAATGGAAATTAGGGTTTAGCCTCTCTTTGCTTGGGCGGCAAGTAACCCTAAGGAGGAAACCCTAATTAGGGTTTTGGCTCCTTGGGTTGGGAGGCCAAGGTGAGGAAAGAAGGGTGGGCGGCAACTTGAGGAAGATCTCTTCTTCTTCCTTGAAGGTGGCTAGCTCCTAGATCTCTTCTCTCCACTATGGTTGGGCGGCAAGAAACCCTAATTTGATTAGGGTTTGGTTCCTTTGCATGGGCGGCCAAGGTTTGGGAAAGAAGATGGGCGGCAACAAGTGGAAGATGAGTTTCTTCTTCTTCCTAAGGCATGGCCGGTCCCTTCCTTCTAACCTCTACCTTGGTCGGTCCATACTCTATCCTTCTTCCCCTCTTCCATGGCCGGCACATAGAAGATGGTTTTCAATGAGATTAGGGTTTGGTTGGGCGGCTAGGGTTTGGAAGTTGGAGTGGGCGGCAACTATAGGAGATGTTCTCTTCTTATTCCTAAGGTGTTGTCGGGACCTATCTCTATTCCTTCTACCTTGGTCGGGGATCAACCAAATTCCCTTTCTCCTCTTCATTCCATCTTTGCCGGCGGCACCAAAACTAGGGTTTGTCCCTAGTTCGGTTCCTTGGTTGTTTCTATTATGTTCTCTCTATTCTTGGGGCCGGCGGCATAAACCCTTTTGTGGATTGGTGGTTGGCTTAAGCAAGAAGGGAAAGAGAGTTCTTCTTTCTTTGGATTGAAGAAGATCTAGGATGCTTCAACTTGTGGAGGATCTTCGCTCACACGAAGTCTACAAGGAGGTTAGGACATACGATAGAAGATCAAGAGGTATAAAAGTTTTATAACTTTTATTATTGTTCTTTGCATGTTCTTATTTGATATGCTAGCTTATGTTCTTTATGTTAGTATATGTTGATTATACTAGTTTACATTTGCATGTATTTGTATAATCATGGACCCGGATAAGAAACACAAAAACCGGTGATCCGTCCGTCGTCTCTTCCGCGGCTAACCGACTAGAAGAGTTGTGTTGCTTGAACAACTAGTTTGTTCAAGCGATCGCTCGAGTCGTTAGCACGACGACGAATTGGTTGTGCTTAGGAAACTCATCCCCTCCGGATTAGTTTTCATTTGTTGAAAATTTTAATCCGGGGACATGGGAGCCAATGAGCCTCCGAGGATTAGCACATTGCCAACAACTGGTATCAGAGCCACAGTTTCCGGTTTTGTGTGTTTTGGATTCGGTTACTTTCACGCACTTATCATATATTGTGTATGACGGATAATAGTAGGATGTGCGTAGGCTAACTTTTTGGTTGCAGGCATAAGATCCAACTATTATGGCTATATATGTGCGTATGAGATTGCATGTGTGTGTGATTGTATATTATTTGAATCCTCGGGGTTGACGAGGCTAAATTAGTATTTAATTTTTGAAATTGAATACGGCATTGTTTAGCCACTCTTTATTTTATTTTACTTTCGATCTAGATTTCATGTACACTCCCTCGAGGAGTATAGGATCGATGGATGTAAAATAAAATAGGTTTTATTCTCGGCTCGGATCTCCGGTTGGCTCGTACATGGCGCAGGAGGAGCGATTTAGGTGGCGACACGACGGACGATATTGGAGAACAATGCCATAATAGTTGGAAAAATTCTGATTTTTCCATATTTATTGCTGATTTGTTTTATATGCATGTTGTGTGTGCTTAAAATTCCTCATTTTCAATTTACTAAGTGGGAGAGGGATATTTTAATTAATTCCCGCGGCCTCTATTACAATTTGACATGTGATGCAACAAACTCAAGGTCGGCTCGAGTGCCTTCCTCCATCGTGATGAGTTTGTTTATGCATCACTAGGTCAAATAATGGTTATAGGAAATTATTTAGGAGCGTGTGTACTTCCCCATCGGTAAGGCACATAATCCGAGATAATTCCCTTAGTATCGTGTAATGGTGCACACTTAGATGCAAATAAAAAGTATCCTCCCAATCGGAGTCACTGCTTTTATTTGTAGGGCCAAAGAGGAACCAACTATTAATTTTATTTGTCAAAAAGTAAGGTTGACAAGATAATAAAATTAATGGGTAAAACCTCCTCTTACAAATGTAGAATTCGTATACGTCCACACTATCGTGGCATGTGATATTCTCGGTGTTTTGAGGTGTTGGTTGATTTCGGAATTTTATTGTTTTGAGGAATCAATAAAATTTGAAATCTAAAGTTTTGATCATTGTGATTCTTAGGATTTTCAAAATGACTTTCAGTCCACTTATTTTGATACTAAAGGAAATAAACTTACTTGATCTAAATTATATTGATTGGAAATGAATCCAAATATTGTCTTATCTGCTAGTATGCACTCTTCGAAGAGTATCCTCAAGCCATGGTTGCTCAAAAAGGTTTCTACTTCTAAGCCGAAAGGCAAGAAGAAGGAGAAACAAGGTGGAGCAAATGTGGTGGGAGGATCTCAGGGAGCAGTGAAGAAGCCGAAAGGCAAGTACTTCACTTACAAGTAGGATGGACATTGGAAGGAGGACTGTCCCAATCCAAAACAGAACAAAAGTATATCTTTTGGTCTAGTCGTTGTAACATGGTTAGCGGTGTTATCTACGGCACTGTGTGTAGATACGAGAGCCACTAATCATGTCCGCAATACATTTGCAGGGTTCCAGGAAACCCGATGACTAGCTAAAGGGATATTACCATTTACTTGGGCAATGCCATGAAGATGGCGGCTATTGCAAAGGGGAGATGTTTTATTTATCTTTTGAGAAAATAAAGGTTTTGGTTCTTAAGAATTTCCTTTATGTACCTTATTTAGAAAGAATTGATTTCGGTTTCTAAATAGTTTTTGGATGGATAATCTATTTCTTTTCATGACAGATTTGTTATAAAAGGAATAGGGACATTATCTATTCAGGTACATAGATAGGAAATTTATACACTCGAACCAAAAGCTCCCACAGGCAAATAGAAGTTAATAACTCATCTTCTAATTCCAATAAGAGAAAAGAACCGTCGAAGATGAACCAAACATATCTTTGGCATCTTAGGCTTGGTCACATTAACCTAAGCAGAATTCAAAGGTTGATAGCTGATGGACCTTTGGGTTCATTAGTGGTGGAGGATCTCCCAACCTACGAATCTTGCTTGAGGGTAAGATGACCAAGAGGCCTTTTAAGGCCAAGGGTATAGAGCCAAAGATTTGTTAGAAATGGTTCATTCTCGATTTGTGAGGTCCTATGACTATCTAAGCAAGAGGTAATCTTGAATATTTCGCCTCTTTCATAGATGATTATTCAAGATATGGATGACACTACGATCCGATCGTGGTGGTGACAACCTCTTGGGAGAGTTTAGGAACTACTTATCGAGGTTGGGATTCAATCCCAATTGATCGCACCGCACACCCTCAGTAATGTGCAGCAGAGCGAAGGAATAGGACTCTTATAGAGATGGTTAGATCGATGATGAGTTATTCTGACTTGTTTTGTAGTCCTAGAGATCAGAGGGTGATCGTTAACACGAATGCCAGATTTCTAGAGGAAGACTATGTGATAAGCCACAAACCCAAGAGTAAAATTGTTCTGGAGGAGTTAAAAGGGAAGTCACTTCTTTAGTACCACCGGTACAAGAGGATATATCACATGTCACAGCACCGCGTGTCATAGAGGATACACAGATGATACCTCGTCATAGTGGGAGGGTTGTGAGACAGCCTCTCAGATTCATGTTTTTGGACAAATCTTCTGATTTGGTCCCTAGCAAACATGAACCTGATCCCTAGACATACGACGAGGCAATCCAAGATATAAATACGGCATCTTGGCAAAGTGCAATGAATACTGAGATTGAATCTATGGATTCAAGTCAGGTCTGGGAGCTCTTATGCATAGCAACTCATATGGATTATGAGGCGTGACAGATGGATGTCAAGACAGCATTCCTTAGTGGAAGTCTTGAGGAAAACATCTATATGAAGCAACCAGAGGGATTCATTGCTAAGGGCAAAGAGCATATTGTATGTAAGCTTAATCGGTCCATTTTTGGACTGAAGCAAGCTTTGAGGTCTTGGAACATCCGCTTTGATGAGGTAAATCCAGACTTATGGATTTATTCAAAGTCCGAGTGAGTCTTGTGTATACAAGAGATGTGACAGAAACGTAGTGGTATTTTTGTACTATACGTAGATGACATTTTGGTGGTTGGCGACAACATCGAAGTATTATCAGACGTAAGGGTATGGTTGTCCAAACAGTTTGATATGAAGGACTTGGGAGAAGTGGGTCACAACCTTGGGGATCAAGGTTGTTGTGCTTATCCCAAGCTTCATACATAGACATGGTTTTGGATCGTTTTAGCATACAAAACTCCAAGAAGGGGTTTCTACCCTTCAGGTATGGAGTTCCTTTATCTAAGCAGATGTGTCCTAGATCATCTGAAGAGATAGAGGAGATATAGGCAGTTCCTTATGCTTCGGCGGTAGGAAGCCTAATGTATGCTATGTACGAGACCAAATATCCGCCGCATAGGCATGGTCAGCAGACATCGAGTAATCCAGATGTGACATTGATCGCATGTAAAGCATATATTGTAGTGCCCGAGAAGGACTAGGATTATATGCTAGTTTACCGGGCACTAATTACTCCTCGTGGTTGTATGGATTACGATTTCCAATCGATAGGGATAACAAAGAAGTCTACCTCGTGTTTTGTGTTTACTTTGGGAGGTGGAGCCATTGTATGGAGGAGTGTCCAAAGCAGAATGCGTGGCGGACTCCACCATGGAAGCCGAGTATGTGGCAATGAGGCGCCAAAGAAGTGTGGTGGCTCATGAATTTCCTAATGGACTTTGATGTGATTCCTGGTTTGCCCAGAACTATCACAATTAATTGTGATAATAATGGTGCAATGCAAACTCAAGGAACCACGAGCCCATAAGGCTAGTAAACACATAGAGTGCAAGTACCACCGATACGAGAAATCGAAGGAGGTAGAAGTTGTTATCGCTTAGATTGCATCGAGGATGACCGTAGACCCTTTCACTAAGGCCTTCTAGAGAGCTTTGATAGGCATGTGGAGGGAAGGGGAATCGATGTATGGCAAGATGATGACAAAGATAGTCTTTTAGTATAAGTGGGAGATTGTTGGGATGTATACCAAAGCCTAGCTCTTTGTATGAACATCTTTATTTTGAAATAAGAATCACATGATCATTGTTTGCACTTTATATTTATATATGTGCATATTGTCTAATACTTTACATTGTAGATAACATGGTGCTTGGGTGTGGCACAGAAGATCATGTTATCAGTCCCTTGTAGAGTATAAGTAGAGGCTCACAACCAAGATGGTTTTGGACAAACCATTGGCATGGTTGTAGTGTAGCTTGATTTTGTTTTATCTTGAACATAGAGTTACACTAGTACACTTAGGTGTATTGAGCAGGACCGACATAGAGGTGATTCAATTTGTTGCTGACTACATAATTGAATCGGACCTCGGATATTATGTTGTACATGCTCTTAATCTCGATATAATAACGAGCACATGTACTTAATATTTATTTCTTTGATTTACCAGAGGGTGAGATTTCTATGGATTAAATCAATATGCCCGGTAAGTTGGGAAATGATATTATTTACATGGTGTGCCGTTGATTATAGGAGGAAACCGTGTCCTATATATTAGGTTGATGATGTCCCCTTGAGGAGCTCATAAGGTTCATCATGTAAACCCTGCAGGTTGACTTAGTCAACATGATGATAAGGTTGAGTGGTACTACTCGAGGAGTTAGATGTTAATTAATTGATGGTCAGTAAATCAATTAATTGACGGACATTCGATATCTTAAACACAGGGAGATGTATGTACAAATAATATATGGAGCCCATATTAATTTATGGGGGTTGGTGAGGTAGTTCGATGATGATCCTCTAGTGGAATGGAACATGATTGATGGATCAAGTTTGTGTGGTTCCGATCCATCAGGTGGCCAAGACCCAACTCCTCCTCATGGTCCCTATCGTAGCCTAATATAAACCTCATGAAGTCTAGATCAAATGATGGAAAACAAATCTCTAGATCCGACGGTTGGGATTAAATTCCTAAGAACCGACGGTAGAGATTAAATCTCTAGATCCGACGATTGGGATTAAAAGCCTAGAACCGACGGTTGAGATTAAATCTCTAGATCCGACGGTTGAGATTAAAACCCTAGAACCGACGATGGAGATTAAACCAAGGCCTAAACCCTAACTCTATAAAAGGGGAGCATGGGTTGGGCGGCAACTAAGTTTTTGAATGGATAATGGAAATTAGGGTTTAGCCTCTCTTTGCTTGGGCGGCAAGTAACCCTAAGGAGGAAACCCTAATTAGGGTTTTGGCTCCTTGGGTTGGGCAGCCAAGGTGAGGAAAGAAGGGTGGGCGGCAACTTGAGGAAGATCTCTTCTTCTTCCTTGAAGGTGGCTAGCTCCTAGATCTCTTCTCTCCACTATGGTTGGGCGGCAAGAAACCCTAATTTGATTAGGGTTTGGTTCCTTTGCATGGGTGGCCAAGGTTTGGGAAAGAAGATGGGCGGCAACAAGTGGAAGATGAGTTTCTTCTTCTTCCTAAGGCATGGCCGGTCCCTTCCTTCTACCCTCTACCTTGGTCGGTCTGTACTCTATCCTTCTTCCCCTCTTCCATGGCCGGCACATAGAAGATGGTTTTCAATGTGATTAGGGTTTGGTTGGGCGGCTAGGGTTTGGAAGTTGGAGTGGGCGGCAACTATAGGAGAAGTTCTCTTCTTATTCCTAAGGTGTTGCCGAGACCTATCTCTATTCCTTCTACATTGGTCGGGGCTCAACCGAATTCCCTTTCTCCTCTTCATTCCATCTTGGCCAGTGGCACCAAAACTAGGGTTTGTCCCTAGTTCGGTTCCTTGGTTGTTTCCATTATGTTCTCTCTATTCTTGGGGTCGGCGGCATCAACCCTTTTGTGGATTGGTGGTTGGCTTAAGCAAGAAGGGAAAGAGAGTTCTTCTTTCTTTGGATTGAAGAAGATCTAGGATGCTTCAACTTGTGGAGGATCTTCGCCCACACGAAGTCTACAAGGAGGTTAGGACATACGATAGAAGATCAAGAGGTATAAAAGTTTTATAACTTTTATTATTGTTCTTTGCATGCTCTTATTTGATATGCTAGCTTATGTTCTTTATGTTAGTATATGTTGATTCTACTAGTTTACATTTTCATGTACTTTTATAATCATGGACCCCGATAAGAAACACAAAAACCGCCGATCCGTCCGTCGTCTCTTCCGCGACTAACCGACTAGAAGAGTTGTGTTGCTGGAACAACTAGTTTGTTCAAGCGATCGCTCGAGTCGTTAGCACGACGACGAATTGGTTGTGCTTAGGAAACTCATCCCCTCCGGATTAGTTTTCATTTGTTGAAAATTTTAATCCGGGGACATGGGAGCCAATGAGCCTCCGAGGATTAGCACATTGCCAACAGATCCTTCACGCTCGTTCAAGCAACCAACAAGCAATGTGTTCAAAGCCTTAATTTGTAAAGTGTTCTTTATATTTTAGTTGTATTTTGCTTATATTTCTTTGTATGTCTTTTGTAATCGCTTGTAAGAGATTTTCTCCATCTCCGGTGTGTCACCGAGAAGGAGGGTTTGATTAGTGGTGTGTGTTTGTATCGCTAGGGCTCATTCGAGCCCAATCCGTGGAGTAGGAACCTTGAGGTTTCTAATCACATTATATCTTCGTGTTGTGATTGTATTTGTATGTATTGTGTGTTTGTCTATGTTATTTTTCTATATTCTGCTGCATACTAACGTGTTGTAGACAAGCACGTGATCAATTCCATCGAACCAATGACAATGCTATTCACCCCCCCCCCCTCTAGCGGGTGCATAAGTCCTAACAATCACAATGTGACACCTTATATTATCACGAAGTGGCCGTGTCAAACGTTATCCTTTTTGACCTTGTGTATTTGGCTGATTCGTCGCCATTAGTCGACTGATGACCTTCATTAGTCAACTACTAGAGCATCAATTGACTGTCAATAGCCAGCAGTCGATTGCAAGCTTGGTCACTCCCTGCAATAAGAGGTTAGCACGGAATATGGTAAATATGATGGTTCCTTATCGTCAAATCTTAACCTAGACCTTCCACTAGAAGTCTTAGTCGGATCACCACCTATGGTTGTCCCTGTACAGAGGACACGACCTTACCATCACTCTTCACACTCGTGCTTACCTCTGCTCCATTATGACCTATCACTTTGCTTCCAGTCTCCACCTGGGTTCATCAACTCCCACGAAGTTCTCCCAATATTGCCCGACCACCACGGTTTCTCGACCCAAGATTCTCTGGGTGTTGTTGACCTTCGGCTCTTAACCATTTCTTGCACACTTAATTCAGCTCATGAGATAATAACAAGACCTTAACTTTGGGTCTTTGCCATAATCAAAATCTAGGTTTGATTATCTAGTGCCCCTACACCAACATAAAGGAGATGTATACCTTAGGCCTCTTGTTAAGATTGTTACTCAGAAGTCTTTGGCCAAAGCAAACATGCTAAGAAGATGGACTTCTTGGGAACATGTAGGAATAACTTAAATCCATAGGACAAGGAAACTAACTTGGGCTAGGTGTGACGTAGTCAGCCTAGTGGGGACGAACACAGACCATGTCCTGATCCAAGTGGGTATAGAATAAGTGAAAGGAATAAGGGACGAACAACTGAAGCTGTTGAAGGGTTCAAAAAATGTTCTGGAGTTGATTTATACTTTTCGGTCAATTAGGGGTCATGATGTACTACTAAGTGCCACTCATGATCTATTCAAATTAAGGGGTTAATTATGAATGACCAACATAACCGGGAACCTATTGGGGTACACACACTACGGGTGATCTCGATGAGAGAGGATATGTCTAATTGGATGATGTGAGCAAAACATATAGGGTTTTAGGAGTAGTTTTCGCTCACATCTCATCTCATTTTATGTTAGTTTCATGCATATTTTACTTTGTTTTCCATGCATTTCCTATTTTCTGATTCGGAGATCTGCTTTGTATACATTTGTGTGTAGCATAGCATTTTGTGGGGATAACAGCGCACTTTCGGAGCAAAAAAAAGACATTTGGCAACTAGACGCAGAAGGGAACACGGCCAGGGCATGTGTCTACAAATGATCGTGTTCAAGGGGCGAAAATGGCAGCCACAGCCTGACACACGGCCAGGCCATGTGTTTTCACACGGTCATGTGACAGCCAAGCGATTTGACACAATCAGGGGTTTTTCCAGTTTTCGCATGATCCAGCATGATGTCTATATATGGAAAGCTACGCCCAAAACCCTAGGGGAGGCACGCCGACCAGGACGACACTCTGAAGCCCTAAAAAGTTTCAGGAACTCACATCGGGGAAGGAAAGAGTCGCTCGAGGATCAAGATATGCACCACAACGCCAGAGGGAAGAGCTGTAATTACATTGTAATTCATATTTCTTACACATTTATCATTATAATCATGAATTCTATAATGTATTGTGACTCTCTTCTCATATTCATGGAGTAGATTCTCCAGTTCTAGGATTAGGGAGTAGTTTGTGTTGAGTAGAACATTACTATTTCAAATATGTTTCCATTCTTGAAATCATATTTGCAGTTGAATGATTGTTTAGATCTATAGATTTATGTTTTGGATTTCTATCTTTTGTGCGTAGACAATACGAGGAGTGACAGTCCTCGTATCTAAGATTTAGGGAATATTAGGAGGAACCTAGAGGTTGGCCTCATCGCCTGCAACTATGGATAGAAGGATGCGATAGAGTCGGTAACGTGTCTCATTTTCGGCTCATCGCAGGGATCAATTCGACATCCTCGTACCATAGTATATGATGTCCTTTCCACAAAACCCAAGCTAGAAAATCAGGATACATTCGATTGATAGCATGTTATGTGACACACAAATGAAATTGAAGTCCTAGAATCTAATCTAAATCCTCGTAGCAACTTTTCTCTTCTTTCGTGTGACACCATACTGAGTTCGGACCACCGACGACCTCTCATTAGTGAACCCTCAGATTACCAATCCGAACAACAACACATCCACTAGACAAATTGATACTCAAAATCTCAATCCATGTGGGATCAATATTCTTTATTACTTGACGACATCCGTGAACTTACAGCGTTGAGCGTGAGCGCGCACTTCGAGTCCTCGATGGTCTCCGTTGCGAGATTTGAGGTCGCATTTGCATGCATTAAGTTTTTGGTGCCGGGGACTAATTGATTCGATATCGAATCAAGAAAGTGGATAGTTGATCAAACTTAGGTTAGATTTATTTACTTGCTTATTTTTTTTTATTTTTTATTTTATTTGAATTTTTAGATTTTCAATTTCTAGATTTAGTTTTTATTTTATTTTAGCAGTGATTCTCTATTTCTTATTTTCTCTTTGATTTAGTTGGCTAGATTAGTTTATTTCCTGTTTCTAAACCTTAGGTAACTCCTAATTTTGTGGCTCGGTTCTTCGTATACTTAGATGCTTAGGATCGGAAGGCCTGATTCCGATCAATTTAGAAATCGAACGAACCTATCATCGTTGGAAAGCCGAACATAAGAGGATGGAGGACCAAGCTGCATCTAAAGTGAATATAGGTAGCAGACCCTTGCGGGATTATGCAACCCCTAGCGCTAAAATATTTAGGCCAAGTATAGCTGGACCATCCATTTCGACAAACAACTTTGAACTGAAGCCAGTACTCATACATATGGTCCAGCAGAGTCAATTCAGGGGAGCTACTACTAAAGACCCGAACCGACACCTGGAGTCATTCTTGGAAATCTGCTCGACGATGAAGATAAATGGAGTCCTTGTAGATGCGATCCACTTGAGTCTATTCCCGTTCTCATTGCGGGATAAGGCTAAGGAATGACACAACTCCCTACCTTCGGGAAGCATTACTACATGAGAGCAATGTGAGCAATAGTTCTTGAACAAATACTTCCCACCAAGCAAAACTGCTCACATGCGCCATATGATCACAAGCTTCCGTCAGAAGGAGGAGGAGTCCCTATTTGAAGCTTGGGATCGCTACAAGGGGCTACTTTACCAATGCCCCCACCATGGACTGGAAAGTGTTGGATCGAAAGTGTCGCTAGAGGGGGGGGGGGGGTGAATAGCGATACGGTGTCGTTAAAAACTTTTGCAATAAGTAAAAAGCAAGTAGAGAATGCACAGCGGAAATATAAAGTAGACAAGATATTTTTACGTGGTTCACAATCTTTCGATTGCTAATCCACGGCCCTAGTGATCCTTGATCACGTACGGAGGGCAATTCACTAAAACCACTCCTCCTCGTTGGAGGTAGAAGCAACGATTACAAAAAGAAATCAAGGCAAAGGGACACTCCCCCTTTCCTTGTTACGATTAAAGCACAAAGACAATTTAAAGAAGTAGAACTTAAATAAATATACCGACAACTCTTATAAGTAGAAGATGTAGCTTTCGTTGTCGGCGGCACTTCGTCGTAGCAAATGTGAGTAGTAGTAGCGGCGTTACGACGGCGTGTTGAGAGCTCTTGATTTCTTGTTATTTGCTTGGAGTGAACATGTCTATTTATGGATATTGATCTATGAATTTAGACATAGGTAGTGTCCAAGGTGAGGTTCTTATCCCCCAAGACTTGTTCATCCACATCCTTTGCGCCAACTCAAGGATGAGGTGTTTCATCCAACCACCTTGTGCCACCTCCAACCTCCTTGGGCGCCAACTTGAGGATGAGGTGTTTCATCCAACCACCTTGTGCCACCTCCAACCTTCTTGTGCGCCAACTCAAGGATGAGGTGTTTCATCCAACCACCTTGTGCCACCTCCAACCTCCTTGGGCGCCAACTTGAGGATGAGGTGTTTCATCCAACCACCTTGTGCCACCTCCAACCTCCTTGGCGCCAACTTGTTGGAGCCATTCAACTGTGCCACATCATGGGAGCCAACCATCTTGTGCCAACTCACCTTATTTTGGGCCACCACAAGGAAGCTTGGTGATGGTTTGGATGTCCACCTTGATGCCACATCACCCTTTGTACCAAAACACGAGTCAAGTCCAAATTCACCCCCTTGAAATTCGAGCTCTTCTCGAGGCTGGAACTTGACTAGCAGTTGACTGTAGTCAAAGGGTTTTGACCGCTATGATACAAGTTAGCTTAAAATATAAAGTACGATGGTTCTAACCATCCGATCTCGACCTAGACCTTCCATTGGAGGTATTGGGTCGGATCTACGCTAACGACCTTGCCGCTTTCACACGAGCTTACCTTGTAGCCTCGCTTAGGTCTTCACCCAGTACCTCGGCTTCCTCAAGTCCCTCTCGCATTGCCCGACCACCTCGGTTCCCACCGGTGTCGCACCTTCCGCTCAACTTTAGCATTTACGCACACTTAATTGAGCTCGTAAGATAACAAATATACCCTTAACTATTGAGCCTTTTGCCATAATCAAAATACGGTTCGACTTTGGTGCCCGCACCAACAATCTCCCCCTTTGATTCATGGCAAACCGACACAAAAGTTAAGGAAAAATTAAGCATAACATGGCTAGCATAATGATTAAGCATGAATGAGCTAGCATAAAGATTAAAGATGAATGAGCTAGCATAATGATTAAGCATGAATGAGCTAGCATAAAGATTAAATATGAATGAGCTAGCATAATGATTAAGTATGAATGAGAAATATTATTGTTTCAAGTTCTCCCCTTTGAGGTAACCTCCCCCTTGACCGAAGGTTAGTTCTTGAAAAATAATAATTACTACACCTAAAAAGTTTCTTAAGAAATCGGAATTACATAATATAAAATGTAATAATTTTGTTTACTTTCTTCCTTACTTTGTGACTTTCTCCCCTTTTGCCTTAACTCAAAAAGTTTGTAAATATATTTTAGGGTTTGTAAGTCCAAGCAAGTTCCCAATATAAATATATATTTTTTAAAATAATAATAAGCTTGAAAATATGTTCATCTAAAATGTACAACTCGGTTGGACTTGATTGATATAGAATGATCAATAAGTCTTGAAGGAGTTGATTAATTTTAAATAATTATACTCCATGGTTCATGTCGATGCTTTGAATCTACATCGAACCGTGAGTAAGGTCCTAACATCTCACGCCTGTCTACGTGGCTAAGTACACAAACACATTAGTCCTATGTGTTGTGAGATGTGTTAGCTCCTTAAATCTATAGGTATATGATTTCTAAGGTAAGACTTAGGCTAATTTCATAAAAAAGCAAGCAAAGTAGAGTACATATATAGAAAAATTTAAATCCTACTCTATTACGCACATACCTAACTTTCGTCTTAATAAACTAAATTCGGCCGGGTAGTGGTTTGGTGAAGATGTCCGCTAGGTTTGATTTGGACTCAACATACTCTAGTTGTATAGTTCCATTAGTTACATGTTCCCTAATGAAGTGGTGTTTAACTTCTATATGTTTTGTCCTAGAATGACATATTGGATTTTTAGTTAAGTTAATTGAACTAATGTTATCTATGTAGGTTTTAATGTTGTTAAAGATTAAGCTAAAGTCTTGGAGAGTGTGCTTCATCCACGAGTGAGAGACACACTCACCCATCGCATAGCGTATTCGGCCCGGTGGTAGATAAGGCAACGCAATCTTTGCTTCCTCTTGCACCAACTTACTAGACTCGGGTAGAGGATTTGACAACAACCACTCGTGCTCTTTCTATCGAGTTTACTACCGGCATAGTCGAGTCGGATGCGATTAGATTAAACTCGGTAGATCTAGGGTACCAAATACCTCGTTTAGCGTGCCCTTTAGATATCTAAGGATAAACGCTTGACTAGGGTTAGGTGAGACTCCTTGGCACAGGTTTGTAACCTTGCGCACATACTTACCATGAATAAAATGTCGTCGGCTCGCGGTTAAGTATAGGAGACTTCCTATTGCGCTCCTATAGTATTTTAGGTCAGGGTTTTCCTTCTACATCTTCGTTTATATTAACATTAGTTGCCATAGGTGTATTGATTATTTTAGCATCTTGCATTCCAAATCGATTTATTAAGTCCTTAGTATATTTTTGTTGATGTAAATATATTCCATCTTTAGTTTGTTTAATTTGTAAACCTAAGAAGAAACTTAACTCTCCCACTAAATTCATTTCAAATTCACTTTCCATAAGTGAGATGAATTCGCTTAGCGAGGATCGAGTTGGTAGTTCCAAAAATTATATCATCTACATAGATTTGGGCTATAAAGATTTCTTTTCCTACGGTTTTACTTGAATAAGGTTGGGTCGACTAAACCTTGGTTGAATCCTTTGGACTTAAGATAGATCGAAAGCCTTTCGTACCAAGCTCTTGGGGCTTGTTTGAGTCCATATAGGGCTTTCTTAAGTCTAAGGACATGGTCGAGTTTATCTAGATTTTCGAATCCGGAGGTTGGTAGCGTAAACTTCTTCCTTAATGTATCCATTCAAAAATGCTGACTTGACATCCATTTGAAACAATTTAAAACCTCGATGTGCGTATATGCTAACAACATTCGGATGGACTCTAGTCCAGCTACGAGGCGTAGGTCTCATCGTAATCTAAACCTTCGACTTGACTAAACCCTTTGCGACTAACCTAGCTTTATTTCTAACTACTTCACCTTTATCATCAAGTTTATTTGAAATACCCACCTTGTTCCAATAATTGATTTTTCTTTAGGTGGTGGTACTAATTCCCGGACTTCATTTCTAGTGAATTGAGCTAGCTCTTCTTGCATAGCAATAATCCATCGGGATCAAGAAGTGCTTGTTCAATAGTTTTGGGTTCGATTTTGGAAATTACGAGATTTGACTAAGGTTTCGATATGAAGCTCTAGTTCGAACCCTAAATTTGGATCACCTATAACTTGATTGATAGGATGATTTGTTTGAGTCTTAGTGTGACTCGGGTTAGGGTCATCTATCACTTGGTCGATAGGATGACTTGGGTGAGTTCTAGTTTGACTTGGGTTAGAGTCATCTATCACTTGGTCGATAGGATGACTTGGGTTAGGACGAGATTCAAGTTCAAGATCAGAGTTGGGTTCGCTATAAGTTGATTTGCTAGTTGGTTTTGTTAAGGATTGAACGGGTTCGTGTCCTTCGTCGAAAACTATATTAATGGTTTCTTCGACTCTAAGAGTGTCGTGATTGTATACCCTATAAGCTCTACTGGTGGTTGAGTATCCTAGAAAGGTTCCAGTACAGGTTTTGGATTTGAATTTCCCTAGGTAATCCTTAGTGTTTAAGATATGTACCTTGCATCCAAATACCCTAAAGTACTTGATGTTCGGTATTTTATCGTGATAAATCTCGTACGAGGTCTTTTGGTGCCTCTTTACCATAAGGATCCTATTTTGGACATAGCAAGCCGTACTAATGGCCTCTGCCCAAAATCTATCGGGTAGGTTATACTCGTTTAACATTGTCCTAGCGGCTTCTTGTAGGGTTCTATTTTTCCGTTCGACTAACCCATTTTGTTGTGGGGTTCTAGGACATGAAAACTCATGGTGGTATCCGTTTAGGTTACAGAAATCTGTAAACCTGTGGTTTTCGAATTCACCACCATGATCGCTTCTAAGTCTTTTAATCTTAAGGTTCTTTTGATTTTCGATTAACCTACAAAGATTGATTAGTTGGTCTAGGGTATCATTTTTATGTTTGATAAACCTAACCCAAGTAAATCTAGAATAGTCGTCAATTATGACTAAGCAAAATTGACTACCATTGAGTGACTTAGCTCCATGTGAATCAAATAGATCCATGTGTAGGAGCTCAAGAACACTTTTGGTCGTTCTTGATTAGTTAATTGATGTTGTGTCCTAGATTGTTTACCTTGTTGACAAGCATTACATATTTTATTATCCAAGTTGTTTAGTTTAGGCAAACCTATAACCAAGCCACTCGACTCATCTTGTGGGCGAGTCTTGGGTGCAGTGTCGAGTCTTGTGCCATAACCAAGATTCCACTTGCTGTGTCATAAGACACTTGGTTGAGGAGTTGGGTAAATTTATTGTGTAGATGTTGCTACTCCTAGTTCCTTTAAGTATTATTTTAGATGTTGCATTTATTTTGATTACGCATTCATTTTCTAGAAATATGACCTTATAATTGTTATCACACAATTGGCTTACACTAAGTAAATTGTATTGAAAGTTTTCTACTAATAAGACATTTTGAATTGTAAAGTTAGAGTTGAGCTCAATATCACCTGATCCGATGATTTTGAGCTTGCCGTTATTTCCGAAGGCTACCGATCCTTGTCGTTTGAATCGTAACCGAAAATTTGAGTTGATCCCGGTCATGTGTCGGGAGCAACCAAGCATCCAACATCCATTGATCCTACACATAAGGTAGTTGGATCGGATATTGGAATTACTAAAGGGTTGTTTGTAAGTTTTTAAACCTAAATCATCTCACCAATATCTACATGATCAAAACATGTTATTCCTATGTGTTATTGTGAGATGACTTTCAATTTTACTTGATTAATTTTAATTAATTTAAATTAACCTACATTTGGTTATATTCTGATTTAGTCTAAGCTCATCATGTAATCTTTTCAAGAGATTAGCTTTCAGGTCGTGGCGAGGCACAGTGGCCTTCTTTGATCGGAACAACGACCACTTCCTTAGACAAAGCTAATTTCAAGAAATTGATAACTCGACTTACTTGAGACTACGTCTTGGTCTAAATAGTTATTTTGAAAGAGGCTCCCAGAGGCTCAATCTTTTAAATAGGATTTTAGTTTGTTTATTTTTGAAAAGAGGCTACCAGAGGCTCAATCTTTTCGCAGTATTTTAGTTGGTTATGAGTCCTATCTAACCATTCTAAAAATAATGGAAAAACTAAGCATGCAATTTCTAAGACTTAAACAAAAATACATTTTGTATTGGCTCCCCTTGGTCCATTGAATCGAGTGGGTCTATTCACATAGTGAATTTGGTCCTTGGGAACCCAATACATGTTAGATCCTAAAGTTGAAATCAAAGTGGTCTTAGGGACCCATGCTTGGACATTTTTCTTATGTTGGTTTACTATAGACATATATGACTTATTGGTTGTATTTGAGTTAAACCGAGTCCGGCCTTGTTGTACACGGCCCTTTGTGATCCAAGTAAGAGGTCAAGTCCCTTGGATCCCAAAGTGAACCTTTCCAACGTGTTCCTAAGGTCTTGACTTGTGTTTTCAAAAGCGAGTTCTCAACTTCAAGCTTTTCAGCAGTTGAGTCCTCCTCTTGAAATCTGAGTAGTCGAAGAGGTTAGGAGACCTCATGTTTGAGAAGGTTAACCTCCTCAATTAGGGTCTCGACCTTGGACTCGGACTTAGCTAGTTTCTTATTTAAAAATTTAATTGCACCATACAAAGTATTAAGTAACGCACTTACCCTTAATGATTCTTTTGAACCGGATACGGATCCGTGGCTTGTCTTGAATGGAAGCTCATCATCGGATTCGGACTCGGACTCTTCTTCGGTTTGAGTCGTGCTCGGTCGGCAGCCATTAGAGCTTGGATATCGTCTTCTTCCTCCGACAACTCCTCCCAAGTAGCGTTTAGCGCTTTCTTGGTCTTTGATGCGTTATTCTTTAGCTTTGGGCACTTTCGGACTTGATGTGACCGAACTGTTGCACTCATAGCATCTAAAATTAGAAGTATTTGAATTAGGTTTAGGCTTACCTTGAGTTGTTGGTCGTTTCGTCTCTTGATCATCTTCCAACTAGATTGACTAGTTCGGATTCTATTCGAGTCTACTTCCGATTCGGACTCGCTTCTTCCTTGGGGTGGCTTGCTTGCGGGCTTCTTCTTCTTGGAACACGCAACTAACGCAATACTCTTCTCGGCACGGACCACGTTAGTTTGCTCATGTAATTCAAGTTCGAAAACAATTGTCTAACCTAATTTTAGAAAGGTCCTTGGAGACCTTGTAGGCATCGACCATGGATGCCCACAAGGTGGTCCTAGGAAAGCGAGTTAAGAGAATACGATAAGGTCGCGATTCTCGACCTTTTGTCCGATGGCATGGAGTTGGTTGACGATGTCTTGGATACGAGCATGTAGTTGAGTTGCGGTCTCGTTTTCCTGCATTTTCAAGTTATACAATTTATTTAAAAGTAAATCTCTTTTACATACCTTCGTGTCGTCGGTGCCTTCGTGTAGTTCCACTAGCTTGGTCCATAAGTCCATTGCACTAATGAAGGGGCCGACGCGGTTGAGCTCTTCCTTGGACAACCCACATTGCAAGATTTGAGTTGCCTTGGCATCGGCTTCTACTTGTTTTTTCATGGAATTTGACCATTGATCGTAACCCAAAGATTCACCATCTTCATTAATAGGAAGTGTGAAACCGGTTTGGATTACGATCCACATCTCGATTTGGGTTTTAAGAAAGCATTCCATCCGACCCTTCCAATAACGAAAGTCATTACCGTTGTAAAAGCGGTCGGTGTGCTAAACCCTTCGAGATGGGCCATTTAAAAACAAGAAGAAGAACGACGAAAAGAATCTTGCAAAACACACACGGAAAGAATATTCCAAGACTTTCGTCTTGGATTAGTAGTGCGGGAAGTAAAAAAAGATATATAAAATGTAACTTGCAAAAAGAAATAAACAATCAAATGCGAATGTCGTTGAAGTTCCGGAGGACAACCTTACTCGGGATCTAACCCGAAGGACAACCTTATCCGGATCCTAAAGCCTCTAATGCAATTCTATATGTAGGAGAAGATAAGCAAGTGAAATAATTATACGAAAACAGAAATAAATAAATAAAAAATCTGTAAAAAAAAACAAAGCTAGATTGGTGGTTTCACCGAATCTTAGCGCCCCCGGCTCTGATACCAATTGTTGGATCGAAAGTGTCGCTAGAGGGGGGGGGGTGAATAGCGATACGGTGTCGTTAAAAACTTTTGCAATAAGTAAAAAGCAAGTAGAGAATGCACAGCGGAAATATAAAGTAGACAAGATATTTTTACGTGGTTCACAATCTTTCGATTGCTAATCCACGGCCCTAGTGATCCTTGATCACGTACGGAGGGCAATTCACTAAAACCACTCCTCCTCGTTGGAGGTAGAACAATTACAAAAAGAAATCAAGGCAAAGGGACACTCCCCCTTTCCTTGTTACGATTAAAGCACAAAGACAATTTAAAGAAGTAGAACTTAAATAAATATACCGACAACTCTTATAAGTAGAAGATGTAGCTTTCGTTGTCGGCGGCACTTCGTCGTAGCAAATGTGAGTAGTAGTAGCGGCGTTACGACGGCGTGTTGAGAGCTCTTGATTTCTTGTTATTTGCTTGGAGTGAACATGTCTATTTATGGATATTGATCTATGAATTTAGACATAGGTAGTGTCCAAGGTGAGGTTCTTATCCCAACTCAAGGATGAGGTGTTTCATCCAACCACCTTGTGCCACCTCCAACCTCCTTGTGCGCTAACTCAAGGATGAGGTGTTTCATCCAACCACCTTGTGCCACCTCCAACCTCCTTGGGCGCCAACTTGAGGATGAGGTGTTTCATCCAACCACCTTGTGCCACCTCCAACCTCCTTGGGCGCCAACTTGTTGGAGCCATTCAACTTGTGCCACATCATGGGAGCCAACCATCTTGTGCCAACTCACCTTATTTTGGGCGTCCACCACAAGGAAGCTTGGTGATGGTTTGGATGTCCACCTTGATGCCACATCACCCTTTGTACCAAAACACGAGTCAAGTCCAAATTCACCCCCTTGAAATTCGAGCTCTTCTCGAGGCTGGAACTTGACTAGCGGTTGACTGTAGTCAAAGGGTTTTGGGCTATACAACTTAAAATATAAAAATGCGATGGTTCTAACCATCTGATCTCGACCTAGACCTTCCATTGGAGGTATTGGGTCGGATCTACGCTTAACGACCTTGCTTCGCTTTCACACGAGCTTACCTTGTAGCCTCGCTTCCGGTCTTCACCCGAGTACCTCGGCTTCCTCCGAAGTCCCTCTGGCATTGCCCGACCACCTCGGTTCCCACCGGGTGTCGCAGACCTTCCGCTCAACTTTAGCATTTCTGCACACTTAATTGAGCTCGTAAGATAACAAATATACCCTTAACTATTGAGCCTTTTGCCATAATCAAAATACCGGTTCGACTTTGGTGCCCACTGCACCAACAGAAAGGTGGTTGTTGATTGACTCCGAGTGAGACCCGAGAACTTATTGCAAATATGGCAGAGAACTCACAGTAGTTTGGGAGCAGAGCAATAATGACTAGAGGGGTGAGTGAGGCTCACTTGGCTTTTACTGATCAGGTGGAGATGAAGAATTCTTTACAGGAGCTTGCATCATTAGTTAGATAGTTAGCTTTGAATCAGTCAAGCTAATCTTCTACAGTGCCTATGAGGGTTTGTGGTATTTGTTCGAGTCCAAAGCATCCTTCTGATTCATGTCCTTCACTCTAGAAGGATGAAGCAGTAGCGGCGGCAAATCAGTTTCCTTCCAGACCATAGTATCAGCCTCAGTATCAACATCAACAACATCAATATCAGCCTCAGTATTAGCAGCAATATTCTAGATATGATATGATGTCTGCTACTTATAATCCAGAATGGAGAGATCATCCAAATCTGAGGTATGGGAATCAATTTTATCAGCAATCATTTCAGCCAAGACCAGCATTTCAGAGACCCCTAGCCATTCAGAGTAACCCAGTACAGATAAGACCTCCTGTTGAGCCAGTTAGAGTTGAGTTTCCCAGTTCGAGTTCAAATTCAAAAATGGAGGATCTTATGCAGTAGTTTTTGGTACAGCAGCAGCAGTATTAGTAGAAAATAGATGCATCTATTCAGAACATAGAGAGATAGATTAGCCAGCTTGCATCTAATATTAATCAGCTTCAGTCACAGAGCTCTAGTCAGCTACCATCTCAGACTATCCCAAATCCTAAAGGAAACATCAGTTCAATTACATTGCGGAGTGGTAGAGTTACTTCAAACCCTATAGCTTCAGTACCAGATCCAGTTGCTGATCAGAGTAGTGCAGAGCAGAGCAGGATCCACAGCCGCGATGATCTGAGTCGCCAGTGTTAGTGAAAGCCCTAGAGCCAATCATGTGATGATTGTTGTATGGACTTTATTGTATCATATTCCTATTTATAAAGGCATGGTTTTATATTTACTTGAATTGGTGCCAAATAACTAAATATAATAATGTCCTTGAGTAGTAGGTTCTTATCTATATCAATCGATTGGTTGAATCGATAATGAGATGATATAGAGAACACTACTCTTAATCATTCCTAGTCAAGTATTAACATTCAGGGACAATGTTAATGCATAGAGACTAGCATGTAGGTCAGCATGATGACTTAATCTCACAAGTCATGGATATGAGATATCAAGTTGACACATGGGTATGCATTGGAGAATGTATACTGAATGACTCGCCATGAGAAAGTATCATGGATCGTTATATGAGTGTCATATACTTTCTCATGTGGCTATTAGTATGACTATTAGTCCTTAGACCTGAAGTCACCATGGTTCCCTACACAAGGAGTTGCATACTTTGGCTTCGTCAAATGTCACCTGTAAATGGGTGGACTATAAAGGCAATTATTGAGTATGTAACAAATTATGCGGAAAGATGTGAGTGATGTAGATGGGATCTATCCCTCCTATATGACGGGGGTGACATCGATATTCTTGATAGAGTGAGACCACGAAGTGCATGGCCATGCCCAAATGAGTAAATATGAGATATTGAGCTCATTTGATTAGAGTGAGTCTACTTGGAGTTCAAGATATAGAATGTACCAAGGATGACACGGTCTATGCCTCAATTGGTCAATCTAGATGTCAAAGATAGAGGGACATTGTCACATATTGTGAGAGTCACAATTAGTAGTCACAAAGGTGATGTTGGAGCTCAACATTCTTGTAACTTGGGTAGCAATGATGTGTTGCTAGATACCGCTCATTGCTTATGTTCCTAAATCAGTTTAGGGACATTGCCAACATTACAAGAACCTATAGGGTCACACACATAAGGGCAATTAGATGGAGATTAGGTTCATATGATGAACCATGAGGATTAGGTTCATGGGATGAACCAAATTGGATTAATAGGAATCCAAATTAGACTAATTGAGTTAGACTCAAGTTGATTCAAGTGTTGAATGAGTCTAATTTAGATTTGATTCATCAAATCAATTTAAATTAATTAATAGAGATTCATTAAATTAAATTGACTTGAGTCAAGTGGTTAGATTTGATCAACCATGGGAGATTAGAGGTCAAGTTTGACTTGACTTGAGACGGAAGATGAAAGGTCAAGTTTGACTTGACCAAATGTCATGTCATGATGATGACTTGGCATGGCCGGCCAATGATGATGCTCCACATCATCATTGACTTATCAATTGGTGCCACCTCATGAGGGAGACCAAGAGCCATTGGAGTTACATGCATGCATGTAACCTCCCAAGCTATAATGTGGCTGGCCACTTCTAGATCTAAATGGAAAATTGATTTTGGGTAACTCCAACTTCTTCTTCCTAACTTCATCTTCTTCCTTGGATCAACATCCCTCAAGCTCTCCCTCTCTCCTTCCTCATCTTGCCGAGCATCTGAGTGCTAGCACACTCAAGATTTCTTTTCTCCACCTTTTGCTTGTGTGGATACCAATAGAGGAGTGTGCACTTGACGCTCTTGAGTTCCGGCGAACCTTTTGGACGAGCAGGATTTGCGAAGGGCGTCGTATCGAGGGTAACTTCCTTATCATATAGATCTAAGGTAGATCTAGGGTTTTATATAAGAACATACATGTTTTAGTTTTAATACATCTTCGCACGGATCCGTGGCCGGGGCTTCCGAGGTTTTCGCAATGCAAAAAACGGTTTTTGCGGCTCGAAAAAACCCAACAGCCAGTTCCATTGCCCTTTCCTCATAGGCCATAGCCTAGGAAGAGGGTTAATGAAGAAAATGCTAGGGAATTTCAGGAGCTTGTAGATTTGTTCAGCAAGGTGGAAGTTAATGTCCCTTTGTTGACAATGATCGAGCAGATTCCCAAGTATGCCAAGTTTCTGAAAGAATTGTGTGTGCACAAAAAGAAGCTGAAAGGAAATGAGTTAATCAGAGTTAGAAAGAATGTGTCAGCACTCATTCAGCCTTTGCCCCAGAAGTGTGAGGATCCAGGAGTTTTTATGGTACCTTGCGTGATTGGAAGCCATGTGTTCGAGGATAATATGCTAGATCTAGAAGGTTCCATTAATGTGATGCTAAGGTCAGTTTTCCATTCACTGGGTATTGGACCCTTGTAGCCGACAGGTGTAGTGATGCAGTTAGCCAACCGCAGTCAGACTCACCCAGCTGGGGTGAAAGAGGATGTGTTGGTTAAGGTGAGAGAGCTGATATTTCCTGCAGACTTTTATATCCTTGACATGGAGGGTGATACACAGAGCAGCAGAGCTCCGCTTATTTTGGCCAGACCTTTCCTCAAGACTTCCAAGACCAAGATTGACGTGCATGCAGGTACTCTTTCTATGGAGGTAGGAGATACGGTAGTTCAGTTCAAGATTTTGGACGTGATGAAGCAGTCGATGGAAGATCATTCTATTCTTAGTATGGATATAGAGGATGAGCTAGATTGCTTGGATTTCATTTCTGAGGTTGTTTTTCAGTTCGATATCTCTGTACCTTCTACTTTCTGTAGTGACTTCATTGATTCTGATGATTCTGATATTTTGTTATTAGGACCTATCTGTGGGCCCTTTGATGTGGACAGGGACATGGAATGTGTAGGGACTTGCGACCTTCAGGCAACACCCCAGGAATCACTTTCATCAGATGTGCAACCACAGAAGCTTGAATTGAAACCTCTTCCCGAGCATTTGAAGTATGTGTATTTGGATAAGGACGAGCAGCGACCCATTATTATTGCCCGAGATCTAGATCCAGATCAGGAGTACAGATTAGTAGATCTTCTGAGGCGGCATAGGAAAGCGATTGGGTGGACGCTTGCAGATATCCCAGGTATTATTCCTTCAATTTGTATGCATAGGATTCACTTGGAAGAGGATGTGAAACTAGTTAGACAGCCAAAGAGATGACATAACCCACTGATTCTTGAGGTGGTAAAGAAAGAGGTGACAAGGCTTTAACAGGCTGGCATCATCTATCCTGTTTCAGATAGTAAATGGGTAAGTCCTGTTCAGGTGATTCCGAAAAAATTTGGTATTACAGTGGTTGCCAACACAGATAATGTGTTGATTCCCACCAGAGTTCAGAACACTTGGAGAGTCTATGTGGACTACAAGAAGCTTAATTAGGCCAACAAGAAAGACCACTACCCCCTGCCTTTTATTGATCAGATGCTAGATAGGTTGGTGGGCAAGTTGCATTATTGCTTCCTGGATGGGTACACCGGTTATTTCCAGATCTGTATTGCTCCAGAAGATCAGGAGAAGACCACTTTCACTTTCCCTTTTGGGACGTATGCTTATCGGTGCATGCCTTTCGGACTTTGCAACGATCCCGGGACATTTCAGCGATGCATGGTGAGTATTTTTAGAGATTTATTAGAGCATTGAATGGAGGTTTTTATGGATGATTTTTCTATGTACATTTCTTCTTTTGATTCGTGTATGAAAAATTTATCGAGAGTTTTACGGAGATGCATTGATATGGATTTGGTTTTGAATTTTGAGAAATGTCATTTCATGGTAGGGCATGGGATAGTCTTAGGTCATATTAGCTCTGTGCATGGTATTGAAGTAGATCCTGCTAAAATTCATGTTATTTCTTCTCTATCTTACCCCGCTTCTATGTGGGAAGTTTGTGCTTTTCTTGGACATGCAGGTTTCTACAGACGTTTCATCAGAGATTTCAGCAAGATTGCCCTACCCTTGACCAACTTATTGCAAAAGGAATATCATATACCGCAATCTTCTTCAATCTAAGAAAGAAAGTAATACGTAACTGGAGACTTTGATATCATCACCGATCTTGAGACCACCAGATTGGACTCTACCTTCGAGTTGATGTGCGATGCCTCGAACTATACGATGGGAGTTGTCTTAGCGCAGAGAGTGGACAGAGCATCTCATGTGATCTGCTACGCCTCGAGGACATTGGATGCTGCACAATCCAACTACACCACCACAGAAAAAGAGATTTTAGCGATTGTTTTTTCTTTGGATAAATTTAGATCTTATTTGCTATATTCTCATGTGGTTATTTTTTCTGATCATGCAGCTTTGAAATTCCTCCTGAAAAAGCTTGATGCAAAACCGAGACTGATTAGATGGATGCTTCTGCTTCAAGAATTTGATGTAGAGATACGCGATAGGAGTGGGAGGGAGAACCTGGTAGCAGACCATCTGAGCAGGAGTGTAAGGGAGATCGAATTGATTCCCAAATCTAGTATTACAGTGGTGGGAATTCGATGTAGAGACACTTATTTTTGTGCGTCCCAAGAAATAATATAAACAAAGAAACATTGACTCCCTAACTAATTCCTCAAATAATACCCAAATCAATAATTCAGAAACAGAAAAAATAAGTTACTTAGGATCATCAAATCGATCCGGATCTCGGCTAATCAAAAGATCCGACTCTTACAACAGTCAACATGTATGATGAGTTCCAATCTGATCGAATAAACCAAGTCTGATACAAAACCTCTCAAAATGAATAATTGCACTAATGCTCACATAATGATCGTTGGAGTGGGGCGCCCTCAAATCAACATGTAATCCTGCACTACCATATGTTTATTTATCATCTACTTCTCTACTGCTATCAATACATTCCATACATGAATCAAAAGGATTTATTAAAAATCAAACAAGATTAGAAATGGACTTCAACAGAACATACAAAGAAGATCAAAATGGAATGAACACGATAACAACGGAAGAATTGGAGGAATAAACCTGATAAATCGCATGTAGGAGTGTGTAAAGAGATATTCCAATAACTATCCAATGAGATAACTCTTAACAACAGACAACTTCAGTTTTCGACATTAACTTCAGGAAAATACAAGCTTCTCAATTCACTCAATTCAATTTCCTCCTTAGCATACTCTCATTTTTCCATTCTGAAGACGTGTTGATCAAAAGGCTGCTGTTCAGATTTAAATTCAAGATACAATTGCATTATACTTGCTGTAATTACCGTGGCAGTTGTTTCCATGATATAGAAAAATGCTGTAATTTCCATTCGTTCTCTGCAGTTATCCCTAATGCTATTACCATTCTGAAATATCTACTTTTGTTGCTGCTTAAAACACTTTTGAGCAGCCAGTTGTGATGTGGCCAGCGGCAGCTTTGACAAGAGCATAAAAAACTGCAGATTTATCTCTTCAAAAGGAAACTAGAAGGACTCAATAACAATATTTCCAATTTGTTAATGCATGTATGCTTTGATACTTTCCTCTTCCAATTTCTCCGAGACAGCCATGCCAAGTGTTGTTTAGTAGAATTCATATTGCTATCAGCTTCCGGAATTTTTTTTTTTTCATATCTACAGTGGATGCACAATTCTGATTACCAGCTGCTAACCAAAGTAGGGCAACACACTATGCAACATGTTGAGGTTGAGATTGTGTTGCACGTATAGGGGAAGCTGTTGTTGATACTTGCATAATTTTGATACTGTTGTTATTAACTGCCCAAAACAATTGTTTTCTGTGGATTTGATGGTTATGGACTCTGCAGCAATTCCTGAAGACTTGGATGTATAGCCAGTTCCAATAGTTGTTGAACCCGCACAAGCCCATGACATGGTTCCCAGCTCCATTTTCAGAATCAATACTGTTGGATTTTCATATTCAGAAATCGAAAAATATCTAAAGAAGCCTCTGTTGGATCGAGAAGCGTCGCTAAAGGGGGGGTGAATAGCGAGCGTAAATCTTTTCGTTCGTTCGTTCGTTCGATACACGAGTAAGCACAGCGGAAAATAAAGAAACACATTTATTTTACATGGTTCACAACCCAACGGTTGCTACTCCAAGGCCCTATCGGTCATAGACCGCGTACGGAGGGAAAAATACTATAACGTCTCCTCCTCGTTGGAGGTAGGAGACAACGATTACAAAACCGAAAGTACGAGGATGAGGCAACAAGCCTACCTCACCTCGTTATGAATAAAAACAAAGAATACAATATCAGAATATATTACTTGATGATGCTGCCGACGAAGAAGATCGGAACTTGTCATCGCGTCGGCGTTATGACGGTGTTAAACCTTTGGCATTGTAAGAGCACTTGAGAATAGACTTGATGATGTTTGGAGTTGGAATCCTCCCCTCCTTTTATAGATTTTGGCCTCTGAATATGTCTCCTCTTTTTTCGGAACAGATCACGAAGTTGTACAAATTTTATCGCGAAGTGACCGTGTCAAACGTTATCCGTTTTGACCTAGTGCATAGGCTGATTCGTCGCCATCAGTCGACTGATGCCTCCCATCAGTCGACTGATGAGCATCAGTCTACTGCCCAATGTTCAGCAGTCGACTGTCAGCTTGGCCACTTCCTTGCAATAAGAGGTTAGCTCGGAAAATGATAAATGCGACGGTTTCTAACCGTCCGATCTCAACCTAGACCTTCCACAGGAAGTCTTAGTCGGATCGCCGCCTACGGTCGTCCCCGTACAGAGGACACGACCTTAGCATCTCTCACTCACACGAGCTTACCTCGATATTTACTGTGTCACTTTCGCTTCCAGCCTTCCACTCGATTCCTTCGGCTCTCTCCAAAGTCACTCGAGTGTTGTCCGACCACCGCGGCTTCCTCTGGGTGTCGCTAGCCTTCAGCTCTAGCTTTAATACTTTTTTGCACACTCGATTTAGCTCATGAGATAACGATGTAAACTTAACTTTGTGTCTTTGCCATAATCAAAACACAGGTTCGATTATCTGGTGCCCCTGCACCAATAGCCTCAAGATCCTTGATCTGTGATCTCTTTCCTGCTGCACCTCAGCAAGTATGTTTCCTAAGCATTCAATTTTAAGTTCTGGTTCCATTGAATTTAATTGTGGAGGCATGTTAATACTATCCAACTTCTCTTCCCATTCTTGCACAAGGTTTTTTTTTTCGTGAGATTTTTAAACAATTCCTGATACTAGAACCAACAAACAAGCATAACCAGTAGTCGATGGCCATGTTCTTTCTCCTAAAGACACCTGGATGGATGCATGACCTACTTTGCTCATGTCCCTCTCCACAAAAGGTGCTAAAGAAACACCCTCAGACCTAATGTCTTCCAGTTGAAGTAATTTGTCCATCATATTAACAAGAAGATGACCAGAACTAATTCAAAGATTTCATTAGATGACAGAAGTTTCAGTTGAACTGTTAATAGGTCCCCTCAGATCAATCATTAGCATTTCATTATGCTCAACCAGACTGTAAAACTTCCTCTGAAATTAGACATTGGCACAAACTGCATTTCCTCATATAGCTTTGGTATATCTTATGCATTTTTCCAGAAGTTTGATGCCTTCAGCAGAAGTTTTTTATGTCATCTTTGTTCACTAGATCAAACCTCAGCCTTTCATTCTCCTCTAGAATATTCTGTAGCTTAGTCTCTTCCTCCTCCAATTCGAAAATTTCATTAGATGATTTCAGAATTTCCAATTTCATTTCATGCAGCACTGCTTTCTACGATAATTTTTTGACTTAAGTTCAGTAATCTCATATTTAAGAACCATTTCAAGCTGCACTTTCAATCTCTGTATCAAATTAACAGCTGAGCCCAAAGCTATTGCGTTGGTGGACTGCTGTTTCTGTATTTGAGTTGTTTTTGGATTTTCAGATTCAGTTGGAATCTGCATCTCTTAGTAAATCTTGCTCTGCCAAGTGCTTATACAACCTTTCATTTCCCAAATAGCCCATTGCAGTAGCTTCCAAAATCAAAACCATTCAATGAAGCATGCATTCCTCAATAGAATTGTGGATACTTGCTGCATACGTATTGAAATATCAAGTAACTCTTGGGTCTCCATACCTAGCCATTGCATTATCTCCATTCAAGAATAGAACTCATGATAACCACCATTGGGCCAAATTATTTTCATTTTCAGTTGCCACCTTCAAATATCTTCCATTTACTAAGCATTTCTTTATCCCAATCAATATCACCGGGCAGAAAATCAATTCCAACATTGTCTGAATGACTGAGGAAGTGTGCAGAAAATCAATTCATGGATGCTGAAAACTGCACCCTCCATGTCAATCTCCAACAAACAATATCTCCTTCCCCACACTTAAAAATTTTGTCCGTCTCGAACAATGCAACTTATCATGTTATTCCTCCAATATGGGAACAAAAGATACGAGAAAAGATAATCCATGAAGACAAAATGAATCAACAAGCAAGTCAAAGGACAATAAATGACCAATATAAGGATATGACAAGAAAGACATCATGGATGTATCAAGTGGACTAAACAAACAAGTCAAGTAAGAAACAGAATCAAGAGTGAAATCCTTCATCATATTCATGCAATTAAATATTATTGCAGTTTTGAAAAAACTCAAAACAAGTTCTAGAGCAACAAGTATCACATGTGTTATCACACCAAAGTGGGTAAATGATGAAAATGGCTTACAACCTCACTAGGTGAATAAAAATCAAGCTTGGTCTATTGACAAAAATTCACCATCCTAACAAGTGACTGCATGTAAGTGAAGTCTCTTATCATACACCAAAAATCCACAACTTAATGATCAAACTTAACTAATTTTTACAACCTCTGAAATGATACTAAGACATGCAAAGGGAAAATTACTCGAACTCAACAAAAAAACAACTAAACACCTAGCCAAACAGGCAAATAAAAAAACAACACACAGTTTATTCCAAACATGAAAGGAAGGAAACAAATACAATAAGTAAAAGAACACACTCCCCATTCATGTTGGAGAAGAAGCATCATCAAAGCACACTTCCTCTACCAAAGCATCGCTCGCCCCCTTGTGAAATATCTTGAGACGGTGTCCATTCACTCTGTAAGTGTTCCCTGAAGAAGGTTCCTGCACCTCCACAACACCATAGCGACACACATTAGTAACACAGAAAGGACCATCCCACCTGGATCTCAACTTATCTCTAATCAACCTGAGACGAGACTGGTACACTAAAACTTTGTCGCCGTTATGGAACTCCTTCTTCACAATTATCTTATCATGAAAATTTTTAGTCTTCTCCTTGTAAATGTGGGAGTTCTCATAAGCTTCTAACCGTATCTCCTCAAGTTTCTGAAGTTGGAGTTTTCTCTCTCTCCCAGCTCTGTAAGCATCCATGTTGCAAGCTTTCACTGCCCAATAAGCTCTGTGCTCAATCTCCACCGGCAAGTCGTGTAGGCCCACAGAGCATCCTCCAACCTTTTGCTTCAATATTTCCTGTCTGATCCCACTGTCTTCTCCAGTATAGATTTGATCTCTCTGTTTGACACTTCAGCCTGCCCATTTGTCTGAGGATGATAAGGAGTAGAAATCTTATGAAACACCCCATACCTGCTTAACATGGCTTTCATGCGTCTATTGCAAAAGTGAGACCCTTGATCGCTGATGATTGCCCTGGGTACCCCAAATCTGCAAAATATACGAGACCTAATAAAATTCACAACAACTGGAAAATCATTAGTCCTGGTGGGGATGGCCTTCACCCATTTGGAAACATAATCAACAGCCAACAAAATATATGAAAATATAAAAGATACAGGAAACAACCCCATATAATCAATACCCCAAACATCAAAAATCTCATAGAATAACAAAGGTTGTTGAGTCATTTCATTTCTATGTCCTATGTTCCCTGTTCATTGACATCTCTCACAAGCTTTATAAAATTCATAGGCATCATGAAATAAGGTGGGTTAATACAAACCAGACTCTAATACTTTTCTAGCAGTCCTTTGCGGTCCAAAATGCCCCCACAAGCCAAAGAATGACAAAAAGTAAGTACAAAATGAAACTCATGTTAGGGCAATCTCTTGCCGTAATATGGTTTTGATGTGTGTGGCAAAGGGTTTAAGTTAGAGTGTTATTATGATTTGATATATGCATTGGAGTCTTGCAGGACTTAGTAATTCGCACATGGATCCTTGGCGGGTTCACCACTCAGAACCTCGTGCTTGAGTCGGAGAAGGAGCATTGCAGAACCGTGCATTTGATGCTGCCGAGGGACCGCCAGACGAGATGACTTGAAGCGAAGCCAAGGAAGCAGACTTCGGAGGCAAGAGACGCGAAGGAGCATTGTAGAGCCGTGCGCCTGATGCTGTCGAGGGACGTGGCCGTGAACGAAGAGAGCTTCGGCGAGGGACTTCGAGTGAGATGAGAGAATGAGTGAATTGTAAGTAGCTCATTAGGTGAACTTGGCCAAATGGCTAAGTGTCGGATGAGTTTTCCCGACATCAGTCGACTGCTCTGAGTCGAATGGGTTCGACTGGTATCCGACTGATGGGTTTATGCCGATCAGCTATGGAATGGCAATGATCGAAGGATGTCGCGAACGCGGAACCGCTCGTAGCCGAGGCCGATCGACTACGAGCGAGCCGATCAAGCCGATGGGATCCATCGATCGCCAAGTATTCCGCTGGACTACAACGGTCGGGATCCGACGTGTTCGGAGGCCGTTGTACTGGCGGCAGTCGACTGCCAAGGGCAGCAGTCGAATGGTGGCGGCCAATGGGAAGAAATCAGCCCTCTCTATAAAAAGAGAGGGTGTGGGCTTTTGGATGGCTAATGCTTATGCTCTAAGTGATCATCCAAGTTCTCTACAAGATTCAAACTCCTTATCTTAGTTTTCTTTCACATCTATTGTAAAAGAAGGAGTGTCTTTGAGTTGTAAGGGTTACCTCCACCTAGCTTAGTGCAAAGGAGAGACCGATAGTGATTTTGTTGCGGAGTGATTCACCGAGGATGAATCGGGGACCGTGGATTAGCGGCGTAGCCGTGAACCACGTTATATTTCGTGTTAGCATTGTTTGTATTCTTCTTTGTTTATTTACTTGTCTTTATTAGTATTCTGCTTGTGCTAACAATTGTGTAGACGAGAAAATTCCACCATCCAACGACAAAGGGCTATTCACCCCCCTCTAGCCGGCCGATCGATCCCCTACAAGTGGTATCAGAGCCAAGGAAAGCTTGTCGAGGACTAACCGCCACAACAAGCACATTCAAGAATGGCCGACTCAAATATTCATCCGCCAAAGTTCGAGGGGGAATTCTCTTGGTGGAAAAAGAGAATGGAGGTATTTTTTGAGACTGATTTTGAAGTTTTATTAATTATGGAAAACGGTTTCGAGTTGCCTAGGAATGAAGATGGGGAACCATTGGAGAAAGCACAGTGGAGCAAGAGGCAAAGTAAAGAATACTTGGCAAATTCAAAGGCCAAGCACCACCTCTACAATGTACTCCCCCAACAAGAGGTGAATAGGATAGGGGAATGCTCTAGTGCGAAGGTGATGTGGGAGAAGCTAGTAGAGCTTCATGAAGGCACCTCGGAAGCCAAACATGCAAGGAGAGACCTCCTCCGCTCCCAACTATCCAACATAAAATTAGAAAAGGGAGAAAAGGTAACATCATTGCATTCTAGGTTTAAGGAAATTTTGATTGGACTAACAAGTGTAGGAGAAAGGCTCTCCAACCGGGACATGCTCATGAAAGCAATTGATGCTTTTCCCCGGTTATCAAAATGGAGCTCAATGGTGGACTCCTTCTACATGTCTAAGAACTTAGAAGTGAGCACCTTGGAGGAGTTCTTCTCAACAATGGAGCTCCATGAAACGAGGCTTGAAGGAATACAAGAAGAGCCAAAGTTTCAACCTTCAAGAGGAGTAGCCTTGATGGCACACAAGGGGAAGAAGAAGATAGATATCCCCTCCTCCTCCGTTGAAGCGTCCTCCTCTTCCTCCATGGATAGCATGGAAGAAGCCTATATGGTAAGGAGGGTAAGGCGTGCATTAAACGGTTTTAGATTTAACAAATCTAATGATAGGAGTAGAAGATCAAGGGGGAAGATCATTTGTTACAATTGCCAAGGAGAGGGACACATAAGGGACAATTGTCCTCTCCTAAACAAGAGCAAAGAAGAGAGGAAGAAGAAAGAAGAAAAGAAGAAGAAAAAGGGGAGCAAAACGAAGGAAGAAGAGAAGAAGGCCAAAGAAAAGGGGAAGACCAATGCTTTAAAGGCAAGGACTTGGGATGACCCCTCCTCATCATCTTCATCATCATCGGAAGAGGAGAATACTTTTGTCACCAACTTAGCCCTAATAGCCTTTGACGACTTGGATTGCTCCTCCTCCGAAAATGAAGGATCAAGTTCAAGTGGAGAGAGCTCAAGTGAAGGGGGAGCCTCCTCTACCTCCTCATCCGAAGAAGAGGACATGGAAACTATGGTAACTAACCTTTCACCTAGTAAAATAGTTTCTATGATTTCTAGTCTCACTAAGGATTTATTTAGAGCAAAGAAGAAAAATAAAACCATGCTTGATCAAATTAAAGATTTAGAGCAAAAATTAGAAAAAACATGTTTTGATGATAATGATGATGATGCATGCTCACATGATAACTATATGCCTTTGGATGTTAATGATGCATGCATAGAAGAAAATAGGGCTTTAAGGGAAAAGGTAGACTATTTGACCAAAGACCTAGAAAAGTTTACAATAGGATCCAACACCTTGAACATGATAATTGGAAGCCAAAGGGCAAGTTTCAACAAGAAAGGCCTAGGTTATAAGGAAAAGAAGAATGAAAAAGTCTATAAATGTCTAATAGCTAGGGGTCAAGACAAAAAGAAAATAATTGCTAGGAAATGGATCCCTAAGGAATTTTTAGTGAACCTCATAGGAAAGAACTTATTTTGGGTTCCAAAATCCATCCTTAAGGGTTAGGAAAACCCTAGGATAGTCAACCATATGGACTTTACCTTTATCATATTTTTGGTTGACTTAGGATGGCGGGACAATATTTTTGAAATAGTGTTAGGTGATGATAATGCACCTAAAAATAGATCAATCATGATTTAGGTGATATTTGCTTTATTATCATGATATAATACCTAATGCATGATCACAATTTGATGAATACATTTGTTTCATGATCATAATGTAAAATTAAGTCATATACATCTTTATGATCATGTGGATTGTTAGGATGATATTTAACCTTGATAGAATTGTATGAAAATAATGGTTAAGTACATACAAATACCTTTAGGACACATCTCACACTCACCATAGGCTACCATGATTTAAAACTTAGCATAGGTGAGATGATAGGATGATACAAATGTCCACTAGTGCCTATGGCATTTAGATGGTCATTTAAAGTATCAAAATAGCAATAATAGACTAATCATGGGGAAGACTTATGTTTAATTCATAGATATATTGCCCAAAGATCATGGTTTGGATATTTCATATGTTTTCAAAACAATTTCTTACTTTAAAATCCATGTATTCATGTTTTGAAACAATCCAAAGCAAGACTATGTGTTAAAATGGATACTAACATGATCAAAAACCTAGTGATTTTTAAAGCTTTTAGATTTTTGGCAAATACTTGAAAATATAATGATTTTTCATGGAAAATTATTTTTCATTGATAAATATACTTACAAGAAATATGTTACCCAAATTTAACTATTTTTCGAATTTTCTGAAATTTATAATGCATTTCTGAATTTCGTCCAGAAAATCAGAATTGTTGTTTTCCTTTTGCCAGTCGACTGCCATACTGATAGCAGTCGACTGATGGACTGTAAACGAGCTCAGTAACCTAATTTTATCAGGTTTTGACTGATTTTAATGTTTATTTACCTCTAGACTTGATCCATGCTTGTATAAACATTGTTTAATATTTTTTGATGGTGTCAAAGGGGGAGAAATGTATATGTTTAAGTAAAGGGGAATATATTTAGGGGGAGTTTCATGTATTAAGGGGGAGAGTTGCTAATCATGTTTATTTACATGCTTTCCTTTCTTAATATTTTATCAAATATTTTTACCTAACTTAAACAGGTTGCCACACATCAAAAAGGGGGAGATTGTTAGGGCAATATCTTGTCGTAATATGGTTTTGATGTGTGTGGCAAAGGGTTTAAGTTAGAGTGTTATTATGATTTGATATGTGCGTTAGAGTCTTGCAGGGCTTAGTAATTCGCACATGGAGCCTTGGCGGGTTCACCACTCAGAACCTCGTGCTTGAGTCGGAGAAGGAGCATTGCAGAGTCGTGCACTTGATGCTGCCGAGGGACTGCCGGACGAGATGACTTGAAGCGAAGCCAAGGAAGCAGACTTCGGAGGCAAGAGATGTGAAGGAGTATTGCAGAGCCATGCGCCTGATGCTGCTGAGGGATGTGGCCACGAACGAAGAGAGCTTCAGCGAGGGACTTCGAGTGAGATGAGAGAATGAGTGAATTGTAAGTAGCTCATTAGGTGAACTTGGATAAATGGCTAAGTGTCGGATGAGTTTTACCGACATCAGTCGACTGCCATGGAATGGCAGTCGACTGCTCTGAGTCAAATGGGTTCGAATGGCATCTGTCTGATGGGTTTATGCCCAGCAGTCGACTGCTATGGAATGGCGATCATCGAGAGGATGTCGCAGACGAATGCTCATAGCCGATGGCGGTAGTCTGGCAGCCGATCGTGATGGGATCCATCAGTCGACTACCAAGTGTTCCATTGGACTACAACGGTCGGGATCCAACGTGTACGGAGGCCATTGTAGTGGCGGCAGTCGACTGCCAAGGGCAGCAGTCAACTGGTGGTGGCTAATGGGAAGAAATCAGCCCTCTCTATAAAAAGAGAGGGTGTGGGCTTTTGGATGGCTAATGCTTATGCTCTAAGTGATCATCCAAGTGCTCTACAAGATTCAAACTTCTTCTTTTAGTTTTCTTTCACATCTATTGTAAAAGAAGGAGTGTCTTTGAGTTGTAAGGGTTACCTCCACCTAGCTTAGTGCAAAGGAAAGACCGATAGTGATTTGGTTGCGGAGTGATTCACCGAGGACGAATTGGGGACCGTGGATTAGCGGCGTAGCCGTAAACCACGTTATATTTCGTGTTAGCATTGTTTGTATTCTTTTTTGTTTATTTGCTTGTCTTTATTAGTATTCCGCTTGCGCTAACAATTGTGTAGACGAAAAAATTCCACCATCCAACGACAAAGGGCTATTCACCCCCCTCTAGCCGGCCCATCGATCCCCTACAACTCATAGTCAGGAACACATCGCCTAATGATCTGATCACTACAAAACTTCCAAAGGTAAGGATCATCTCATACATAATACTTGGCATCACTTTTCAATTTCTGGACTTGTGCATGAGAAAAATATGAAGGTACAACATGGGCAACTAAATAGATAGCAAGATCTACATACCATGGTGTCTTACCCTGCAGGTGAAAAAGCTGCTCATTTGGGAAAGAATCCACTATGGGGGTGGGCTCGGTCTCCCTTACTATCCTGCTCAGATGGTCTGCTACCAGGTTCTCCCTCCCGCTCCTATCGCGTATCTCTACGTCGAATTCTTGAAGGAGAAGCATCCATCTAATCAGTCTCGATTTTGCAACAGGCTTCTTAAGGAGGAATTTCAAAGCTGTATGATCAGAAAAAATAACCACATGAGAATAGAGCAAATAAGATTTAAATTTATCCAAAGCAAAAACAATCGCTAAAAGCTCTTTTTTTGTGGTGGTGTAGTTGGATTGTGCATCATCCAATGTCCTCGAGGTGTAGCAGATCACATGAGATGCTCTATCCACTCTCTGCACCAAGACAGCTCCCACCGCATAGTTTGAGGTATCGCACATCAACTCAAATGGTAGAGTCCAATCTGGTGGTCTCAAGATCGATGCTGATATCAAAGCCTGCTTAAGCTGGTTAAATGAGTCCTTACACCTTTGGTCAAACTGAAATACCACCTCCTTTTACAATAAGGTGGTCAAGGGTAGGGCAATCTTACTGAAATCTCTGATGAAACGTCTTTAGAAACCTGCATGTCCAAGAAAAACATGAACTTCCCACACAGAAGTGGGGTAAGATAGAAAAGAAATAACATGATTTTTAGCAGGATCTACTTCAATACCATGCACAGAGATAATATGACCTAAGACTATCCCATGCCCTACCATGAAATGACAATTCTCGAAATTCAAAACCAAATCCGTATCAATGCATCTCCGTAAAACTCTTGATAAATTTTCCAGACACGAATCAAAAGAAGAACCGTACACAGAAAAATCATCCATAAAAATTTCCATGCAATGCTCTAATAAATCTCCAAAAATATTCACCATGCATCGCTGAAATGTGCCAGGAGCGTTGCAAAGTCCGAAAGGCATGCGCCGATAAGCATACGTCCCAAAAGGGTAATTGAAAGTGGTCTTCTCCTGATCCTCTAGAGCAATACAGATATGGACATAATCGGTGTACCCATCCAAGAAGCAATAATGCGACTTGCCCGCCAACCTCTCTAGCATCTGATCAATAGAAGGAAGGGGGTAGTGGTCTTTCCTGCTGGCCTGATTAAGCTTCCTGTTGTCCACATAGACTCTCCAAGAGTTCTGAACTCTGGTGGGAATCAGCTCATTATCTGTGTTGGCAACCACTATAATACAAGATTTTTTTGGAACCACCTGAATAGGACTTACCCATTTACTGTTTGAAATAGGATTGATGATGCCATCCTGTATAAGCCTTGTCACCTATTTCTTTTCCACCTCAAGAATCAGTGGGTTAAGTCATCTCTGTGGTTGCCTAACTGGTTTCACATCCTCTTCCAAGTGAATCTTGTGCATACAAATTGAAGGACTGATACCTGGGATATCTGCAAGCATCCACCCAATCGCTTTCCTGTGCTGCCTCAGAAGATCTACTAATCTGTACTCCTGATTTGGATCTAGATCTCGGGCAATAATAATGGGTCGCTGCTCGTCCTTATCCAAATACACATACTTCAAATGCTCGGGAAGAGGTTTCAATTCTAGCTTCTGTGGTTGCACATCTGATGGAAGTGATTCCTAGGGTGTTGCCTGAAGGTCGCAAGTCCCTACACATTCCATGTCCCTATCCACATCAAAGGGCCCACAGATAGGTCCTAATTGTTGGATCGAGAAGCGTCGCTAGAGGGGGGGGTGAATAGCGATCGTAAATCTTTTCGACGTTTCATTCGAGTAGACAATTAAACGAGTAAGAGAAGCGGAAAATAAAGGAACACATTTATTTTTACTTGGTTCACAACCCAGCGGTTGCTACTCCAAGACCTTATCGGTCCTAGACCGCGTACGGAGGGCAAAGCACTATAATGTCTCCTCCTCGTTGGAGGTAGGAGACAACGATCACAAAAACCGAATGTACGAGGATGAGGCAACAAGCCTACCTCACCTCGTTACCATTAAAATAAAGAAAACAATAAAAATAATTACTTGCTACTGCTGCCGACGAAGGAGATTTGAAATTGTCATCGCGTCGGCGTTATGACAGCGTTGGAGCGTTGGCGTTGTAGGAGCAATTGATGAATAAACTTGATAATCCTTGGAGTTGGAATCCTCCCCTCCTTTTATAGATTTTGGCCTCTGAATTTGTCTCCTTTTTTTTGGAATAGATCACGAAGTTGTCCAAATTTTATCGCGAAGTGGTCGCGTCAAACATTATCCGTTTTGACCTAGCGCAAAGGCTGATTCGTCGCCATCAGTCGACTGATGCCTCTCATCAGTCGACTGATGAGCATCAGTCGACTGCTTGATGTCCAGCAGTCGACTGCCATCCTGGCCACTTCCCTGCAGTAAGAGGTTAGCTCAGAAAATGATAAATGCGACGGTTTCTGACCGTCCGATCTCGACCTATACCTTCCACGGGAAGTCTTAATCGGATCGCCGCCTATGGTCATCCCCGTAAAGAGGACATGTCCTTACAATCTCTCACTCACACGAGCTTACCTCGATAGTAGCTCTCGCTTCTGGCCTTCCACTCGATTCCTTTAGCTCCCTCCGAAGTCACTCGAGTGTCGCCCGACCACCGCGGCTTCCTCCGGGTGTCGCTAGCTTTCAGCTCCAGCTTAGAACTTTTCTGCACACTTGATTTAGCTCGTGAGATAACGATGTAAACATAACTTTGTGTCTTTGCCATAATCAAAACACAGGTTCGATTATCTAGTGCCCCTCCACCAACAATCTCCCCCTTTTTGATCTATGGCAAACCAACACAAAGTTAAGGAAAATTAAAGTATAAAACAGGTATAGTAGAAGATGAATGTGAAGATGAATATCATTTTCAAAAACTCCCTCTCAACCAAAACTCCCCCTTAACCCTTGGTGAGTTTAGAAAAAGATAATTTAATTTTCAAAATTAAATTTTATGTTACTCCCCCTTAACTTTTGCTCTTCTTCCCCTTTTGCCAAAAATCAAAAACAAATTGGGGTTTTTGTATAAAATAGGGTTTTGAAAACAATATCGTATATGCATGCATCTAGATAAATCAAATATGAGTCCAAGCATGCGTCTAGCAGTAGTTAGATAGATTGGTTTGAGGTGTGTCCCTCTATACCAATAATCTAAAGGTTTATAATATAACCCTTAGGGTTAGTTTGCTCTCCCCCTTAGTCAAATATATGAAGTATAAGAGATGTAGGGGGCGCTAAACTTTGACCTAAGAGTTGTTAAGTACAATAGTTGAGAAAATAAGTAGTATTTTGAAGAGATTGTTTGAAGTATATTTCAATTATCCTTAACATCTCACCCATTCTATGTAACGCCCGCCCTTATCTTTCCTCTGGGCGACGCTACTTTTTTTTTTTTTGTTTAACATAACATATATGGATCATTTCACAATCTACATACTTAAACATGTTGTCATGGCTTAAACCTTCTTTTATACATGCATCACATATCATATTCATAATTAGTATGTTAACATATCTTATCTCATTTTATAACATGCATAACATGAAGATTCATTCATGAGTTCTAACATATCAAACTTTCTTAAGTAATTGAACAGTAATATAACTAAGCAACATCCAACATGGTACTAATAAATCACAAGTCTTATAAGCGGAAGCAATGTCTTAAGTTGTTCATTGAGCACATAAATATAAGCAGATAGTAATAGGGTCTTTCTCCACCATGCCACTATCACACACACTTGGCCCCTCCTGCTACTTCCTCTAGTTCATGTTTCCTTCGTCTGCAGTATATGGACAACATAAACTATAAGCATATAGCTTAGTAAGATTCTTGCCTACTCACAAAAGCCACAAACTTCATCAAATGATTAGACAACATGAGCATACAAGCATAAACAACATAAGTAGTGCATAACAACACTACACATCAGCATGCTAACGTAATGAAACATAAGCATGGCATAAAATTTACATAAGGATACATGACATCAACACACCTAAACATGCATAAAGGTCATAATCATAAGCATTCTTAAACTTAACCATAAGCATTCATAACATCCTCAATTCTAACATGCATAAAGGCCATAATCATAAGCATTCTTAAACTTGAACATAAGCATTCGTAATATCATAAATTCTAAACATACATAAAAGACATAATCATAAGCATTCTTAAACTTGAACATAAGCAATCATAATATCGTAAATCCTAAACATGCATCAAGGACATAATCATAAGCATTCTTAAACTTGAACATAAGCGTTCATAATTTTATAAATCCTAAACATGCATCAAGGACATAATCATAAGCATTCTTATCATAAGGAGAGCTCTTAATCCCTACTTAAAAAGGGAAGCATCTCCGTCTTACCTTATCATAAGGAGAGCTCTTAATCCCTACTTGAAAGGGAAGCGTCTCCGTCTTATCTTATCATAAGGAGAGCTCTTAATCCCTACTTGAAAGGGAAGCATCTCCGTCTTATCTTTTCATAAGGAGAGCTCTTAATCCCTACTTGAAAGGGAAGCATCTCCGTCTTATCTTATCATAAGGAGAGCTCTTAATCCCTACTTGAAAGGGAAGCATCTCCGTCTTATCTTATCATAAGGAGAGCTCTTAATCCCTACTTGAAAGGGAAACATCTCCATCTTATCTTATCATAAGGAGAGCTCTTAATCCCTACTTGATTGGGAAGCATCTCCGTCTTATCTTATCATAAGGAGAGCTCTTAATCCCGACTTGAAAGGGAAGCATCTCCATCTTATCTTATCATAAGGAGAGCTCTTAATCCCTACTTGAAAGGGAAGCATCTCCGTCTTATCTTATCATAAGGAGAGCTCTTAATCCCTACTTGAAAGGGAAGCATCTCCATCTTAGACATTTCATAACATATATGCATTCATAACGTGAGAGTACCCTAAAGGGGTCTTAAAGCATAATCATGTTCATCACATAAGCATATTTCATGGCATATAAAATCATCAGTGTTCATCACATAGGCATACTTCATGGCATATTAAAAACATAATCATATTCATCACATAGGCATAATTCATGACATATGAAAATCATAAACATATTCATCACATAGGCATAATTCATGGCATATTAAAAACATAAACATATTCATCACATAGGCATAATTCATGACATATGAAAATCATAAACATATTCATCACATAGGCATAATTCATGGCATATTAAAAACGTAAACATATTCATCACATAGGCATAATTCATGACATATGAAAATCATAAACATATTCATCACATAGGCATAATTCATGGCACATTAAAAATCATAAACATATTCATCACATAGGCATAATTCATGGCATATTAAAAACATAAACATATTCATATCCTAATTTCCTAAGGGGTGTTTTCATGCCACCCTAGCCCTACAACCATTGTTGGCCGAAACTTGTAGGGTACCAATTTCTTTATTTTTGTTACATAAACTCCTACATGAAGGCACACAACATAAAATAACTTCATAAGGGGTGTTTTCAAGAAACCTTAACCCTAAAAACCAATGTTGGCCGAAACATGTAGGGTACCAATTTCTTTATTTTTGTTACATAAACTCTTACATGAAGGCACACAACATAATATAACTTCATAAGGGGTGTTTTCATGAAACCCTAACCCTAAAAACCAATGTTGGCCGAAACATGTAGGGTACCAATTCCTTTATTTTTGTTACATAAACTCCTACATGAAGGCACATAACATAATATAACTTAATAAGGGGTGTTTTCATGAAACCCTAACCGTAAAAACCAATGTTGGCCGAAACATGTAGGGTACCAATTCCTTTATTTTTGTTACATAAACTCCTACATGAAGTCACACAACATAATATAACTTCATAAGGGGTGTATTCATGAAACCCTAACCCTAAAAACCAATGTTGGCCGAAACATGTAGGGGCAATAAGCTTGGATTTTTGTCACCTAAAAATTCCTACATGAAGCATACAATCTATAAAAATATCCTTAGAATCATTTTCATGCAACCCTAGCCCCAAGAACCTTGGTTGGCCGAAACATGTAGGGGCTATAAGCTTGGATTTTTGGTCACCTAAAAATTCCTACATGAAGCATACAATCTATAAGAATATCCTTAGAATCATTTTCATGCAACCCTAGCCCCAAAAACCTTAGTTGGCCGAAACATGTAGGGGCTATAAGCTTCATATTCTTTCATCTATCTACAAAAACAAATATACTGGAGGTGAGGGAATCTTACATCCTTCGCTTTGCTTTTAGTTGGAAGATGAGCTAATGGAAGCCAACCCTAGCCTTCTTCTTGCTTGGATGAATTTCGGAAAATGGAAAGGGAGAAGATGGGTTTCGGTGAGGAAGAAGAAGAGAAGAGGGAAGAAGAAGTGGCCAAATGGGATTTTCACTCTTATTTATAAAGGGAGGAAGATAAGTGCCTCTTCTCTTTTCATGCCTCTTCATTTTACCCTCCTCACACTCATCTACAATTTCTCCTCTTTCTCCAACAGTAAGCTACTGCTGAGTACTTGGTCATCACATGCATGGTAAGAGTTAACTCTCACCAAGAGGTTTAAGGTTCAAACCTCACCTCTCCACTTTTTATTCTTTTATCATCATTTTTTTTTCCAAGATTCCATATATAATCTCCTATACATGAAATTAAATTCTATACAAAAATTATTATAAAATTTCTAGAGCTTGAGATGAAAAGGGAGGAAAGGGAAATGGGGAATTCGGCCAAGGATTAGGAAGAAGGAGAATGAAGAAGGAAAGTGGGGTTTTACTTCCTCTCTTTTCTTAATTCTCCTTTTTAATACCTAGGGAATGAACACTCTCCATCCTTTCATGGGAGGGGATGAACCAACTCCTCATCTTCCCATCTATATTCTTTATATATCTTATCCATGAATCATCCTATGGTCTTGTACATTCTTTATATATCTTATCCATAAATTATCCTAGGGTCTAGTGGTGTCAAGGCTACCTCCCTATTAGGAGGTTCATGGTTCAAATCCTACCTATAACCATTGTTTATTTTACTTTATTCTAAACCTTTTATGGCCTTAAAACCTATATAATCACTTGGTATAGTTTAGAATTTTACGGGCGTTACAATCCTTCATACCTATAAAAGTTTCGTCCTCGAAACTTAGAACAACTCTGGATACTTTTATTTCATGTCATCCTCGCGTTCCTAAGTTGCTTCTTCAAACTTTTGATTTTTGCCATATGACTTTCACTAAGGGTACTTCTTTGGTTCTCTATTTCTTGATTTCTCAATCTATCATCCGAATAGATCGATTTTCATAACTTAAATCTTCTTGAACTTGTACCGTTTGTGGCTCGATCACCTGGTCTTATGAACTCTATGCAATTTGATCACCTCCTCAACATACAACTGAGCTAGTTGTTCCATTGAGTATGATACTTGATTGCCAGAATTCACATTTTGAGAGTTTTGCATACAACTGCTTTTTCTGAAGAATCTGCAACACCGTATTCAGGTGTTTGGCGTGCTCTTCTTGGGTCCTCTATTATATCAGTATATCGTCGATGAAGACGATCACAAATTTGTCGAGAGATGCCGAGAAGACCTGATTCATCAGATCCATAAACCTCGCAGGTGCAGTCATCACTCCGAAAGGCATAACTACGAACTCATAATGTCCGTATCTTGTTCGGAAAGCCATCTTCGGTCAGGTTTATCTAGGCTTTCGAATCCTGGGGGTTGGCTAGCGTACACCTCTTCTTTAATAAGTTCATTTAAAAATGCTAACTTGACATCCATTTGACATAACTTAAAACCTCGATGTGCAGCGTAGGCTAACAACATTCAGTTGGATTCTAGTCTAGCTACGGGGGCATAGGTTTCATCATAATCTAATCCTTCGACTTGACTAAAACCCTGGGCGACTAAACTTACTTTATTTCTAACTACTGGTTTCCTCGCTGGTTCATTAAAGCATTTATTACTTGTTGTTGTTCTGTGACTTGACGTTGTAGCTCGGTAACCACATGCATCAAATCTGGTGGGGGTGCTGATTCCTTCCCTCTATTACTACGTCTCCCATCCATGCTATCTATGTGATAAATAAATAATTAAGGTATTATTATAATTTCTACTCATATACATGCATCTAAATATTCCTTATCATAAACAAGGTAAGGTATCCTTTCTAGTTGTATTTCTAGGTTAGAAACATGTTTCCATCATATAAAGCATGGTAAGGTATCATTACTATCTAAGTCATAAGCATGGTTCCATTCTACTAAAACATGATGGGGTATTATTTCTATCTGAATCACAAGTGTGATTCCATTCTACTAAAACATGATGAGGTATTATTTCTATCTAAATCACAAGTGTGATTCCATTCTACTAAAACATGATGAGGTATTATTTCTATCTAAATCACAAGTGTGATTCCATTCTACTAAAACATGATGAGGTATTATTTCTATCTAAATCACAAGTGTGATTCCATTCTACTAAAACATGATGAGGTATTATTTCAATCTAAATCACAAGTGTGATTCCATTCTACTAAAACATGATGAGGTATTATTTCTATCTAAATCACAAGTGTGATTCCATTCTACTAAAACATGATGAGGTATTATTTCTATCTAGATAGAAGACATTCTTCATTATAAAAGAAACTTAGGTATGCATAAAGTTACTTACTTGGAAATAGCAGGATAGAGGCTTGATGTGTGATAGTGGAAAGGGGAACCCGCTCTGATACCAACCTTTGAACGCCTATGCCCTTATCCCTCGGACGCTACTTTTTTTTTTTAACATAACATATATGGATCATTTCACAATCTACATACTTAAACATGTTATCATGGCTTAAACCTTCTTTTATACATGCATCACATATCATATTCATAATTATCATGTTAACATATCTTATCTCTTTTTATAACATGCATAACATGAAGATTCATTCATGAGTTCTAACATATCAAACTTTCTTAAGTAATTGAACAGTAATATAACTAAGCAACATCCAACATGGTACTAATAAATCACAAGTCTTATAAGCGGAAGCAATGTCATAAGTTGTTCATTGAGCACATAAATATAAGCAGATAGTAATAGGGTCTTTCTCTACCATGCCACTATCACACACACTTGGCCCATCCTGCTACTTCCTCTAGTTCATGTTTCCTTCGTCTACAGTATATGGACAACATAAACTATAAGCATATAGCTTAGTAAGATTCTTGCCTACTCACAAAAGCCACAAACTTCATCAAATAATTAGACAACATGAGCATACTAGCATAAACAACATAAGTAGTGCATAACAACACTACACATCAGCATGCTAACGTAATGAAACATAAGCATGGCATAAAATTTATATAAGCATACATGACATCATCACATCTAAACATGCATAAAGGTCATAATCATAAGCATTCTTAAACATAACCATAAGCATTCATAACATCCACAATTCTAACATGCATAAAGGTCATAATCATAAGCATTCTTAAACTTGAACATAAGCATTCGTAATATCATAAATCCAAAACATGCATAAAGGACATAATCATAAGCATTCTTAAACTTGAACATAAGCAATCATAATATCGTAAATCCTAAACATTCATCAAGGACATAATCATAAGCATTCTTAAACTTGAACATAAGCATTCATAATTTCATAAATCCTAAACATGCATCAAGGACATAATCATAAGCATTCTTATCATAAGGAGAGCTCTTAATCCCTACTTAAAAAGGGAAGCATCTCCGTCTTATCTTATCATAAGGAGAGCTCTTAATCCCTACTTGAAAGGAAAGCGTCTCCGTCTTATCTTATCATATGGAGAGCTCTTAGTCCCTACTTGAAAGGGAAGTGTCTCCGTCTTATCTTATCATAAGGAGAGCTCTTAATCCCTACTTGAAAGCGAAGCGTCTCCGTCTTATCTTATCATAAGGAGAGCTCTTAATCCCTACTTGAAAGGGAAGCGTCTCCGTCTTATCTTATCATAAGGAGAGCTCTTAATCCCTACTTGAAAGGGAAGCGTCTCCGTCTTATCTTATCATAAGGAGAGCTCTTAATCCCTACTTGAAAGGGAAGCATCTCCGTCTTATCTTATCATAAGGAGAGCTCTTAATCCCTACTTGAGAGGGAAGCATCTCCATCTTAGACATGTCATAACATATATGCATTCATAACGTGAGAGTACCCTAAAGGGGTCTTAAAGCATAATCATGTTCATCACATAAGCATATTTCATGGCATATAAAATCATCAACTTGTTCATCACATAGGCATACTTCATGGCATATTAAAAACATAATCATATTCATCACATAGGCATAATTCATGACATATGAAAATCATAAACATATTCATCACATAGGCATAATTCATGGCATATTAAAAACATAAACATATTCATCACATAGGCATAATTCATGACATATGAAAATCATAAACATATTCATCACATAGGCATAATTCATGGCATATTAAAAACATAAACATATTCATCACATAGGCATAATTCATGACATATGAAAATCATAAACATATTCATCACATAGGAATAATTCATGACACATTAAAAATCATAAACATATTCTTCACATAGGCATAATTCAAGGCATATTAAAAACATAAACATATTCATCACATAGGCATAATTCATGACATATGAAAATCATAAACATATTCATCACATAGGCATAATTCATGGCATATTAAAAACATAAACATATTCATCACATAGGCATAATTCATGACATATGAAAATCATAAACATATTCATCACATAGGCATAATTCATGGCATATTAAAAACATAAACATATTCATCACATAGGCATAATTCATGACATATGAAAATCATAAACATATTCATCACATGGGCATAATTCATGGCATATTAAAAATCATAAACATATTTATCACATAGGCTTACAACATATCCTAATTTCCTAAGGGGTGTTTTCATGCCACCCTAGCCCTACAACCTTTGTTGGCCGAAACTTTTAGGGTACAAATTTCTTTATTTTTGTTACATAAACTCCTACATGAAGGCACACAACATAATATAACTTCATAAGGGGTGTTTTCATGAAACCCTAACCCTAAAAACCAATGTTGACCGAAACATGTAGGGTACCAATTTCTTTATTTTTGTTACATAAACTCTTACATGAAGGCACACTACATAATATAACTTCATAAGGGGTGTTTTCATGAAACCCTAACCCTAAAAACCAATGTTGGCCGAAACATGTAGGGTACCAATTCCTTTATTTTTGTTACATAAACTCCTACATGAAGGCACACAACATAATATAACTTCATAAGGGGAGTTTTCATGAAACCCTAACCCTAAAAACCAATGTTGGCCGAAACATGTAGGGTACCAATTCCTTTATTTTTGTTACATAAACTCCTACATGAAAGCACACAACATAATATAACTTCATAAGGGGTGTTTTCATGAAACCCTAACCCTAAAAACCAATGTTGGCCGAAACATGTAGGGGCAATAAGCTTGGATTTTTGTCACCTAAAAATTCCTACATGAAGCATACAATCTATAAAAATATCCTTAGAATCATTTTCATGCAACCCTAGCCCCAAAAACCTTGGTTGGCCGAAACATGTAGGGGCTATAAGCTTGGATTTTTGGTCACCTAAAAATTCCTACATGAAGCATACAATCTATAAGAATATCCTTAGAATCATTTTCATGCAACCCTAGCCCCAAAAACCTTGGTTGGCCGAAACATGTAGGGGCTATAAGCTTCATATTCTTTCATGTATCTACAAAAACAAATATACTGCAGGTGAGGGAATCTTACATCCTTCGCTTTGCTTTTAGTTGGAAGATGACCTAATGGAAGCCAACCCTAGCCTTCTTCTTGCTTGGATGAATTTCGGAAAATGGAAAGGGATAAGATGGGTTTCGGTGAGGAAGAAGAAGAGAAGAGGGAAGAAGAAGTGGCCAAATGGGATTTTCACTCCTATTTATAAAGGGAGGAAGAGAAGTGCCTCTTCTCTTTTCATGCCTCTTCATTTTACCCTCCTCACACTCATCTACAATTTCTCCTCTTTCTCCAACAGTAAGCTACTGCTGAGCACTTGGTCATCACATGCATGGTAAGAGTTAACTCTCACCAAGAGGTTTAAGGTTCAAACCTCACCTCTCCACTTTTTATTCTTTTATCATCATTTTTTTTTCCAAGATTCCATATATAATCTCCTAGACATGAAATTAAATTCTATTCAAAAATTATTATATAATTTCTAGAGCTTGAGATGAAAAGGGAGGAAAGGGAAATGGGGAATTCGGCCAAGGATTAGGAAGAAGGAGAATGAAGAAGGAAAGTGGGGTTTTACTTCCTCTCTTTTCTTAATTCTCCTTTTTAATACCTAGGGAATGAACACTCTCCATCCTTTCATGGGAGGGGATGAACCAACTCCTCATCTTCCCATCTATATTCTTTGTATATTCTTTATATATCTTATCCATGAATTATCCTATGGTCTTGTACATTCTTTATATATCTTATCCATAAATTATCCTAGGGTCTAGTGGTGTCAAGGCTACCTCCCTATTAGGAGGTTCATGGTTCAAATCCTACCTATAACCATCATTTATTTTATTTTATTCTAAACCTTTTATGGCCTTAAAACCTATATAATCACTTGGCATAGTTTAGAATTTTACGGGCGTTACATTCTATGTGTCTCAGAATTTGTTCACCTTATATGTTTTGTGAGACGATTTTAAATTGATTAAAGATAGTCAACCTTGGGTTAGATTCGGATTTAACCTTTAGATCGTTAAGTAAATTTTCGAGATACTGGCTTCCAGGTCGTGCCGAGGCACAGGGGCCTTCTTTGATCGGAACAACGACCACTTCCTTAGACAAAGCCAAATTCAAGAAAATATCACTTAAGTCACTTAGGGTTACTTCCTGGTCTAACTAGTTTAGGATACGGTGAGGTAGCTTCAGCTAGTTCCACTCGGTCAAGTTCACCAAGCTAGATACGCCTTATCTAGCTCGAATACACGAGACTTTGTTTCCCTAACGTACTATCATCTCGCCGCATCCTGATATTATGTTGTCAAGAGTTGACTAACCATTTACCCTATCTAGCCATTCTAAAAATTAAAGTAAAATATGCAATGGTTTTGCTAAGTAAGCGGGTATACTATTTTAGTGTTAGCTCCCCCTGGACCATTGAACCAATATGGTCTATTCAAATAATGAACTTGATCCTGGGGAATCCAAACCTTATTAGTCCTTATATGTGAGTTCAATAAAACCTTTGGGACCCATGCTTGGACTCTTTGATGACTACGATTTACGATAGACATATAAGACCTATTCGTAGTCTTTGACTTAAATCCGAGTCCGGCTTTGTTGTACACGACTCTTTGGGTTCCAAACAGTCGATTAAGGTTCTTAGATCTCAATGTGAACCTTTCCAACCTAGCCTCAACCTCTTGAACTCGGTCATTCAAGAGAGAATTCTCCTCCTCAAGTTTTTCAATTTGGGTTGAGTTTCCCTCTTGAACTTGACTAGTTGAAGAGGTTAGAGTAGCCTCTTGCTTGAGGGTTTCAACCTCCTCAAGTAACGACTCAACCCTAGACTCGGACTTAGTTAATTTCCTATTAAGCATTTTAATTATATTGTAAAGCATATGAATTAGTGAGTGGCTAACCTTAATTTTCTCTTTTGGTCCAGCTTTGAGTTGCTTCTCGAAGTAGTCCTCGAGTTCGGAGTCGGTGTTATAGTTGGACTCAGCTTCGGATTCTGACTCGGACTCCTCCGGTCTTGCCATGTAAGCTATGTCTTCTTTGTTGTCCCAAGTTTCATGGAAGGCTTTCCTTGCTCCCTTTTTCTTTTGGTTCTCGTACTTCAATTTCCTTCTTTCTTTTCGAACTATTCTCCGCACAACGTTCACTATTGCTTCCACCTCTTCTGATTCGGACTCTGATTCATCTTCGGGTTCGAGTTCATCTACTTGCCTAGTAGGTGGCTTGCTTCTTTGTCCTGCAAGTAGAGCAATACCTCTCTCGGCCCGAACCACATTAGTTTTCTCGTGAAGTTCAAACTCGAAAAATAATTTGTCTAACCTAAGCTTTGAAAGGTCCTTAGAGACCTTGTAGACATCGACAATGGATGCCCACAAGGTAGTCCTAGGGAAAGCATTTAAAGTGTACCTTATAAGGTCCCGGTTCTCTACGGCTTGCCCGATCGAGTGAAGACCATTGACGATGTCTTCGATCCACGCATGTAATTGGGTGGCGGTCTCGCGATCCTGCATCTTTAGATTTTACAGTTTATTTAAAAGTAAATCTCTTTTACATACCTTAGCATCGGGCATCCCTTCGTGTAGATCAATCAATTTGTTCTAAAGGTCTTTGGCACTAATGAATGGACCGATGCGGTTGAGCTCCTCCTTGGACAAGCCACATTGTAATATTTGAGTTGCTCTTGCATCGGCTTCGATTTGCCTCTTGGTTGTATTTGTCCACTTATTGAATTCCAAGAGCTCTCCTTGATCATTGGTGGGTAGAGCAAAGCCGGTTTGGATTATTATCCAAGTCTCGACTTGTGTTGTCAAGAAACACTCCATCCGACCTTTCCAATAACAGAAATCATTTCCATTAAAGAACGGAGGTCAGGTGGTGCTATACCCCTCAATGTGAGCCATTAAGTCTCTTGCAAAAACATGAATAAAAACCAAAGAGAATTCCAAGACATGGTCTTGGATTAGTAGTGCGGGAAATAATAGGAAATAAACAGAAATAAATAAGAAGAATATGAAACTAACAAAAACTAGAAACTTACGACCTTCGGTGTCCCCAAAAGGCTACTGAACGTTGGATTTTGGGGCTGTAAACAGCTTGTTACGAGGGTAAAACCTGGTAAGAAATGTAGATCTCTCAGAGGGCTTCGATTTGGTAGGTAGATAGTTACGTGAGTCAACTTGTGCGAAAAGTTATGGACATTTTACCGTCGGCTACTCCAAGGGAGAATACTTGCAAGCACACAACCAAAAGAAACGTACCAAGACTTCGTCTTGGATTAGTAGTGCGGGAGGAATAAAAACCTTAGAAAAATACGAATCGAAAAATACGAAAAGAAAACCAAAACGTGCTAGATTGGTGGTTTCACCAAATCTTAGCGCCCCCGCTCTGATACCAATTGTTGGATCTAGAAGCGTCGCTAGAGGGGGGGGGTGAATAGCGATCGTAAATCTTTTCGACATTTCGTTCGAGTAGACAATTAAACGAGTAAGAGCAGTGGAAAATAAAGGAACACGTTTATTTTTACTTGGTTCACAACCCAGCGGTTGCTACTCCAAGGCCCTATCGGTCCTGGACGGCGTACGAAGGGCAAAGCACTATAACGTCTCCTCCTCGTTGGAGGTAGGAGACAACGATCACAAAAACCGAATGTACGAGGATGAGGCAACAAGCCTACCTCACCTCGTTACTATTAAAATAAAGAATACAATAAAAATAATTACTTGCTACTGCTACCGACGAAGGAGAATTGAACTTGTCGTTGCGTCGGCGTTATGATGGCGTTGGAGCGTTGGCGTTGTAGGAGCAATTGATGAATAAACTTGATAATCCTTGGAGTTGGAATCCTCCCCTCCTTTTATAGATTTTGGCCTCTGAATTTGTCTCCTTTCTTTTTGAAACAGATCACGAAGTTGTCCAAATTTTATCGCAATGTGGCCGCGTCAAACGTTATTCGTTTTGACCTAGTGCAATGGCTGATTTGTCGCCATCAGTCGACATGCCTCTCATCAGTCGACTGATGAGCATCAGTCGACTGCTTGATGTCCAGCAGTGGACTGCCATCCTGGCCACTTCCCTGCAGTAAGAGGTTAGCTCAGAAAATGATAAATGTGACAGTTTCTGACCGTCCGATCTCGACCTAGACCTTCCACGGGAAGTCTTAATCGGATCGCCGCCTACGGTCGTCCCCGTAAAGAGGACATGACCTTACAATCTCTCACTCACATGAGCTTACCTCGATAGTAGCTCTCGCTTCCGGCCTTCCACTCGATTCCTTCGGCTCCCTCCGAAGTCACTCGAGTGTCGCCCGACCACCGCGGCTTCCTCCGGGTGTCGGCCTTCAGCTCCAGCTTTAGCACTTTTCTGCACACTTGATTTAGCTCGTGAGATAATGATGTAAACTTAACTTTGTGTCTTTTCCATAATCAAAACACAGGTTCGATTATCTAGTGCCCCTGCACCAACACTAATAACAAAATATCATCAACATCAGAATCATCAAAATCAATGAAGTCACGACAGAAAGTAGAAGGTACAGAGATATCAAACTGAAAAATGACCTCAGAAATGAAATCCATGCAATCCAGCTCATCTTCTATATCCATACTGAGAATAGAATGATCTTCCATCAGGTGCTTCATCGCATCCAAAATCCTAAACTAAACTACCGTATCTCCTACATCCATAGAAAGAGTACCTGCATGCATGTCAATCTTTGTCTTGGCAGTCTTGAGGAAAGGTCTTCCCAAAATAAGCGGAGCTCTTCAACTTTGTGTATCACCCTCCATGTCAAGGATATAAAAGTCTGCAGGAAATATAAGCTCTCTCACCTTAACCAACACATCCTCTATCACCCCAGTTGGGTGAGTCTGACTGCAGTTGGCTAACTGAATCATTACACTTATTGGCTACAAGGGTCCAATACCCAGTGAACGGAAAACTGACCTTGGCATCACATTAATGGAAGCTCCTAGATCTAGCATAGCATCCTCGAATACATGGCTTCCAATCACACAAGGTACCATAAAAACTCCAGGATCCTCGCACTTCTGGGGCAAAGGCTGAATTAGTGCTGACACATTCTTTCCAACTTTGATTAACTCATTTCCTTTCAACTTCTTCTTGTGCACACATAATTCTTTCAAAAACTTGGAATACTTGGGAATCTGCTAGATCATCTTCAACAAAGGGACATTAACTTCCACCTTGCTGAACAAATCTACAAGCTCCTGAAATTCCCTAGCCTTTTCTTCACTAACCCTCTTCCTAGGCTGTGGCCTCTGAGGAAAGGGTAATGGAACTGGCGACTCAGATCGTCGCGGCTATGGATCTTGCTCTGCTCTGCACTGCTATGATCAACAACTGGATCTGGTACTAAAGCTATAGGGTCTGAAGTAACTCTACCACTCTGCAATGTAATTGAACTTATGTTTCCTTTAGGATTTGGGATAGTCTGAGATGGTAGCTGACTAGAGCCCTATGATTGTAGCTGATTAAATCTGTCTCTCTATGTTCTGAATATATGCATCTGTTTTCTGCTGATACTGTTGCTGTACCAAAAACTGCTGCATAAGATCCTCTATTTTTGAATTTGAACTCGAACTGAGAGACTCAGCTCTAATTGGTTGAAAAGGAGGTCTGATATGTCCTGGGTTACTCTAAATGGCTAGGGGTCTCTGAAACGTTGGTCTTGGCTGAAACGGATACTGATAAAATGAATTCCCATACCTCAGATTTGGATGATCTCTCCATCCTGGATTATAAGTAGCAGACATCAGATCATATCTAGAATGTTTGCTACATCTTTCGCCGATCGGCTTGATCCGATGTTGATATCTTGAGGCCGACATCGATGTTGATCGAGTGCGGATGGAAATTGATTTACCACGACTATTGCTTCATCCTACTAGAGTGAAGGATATAAATCAAAAGGATGCTCTAGACTCGAACAAATACCACAAACCCTCATTGGCACTGTAGAAGATTGGCTGGCATGATTCAGAGCTTACTATCTAACTAATGATGTGAACTCCTATAAAGAATTCTTCATCTCCGCCTGATCAGTAAAAGCCAGATGAGCCTCACTCACCCCTCTAGTCACTATTGCTCTGCTTCCAAACTGCTGTGAGTTCTCTATCATATTTGCAATAAGTTCTAGGACCTCACTCGGAGTCTTGTTAACTAATGCCACATCCATGGAAGCAGTCCCTCATAGAAATCTTGAATGAGCAACTGGTCGATTTGATCTTTGAGGTCAGCAATGGAACATAATTTCTTGAATCTCTCCCAGTACTCATACAATGTCTCTCCAATAGGCTGCTGAATACTGCAGATGCTTTTTCTGATGGTAGCAATTTTTGATCCTGGGAAGAGTTTCTCCAGGAATGCTTTCTTCAATTCAAGCCAACTATTGATGCATTCAGGTGGAAGATAGTATAACCAATCCTTAGCTGCTCCAACTAGTGAAAATGGAAAAGCTCGCAATTTGATATCCTCCTCTAAAATGCCCTGTGGCTTCATAGTAGAGCATACCACATGGAACTCGTGCAAATGCCTGTTGGGATCTTCACCAGATAATCCATGGAACATAGGAAGCAAATGAATTGTACCTAATCTGAGCTCAAAATTCTCCTCTAAAGTTGGATAGCTAATGCAAGAATACCGATATGTCACATCAGGGGTTGCACGCTCATTCAGAGTCCTATTGTTATCTGCCATGACTATCTACAACTCTGATGGACTACAATCAGAAGTCTCAGCTGACCTACCCTATGCCCTCTGCAGTGCGTGAAAAGTCCTATTAATCTCAGGATCCAACTCAAGTAGTTTATCACCTAAAGACCTAGTCATTATCAAAAACAACAATGAGTAACAGATAGAAATGATAGGAAGACACCAATAACAAAAGAAAAGAAAAGAAAACTAACTAACTACAGTATAAAGACAAACAAACACCATTAAAAAGTCCTTCACAACGGTGCCAAAATTTTGATGAACCAGTAAATTATGTGTCGCACGTGATACCGTTTCCAAAATTATTTACCGAACCCCCTAACTACACTAATGCAGTATAGGACTGACTCAGATCATCTCCCAACGAACCTAATGGTTGAACATTTGTTTCTAAACAGAAGTAAACACTGGGGGTCCTTACAACTTATTAAAATAATTATTCGAAGCTACCCTAATGCAAGAACGATTCAACCTTGCACCGCACTATCACTATAAGATACAATGGCCAAATAATTCTGGTAAACATACATGGAAATTAAATCTGCAAGAAGTAAATCTAACTACCAATTAACAATTACCAGGTAACTATCCTAATGTGTAAAAGCAAGTAATCACGTACTGCACTATCACTATACGGTACAATGATCAAAGAGTAACTAAACAAATGTGAATAATTCAACCAAGCATTGCACTATCACTATACGACACAATGGTAAAACAGTCACTAAAAACTAAACTAACAAACTAAAATAATTCAACCAAGCACCGCAGTGTCACTATACAACACAGTGGTCGAAGATTAACTGGAAATTAAATGCAAGAAAAGTAAGCAATTCAACCAAGCACCGCACTGTCACTATACGATACACTGGCCAAATGTAAATGAAAACTAAACTAACAACTAAAGCAATTCAACCAAGCACCGCACTGTCACCATACGATACACAGGTCGAATGTAAATGAAAACTGGGAAGAACAATTACATTATAGGAAACAAATCTAACCACTAGGTAAACACTGTAAATGATTAACAAGACTAACTAAACTCTCAAAATAAATTGCCACATGCACACCATACCACACAAATGAAATACGACTGAAACACCATTGAAACACAACTGAACACTCGAGAATCTATACCGAAATAATACTGAAAAAAATAGTGAAACAGTAGTGAGTCAACAATGTAAAAAATAACTGAAACAATAGTGTAAATATTAACCAATAGTTATCCATAAACACCGGAAAGGAACCACCCTCTCTGGTGACCCACGATGGTGTCGAACAGCTCCTACGGCTTCAGTGTACATATCTCTCGTCAGAATCTGGCGAAAACTGGATAGATGGTGATAGTTCACAGCTTCGATGGTGGACTTGGGGACTACTGCGACCACGACAGTAAATGGTTGGCTTTGCGGAGACAAAGCGGCGCGAATCACGACTTCTAATGTGGAAGGAATCGAAGCTGTAAATGGGTACTGATCATCACCAACTACTGGAAATGGAATTTCTACCTAAATCTGAAGAAGTACAATCGTCGGAATCTGGAAATCAATGTTGTCGTGACCACGATAGTAGCAGGTCACCCCTAGCCTTCTGCGACCATGTCCAGCTAGTGTAGCTCAGCTCCGGTGGTGAGGCATCATTGAAGCACCAGTGAAGATGGACGAACCCAATGTTGCTCGGTCGATGGAACTGCCGCTGCCCAACTTCAACCGCTAGCTCCGTCGGACCAAGGGAAGGAAAGGATGCCAGATGGAATGGAAGCAGGGAAAACCTCTGGAGTTGCCGGAAGTGCTGGAGTGGATCTCTATTGATGCGCTTGTGAGGAAGAAGAAGACGTCGCACTGTTCTATTCTCTACTGCGCGATGAGAAAATGTCGACTTTTAAGATGGATTTTCCTTAGCTGCTCGATCGTGGAATTTCAAATCTCAGCCACCCATTTAGATCTAGGGTTCAATAACTCCAATTAATCTTTCCTAAGTGGTTGATCAACCAATCCAACGACTGCAATCGATTTAACCTGGATCGATGGCTGTGATTGCTCCAATTAGCCTCTTTTCATATTCCTTATAAAATCACATTCAACCCGTGAAAAATAATACTGAAATCATAGGGATTAAACAATTAATTACAAATAGATCCAATATGTAAAAACATACTGAATAACGCTAATTACCATATCAAAGAGCCTAAAATATCCGATCTGTAAGTAAAAATGACACAATAAAAATGCGACTATCAGTGATCCACATCTTCTACAATGGGATCACCTACGCTACAAAGATATCCCTTGATTCTACCATAGGAGGAGCACTTATGAACATGACTATCGAGGAAGCAGAGGAGTTGATAGAAGAGGTGGCCTAGAACCACCATCAATGACCTTCCGAATGTAGTCACCCAGCTCCTGCAGTGCGACGATATGTTGTCAACTTCATGGACAACCTAGCAGCGTATCGAGAGGACTACTGTGGAAGGCAGGGTGGCCCAAAAGAGCATATTGAGCATTGTGATGCGGTTGGTAACCTAAATTGAAAGTCCAATAACCCATACTCTAGCACTTCCAATCTCGGATGGAGGAACCGCCCAAATTTTTCCTATAGGAATAATTCGAGAAGTTTCCAACAATCGGGAGGAAATGGGAAACCACAGTCACTTGACACCCGTCTGGAGAATATACTAGAGAGCTTCATTCGTACGCAATGGGAGGCAAATATTGAATTTTAGCGGTGACATTCACAAACAGATATTATAATCGAAGAGTTAGGATCATCTGTAAGGGATCTTGCCAATAGGCAAAAGTCGCTAGAGATTCAGGTAGCTCAGATTGCAAACCATATCTCTAGGGTACTGGGGAAGCTGCCAGGAATGGCAGAGGTTAATCCGGTAGAGCAGTGCAAGGCAATGATGTTGTGAAGTGGGAGGGTTTTGAAAGAGATGTCAGGCCGGTCGGTTGCTAAAGAGGGGCTAAGACCTGAAATGTAGGAACCTTTGAGGGAGACCGAAAAGGAAGAAGCCAGAGAAATAAATCGGGAACCTTCCGTAAAAACTCAACCACCCCTTACTGTACCATTCCCATAGTGGTTGACTAATGTGAAAAAGGATGCTGAGTTTGGTAAATTTTTGGTCATATTGAAGTCAATCTCAGTAGAGGTACCGATACTCGAAGCGCTGCACCAAATGCCCCAGTTCGTAAGATTCATGAATGATTTTCTGGCGCATCGTAGGAAGGTTGAAAAGGTTAAAACAGTGGTCGTCACAGAGGAGTCAAGCACTTATCTTCAGAATGAGACCACTCAGAAACTAAAAGATCCGAGGAGCTTCTATATTCCATGTTATATAGGAACAACCCTGATTAGCAAAGCCTTCTGTGACTTGGGAGCGAGTGTAAGCTGATGCCCTATACCTTATGTAAAAAGATAGGGTTATGAAATTTTAAATTCACTACTATGGCATTGCAACTGGATAACCACACATATCGATACCCCTTGGGGATTCTAGAAGATGTGCCTGTAAAGGTGGGGAACTTTACACTTCCAACTGACTTTGTGGTCATGGAGATGGAAAAGGATCCAAAGATACTTGTCATCCTTGGGCGACCATTTTTAGCAACTACCGGAATGGTCATTGCTGTAAGGAATCACAAGCTGACCCTAAAAGTGGGAGAGGATGAGATGGAATTTAAGCCTGCTGGTATGGGAAGTCACAGACTCGCGTCAGGGAAGTACGTGATTCCAGCTAGAGCTAAGGAGGAAATCATATATAAGGTTCCCAAGACGGATGAATGGAGGTTCACAGAACCTCCAGAGCCAAGTTGATAAGAGAGTGTGGTCGAGCTAAATGACCTTAAACAAAGTGCTTCTTGGGAGGCAACCCAAGTTTAGTTTAGTTCTTTTTAGGTTTTCTTTTGATTGTATTGCATTAATTTGGTTAATTTGAACTTTGATTTCCATTTCGTTTAGCATTAGGAACAGAAAGAACTTGCTAGGTTAAAATAAATTCAATCTTTAGCTTACACGGTGAAGTGTGTGAGAAAATTCATACCGTAGTGCACAAAAGGAGGGAAATACAGGACACACGACCTAGTTGTGTGTTTTCCCATTGTCTGTAGGGATGTATACTAAAAAGTCTATCTTTTATATAAACATCTTTATTTTTGAAATAAGAATCACATGATCATTGTTTGCATATTTTTATGGTTATGCAATATTGTCTAATACTTTACATTGTAGATAACATGGTGTGTGGTGTCACACAGGAGATCATGTTATCAGCCCCTTGAAAAGTATAAGTAAAGGCTCACAACCGAGCTGGTTTTGGACAACCCATCAGAATAGTTGTAGTGTGATTTGGTATTGGTTTGTCTTGACCATAGAATCACACTAGTGCACTTTGTGTGTATTGAGCAGGACCGACATAGAGGTGATTCGATTTATTGCTGACTACACAATCGAATCGGACCTCAGATATTATTTTGTACATGCTCTTAATCCCGATATAATAACGGGCACATATACTTAGTACTCATCTCTTTGATTTACCAATGGGCGAGATTTATAGATTAAATCGATAGGCTCGGTAAGTTGGGAGATGATATTATTTATATGGTGTGTCGTTGATTATAGGAGGAAACCGTGTCCTATATATTAGGATTATGATGTCCCCTTGAGGAGCTCATAAGGTTCATCATGTAAACCCTGCAGGTGGACTTGGTCCGGCATGATGAAAAGGTTGACTGGTACTACTCAAGGAGTTAGATGTTGATTAATTAATGGTCAGTAAATTAATTAATCGACGGATATTTGAGATCTTAAACACGGGGAGAAAATGTACAAATAATATATAGAGCCCATATTATCATATGGGGGTTGGTGAGGTAGATCAATGATGATCCTTTTGTGGATTGGATTATCATTAGTGGATCGGACTTTATGTGGGCTTGATCCATGGGTGGCCAAGATCCAACTCCTCCTCATGGTCCCTAATGTAGCCTATTAACACCTCATGAAGCTTAGATCCAAAGGTGGAGATTAAATCTCTAGATCCGACGGTTGAGATTAAATCTCTAGATCCGACGGTTGAGATTAAATCCCTAGAAACAATGGAGGATATTAAATCAAGCCTTAAGCCTAACTCTATAAATATTGGCTTAAGGGTGGGCGGCAAGACATGGAAGAGAAAAAGGGGCTTAGGTTGGGCGGCAAGGGCTTTGGAGATTTAGGGTTTTGGGTGGCCACAATTAATGAAAGATGCTTCTTCTTCTTCTTCTTCCTTATGGTGGCCGACACCCTTCTTCCCTCTACTCTCCTTGGTTTTGGCCAGCGTCCAACATCCTCCCGTTCATCTAAGAGCATGGCTTAAGGGGATTAGGGTTTGCTTCCTTTGGAGGCTAGGAATCCTAGTTGGTTTAGGATTGGGTTTGGTGGCTAGGGTTTTGGGAGTCATGGATGGGCGGCAACATTGGGAGGAATTTTTCTTCTTCTTCCTAAGGTGTGGCCGGTTCCTCCATCTTCCCTCTACCTTGGCTTGAGCTCATCCTAATCTTCTTCCCCACTTCCATGGCCGGCCATAAGGAGAGCTAGGATTAGGGTTTGGAGGCTTAGGGTTTAGGAGGCTTGGGTGGCACCAAATAAGGAAGGTTTCTTGCTTCTTCATCCTTTGGTGGCCGGCACCCACAGCCCTCTCCCAACCCTTGGCGGCATCCAAAGACCCCTTCTCCTTCTCCTTAGGTGGTGGAAACAAGATATAGGGCTTTCCCTTGGTGTCTTGGCCGGTTTCCACCATTATCTCCTTCTCCTTGTTGGCCGACGACAAGCATTCTCCATGTTGCTTGTTGGTTGGCCATAGGAAGGAGAAGAGCTTTGTTTTTATTCTTCCTCTTGCTTTGGAAGAGCAAGAAAGGAAGATTTGCGATCTAGGAGCTTCGACTTTGTTGGGTTTCCGGCACCGCGGCGAGTGTGTGTTTGAACATGTTTCGTAAACATGTGCACAGCGGAAGAAATAAAAATAATAAATCTACATTTATTACAACACACACATCACACGCATGCATAGTACAACATGTGTAGACATAACCGTAAATTTAAATTTGCAATAAAAGAAAATTTAACTACATATACCTTTCGTATAACGTGTAGCGGGAACGACATCAATCGGAACGATCCTCGCTAGAATCGTCTCTATCCGTATCCTCGCTGAGTATCTTCGGGATGACTTCACTAAGTCACGAGCCTCGTCTTCGTACGGGTTACTAGCCTCGTGTTGAAGACGACATGATCGAGAGAGGATCACGATCCGAATCCAAATTCGGATCCAAAAATGAGTCCTCAAAACTAGCTTCTCCAGAGAGGTATTCGTCAACCGTTTGACGAATACTTCGTCCTCCACCTATGAGGATTACCGGAGATCGAATCCCTGGCAAGGATACCACTGTCGGAGCTCCAAACGTTGTCCAAACGATGCTCCGATGAGAGGGAAACAAGCTGTCCAGAAAAACTGGATAGCTTTGGTGGAGGAGTAGGGGCCGGCCAAAAGAAAGGTGGAATCTCACCTTATTACCGAACCCAAGGGAGATCACCGGAGCACCAACCGGTAGTAGCTCGACGCCGGTAAGAGGCAAGGTCAACACCTTCTGGATGCCGGTTGGAGCTTGATGGTGGGCGGTGGCAAGTGGAGGTGTTGGCATCGAAATCACCAAGGGAGGTTGACGGCAACTCTTAGGTTAGGGTTTTGGATTAGGGCTTAACAACACCTTAAACCCTCTTTTATAGAGAACTAATTCTCTTAATGGTTATTGGATCATAACCATAAGGCCCGTTAACCCGCTCCATTAATATAAGTTAAAATAAACCAAACCATGATGGTTTATTTTAAATTAAAACGAACCGAACCAACTTTTTGGTTCATTCATTTAAAATAAACCAAACCCTTTGGTTTATTCTCCTCCATTGGATTAGAACCAAGCCATTTTGGTTCATCCATTATGTCTTCATAAGACACGGCCCATCCATGCTTCCATTGCGACTGAAACGATTTCATGCTCACTCCATGTTTGGTCCAACCAAACCTAGTTTCTCTCGGTCTGAAAATCCCATTCTCAAGCTCGTTTTAAATCCTTCGGATTACGCTCGTTGTGCGTGTGACCAAAAAGGTTCTCGATTTATGTTGGCCGTCTATAATAAACCATTAATTATAGAATGATCATGAGTGGCACCTAGTAGTACATCATGATCCCCAATTAACCGAAAAGATCAATGGTTGATCTAGAACTATTTCTGAAACCCTTCAGCAGCTCGAATGAATCGTGTGTCATTCCCTTCACTCATCTTATACCCACTTGGTTCAGGACATGGTCAATAGTGTCAGTCCCCACTAGGCTGACTACGTCACACCTAGCCCAAGTATCATTTCCTCGTCCTACGGATTCTAGTTACTACACATGTATCGAAGAGTACCTTACTCTAAACATGTAATGCTTTAGCCAAAGACTTTAGTAACAATCCGACGAGAGGCCATGGGTATACATCTCCTCACAAGAAGTGGTGAATCCTTTATAGGCTATTCAAACACCTTCGATCACTTCGACTTATACCCAATCATCCCGGGTCCATATCTCCTCAGAGATGCTTGCTTAAGATGTTAAAGCATAAGTCTTTATGATCAAGATGACTTGAATACCGCAAGTCAAAGGAACATCGCACTTAAGCCACAGTAAGAACTTCATCGACATATCTATATATGCAGAGAACCATATGAAGTCTTACGGCTGGTCATTCCAATGAACTAGTTACCATAACTAGCATCCACGATCAACTCCGGACATCATAATGTCTCCAGCCAGTGAGAATCGGCTGCTTGGATACACCAAGGAGTATGCCTTGTGCTAGTCTCGACAGAATTGATGGTGTCCAAATCCATCAATTCATCGACTAGGGATAATTCTGATACATCACAATTACACATGTAGAGATACTCACTAGTTGTGATCCAATCACAAATTCTCTCATGCTGTGAATCGTATCACGGACATTCAGTAAATGAGTTTAAGATCCAATCAAATACATGAAAGCATGTATACTCAAATAGTGAATCTTCATTTATCATATAAATGGTTCAAACATAAGACGATTGCCTTAGAACATTTCTCATATATTACTAACAGACTCCCACTTGGCCTAATGCCAATCGCTACGGTATCTAATACCATAAGCTCTAACATGACCCTCAAACTTACTTTGAGGTAATGCCTTAGTCAAAGGATCCGCTAAGTTCCTTTTAGTGGGGATTTTCTGGATTTGTATTTCCTTCCTACTAATGATCTCTCTGATCAGATGATAGCAGCGAAGCACATGTTTGGATCATTGATGCGACCACATCAACTTCAAAGATGAACTTCTTGATCCAAACCGCTTCCTTTGCTGCTTCCAAAGCTGCAATGTATTCTGCCTTAGTGGCAGAATCCGCTATAGTGTCAAGCTTGGAACCTTTCCAACTTATTATGCCTCCATTCCAGGTGAATACATACCCAGACTGAGACATGGAATCATCCTTGTCTGTCTGGAGCTGGCATCCGTATACCCACGTATCACCATGTACCCTTCTCCATATATTAGGAACGTATCCTTAGTTCTTCTTAAGTACTTAAGGATCGTCTTAACAGTCACCCAATGATCCATTCCTGGATCAGACTGGTATCTGCTCGTGACACTCAGAGCATACGATACATCGGGCCTCGTACATAACATAGCATACATGATAGATCCTATTGCGGATGCATAGGGAAACTTACTCATGCAAATCCTCTCGTCTTCTGTGCGCGGACACATAGACTTCGAAAGGTGTATCCCATGCCTGATGGGTAGGAAACCTTTCTTGGATTCCGACATGTTAAACCCATTTAGCACTCGGTCTATATATGTAGACTACGAAAGATTAAGCAACCGTTTCGATCTATCTCTATAGATCTTAATCCCGAGGATGTAAGTTGCTTCTCCCAGGTCTTTCATGGAGAATGTCTTGGATAACCAAACCTTAACTGACTGTAAGACTGAAACATCATTTCCTATAAGTAATATGTCATCGATATACAATACTAGGAACACGACTACACTCCCACTAATCTTCTTGTACACACAAGGTTCGTCTGGATTTTGTGAGAAATCAAACTTTTTGATTGTCTCATCAAAACGAATATTCCAGCTCTTGGATGCTTGCTTCAATCCATAAATGGACCGTCGCAATTTGCATACCTTGGTTTTATCAACCGATGTGAAACCCTCAGGTTGTATCATATACACGTCCTCGAGCAGGTTTCCATTAAGGAAAGATGTTTTCACATCCATCTACCATATCTCATAATCATAATGAGCCGCTATGACCAGGAGCATCTGAATGGATTTAAGCATAGCTACAGGCGAATAGGTTTCATCATAATCAACACCTTGTTTTTGACGATATCCTTTCGCCACCAATCTTGCCTTATAGGTAATCACATTACCATCCATGTCGGTTTTCTTCTTGAAAACCCACATGCACCCTATAGGCTTTATGCCTTCAGGTGGGTCAACCAAGTTCCAAACTTGGTTTTCATACATGGAATCCATTTTCGACTTCATGGCTTCAAGCCACTTATCCCTTTTTGAACTTGTTAGCACTTCTTCATAACTAGTAGGCTCCTCATCATCAATGAGCAACACGTCATTCGATTCACTTACGAGAAATCCATATCTCTCAGGAATGTTGCGTGTTCTACCAGATCTACAAAGATGTGGTGTTACTAAGTCCAGCCGATTGCTCATCACTATGAGTTGTCGGCTGTTGTGCTTCACCATGTATCTCATCAATGTCTATTTGAGTCTCTCGAGCCTCCTCAAGCCGATTGCCTGTTCATCTTGGTTTTTAAGCATGATTCACATGTATCGTATGAATCCAATTCAAACGATTCCACATCTGTGTAATTCGGACATGCGTTTCTTGCTTACATGGCCAAGACGACAATGCCACATGTAGGAGTCTAATTGATTATCTTTTCGAGCACACTTGTTGCTCGCTTCGATATTGAAAATGTCACTGGATACGTCCAACGTATAAATGCCATTGCTCAAAGTTCTAGTTCCATAAAGTACGCTATTCAAAGTTATATAACAACAATTGTTACTAAATGTCAAATGGAAACCATTTCTATTTAAGCAGGAAATAGAAACAATGTTCTTTATTAGAGAAGGAACACAATAACAATTATCCAGTTCCAAGACTAGTCCACTAGGGAGCTTCAGCAAATAAGTTCCGATGGCGACCGCAGCAACCTTTGCTCCATTGCCAACTCGCAAATTTGACTCCCCTCTGACGAGTCTTCTTCTATTCCTTAGCCCCTGTATGTCATTACATATATGTGAGCCACACCTAGTATCCAATACCCGAGTGTCTAAGGAAATAGAATGACAATCAATAACGAAGATACCTGAAGAGGATGGGGCATCGGATGCCTTCTTCTTCTTCATGGACTCAAGATAAATCTTGCAGTTTCTTCGCCAGTGGCCTTCCTTGCCACAATGATGGCAAGTGCCCTTTTGTGCTGGTTTTGCCTTCTTTGCCTTTTTTTTCTTCCCTTTCTTCTGTTCTTTTCCCTTCCTCTTAGAACCTTTCTTTGAGGAATCAACTAACAGAACCGCCTTCTCCTCATGCTTCACAGAAGGCTCCACAGTCTTCAGCATATTGAGGAGCTCAGGAATAGTGGATTCCAATTTGTTCATCCGATAGTTCATCACGAATTGTGAGAAACTCTTGGGCAAACAATGCAGAATTAAGTCAATACTTAATTCGTGATCCATCACAAACCCGAGGGTAGCTAGCCGCTCGATGTATCCGTTCATCTTTAGCACAAATTGCACTACAGACGAACCTTCTTGCATCTTCGTGGTGAAGAGGAGCCTGGAGACTTCGAACCTTTCGGATCTCGCTTGCTCATCAAACAACTCATGAAGATGGAAGACCATAGTATTAGCATCCATATGCTCATGCTGCTTTTGCAGCTCAGGTACCATCGCCGCTAGCATGATGCAACTCGCCAGCTCAGAATCTGCCACATGTTTCTGATATACCAACATTTGGTCTGGAGTTGCATCGTCCTTAGGACGGTTGGGAAGAGGCTCTTCAAGGACATATGCTAGCGTTTCCGCCTTGAGAACAATTCTCAGGTTTCTAAGCCAGTCCAGGAAGTTAGGCCCAGCCAGTTTGTTTGAATCCAAAATAGTGCGCAAATTCAAAGACGTCATGATCAATCGATTGACCTAGAAATACAAAACGAGCATATATGAGAAAATGATTTTAAAATGCATCAATATACATTTATAAATCCCATTCATTTTTCAAATTTCAAAAACCCCAAAATCACTTCGAGAGATCGTAGGTCCATCTCCGAATCGGCTGATATCCATCATAGATATGAACAACCTTGGAGAGAGTCCAACAAGTCATTCATAACTACGACGGTAGGTATCAACTATACCGATTGCATATCACGTATATGCAACTATCACAATGTGCTATCAACTAATTGAATGTTCACACATACATCGGGTTGTTAACACATTAACAAGTATGCATCATATGCATAGCACCCAACTTCACCTCCTTTTACATCGACCTTGGAGAGAGTCCAACAAGCCGATGCTCCAGGTTAAAACCAACCCATTAATTGAGAAATAGTTTTAATATGGTTAGAGCGCATTCAACCAATTAGCCCAGCTTGGAGAGAGTCCAACAACCAAAGCTAACGATTGACCTCTGACTCTTACCATATTAGTATTAAACTATTCCATGGTTTGAACATGTTCGGGTTCGAGTCGGGCTTGGAGAGAGTCCAACAACCCAAACAAGAAACAGAACTCTGGTTCCAACTATATTAATGGAAGGTGTAGGCTTTAATATTGAGTAAGGGTTTTATGTCTCATCCTCTTTGCATGCAAATAACTATTATCTACATGGAATGACATACATGACATACATCTACATATCACGACACGCATGACATAATGATATGCATCTAATGCAATTACATGACATACAATTATGTCATGTACATAATTTCCTTATTTGTCATAACTATTTATGGAAATAAAATATGTTTAAGATTTGATTCTCCAAATCAAATCATGATTAAATTAGGAAACAAATTTCCAAATCTAATCACATATTTTATTTGTGGAAATAGTTGATTAAGGAAAGTCAATTTAGGAAACCAATTTCCTAAATCATCAAAACTACTTATGGAAATAAAATATTTAAGATTTGATTTCCCAAATCAAATCATGATTAAATTAGGAAACAAATTTCCAAAATCTAATCAAATATTTTATTTATGGAAAATATCAATTTCCATAAATACTTCCAACTTTCCAAAAGTGGAAGATTTCCATAAATACTTCTAAACTTTCCAAAATTGAAAAATTTCCATAAATACTTCTAACTTTCCAAAAGTAGAAAATTTCCATAAATATCATTATGACTATCGCAAAACTATTTTACGATTATGTCGAAACACAACCTGGCTCTGATACCACTGTTGGGTTTCCGGCACCGCGACGAGTGTGTGTTCGAACATGTTTCGTAAACATGTGCACAGCGGAAGAAATAAAAATAATAAATCTACATTTATTACAACACACACATCACACGCATGAATAGTACAACATGTGTAGACATAACCGTAAATTTAAATTTGCAATAAAAGGAAATTTAACTACGTATACCTTTCATATCACGTGTAGCGGGAACGGCATCAACCGGAACGATCCTCGCTAGAATCGTCTCTATCCGTATCCACGCCGAGTATCTTCGGGATGACTTCGCTAAGTCACGAACCTCGTCTTCGTACAGGTTACTAGCCTCGTGTTGAAGACGACGTGATCGAGAGAGGATCACGATTCGAATCCAAATTCGGATCCAAAAATGAGTCCTCAAAACTCGCTTCTCCGGAGAGGTATTCATCAACTGTTTGACGAATCCTTCGTCCTCCACCTATGAGGATTACCAGAGATCGAATCCCTGGCAAGGATACCGCGGTCGGAGCTCCAAACGTCGTCCAAACGACGCTCTGACGAGAGAGAAACAAGCTGTCCAGAAAAACTGGACAGCTTTGGTGGAGGAGTAGGGGCCGGCCAAAAGAAAGGTGGAAGCTCACCTTATTACCGAACCCAAGGAAGATCACCGGAGCACCAACCGGCAGCAGCTCGACGCCAGCAAGAGGGAAGGTCAGCACCTTCTGGACGCCGGTTGGAGCTTGATGGTGGGCGGCGGCAAGTGGAGGTGGTGGTGCCGAAATCACCAAGGGGAGGTGTGCGGCAACTCTTAGGTTAGGGTTTTGGATTAGGGCTTGACAACACCTTAAGCCCTCTTTTATAGAGAACTAATTCTCTTAATGGTTATTGGATCATAACCATAAGGCCCGTTAACCCGCTCCATTAATATAAGTTAAAATAAACCAAACCATGATGGTTTATTTTAAGTTAAAACGAACCGAACCAACTTTTTGGTTCATTCGTTTAAAATAAACCAAACCCTTTGATTTATTCTCCTACATTGGATTAGAACCAAACCATTTTGGTTCATCCATTATGTCTTCATAAGACACGGCCCATCCACGCTTCCATTGCGACTGAAACGATTTCATGCTCGCTCCATGTTTGGTCCAACCAAATCTAGTTTCTCTCGGTCTAAGAATCCCATTCTGAAGCTCGTTTTAAATCCTTCGGATTACGCTCGTTGTGCGTGTGACCAAATAGGTTCTCGGTTTATGTTGGCCATCTATAGTTAACCATTAATTATAGAACGATCATGAGTGGCACCTAGTAGTACATCATGATCCCCAATTAACCGAAAAGATCATTGGTTGATCCAGAACTATTTCTGAAAACCTTCAGCAGCTCGAATGAATCGTGCCCCATTACCTTCACTCATCTTATACCCACTTGGTTCAGGACATGGTCTATAGTGTCAGTCCCCACTAGGCTGACTACGTCACACCTAGCCCAATTATCATTTCCTTGTCCTACGGATTCTAGTTACTGCTCATGTATCGAAGAGTACCTTACTCTAAACATGTAATGCTTTGGCCAAAGACTTTAGTAACAATATGACGAGAGGCCATGGGTATACATCTCCTCGCAAGGAGTGGTGAATCCTTTATAGGCTATTCAAACACCTTCGATCACTTTGACTTATACCCAATCATCCCGGGTCCACATCTTCTCAGAGATGCTTGCTTAAGATGTCAAAGCATAAGTCTTTATGATCAAGATTACTTGAATACCGCAAGTCAAAGGAACATCGCACTTAAGAACTTCGTTGACATATCTATATATGCAGAGAACCATATGAAGTCTTACGGCTGATCACTCCAATGAACTAGTTACCATAACTAGCATCCACGATCAACTCCGGACATCACAATGTCTCCAGCCAGTGAGAATCGACTGCTTGGATACACCAAGGAGTATGCCTCGTGCTAGTCTCGACAGAATTGATGGTGTCCAAATCCATCAATTCATCGACTAAGGATAATTCCGATACATCACAATTACACATGTAGAGATACTCACTAGTTGTGATCCAATCACAAATTCTCTCATGCTGTGAATCGTATCACGGACATTCAGTAAATGAGTTTAAGATCCAATCAAAAACATGAAAGCATGTATACTCAAATAGTGAATCTTCATTTATCATATAAATGGTTCAAACATAAGGCGATTGTCTTAGGACATTTCTCATATATTACTAACAGACTTTTGGTAGAGCGTCGCCCACACGACGTCCGAAAGAAGGAAGGACATACATTAGATGATCAAGAGGTATATCGATTCTCTAATTTTTATATGTTACATGTTTGTGTTTGTTTTTCATTCTTGAGCATGATATAAATCTGTAAATGGATAAATAATACTTGGATCCCGAGCATAAACACAAAAACAATTGATCCAGACATTGCCTATTCCGCGGCTACTCGTAGAATAGAGGATGGTCGCTTGAACAACTAGTTTGTTCAAGTGACCTCTCTAAACGAATAGCACGACGATGGCTTGGTTGTTTGGGCAATCTCTTTTGTCTAGGATTAAATTTTTTTAATCCGGGGACATCGAAGGGATCGCCATGGACAAGCTACCGAGGTGAAGTGGGAAGCGAAGTTTTCCCTCACGGACTCGATAAGCAAAACCCTACACTATCGTGTCGGACCAACCCGAGGCACACATAGCCTAGCCATGTGTTTGTTAGTGAAAGCCCTAGAGCCAATCATGTGATGATTGTTGTATGGACTTTATTGTATCATATTCCTATTTATAAAGGCATGGTTATTATATTTACTTGTATTGGTGCCAAATAACTAAATTTAATAATGTCCTTGAGTAGTAGGTTCTTATCTATATCAATCGATTGGTTGAATCGATATTGAGATGATATAGAGAACACTACTCTTAATCATTCCTAGTCGAGTATTAACATTCAGGGACAATGTTAATGCGTAGAGACTAGCATGTAGGTCAACACGATGACTTGATCTCACAAGTCATGGATATGAGATATTAAGTTGACACATTGGTATGCATTGGAGAATGTATACTGAATGACCCGCCATGAGAAAGTATCATGGATCGTTATATGAGTGTCATATACTTTCTCATGTGGCTATTAGTATGACTATTAGTCCTTAGACCTGAAGTCACCATGGTTCCCTACATAAGGAGTGGCATACTTTGGCTTCGTCAAACGTCACCCGTAAATGGGTGGACTATAAAGGCGATTACTGGGTATGTAACAAATTATGCGAAGGGATGTGAGTGATGTAGATGGGATCTATCCCTCCTATATGACGGGGGTGACATCGATATTCTTGATAGAGTGAGACCACGAAGTGCATGGCCATGCCCAAATGAGTCAATATGAGATATTGAGCTCATTTGAATAGAGTGAGTCTACTTGGAGTTCAAGATATAGATTGTATCGAGGATGACACGGTCTATGTCTCGATAGGTCAATCTAGATGTCAAGGATAGAGGGACATTGTCACATATTGTGAGAGTCACAATTAGTAGTCACAAAGGTGATGTTGGAGCTCAACATTCTTGTAACTTGGGTAGCAATGATGTGTTGCTAGCTACCGTTCATTGCTTATGTTCCTAAATCGGTTTAGGGACATTGCCAACGTTACAAGAACCTATAGGGTCACACACATAAGAGCAATTAGAAGGAGATTAGGTTCATATGATGAACCATGAGGATTAGGTTCATGGGATGAACCAAATTGGATTAAGAGTAATCCAAATTAGACTAATTGAGTTAGACTCAAGTTGATTCAAGTGTTGAATGAGTCTAATTTATATTTGATTCATCAAATCAATTTAAATTAATGAATAGAGATTCATTAAATTAAATTGACTTGAGTCTAGTGGTTAGATTTGATCAACCATGAGAGATAAGAGGTCAAATATTGACTTGACTTTAGAGGAAAGATGAAAGGTCAAGTTTGACTTGACCAAATGTCATGTCATGATGATGACTTGGCATGGCCGGCCAATGATGATGCTCCACATCATCATTGACTTTGTCAATTGGAGCCACATCATGAAGGAGACCAAGGGTCATGGGAGTTACATGCATGCATGTAACCCCCTCTCCATAATGTGGTCGGCCACTTTAGGGGTTATGATGGTGAAATTCATTTGGTGAGTTACACACACAACATCATCTTCAACCTTGGATCAATTTCCCTCAAGCTCTCCTTCTTCTTCCTCATCTTGCCGAGACATTCTAGGAGTGCTAGCACACTCAAGATTGTCTTTTCTCCACATTTTGCTTGTGTGGATACCAATAGAGGAGCGTACACTTGACACTCTCAAGTTCCGGCAACCCTTTTGGACGAGCGGGATTTGCGAAGGGCGGTGCATCGAGGGTAATGATCTCACCTCTTAGATCTAAGGTAGATCTACGGTTTTTTAGTAAGCACATACATGTTTTATTTTAATATATCTTCACACGGATCCGTGGTCGGGGATTCCGAGGTTTCTGCAATGCAAAAAGCGGTTTTTGCGGCTCGGAAAAATCCAACAGTGGTATCATAGCCACATGCGAAGTGTTAGGTTTTCGGCACCGCAGCATGTGTGTGTTCGATCACGTTTCGCAAACATGAGCACAACGGAAGCAATAAAAATAATAAATCTACATTTATTACAACACACACAACACACGCATGCATAGTACAACATGTGTAGACATAACCGTAAATTTAAATTTTGCAATAAAGGAAATTTAACTACGTATACCTTTCGTATCACGTGTAGCGGGAACGACATCAACCGGAACGATCCTCGCTAGAATCGTCTCTATCCGTATCCACACCGAGTATCCTTAGGATGACTTCGCTAAGCCACGAGCTTCGTCTTCATACGGGTTACAAGCCTCGTGTTGAAGACGATGTGATCGAGAGATGATCACGATCCGAATCCAAATTCGGATCCTAAGACAAGTCCTCAAGACTCGCTTCTCCGGAGAGGTATTCGTCAACCGATTGACGAATCCTTCATCCTCCACCTCAGAGGATTACCGGAGATCGAATCCCCGGTAAGTTAGCCGCTGTCGGAGCTCTAACCGTCGTCCAAACGACGCTCCGACGAGAGGAGAACAAGCTGTCCAGAAAACTGGACAGCTTTGGTGGAGGAGATAGGCGCCGGCCAACAAAGGAAGCCAAGTGATCACCTTTTCACCGAAGCCTAGGAAGATCACCGGAGGGTCACCGGAGAATCACCGGCTGAAGCTTGGACGCCGGCAAGGAGCTGGACGGCGGCACAAGGGCTGGGCGGCAATGGAGTTGGCGCCGAAAACTCCAAGGAGAGGAGGTGGGCGGCAACTAGGTTTAGGGCTCTTGGATTAGGGCTTAATTATCCCTTAAGCTCTCTTTTATAGAGAACTAATTCTCTTAATGGTTATTGGATCATAACCATTAGGCCCGTTAACCCGCTCCATTAAGATAAGTTAAAATAAACCAAATCATGATGGTTTATTTTAAGTTAAAATGAACCGAACCAACTTTTGGTTCATTCGTTTAAAATAAACCAAACCCTTTGGTTTATTCTCCTCCATTGGATTAGAACCAAAACATTTTGGTTCATCCATTATGTCTTCATAAGACACGGCCCATCCACGCTTCCATTGCGACTGAAACGATTTCATGCTCGCTGTATGTTTGGTCCAACCAAACCTAGTTTCTCTCGGTCTGAGAATCCCATTCTCAAGCTCGTTTTAAATCCTTCGGATTACGCTCGTTGTGCGTGTGACCAAATAGGTTCTCGGTTTATGTTGGCCGTCTATAATTAACCATTAATTATAGAACGATCATGAGTGGCACCTAGTAGTACATCATGATCCCCAATTAACCGAAAAGATCAACGGTTGATCCGTAACTATTTCTCAAACCCTTCAAAGAGCTGAATGATTCGCGGCCCCATTCCTTCACTCATCTTATACCCACTTGGTTCGTGACATGGTCTATAGTGTCACCCCTCACTAGGCTGACTACGTCACACCTAGCCCAAGTATCATTTCCTCATCCTACGGATTCTAGTTACTGCACATGTATCGAAGAGTACCTTACTCTAAACATGTAATGCTTTGGCCAAAGACTTTAGTAACAATCCAACGAGAGGTCATGGGTATACATCTCCGCGCAAGGAGTGGTGAATCCTTTATAGGCTATTCAAACACCTTCGATCACTTCGACTTATACCCAATCATCCCGGGTCCACATCTCCTAAGAGATGTTTGCTTAAGATGTCAAAGCATAAGTCCCCATGATCAAGATGACTTGAATATCGCAAGTCAAAGGAACATCGCACTTAAGCTACAGTAAGAACTTCATTGACATATCTATATATGCAGAGAACCATATGAAGTCTTACGGCTGGTCACTCCAATGAACTAGTTACCATAACTAGCATCCACGATTAACTCCGGACATCACAATGTCTCCAGCCAGTGAGAATCAGCTGCTTGGATACACCAAGGAGTATACCTCGTGCTCGTCTCGACAGAATTGATGGTGTCCAAATCCATCAATTCATCGACTAGGGATAATTTTGATACATCACAATTACACATGTAGAGATACTCACTAGTTGTGATCCAATCACAAATTCTCTCATGCTGTGAATCGTATCGTGGACATTCAGTAAATGAGTTTAAGATCTAATCAAATACATAAAACATGTATACTCAAATAGTGAATCTTCATTTATCATATAAATGGTTCATACAAAAGGCGATTGCCTTAGGATATCTCTCATATATTACTAACAGACTCCCACTTGGCCTAATGCCAATCGCTACTGTATCCAATACCATAAGCTCTAACATGACCCTCAAACTTATTTTGAGGTAATGCCTTAGTCAAAGGATCCTCTAAGTTCCTTTCAGTGGGAATTTTCTCGATTTGTATTTCGTTCCTACTGATGATCTCTCTGATAAGATGATAGCGGCGAAGCACATGTTTGGATCATTGATGAGACCACATCAACTTCAAAGATGAACTTCTTGATCCAAACCGCTTCCTTTGCTGCTTCCAAAGCTGCAATGTATTCTGCCTTAGTGGCAGAATCCGTTATAGTGTCAAGCTTGGAACCTTTCCAACTTATTGCGCCTCCATTCCAGGTGAATACATACCCAGACTGAGACATGGAATCGTCCTTGTCTGTCTGGAGCTGGCATCTGTATACTCACGTATCACCATGTACCCTTCTCCATATATTAGGAACCCATCCTTAGTTCTTCTTAAGTACTTAAGGATCGTCTTAACAGCCACCCAATGATCCATTCCTAGATCAGACTGGTATCTGCTCGTGACACTCAGAGCATATGATACATCGGGCCTCGTACATAACATAGCATACATGATAGATCCTATTGTGGATGCATAGGGAATCTTACTCATGCAAATCCTCTCGTCTTCTGTGCGCGGACACATAGACTTCGAAAGGTGTGCCACATGGATGATGGGTAGGAAACCTTTCTTGGATTCCGACATGCTAAACCTCTTTAGCACTCGGTCTATATATGTAGACTGCGAAAGTCCAAGCAACCGTTTCGATTTATCTCTATAGATCTTAATCCCGAGGATGTAGGTTGCTTCTCCCTGGTCTTTCATGGAGAATGTCTTGGATAACCAAACCTTAACTGACTGTAAGATTGACACATCGTTTCCTATAAGTAATATGTCATCGACATACAATACTAGGAACACGACTGCACTTCCACTAACCTTCCTTTACACACAAGGTTCGTCTGGATTTTGTGAGAAATCAAACCTTTTGATTGTCTCATCAAAATGGATATTCCAGCTCCTGGATGCTTGCTTCAATCCATAAATGGACCGTCGCAATTTGCATACCTTGGTTTTATCAACCGATGTGAAACCCTCAGGCTGTATCATATACACATCCTCGAGCAGGTTTTCATTAAGGAAAGTTGTTTTCACATCCATCTGCCATATCTCATAATCATAATGAGCCGCTATGGCCAGGAGCATCCGAATGGATTTAAGCATAGCTACAGGCGAATAGGTTTTGTCATAATCAACACCTTGATTTTGACGATATCCTTTCGCCACCAATCTAGCCTTATAGGTAATCACATTACCATCCATGTCGGTTTTCTTCTTGAAAACCCACTTGCACCCTATATGCTTAATGCCTTCAGGTGGGTCAACCAAGTTCCAAACTTGGTTTTTCATACATGGAATCCATTTCCGACTTCATGGCACCAATCCACTTATCCCTTTCTGAACTTGTCAGCACTTCTTCATAACTGGTAAGCTCCTCATCATCAATGAGTAACACGTCGTTCGATTCACTTATGAGAAATCCATATCTCTCAGGAATATTGCGTGTTCTGCCAGATCTACAAAGATGTGGTGTTACAATAGGTCCTGCCAATTGCTCATCACTATGAGTTGTCGGCTATTGTGCTTCATCAGGTATCTCGTCAATGTCTATTTGAGTCTCTCGAGCCTTCTCAAGCTCGACGAGACTCCCACTATTTTCTTGCAAGAGAAACTCTTTCTCTAGAAACACAGCATGCCTTGAAACAAACACCTTTTGATCTATAGGATGATAGAATTGGTAACCCCTTGTTTCCTTAGGGTATCCAATAAATAGACATTTATCAGACTTAGCATCCAATTTGTCTGATACAGTCCGCTTCACATAAGCAGGACAACCCCATATCTTCAAGTAAGATACATGAGGTTTCTTACTATTCCATATCTCATATGGAGTAGTTGAGACTACCTTGGCAGGCATTCTGTTTAACAAGTAAACAGCTGTCTGAAGTGCATAACCCCAAAATGACTTGGGAAGAGTCGCATGATTCATTATTGACCTGACCATGTCCAACAAGGTCAGGTTACGCCTCTCAGATACACCATTATGTTGTGGTGTATAGGGAGGAGTCCATTGAGACAATATACCATTGTCTCTTAGGTAATCAAGAAACTCCTTACTCAAGTATTCACCACCTCGATCCGATCGAAGTATTTTAATACTCTTGTCATGTTGTTTCTCTACTTCATTTCTGAATTCTTTGAACCTTTCAAAGGCTTCAGACTTGTGTTTCATCAAGAACACATACCCAAACCTTGAGTGATCATCGGTGAAGGTAATGAAGTAGCTATAGCCTCCTAAAGCTTGAGTTGACATAGGTCCACATACATCAGTATGTATTAGACCTAGTAACTCTCCCACTCGTTCACCTTTTCCAGTAAAAGGTAACTTGATCATCTTGCCTTTTAAGCATGATTCGCATGTATCGTATGAATCCAATTCAAACGATTCCCGAATTCCACATCGGTGTAATTCGGACATGCATTTCTTGCTCATATGGCCAAGACGACAATGCCACATATAGGAGTCTATTTGATTATCCTTTCGAGCACACTTGTTGCTCGCTTCGATATTACAAATGTCACTGGATACGTCTAACGTATAAACACCATTGCTTAAAGTTCCAGTCCCATAAAGAACTCCATTCAAAGTTATGTAACAACAATTGTTACTAAAAGTCAAATGGTACCCATTTCTATTTAAACAAGAAATAGAAATGATGTTCTTTATCAACGAAGGAACATAAAAGCAATTGTCCAGTTCTAAGACAAGTCCTGTAGGGAGTTTCAACAAATGCGTTCCAATGGCCACTGCAGGAACCTTTGCTCCATTCCCAACACACAAATTTGACTCTCCCTTGACGAGTCTTCTTCTATTCCTTAGCCCATGTATGTCATTACATATATGTGAGCCACACCCAGTATCCAATACCCAAGTGTTTGAGGAAATAGAATGACAATCAATAACGAAGATATCTGAAGAAGATGGGGCATCCGATGTCTTATTCTTCTTCACGGACTCAAGATAAATCTTGCACTTTCTTCGCAAATTGCTCTCCTTGCCATAATGATGGCAAGTTTCCTTTTGTGCTAGTTCTACCTTCTTAGCCCTTCTCTTCTTTCCCTTCTGCTGTTCCTTTGACTTCCTCTTAGAACCTTTCTTCGAGGAATCAACTAACAGCACCGTCCCCTGCTCATGCTTCTCAGAAGACTCCACAGTCTTCAGCATATTGAGCAGTACCACAGATGAATCTTCTAGCATGTCAGAGGCGAAGAGGAGCTTTGAGACTTCGAACCTTTCGAATCTCACTTGCTCATCAACCAACTCACAAAGATGAAGGACTACGATATGAGCATCCATATGCTCATGCTGCTTTCGTAGCTTGGGTTCCATCGCGGCTAGCATGATGCAACTCATTTGTTCAGAATCACTCACATGTTTCTGATAGGCCAACAATTGGTCCAGAGTTGCATCGTCACTAGGACGGGCGGGAAGAGGCGCTTCGAGGACATTTGCAAGCTTTTCAACCTTGAGAACAATTCTCAAGCTTCTAAGCCAGTCCAAGAAGCTCGTCCCAGTCAATTTATTCGAATCCAAAATGGAACGCAAATTCAAAGACATCATGATCAATCATAGAAATACAAAACGAGCATATATGACAAAATGATTTTTAAAAATGCATCAATATACATTTATAAATCCCATTCATTTTTCGAATTTTAAAAACCCCAAAATCACTTCGGGAGATCGTAGGTCCATCTCCGAATGGGCTGATATCCATCATAGTTATGAACAACCTTGGAGAGAGTCCAACAAGCCATTCATAACTACGACGGTAGGTATCATCTATACCGATTGCATATCACGTATATGCAACTATCACAATGTGCTATCAACTAATTGAATGTTCACACATACGTCGGGTTGTTAACACATTAACAAGTATGCATCATATGCATAGCACCCAACTTCACCTCCCTTTACATCGACCTTGGAGAGAGTCCAACAAGCCGATGCTCCAGGTTAAAGCCAACCCATTAATCGAGAAATAGTTTTAATATGGTTAGAGCGCATTCAACCAATTAGCTCATCTTGGAGAGAGGCCAACAACCAAAGATAACGATTGACCTCTGACTCTTAGCATATTAGTATTAAACTATTCCATGGTTTGAACATGTTCGGGTTCGAGCCGGGCTTGGAGAGAGTCCAACAACCCAAACAAGAAACGGAACTCTGGTTCTAACCATATTAATGGAAGGTGTAGGCTTTAATATTGTTTAAGGGTTTTTATGTCTCATCCTCTTTGCATGCAAATAACTATTATCTACATGGCATGACATACATGGCATACATCTACATGTCACGACACGCATGACATAATGTTATGCATCTAATGCAATTACATGGCATACAATTATGTCATGTATATAATTTCCTTATATGTCATAACTATTTATGGAAATAAAATATGTTTAAGATTTGATTCTCCAAATCAAATCATAATTAAATTAGGAAACAAATTTCCAAATCTAATCACATATTTTATTTATGGAATTATTTGATTAAGGAAAATCTATTTAGGAAACCAATTTCCTAAATCATTAAAACTACTTATGGAAATAAAATATTTTAAGATTTGATTTCCCAAATCAAATCAAGATTAATTTAGGAAACAAATTTCCAAAATCTAATCAAATATTTTATTTATGGAAAATATCAATTTCCATAAAATACTTCCAACTTTCCAAAAGTGGAAGATTTCCATAAAAACTTCTAGACTTTCCAAAACTGAAAAATTTCCATAAATACTTCTAAATTTACAAAATTAGAAAATTTCAAGAAATAACATTATGACTATCACAAAACCATTTTACGATTATGTCGAAACACAACCTGGGCTCTGATACCACTATTGGGTTTCCGGCACCACGGCGTGTGTGTGTTCGATCACGTTTCGCAAACATGAGCACAGCGGAAGCAATAAAAATAATAAATCTACATTTATTACAACACACACAACACACGCATGCATAGTACAACATGTGTAGACATATCCGTAAATTTAAATTTTGCAATAAAGGAAATTTAACTACGTATACCTTTCGTATCACGTGTAGCGGGAACGGCATCAACCGGAACGATCCTCGCTAGAATCATCTCTATCCGTATCCACGCCGAGTATCCTTAGGATGACTTCGTTAAGCCACGAGCTTTGTCTTCGTACTGGTTACTAGCCTCGTGTTGAAGACGACGTGATCAAGAGATGATCACGATCCGAATCCAAATTCGGATCCTAAGACAAGTCCTCAAGACTCGCTTCTCCGGAGAGGTATTCGTCAACCGATTGACGAATCCTTCGTCCTCCACCTCAGAGGATTACCGGAGATCGAATCCCCGGTAAGTTAGCCGATGTCGGAGCTCTAACCGTCGTCCAAACGATGCTCCGACGAGAGGAGAACAAGCTGTCCAGAAAACTGGACAGCTTTGGTGGAGGAGATAGGCGTCGGCCAACAAAGGAAGCCAAGTGCTCACCTTTTCACCGAAGCCTAGGAAGATCACCGGAGGGTCACCGGAGAATCACCGGCCGGCAAGGAGTTGGACGGCGGCACAAGGGCTGGGCGGCAATGGAGTTGGCGCCGAAAACTCCAAGGAGAGGAGGTGGGCGGCAACTAGGTTTAGGGCTCTTGGATTAGGGCTTAATTATCCCTTAAGCCCTCTTTTATAGAGAACTAATTCTCTTAATGGTTATTGGATCATAACCATTAGGCCCGTTAACCCGCTCCATTAAGATAAGTTAAAATAAACCAAACCATGATAGTTTATTTTAAGTTAAAATGAACTGAACCAACTTTTGGTTCATTCGTTTAAAATAAACCAAATCCTTTGTTTTATTCTCCTCCATTGGATTAGAACAAAACCATTTTGGTTCATCCATTATGTCTTCATAAGACACGACCCATCCACACTTCCATTGTGACTGAAACGATTTCATGCTCGCTTCATGTTTGGTCCAACCAAACCTAGTTTCTCTCGGTCTGAGAATCCCATTCTCAAGCTCGTTTTAAATCCTTTGGATTACGCTCGTTGTGCGTGTGACCAAATAGGTTCTCGGTTTATGTTGGCCATCTATAATTAACCATTAATTATAGAACGATCATGAGTGGCACCTAGTAGTACATCATGATCCCCAATTAACCGAAAAGATCAACGGTTGATCCAGAACTATTTCTAAAACCCTTCAGCAGCTCGAATGATTTGTGCCCCATTCCCTTCACTCATCTTATACCCACTTGGTTCAGGACATGGTCTATTGTGTCAGTCCCCACTAGGCTGACTACGTCACACCTAGCCCAAGTATCATTTCCTCGTCCTACGGATTCTAGTTACTGCACATGTATCGAAGAGTACCTTACTCTAAACATGTAATGCTTTGGCCAAAGACTTTAGTAATAATCCGATGAGAGGCCATGGGTATACATCTCCTCGCAAGGAGTGGTGAATCCTTTATAGGCTATTCAAACACCTTCGATCACTTCGACTTATACCCAATCATCCCGGGTCCACATCTCCTTAGAGATATTTGCTTAAGATGTCAAAGCATAAGTCTCCATGATCAAGATGACTTGAATACCACAAGTCAAAGGAACATCACACTTAAGCTATAGTAAGAACTTCATTGACATATCTATATATGCAGAGAACCATATGAAGTCTTACGGCTGGTCACTCTAATGAACTAGTTACCATAACTAGCATCCATGATTAACTCCGAACATCACAATGTCTCTAGCCAGTGAGAATCAGCTGCTTGGATACACCAAGGAGTATACCTCGTGCTAGTCTCGACAGAATTGATGGTGTCCAAATCCATCAATTCATCGACTAGGGATAATTTCGATACATCACAATTACACATGTAGAGATACTCACTAGTTGTGATCCAATCACAAATTCTCTTATGCTGTGAATCATATTGTGGACATTTAGTAAATGAGTTTAAGATCCAATCAAATACATAAAACATGTATACTCAAATAGTGAATCTTCATTTATCATATAAATGGTTCATACATAAGGCGATTGCCTTAGGACATCTCTCATATATTACTAACACGAAGCATGTATGTGCTCCATTTTTGGAATTTTTGTACTAGATATAAAAATTACAGATTTATATGTTTCTGTAAATTTCCTATTTTTATAGAATTTTTGGGTATTTTTCTCGAATAGTCGAAGCAACGAGTGTTGGGACACTTGTAGGCTTCAACCGTCGAGAAAAACTCTCCGAAACAGGCAAATCTCGCTTTAGGTTTTTGGGACAGCGACTTAAGTTTCTGTAAGATCATTGTAGGGATACTCGCAAAGTTTATTTTGCAAGTAGGGGCGCTGCCCCTATCCCCGAAAGGGGCCTTGTCCAGCGATCGCGCCCGGAAACTGCTTAGCGGGACCATTACGGAGAGATGACTCATAAAATTGAAAAAAAATAGGAAAAATTATAGAAATTTTCTGTAAAAAATACATAATTTAGAATTATGTATAATTCTGTGATTGTCATGGCCCAATAACCCCAATTTGATTGGATGATGTGTTGTAATTCATAATACGACATGCGTGCCGTTTTTGTGCTTGTGCGTGTTGTATAGTGTATGCGACTTGCGCGTCGTACCTCTTCTTATGATATTCTAGTTGTAAATAGTTTTAAACTCGAATGTAACTCGAGTTTCATATTTGTAATGTACAAAATGGAGCGGTGGAAAGTCCACTTGAAGATGAGGTTACGAGAAGGGTGATGACGACACATGACGGTCAAAGGAAGTGCTTGGAGAAGCCGCTAGCCTTAGGTTGACCGTCCGATCTTCTCATTGGCTTGAGAAGATCGTAGTAGGGGCATGACTATATCACATTTAATTTTATATATATATATATATATATATATATATATATATATATATATATATATATATATATATATATATATATATATTTATTTATTTATTTATTTGATTTTGCTTTTATGTATGTGATGCATGCTAGTAGAATAATGCTTGTATGTATATGATGCATGCTAGGATAATTTTCTTGTATGTATATGATGCATGCTAGAATAATGATTGTATGTATGTAATGCATGCTAATATAGAATAATAAAAGCCTAAATATGTATGAGATACACATTATGATTAGATTATATCATAATCGAATCAACTCGAAAATGCCTACCGAGCCTTGATACCCATCACTACCTCGATCATTTGTTGTTGTTGAATCTGCCAAAGAAGAGCAACGCATATTATCTTAGTAGGGTGCGGAGGGACAATCTTGGTCCCGCCTATCACGCTTGGGTTAGAGTAAGCTCAATTAGATTGATCAAAACTAGTTAACTCAATTGGATCGAGTAGAACTATAGGCATATTCCAATTGTTGGAAAGATAGGTTAAGATCGCATTTACACTAAATCTTAGGCAATTTAGCCAAAGCTAACTCAAGGTATTTTGTAAATGTGGGTCTTGATCCTATAAACAAGAGTTGCATAGAGATGTAATCGGTAATGTGTTACCCACCGATCGTACTAAGTCTTGGGAGATTTAGCCAAAGCTAACTCAAGGCTTAGTATGATGTGGATCTTGTCCCACAAGAATTATAGCTAGTTTGTATGAATCTAGTAATGTGGTTTGACCACATCCATAACTCGATTCTACAAAATTCCTATAATTCAGTTGGAGCATCATTTGATTAAAGGCCTAATTAAATGATAAAAGGAATATGATATTAATTCTCTGCATTGTATGTTGTAGATAACTATGTCGACAAACACGAACACTCTCTCTCTGCGTTCTATCCTTGAGAAGGATAAGCTCAATGGAGCGAATTTCCTAGATTGGTATAGGAACCTGAGAATTGTTCTCACCCAAGAAAGGAAGTTGTACGTCCTGGAGCAGCCCATTCCGGAGGCACCTCCTGCCACTGCCTCGCGAGCTGACAAAGATGCTTACAAGAAGCATCAAGATGATGCATTAGATGTGTCATGTCTAATGCTTGCGACCATGAACTCTGAGCTTCAGAAGCAACATGAGTTCATGAATGCTTATGATATGGTTGGACATCTTCATCAACTATATCAAGGAAAAGCAAGGCATGAGAGATATGAAGTCTCTAAGGCATTGTTTGGGTCTAAAATGCAAGAAGGGACTCCCGTAGGTCAATATGTACTCTAGATGATTGGGTACGTAGAAAACCCTACAAAGACTGGGATTCCCACTTGGCCAAGAGCTGGCCACTGATCTGATCTTGCAATCTTTGCCACAAGTCTTCAATCAATTTTTCATGAATTATAACATGAATGAAATTGATAAGGCATTGCCTGAAATACTCAGCATGTTGAGAACTATTGAGCTTAACCTTAAGAAGGGAAAATATGACACCATTTTGATGGTGCAAAAGAAGAAAGGCAAGGGTAAGCCTAAAGGTAAGGGAAAGTCCCAAGCCAAGGGCAAAGGCAAAGAACTTAAACCCAAAGGAGGGGTAGCCAAGGAAGGGGCTTGCTTCTGCAAAGGAACACTCGTAGCTCGCAAGGCATACCTGGAAGATCTTAAGAAGAAAAGAAGTGAGACTTCTACTTCAGGTATAAATGTTATAGAAGTCAATCTATCTATTTCTTCATCATGGGTATTATATACCGGATGTGCATCTCACATTTGTACCAATATGCAGGCGCTGAGAAATAGCAGGGCATTGACAAAGGGCGAGGTGGACCTATGAGTAGGCAATGGAGCAAGGGTTGTTGCTGTTGCTGTAGGAACTTATGATCTATCTTTGCCCTCTGGGCTTGTACTAGAATTAGATAAATGTTGTTATGTGTCTACTTTAACTAAGAACATCATTTCAATTTCTTGTTTGGACAAGAAAGGATTTTCATTTATAATAAAGAACAAATGTTGTTCAGTTTATTTAAATGATATGTTCTATTGTAGTGCACCTCTAATGAACGGACTCTACTTTCTAGACTTAGAGAGCCCTATCTATAACATAAGTACCAAAAGGTTCAAGTCAAATGAGTTGAACCAAACTTATCTCTAGCATTGTCGCTTAGGTCACATAAATGAGAGTCGCTTATCTCAGCTCCATAAGGATGGGCTGCTAGACTCATTTGATTTTGAATCATATGAGACATGCGAGTCTTGCCTTTTAGACAAGATGACCAAGACTCCCTTTAGTGGACACAGCGAAAGAGCAACAAATTTGTTAGGACTTATACATAGTGATGTATGTGGTCCTTTCAATGTTGCTGCTAGAGGTGGTTACAGGTACTTCATTACATTTACTGATGACTTCATTATATATGGTTATGTGTATCTTATGACACATAAATCAGAATCCTTTGAAAAGTTCAAAGAATTCAAGAATGAAGTACAAAACCAGCTTGGCAAGAGTATTAAGATACTTCGATCATATCGAGGTGGTGAATACCTTAGCCATGAGTTTCGTGACTATCTAGTGGAGTGTGGGATTCTATCCCAACTCACTCCTCCTGGAACACCACAGTGGAATGGTGTATCCGAAAGGAGGAATCGTACCCTATTAGATATGGTACGATCTATGATGAGTCACACAGATCTTCCTATATCCTTTTGGGGATATGCTCTAGACACAGCAGCCTTTACCCTTAACCGTGTACGATCCAAGGCTGTCATAAAGACACCATATACGATATGGACAGGGAGAAATCCCAAGATGTCTTTTATGAGGATTTAGGGTTATGAGGCTTAGGTTCGACGTCAAGTTTCAGACAAACTGGGGCCCAAATCCGATAGGTGCTATTTTGTTGGATATCCCAAGGATACAAAGTGATATTACTTCTACATTCCCAGTTAGCACAAAGTATTTGTGGCAAAGACTGAAGTTTTTCTAGAAAGGGATTTTGTTTCTAGAAAAACTAGTGGGAGTACCTTCTATCTTGAAGAAATTCAAGATAAGGACCATAGCACTGAGGCCTTTATGGAGGTTGAACAGGAACCACAAAGTGTTGTGGGTGATGAGGTTGTTGCACAAAGAGTTGTGGAACAACCACCTATTCATGTAGACTTACCTCTTCGCAGGTCTGATAGAGTACATCGTCAGCCTGAGAGATACTCATTTCTCTTGTCTACAATGATGACGTTATGCTCATTGAGAATGAGCCTACCTTCTATCAGGAAGCTGTGATGAGCCCAGATTTTGAGAAATGGCTAGAGGCCATGAGATCCGAGATGGAATCCATGTACACCAACCAAGTATGGACTTTGGTTGATCCACCTGAAGGGGTCAAACCCATTGGGTGTAAGTGGGCTTTAGGAGAAAGACTGACATGGATGGACTTACGCATACCTATAAGGGTCGATTGGTGGCAAAAAGTTTCAAGCAAATCCATGGTATTGACTATGATGAAACCTTTTCTCCAGTGGCGATGTTTAAATCCATTCGGATCTTGCTTGCTATTGCAGCATACCACGATTATGAGATCTGGCAGATGGATGTCAAAACCGCATTTCTGAATGGAAACTTACTCGAGGATGTGTACATGACACAACTTGAGGGTTTTGAAGATCCACAACATACTGGGAAGGTATGCAAGCTGCAAAGGTCCATTTATAAGCTAAAGCAAGCTTCTCGGAGCCGGAATCTTCGATTCGATGAAGCGATCAAATAGTTTGATTTCATCAAGAATGAAGATGAACCCTGTGTCTACAAGAGGGTTAATGGGAACACAGTTGTCTTCTTTGTATTATATGTGGATAACATACTGCTCATTGGGAATGACATCCCTTCGCTACAGTCTGTGAAGACTTGGCTTGGGACGTGCTTCTCAATGAAGGACTTAGGTGAAGTAGCCTGTATTCTAGGCATCAAGATCTATAGAGATAGATCTAAGAGATTGCTTGGCCTAAGTCAGAGTACATACATTGACACGGTATTACTTCGGTTTGCCATGATGAATTCCAAGAAAGGACTTCTGCCGATGTCACATGGTGTGAGTCTTTCGAAGACTCAAAGTCCCTCTTCTAGAGAGGAGAGAGACCTCATGGATAAGATCCCTTACGCATCTGCTATAGGATCTATCATGTACGACATGCTGTGTACTCGTCCTCATGTCTCGTATGCTTTGAGCATGACGAGTAGATACCAGTCAGATCTAGGTGAGCGTCACTAGATAGCAGTCAAGAATATTCTTAAGTACTTGAGAAGGACTAAAGAGTATTTCTTGATATTTGGAGGCGATGAGGAGCTAGCTGTAAAGGGTTACATCGATGCAAGCTTCCAAACTGACCAGGATGATTATAGATCACAGTCAGGGTTCGTGTTTTGCTTGAATGGTGGTGTTGTAAGCTGGAAGAGTTCGAAGCAGGACACAGTTGCTGATTCTACAATAGAAGTCGAGTATATCGCTGCATCTGAGGCAGCAAAGGAGCCAGTTTGGATCCAATAAGAGCAATTAGATGGAGATTAGGTTCATATGATGAACCATGAGGATTAGGTTCATGGGATGAACCAAATTGGATTAAGAGTAATCTAAATTAGACTAATTGAGTTAGACTCAAGTTGATTCAAGTGTTGAATGAGTCTAATTTATATTTGATTCATCAAATCAATTTAAATTAATGAATAGAGATTCATTAAATTAAATTGACTTGGGTCAAGTGGTTAGATTTGATCAACCATGAGAGATAAGAGGTCAAGTTTGACTTGACTTGAGAGGGAAGATGAAAGGTCAAGTTTGACTTGACCAAATGTCATGTCATGATGATGACTTGGCATGGTCGGCCAATGATGATGCTCCACATCATCATTGACTTTGTCAATTGGAGCCACATCATGAAGGAGACCAAGGGTCATGGGAGTTACATGCATGCATGTAACCCCCTCTCCATAATGTGGCCGACCACTTTAGGGGTTATGATGGTGAAATTCATTTGGTGAGTTACACACACAACATCATCTTCAACCTTGGATCAATTTCCCTCAAGCTCTCCTTCTTCTTCCTCATCTTGCCGAGACATTCTAGGAGTGCTAGCACACTCAAGATTGTCTTTTCTCCACATTTTGCTTGTGTGGATACCAATAGAGGAGTGTGCACTTGACACTCTCAAGTTCCAGCAACCCTTTTGGACGAGCGGGATTTGCGAAGGGCATCGCATCGAGGGTAATGATCTCACCTCTTAGATCTAAGGTAGATCTAGGGTTTTTTAGTAAGAACATACATGTTTTATTTTAATATATCTTCGCACGGATCCGTGGCCGGGGATTCCGAGGTTTCCGCAACGCAAAAAGCGGTTTTTGCGGCTTGGAAAAACCCAATAGTGTTTTCACACGGCCGTGTCGCGCGAGGTTAAAAACGGCACACTATGCGTTTTCACCCCAAATGCGCCGTGTGATTTGATTTTTCTTGTCCTAGCCATGTGGATCCTTCGTCCTTACCACCTAGAAGCTTTTCCAACCTTCAAAGAAGCCAAAAGAAGAAAGGATGAGGAGGACCAAGCAAGTGGTATATCGATCCAGTGCTTCAGAGCGACGAGCAAGGAGAATCGACGTCCCTCAAGCTCCGAAGGAGGGTAACGCTCTTCCAATCCTTCTTTTTCACAACGATGAGCATAGGGATAGATATAACATGCTTTCTACTCGTAAAATCACTGCAACTAGGTATCTTGATTAAGATTTACTAGAGTCCATAGGGTTGTTGGGTGACATTCAAGTCCTATTTGCAAAAATAGGATGGGGAGAGATAATGGGGATAAGACACCCAACCTACCCTAGGGTAGTTTTAGAATTTTTTAGGTTCCTTAGAAGGTGAAGTTTTAACGGGTAGAGAGAGTGAAGAGGGTAGGATTACCTTTAGGATATTTAACATTGAGCAATGAATGGACACTACACAAATGGAACTCATGTTTTGTCTTGCCGAGTCGGGGAGAGAGAAGAACCCCTATTGGATTCAACTCTCGAATCTTTTGGACTGAATTGATAGGAGAGAACGCTTACGACCCTTCTAGGGTCAAAGCATCACGCCTCCAAAACCCCATTTTCCGATACCTCGACCGAATCATGGAAAGTACTATTTTTTATCGTGGGAAGAGTGACGGTGTAGTGAGAGCTAGCTAGCTGCTTTGCCTATGGGACATGCTACAAGAAAGGAGTAGAATCGATGTAGGGTCCCATTTCATTAAACACTTAGTGAAAATGGGCAAAGCAGCGAGAGGAGAGATTTATGTGGGGGGTCTGCTTACCCACATTTGTCATAGGATGGGATACGACTACACTGCGCTAGATAGCATAGAGGAGAGCTCTAGGATCAACCTGAGAGTGTGTATGGCCATGAAGATAATTGTAAAAGAGGGACACTCCTTATGCTTTGTAAGGAAAAACCTGATGGCCCTTAGGCTCCCCGACCTTGATCGTACCACCATCACCACATGCACCAACTGGCGCTTAGACCTGATAGTGGAATCCCCACCATATGAGGGACCATCCACATCGGTGCCCATCTCTCCCCCTTTGAATCACGCTCCCTCAAGTCCACACATGCATAGGATCCCACCTAGTCCATGTCGACATAAGCCTGCACCTGCAGCACAACCTATTTCTTCGTTTGAGCAGGATGCATGTACATCTGCCTATGATTTTTTGAAGTTTCGATCGCACCTCGATGACATATATGTCGAGTAGTAGACACAGAGGCAGCAATGGGAGGAGTAGAGCGCCTACATGTAGGTGGAGTTTTAGGGTTTTTGGGAGCACTTCCAACATGCCGAGGAGTTCTACGACGAGGCCCACGTCTACTTATAGGAGGAGGCTACCCGTCGCCAGGCGAAAGCCACCTACCACCAGGAGATGTAGCAGCATATGCAAGCCCAGCAAGCATAGTGGGCTAGGGAGGAGGAGCACCGAGCAGCCACTGCATCCACTAGCTCTCAGATCGACCAAATGTACATGTGGCATCAACGGTTCAACAGTAGATTCTCCCAGGATCCCAAGATTTCGAGGCTACTAGACTTTCCACCTCGTCCACCATACTAGAGGTATGCTTCACTTATGTCTGGGAGGGACTCCAAGTTTTGTTTTGTTTCTAGCAGTAGTTTCTTTCCAAATGTTTGCATTTTAGTTAGCATTCATTTATTCATGCATAGTGTGTTTAGTTTCTTCCTGCACTTAGTCTTGGCTATCTTTAAGCTGCCTCAGTAGTATTTTTAAAGTTACTTTCATGAGTTGTTCCCATAGGTAGCTTTACTTTATTAAGCTCATAGTATTTTATTTTATTTGCTCTAATGAATGTTTTATAGTTACACTGATTAGCTTTTATTTTTACACCTACACATGTCGCACATTCTGAAAGGGAGAGTCTAGTACATACCTAATTATGATTTATCTCAGTAGTCTAGTACTTTGGAATCCACAAGTGACCCTAAGTTTAGCATTTTAGTTATTGGAGATGCTCGGATTCTGTAAGCCCATTTGGAAAAATTAAAATCCCAATGAGCCGAGAAACAAAAGAGAGAAAAGAAAAGAAAGAGAGAGAGAGAGAGAGAGAGAGAAATAAAAAAGAAAAGAAAGAAGAAAAATAGACTGAGGGATAAAAAAATAGTTGTCGTGGGCGGAAATGGTTAGGTGCTCTTTTGAGACCGAGTTAGGTTGCTGGGGAAACACCTACCAATTTCTCTCAATACCGAGCACGCCTTTGAGACTTTGTGCTAGATCTAAGGGATGACCCTCGCTTTGGGCAGGTAAGTGTCTAAGAGTCGGGGACCTTAGGAAAGCTATAGGATGATGACTAAACTTACCATGGAACGAGTATCCCCTAAGAAGATTCGCTTAGCACGAGCACGAGGAGCTAACTTAGTGATTTTCTAGAACATATCTATTTTGCTTTGATTGCAAATACCACTTGATAAATCTAGTTAACATGATAAGTATGGAACAATACATTTTTAAAATTTTATGGCACTGAGGTTTGTTTGAGGACAAGCAAAGATTTAAGTATGGGGATTTGATGTGAGCAAAACATATAGGGTTTTAGGAGTAGTTTTCGCTCACATCTCATCTCATTTTATGTTAGTTTCATGCATATTTTACTTTGTTTTCCATGCATTTCCTATTTTCTGGTTCGGAGATATGCTCTGTATACTTTTGTGTGCAAGATAATGTTTCGTGAGGATAACGATGCACTTTCGGAGCAAAAAGAAGACATTTGGCAGTTAGGCGCAGAAGGGAACATGACAAGGGCATGTGTCTACACACGGCTGTGTTCAGGGGGCGAAAACGGCCACCACAGCCTGACACATGGCTAGGCCATGTGTTTTCACACGGTCATGTGGTGGCCAAGCGATTTAACGCAACTAGGGTTTTTTCCTGATTTCGTAGTAATCCAACATGATGTCTATATAAGGAAAGCTATGCCCAAAACCCTAGGGGAGGCACGCCAGTTGGGACGGCACTCCGAAGCCCTAAATAGCTTTGGGAACTCGCATCGGGGAAGGAGAGAGCTGCTTGAGGATCAAGATCTGTACCACAATGCCAGAGGGAAGAGTTGCAATTACATTTCAATTCATATTTCTTGCATGTTTATCATTATACTCATGAATTCTATAATGTATTGTGACTCTCTTCTCGTATTCATGGAGTAGATTTTCTAGTTCTAGGATTAAGGAGTAGTTTGTGTTGAGTAGAACATTGCTATTTCAAATATGTTTCCATTCTTGAAATTGTATTTGCAGTTGAATGATTGTTTAGATCTATAGCTTTATGTTTTGGTTTTCAATCTTCTGTGCATAGACGATACGAGGAGTGACAGTCCTCATATCTAATATTTAGGGGATATTAGGAGGAACCCAGAGGTTGACCTCATCGCCTACAACTGTGGATAGAAGGATGCGATAGAGTAAGGAATGTGTCTCATTTCTGGCTTGTCGTAGCGATCAATTCGGCATCCTCATACCATAGTGTATGATGTCCTTTCAACAAAACCCTAGCTAGAAAATCTGGATACATTGGATTGATAGCATGTTCTGCGACACGCAAATGAAACCGAAGTCCTTGAATTCAATCCAAATCCTCGTAGCAACTTTTCTCTTCTTCCGTGTGACACCGTACTAAGTTTGGACCACCAATGACCTCTCATTTGTGAACCCTCAGATTACCAATCCGAACAACAACACATCGACTGGACAAACCGATACTCGAAATCTCAGTCCCTGTGGGATCGATATTCTTTATTACTTGACGACATTCGTGCACTTGCGAGCGTTGAGCGCGAGCACACACTTCGAGTCCTCGACGGTCTTCGTCGTGAGATTTGAGGTCACATTTGTGTGCATCATTGGACCAAACCAAGGGGGTGCAAATCGGAGGCTATGGAATCTCCTATGGCCTTGTTGGACTTGGCACGACCATATAACACCTAAACAAAGTCAAACAGACCATATAGAGCCTCATATGGTCAAGCCTAACCTGGCACAAGTCATGCCTAGCTCTAGCCAAAAACAACTAAAAACTAGGTTGTGCCCAGAAGGACACACGGTCGGTCGTGTGTCTTGGTTAGATCGTGTTGTTTTGGCATGGTCGGTCGTGTGTAAGAAACACGACCGTGTCGCGGTTCTGTCGATTTTGGAGATTTCTCTTATGGAAATTTCTTGGGTTGTTCTTACCTTAATTATGGAATAATTATGGTAAGATATGTTCCGTTTAAGACTCCTAAGATGACCTAATCAAGAGATATATAAATAGATCCCTTGATAATCTTTGGAAAAGAGAGTTGTTTTAGGTTTTCTCCCTTGGTAGTCGTCTTTCCTCTCTCCTCTTTTCTCGTCTCCGTCGGTTGGCTAACACCAATAGGAGACAAAGGCTTGCTGCTCTAGGAGTTGTCTCAGGTGATCTCAGCATGGATACTGATAGAGGCAAGGCTCATTAGTCTTGCTTGTGGTTTTGATGGATTCGAAAGAATCTTGAAGGTATAACTTCTCCTTCTCCTTTTTGTGTGTTTTCATATAACTATGCCAAAGCAAGTTTTCCTGACCCTCAGGGGATGTTTGGGATGTAATAAAAATTATTTTATTCACTTATTCCACTGCGCATGATTTCAGAATCTCCAACAGGAGGGCCTTATAGTGATTGCCCATCGAGGTAGCTCTCGGAAGAGCTATGGGCCTTGGAGTAGCAACCTGGCTAGGGTTGTGAACCAAGTAAAAAGCTTGTCTCTCTATTTTATTTATTCCGGTGCATACTCTTGTTTCAAAATAAGTTTTAATTTCTAAAGAAAAGTTGTATTCTCTGAGATTCAACCCCCTCTCTCAGAGTATTTCGATCCTATAGTTTAGTCCATTGTGAGACGACGAATAGGTGGGCAATTGACTGGTGGGTAAGGCCAGTCAACTGCCAAGTGGAAAATCAACCTAAAGAAGTCAATTTTTGTTGATCTTGAAGGGGAATTACTGCTACATTCCAGACCTTCCAAGCTCATCCAATGAAACCAACAAGCAAGCAATCATGTGTTCAAGCATTCTTGTGTAACATGTATTTCATTTTCATTCTTTTCACTTGTTGTATTTTTGTATAAACTCTTGCTTGTAAGAGGTTTATCTGCCTCTGGATTGTTTCTGAGAAGGAGAAGATTTAGTGGTAGTGTGCATCACTAGAACTCAACTAGAGCTCAATCATGGAGTAGGAACTAGGGTTCTGAACCATGTAAAATCGGTATCGTGTTTGTGCGTGTTTATCTTTGTATTTGTTTGTATTTGTACTATTGTATTCCGCTATACACTGATCATTTTGTAGAGACATGACCACGATAATGCAATCAAAAGAAATCGATGAAACACTATTCACCCCCTATCTAGCACACGAAATGGTCCTCAAAACTTTTGGTTGCTTAGTAATGACTTTGAAGGTCTAGAAAGCAACAACTATTACTCTTCAAGAACTCCAAGAATTGGCTTCTTCTTCCTCGATCGAAATCTCCTTTTAAAGGCTCTGCTAGGGCTAATTTTTTGCCAAATAGTCGACTAGCCTTACACACCAGTTGATTATCCACTTGACCATTGTCTCATAACGAACTAATCCATATCAAAAATAGTCGATCAGTCGATTGCTCATACTCATCAATCGACTGCCTAAGCCATTAATCGATTTATCAACCCTAGCAGTCTACTGCCAGTGGCCAGTCGACTGGTCCAACCCACTAGTAGACTGCCCAAGCACTAGTCAGTTATCTGAGTCGACCAATTGACTGCCCAAGTCTTCTAAGCTCCCAAATATTGATCACTCTACCAGTTGACTGATCCAAAGCCCCAGTCGATTGTCAAATAATATGTCTGATTGTTTTAACTTACTAGTTGACTGAACCAAGTCTCAGTTGATCGATAAACATCAAAATTGAAGTTTAACACCCAAGTATGATTCCCTCATACTTGACACTCACCCTTAGCCTAGACCTAAGCCTTAAGCCACTCTCATTTGCCTCACACCTTTGGTTTGAGTCCATGACTCCTCATCCTTGTGTTAGCCTTCCAGTGCTTCCATCAGCTTTGTCATGCCATTGGGTACCCCTAGCCTAAAACTAAGCCTTCAAACCACTTCCATCAGCCTCAAGCCTTTGGTTTGAGTCCATGACTTCTCACTCTTGTGCTAGTCTTCAAGTTCTTTCATCAGCTTTGTCATGCTACCGGGTTTACCATTGCTCGCACCGCCAGGACTTACGCTGCCTACACACTTGGACTTATAAAGCCAAGACTACACCCTTGGACTTTCCTTTGTCAAGTATCCGTACTTGGACTTTTCCTTGCCGAGAATCCATTCTTGGACTTCTCTATTGCCAAGTTTTTATATTTGGACTTTCACTTGCTAAGTCTTCATACTTGGACTTCCCTTGCCAATAATCCATTCTTGGACTTCTCCATTGTCAAGTATCCATACTTAGACTTTTCTTGCCAAGTCTCCAAACTTGGACTTCTCCTTGCCAAGTATTCATACTTGGACTTTCCTTGCCAAGTCTCCAAACTTGGACTTTTCCTTGCTAAGTATCCATACTTAAACTTTCACTCGAATCTTTCTCTAGCTTGGTCAACCTTGACTTGAGGTTGATTGCTCCAACAATCTTCTTCTAACAAACACCCTCATATGACATTGGATATCCCAAACAATCAACTAGTCATACTATCATACAAAATGTCAAACGTCAAAACACTACTCGAGTCCCACTCGAGCTTGGTCAACATTGGCCTGAGGTCGATTGTAGCGACAATCTCCCCCTTTCTAATGTTTGACAATACCTTTAAGTTAGGCTATCCCATAAGCCCAACCTACATCTTGTAGAGGAATTGGACGTTGCTAGAGGGTGGGCGAATAGCGAAATGCATCGGCGCTCGAAATTCGATCGTGCATGTCTACAATACTTGTTAGCACAATGGAATATACAATAATGAAAATACACAACAAGAACACAAGAACAAGACAAGGATATAACGTGGTTTGGAACCTAGGGTTCCTATTCCATGGGTCGAGCTCAAATAAGCTCTAGTGATGCAAACCACCACTAATACACTCCTTCTCAGAACAATCTGGAGGTGGAGAACCCCCGTACAAAGGATTAAAATAATAGTACGAAAATACAAGCAAATACAAAGACAATACAAGAACTATGTAAAGAACACTTTACAAATGTAATCTTTGAATGGTTTCCTTGTTGGTTTCTTGGATAAGCTTAAAGGACCCTGAAATGCACTATCACTTCGCCTCCAAATGGCCTCAAAAACCCCTCAAGAAAACCATGGTAGAAATCCTCCACGAACTGCTCCTTTTATGCCAGCATCAGGTTGATTCCATGCCTGGCAGTCGACTGCCAAAAGTCCCTAGATGACTTCTTATAGTGTCATTGTCACACAACGGGCTTAATCCATGTTGGTATTCAAGCCAATGGATACACTGGTTGTCGACTGCCAAACCCGTAGATGATTGCTCAGTTGTCTACCGAGCTTTCTGTGCCCGTGTTATCAACCATCAGTCGATTGCCCTCCATGGCAATCAACTACACAAGTCCAGTCGACTGTCCAAAGTTGGTAGTCGACTACCAAGGCCATGCGGTCGCAGTTGAATGTCAGTTGACTCCCGACCAGTCGACTGCTCATTGTCGACTTGGCTACCAAGTGTCAAAACACTTGACCAGTCGACTGGTCCATAATCTAAGTCGACTGATAAACCTCAACCATGAGGTTTACCCTAAGTATGATCCCCTCATACTTGTTACACCACCCTTAGCCTAGACCTAAGCCTTCAAGCCACCTTCATCAGCCTTGTGCCTATCGGATCCCTTCAAGTCATCCATGACTTGTTCATCCATATGCTAGCCTTCAGATGCTTCCATCGGCTATTGTCATGCTAACCGGGTGTACACTGCCAAGGCACATTTAGGCTTACGCTGCCAAGACACATGCTTGCACTTTATGCCACCAAACATTGGACTTATGCTGACAAGACTATCGCTTGGACTTTACGCCACCAATATCACACCCTTGGACTTTCCTTGCCAACTCCATGTTGAACTTTCCAATTGCCAAGACCCATGCTTGGACTTTCCAATTGCCAAGTACCCATGACTTGGACTTTACCATTGCCAAGACCCATGCTTGGACTTACTAATTGCCAAGTACCCAAGACTTGAACTTTCCATGCCAAGTACACAAGACTTGGACTTTCCAATTGCCAAGTGTCCCACTTGGACTTCTCCATCATATGGTAAATCCCATGTCAACCATTGAACGCTTTTGCTTGCTTATTTAGTTGTTTGGACTGCTCTTGAAGACCCTGAAATGCACCAACACTTGGCCTCAAATTGTCCAAGGAACCACTACGAAAAACCTCCCCTTCTTGCTCCTTATAAAACTATAACTCGGGTTGATTTTTGCCTCACAGTCGACTACCCATACATAGCAGTCGACTACTCCTGTAGTCATTGTCTCAGATTGTCTCAATCCACGCTAGAAAAATTCCAACGAATAGCCCAGCAGTCGACTGCCAAACCCTATCAGTCGATTGATGCTCTGTCAGTCGACTGCCCCGTCGACTATAAAACTTTTTGTGCTCGTGATTGCAAAAGCAGTCGACTACCCTTTATTGCAGTTGAATGATGGACTAATCGATTGCTCTCCCGAGCCACATAGTGTCGAGCACTCGGCCTAAATGTCGAGCCACACAGTGTCGAGCACTCGACCTGAATGTCAAGCCACACAGTGTCGAGCACTCAGCCTGTATGTCGAGCCACACAGTGTCGAGCACTCAGCCTGTATGTTGAGCCACATAGTGTCGAGCACTCAGCCAGAATATCGAGCCACATAGTGTGAGTTGGCCATACTGCACAAATTGACTGGGCAAAACCTCCAGTCGACTGATGAACCTCAAACATGAGGTTTACCACAAGTATGATCCCCTCATACTTTCTAGACCACCCTTAGCATAGACCTAAGCCATCTAGCCACCTCCATCATCCTCACACCTATCGGATCCCTCCAAGTCATCCATGACTCGTTCATTCATATGCTAGCACTTAGGTGCTTCCATCGGCTATTGTCATGCTACTCAGGTCTACATTGCCAAGGTACATTTGGACTTACACTGTCAAGACACACGCTTAGACTTTACTCTGCCAAACATTGGACTTATGCTACCAAGACTACTGCTTGGACTTTACGCCACCAATATCACTCTCTTGGACTTCACAAATACCAAGATCCATTTGGACTTATGCTGCCAAGAGTCCACGCTTGGACTTTACGCTGTCAAACATTGGAATTATGCTGCCAAGACCTATGGTTGGACTTTACGTCGCCAATATCACACTCTCGGACTTTCCTTGCCAACTCCATGTTGGACTTTCCAAATGCCAAGATCCATGCTTGGACTTTCCAATTGTCAAGACCCATGCTTGGACTTTACCATTGTCAAGACCCATGCTTGGACTTTCCATTGCCAAGTACACAAGACTTAGACTTTACATGCCAAGTACAAAAGACTTGGACTTTTCAATGCCCAATGTCCCACTTGGACTTCTCTATCATATGGTCAACCCCTATGTCAACCATATAGTCAACCCATTATCAAAAAATTATCAAATTATTGTTAAATATTAAAATACTACTTGAGTCAAACTCGAGTCTGGTCAATCGTGACCTGGGCCGATTGCACCAATAATCTCCCCCTTTTTGATGTTTGACAAAACCTTTGAGTTAGGCCACCTAACTTAAGCCATCAATTTCCACAATTCTCCCCCTTTTTGACATACATCAAAAAGGTTCTCCCCAAGGGTATCAATGTCTCATATCCCAATGAGATCTTACAATCTCCACCTTATCCAAAAACATCTAGAATGCCTTTACTTTTCCTGGTGATAAGTCCCATATCACTAAATGAGAGGCAATCCTCACTTATCCAAATTCTCCCCCTTTGAGGAAAAACACATCCATCATCCCATGATGGATAATCTCCCCCTAAAGGCTTGCTCCCCCTTAACCATTACACCAACAATATCCTTGGAGAGACCCTAAGCCAATAGGAACTCTAAACCATCAAAATTACGGGCAAAAGTTCAAACTTGAACTTTCACACACCTTAAAAATTGATTCTTACGTTAAACAATTCTCATAATACATATCCAATGTATTTCACCCTTTTATAAAGCATATCCTAGGGTTTGGAGTAGTTAGGGTAGCCTAAAATGGCTGAAACATGGGCTAAACAACCTTTTTTACCCATAATCAACCTTGGCAATTGACTCTGTCAGGAACCAACCGACTACCCTCAATGCCAGTCGATTGCACAAGGCTGCAGTAAACTGGTTTATGCAATTGTAGAAATCCACGAATCAGGAATGAAATTTGAAAAAGTCATAAGTAATTATAAGTAATTTAAAAAATAATGAAACATCATATGTATAATACTTATGTCAAGCATTATGGGTGAAAAATATTTGAAAAAAAATACCCATTAAATAGTTAGATTGATGAAAAGTTCAAAAACAAAGATAACTTCAATGTTTTGAGCCACTTTGTATCAACTTCATCAATTGTGGTCTCTATCAAAAGATAGACTACACCAAAAATTTTTCAAAGTGATTTTTAAATGATTTTAAAACCTTATATTGGACCATGATCTATGGGCTCAATGCATATAACTTGTACATTAGCTTTTCCCATGATCCATCATTTGATTGAAATGAGTTTGAATTCATCTAGATGCAATATCTATGCATCTTGAACTTTCCTAACATCTCACATGTATCTAGAGTGTATCAATACACATACATGTCAATTCAATGTGAGATGTGAATTTTAGTTCTTCCTAGTCTAAGGTCTTATGTATTTTTCAAGGCAACTCTATTTGATTCCCTTATATATGGGACTTCAAATTATACCATTGTCCTTAAATCAATTTTAATTAACCAAAATTCATGAATGATGATTATGACATATAAGATAGCATAAATAAAGCATGTGCTAATAATCATGATATCATGACATAAAAGCAAATCGAAACATAATGACATAGATACCTAAACATTTTCATGACTTTTTAAATAATTAAATGAAATATGATGTCATGACATGGCAAGGCAAACAAATCTTGGCAAGTATAAAATACAAAGGTATATAATACCTAAGTGTTAAGCTCAAATTGTCATTTGTTAAAATTAAACCCAATTTGTCATAATACCACAAAACAACCAAGTGTGCCAAAAATCCAAAATGGCACATCATGACCTCTAGAACCTAACTCGTGCCAATTTGATCCATTTTTCAAACTTCTCACATTTATTTGGCACATCCTAAAATCCTTTAGGATATAAATCCGATTTTATTTCCAAAGTATCCCATAACCTTGGAAATGACCTAAAGTGCCAAATTTTCTATGCTTAGGATAACTACCCATCCATTCAAGGTTGATACAACCTAACCCATCTAATGTGAAGGGATCATGCTTCTAGGAACCCAATACCTATGGAGCTCCATGGGTTAACTAGGTACTCACTAGAGATATTTTCTCTTAGTACCTTCCTAATGACCCTTTTAAGCTTGAAAGCCTTGGTCAATTGGGTCTTGCCTAGGTTAACTCTAAGGATAACTTCCCTTGTAACCTCCTTAGTTACTTTCATAGGTTTCATGGAAACCTTTTCCACTAGGCATCTACCATGGTTAACCTTGGGGATGACTTCCCTAGAAATCTTACTTTTCCTAGACATAGAAATGGTTTCATAATCAAATGGAACACTATAGTAGGTCTCCTTGGGCTTAGGTTTGTGACCCAAAACTTTCTTGCCCCTAGATGGTTCTTGCCTCTTAGACCCTATATTTTGTCTATTAGACCCTTGAATTGGATTTCGCATTATCCTAAGTGTCTTCAATAATTTCTCAAGCCTTGACCTCAAGGCTTGGTTCTCTAACTCTAATTTCTCAATATTTAATTTTTCATTAACCTTTTGGGAATAGTTCTTTCTCTTAGGCATATGTCTACCCTTCTTAGGGTTAATGCCTAAATGGTTTTCTACCTTTCTAATTGCTTCCTTAGGTAGAATTGTTCTAGGGTTATTTATTCTAGATTTGTCCTTAACCCTAATATCACATGATTTAGCATCTAAACAATAAGCTCTATTCCTAGCATGCTTTTCATGATCATGAAAAATAGCAAGAGTATTAAACTTATTTCTAGCATGCTTTTGATTATGAATTGAAGAAGAAGCATACTTAAAAGTTACCTTAGGGTTTGCCTTAGCTCACCCTGCATGTGTAGCTCCTCCTTTACCCTTACTAGGTTGTCTTCCCTTAGGCCATTGGCTTCTATAGTGCCCCTTTTGATTGCATTTGAAGCAAATGATATGTTCCTTGCTCTTTTGACTTTGGGCACTGGCTTCCTTGACCTTTGGCACCAGTTGACTCTTCTTGACTCTTTTTGGATAATTTCTCTTGTAGTGTCCATTTTCCCTATACTCAAAGCATACAATATGATTTTTATTTTTAATTAAAATTCTTGAGTTACCTAGGTCAATGGTAGGAGCCAGAGTTAATTCTTCATCCTTCCCAGAGGTAGATTGTTCTTCTTAGTCTTGTTCTTGCTCCGGCATGGATGGTCTAATCTCCTCCCGCTCAATCTTAGAGGTGGAGGTTTCTTCTACCTCTTCTTCTTCGAACGTTGAGCATCTCTCAACTTCCGACTCTACAAGTTCTTGAGATGATGATGTACTATCTTCTTCTTGAGCTTAAGAGGATGAACACTCCTCTTCTTCCTTATATTGGACCGATGTGGGCTCTTCATAGAGCTTGGCGAGCTTGCTCCATATTTCCTTAGCATCCATGTAATCACATAGCTTGTACAAAATATCATTAGGTATTAAATTTTCCAAAAATTTTGTTACCTTAACCTTGATCTTGAATTTTTGGCATTGCTCCTTGGTCCACTTCTTAAATTTTTGAACATTTTCCTTCTTATCCCTAGGGGTTTCAAAACCATTCATTAAGATGAACCAATCTTCGATATTCATCATGAGGAAAGTTTCTATACTCTCCTTCCATTTGTCAAAGCCCCCAATTCCATAAAATTCATATGACACTCAAGTGTTGATGTCACAACCTAGTCTAAGACTTAGCCCATCCATCTTCCTTCTCCAACTAGCATTGCTCTCGTGGCGATGCGTCCGATGAAGAGCTCCAAGCTTTGATACCACTTGTTAGACCGTTTATGAGTGCTAGAGGGAGGAGGGGGTGAATAGCAATTTCACAATTTTGTTTCTCAATGGAATTCGATCATGCTTATCTACAATTGTTAGTATGCACAGCAGAATATAGAATAAAGCATAAAATAAAAGAACAATACAATCACATGCACGAGACAAGAATATAACATGCTTCGGAACGTAGGGTTCCTACTCCACGAGTCGAGCTCAAATGAACTCTAGTGATGCAAACCACCACTAATACACTCCTTCTCGGAACAATCTGGAGGTTGAGAAATCTCATACAATGTTTACAAGAATAAACAAGATAAATACAAGCAAATACAAGAAAATACAATGAAATACAAGTAAAAAAAACTTTACAATGAAGAACACTTTTTCTTGCTTGTTTGGTTGCTTGGATTTCTCTTGAAGACTCTGAAATGCACCAGCACTTCGCCTCAAATCGCCCAATGAATAGTTATGAAAAACCTCCCCTTCGTTCTCCTTATAGAGTTGCAACTGGGGCTAATTTTTGCCTCACAGTTGACTGCCCATACCTAGTAGTTGACTGCTTCTGTAGTAGTTGTCTCACAACAACTCAATCCAAGCTGGAAAATCTCTAATGAATAGCCTAGCAGTCTATTGCCAAATCTTATCAATCGGCTACTGCTCTATCAGTCGATTGCCTAGTCGACTATAGAACATTTGGTGCTCGTGACCACAGTCGACTGCCCTTCATGGCAGTCGACTGATGGACAAATCGATTGATTAACCAATTGATTGCTCTCCTGAGCTGCACAGTGCTGAGCACTCAGCTTGAATGTCGAGGTACATAGTGTCGAGCACTCAGGCTGAATGCCGAGCCACACAGTGTTGAGCACTCAACCTAAATATCGATCCACACAATGCCAAGCACTCGGTCTGAATGCTAAGCCACACAGTGTCAAGTACTCAACCTGAATGTCGAGCCATATAGTGCCAAGCACTCAGCATGAATGCTGAGCCACACAGTGTAAGTCGACCACACTGGACTAGTCAACTGGGAAAAACCTCCAGTCGACTAATGAACCTCACACATGAGGTTTACCCCAAGTATGATCCCCTCATACTTGCTAGACCACTCTTAGCCTAGACCTAAGCCTTCTAGCCACCTCCATCAGCCTCATGTCTATCGTCGTGCTGCAGGGGAGATGGGCCTGCCACATGCATCATTGCACGACAAGGGAGGCATTCCTACCATGCACCCATCATGTAGAAGAGGAGACGGACTTTCCATGCGCATCATCGTGCAACAGGGGAGATAGGCCTGCCGCGCACATCATCGCACTGCAGAGACAACCCTACTCCCAAGCCCTGCTATGCGAGGGAGACTATCCTGTCGTGTTGCATCATTTATTTCCTATCAAGGGATGCCAAAGGTCCTTAGGGTGGGGTGGTGATGTGAGCAAAATATATAGGATTTTAGGAGTAGTTTTCGCTCACATCTCATTGCATTTTATATTTGATTCTTGCATATTTCACTTTGTTTTGCATATATTTTCTATTTTCTATTTCGGAGATCTGCTCTTTGTACTTTTGTATGAAGGAAAACATTATACGAGGTAAATGGTGGACTTTTGGAGTGAAAAGAAGGCATTTAGCAGCTAGAACAGAAGGACACACACTGGCCCTGTGAATCCACATAGCTCACACACCAACGCCACACATGGCTAGGCCGTGTGAATCCACATGGCCATGTGGCACTGGGTGATTTCGCCATGATTCAGTTATTTTCTAGATTTCGAGGAGATCCGGCCTAATGTCTATATAAAGGAAGCTACACCCAAACTCTAGAGGGGGGCACGATGTCACGCCCTAAGGGAGTCCTCGCCAGACGAAAATCTGACAGCATCTCCCCTGTACAGGTGACAATACAAATCTTGAATATAAGGCCCACATGACCTACTATACATCGGTCAACATGACCGGAACATAAACCACACATTTATATCATAAATGGGCCTCAGGCCAACAACCAACGTAAATAAAAGATCTACAATATCTAGACCTACCCCTTCTTCCATGAGAGCAGGAACACACAACCAAAACATATCGAATAAAAGTACGAATAAAAAGTCCATAAGGACATAACAAATACCACCAACACATCCACGAGAATAAATCCAAAACACAAGTCTTACACATGTCTTCTAATCAATGTCAACAACCCAAAACCATAAGACCAAAATAAGACCAATTCGATGAGGGGGATTGGCAGCTGGACTCTCCTAGTAGTTTCAACCTGAAATAGATGTAAAGCAATAGGGTAAGTTCAATGAACTCAGCGGATATCAAGTCGACATGCATAGTAAGATATATCTAACAATAATAATCATGCCAGTACAGTCTCCTGATCAATAATAGCAAAAATGCAAGGAAAAGCTACGGAAAGACTGTACATACCTGAATCTCCTATTCTGACAAAGGAGTATGAGTCAAACTAGCAGAAATAAGGTCGTCCGACCAAATACATAATGTATCCTATATGTAGGGATGTATACTGAAAAGTCTATCTTTTGTATGAACATCTTTATTTTGAAATAAGAATCACATGATCATTGTTTGCATGGTTATGCAATATTGTATAATACATTACATTGTAGATAACATGGTGTGTGGTGTCACACGGGAGATCATGTTATCGGCTCCTTGTAAAGTATAAGTAAAGGCTCACAACCGAGATGGCTTTGGACAAACCATCGGAATGGTTGTAGTGTGATTTGGTATTGGTTTGTCTTGACCATGGAATCACACTAGTGCACTTTGTGTGTATTGAGCAGGACCGACATAGAGGTGATTCGATTTATTGCTGACTACATAATCGAATCGAACCTCAGATATTATTTTGTACATGCTCTTAATCCCGATATAATAATGGGCACATATACTTAGTAGTCATCTCTTTGATTTACCAATGGGCGAGATTTATAGATTAAATTGATAGGCTCGGTAAGTTGGGAGATAATATTATTTATATGGTGTAACGTTGATTATAGGAGGAAACCGTGTCCTATATATTAGGATGATGATGTCCCCTTGAGGAGCTCATAAGGTTCATCATGTAAACCCTGCAGGTGGACTTGGTCCGGCATGATGAAAAGGTTAAGTGGTACTACTCAAGGAGTTAGATGTTGATTAATTAATGGTCAGTAAATTAATTAATCGACGGAAATTCGAGATATTAAATACGGGGAGAAAATGTACAAATAATATATGGATCCCATATTATCATATGGGGGTTGGTGAGGTAGATCAATGATGATCCTTTAGTGGATTGGATCATCATTAGTGGATCGGACTTTATGTGGGCTTGATCCATGGGTGGCCAAGATCCAACTCCTCCTCATGGTCCCTAATATAGCCTATTAACACCTCATGAAGCTTAGATCCAATGGATAGAAACAAAACTCTAGATCCAAAGGTAGAGATTAAATCTCTAAGATCCGACGGTTGAGATTAAATCTCTAGATTCGACGGTTGAGATTAAATCCCTAGAACCAATGGTGGAGATTAATCCAAGGCATAAACCCAACTCTATAAATAAGGCTTATTGGCTTGGGCGGCAAGATGTTGGATGAGAGGATTAGGGTTTGTCCCTTGGGTGGCAACCAATCCTAATTAGATTAGGATTGGGAGTGGGGGCTAGGGTTAGGGTTTTGGGGATTAGAGTGGGCTGCAACAAGAAGATGAAGCTCTTTTTCTTCTTCTTCCTAAGGTTGGCCGGCCCCTATTATTCTTCCCTCTACCTTGGCATGAGCTCATCCTATTCTTCTTCCCCTCTTCCATGGTCGGCAATAAGGAAAGCTAGGATTAGGGTTTGGAAGCTTAGGGTTTAGGAGGCTTGGGTGGCACCAAATAAGGAAGTAGTTTGCTTTCTTCTTTCTCTCCCTTGGTGGCCGGCACCCAAAACCTTCTTTACAGCCCTTGGATGGCATCCAAAGACCCTCCTCTCCTTCTCCTTTTGTGGTGGAAACAAGATATAGGGATTTCCCTTGGTGTCTTGCTTGGTTTCCCCCATAATCTTCTTCTCCTTGTTGGCCGACGGCAAGCACTCTCCTTGTTGCTTTTTGGTTTGCTATAGGAAGGAGAAGAGCCTTGTTTATATTCTTCCTTTTGCTTTGGAAAAGCAAGGAAAGAAGATTTGCGATCTAGGAGCTTCGACTTTTGGTAGATCGTCGCCCAAACGACGTCCGAAAGGAGGAAGGACATACATTAGAAGATTGAGAGGTATATCGATCCGGACATCGTCTATTCCGCGGCTACTCGTAGAATAGAGGATGGTCGCTTGAACAACGAGTTTGTTCAAGTGACCTCTCTAAACGAATAGCACGATGATGACTTGGTTTTTTGGGAAATCCTTTTTGTCTAGGATTAAATATTTTAATCCGGGGACATCGAGGGGATCGCCATGAACAAACGACCAAGGTGAAGTGGGAAGCGAAGTTTCCCCTCACGGACTTGATAAGCAAAACCCTTCAATTGGTATCAGAGCCAAGGTTTTCGGTTTTGTGTGTTTAGGATTCGATTAATTTTTATGCACTTTTTCATATATTATATGTGCTGGATAATAGTAGGATATGCGTAGTTTAACTCTTTGGTTATAGGCATAAGATCCGACTATTATGGCCATATGTGTGTATGTGTGTAAATATTTATTTTATTGAATCCTCGGGGTTGACGAGGCTAGTATTTGATTTTTTTGTAAATTAGATACGACATATTTTAGCCACTCTTTATTTTATTTTACTTTCGATCTAGATTTCATGTACACTCCCTTGTGGAGTATAGGATCGATGGATGTAAATTAAAATAGGTTACAGTCTCGGCTCGGATCTCCGGATGGCTTGTACATGGCGTAGGAGGAGCAGACGAAAAGGCGTTGCGACGGGAGACATATTGAAGACAAAAGCCATAATAGTTGGAAAATAATTTATTTTTCATATTTATTGCTTTTTGTTTGATATGCATGTCGTAGGTTAGAAAATTCCTCATTTTAAAATTACTAAGTGGGAGAGGGATATTTTTATAAATTCCCATGGCCTCCATTACGATTTGACATGTGATGCAAGCAAACTTGTGTGTCGACTCTGAGTGCCTTCCTCCCCATCGGATGAGTTTGTTTGTGGATCACAGGGTCAGATATGGTTATAGGAAATTATTTAGGAGCGTGTGTACTTCCCCATCGGAAGGCACATAACCCGAGATAATTTCCTTGGTATCAAGTAATGGTGAACACTTAGATACAAATATAAGTATCCTCCCCATCGGAGTCACTACTTTTATTTGTAGGGCCGAAGAGAAACCAACTATTAATTTTACTTGTCAAAAAGTTAGGTTGACAAGATAGTAAAATTAATGGGTAAATTCTCCTCTTGCAAATGTAGAATTCGTATACGTCCACACTATCGTGGCATACGATATTCTCGGTGTTTTGAGGTGTTGGTTAATTTTAAAATTTTATTGTTTGAGGAATCAATAATTTTTTTAAAATCTATAGTAATGATCTATGTGATTCTTAGGATTTTCAAAATGACTTTTAGTCCACTTGTTATGATACTAAAGGAAAATAAACTTACTATACCCAAATAATGTTGATTGGAAAAGAATCTTGACATTGTCTTAACTGCTAAGGAGTAAAAGTATGCACTCTTCGAAGAGTGTCCTCAAGCCATGGTTGCTCAAAAAGGTTTCTACTTCTAAGCCGAAAGGCAAGAAGAAGGAGAAAGAAGATGGAGCAAAGGTGGTGGGAAGATCTCAGGGCAAGTACTTCACTTGCAAGCAGGATGGACATTGGAAGAAGGACTATCCCAATCCGAAGCAAGAACAAAGGTATATCCTTTGGTCTAGTCGTTGAAACATGGTTAGAGGTATTATATACCGGCACCTGGTGTGTAGATATGGGAGCCTCTGATCATGTCTGCAATTCTTTGCAGGGGTTCCAAGAAACCCGACGACGAGCTGAGGGAGAGATTACCGTTTACTTGGGCAATGCCATAATGGTGGCGGGTATTGCAGTGGGAGAAGTTTTATTTATCTTTTGATAAAAATAAAACATTGGTTCTGGAAAATTCACTTTATGTACCTTTATTTAGAAAGAATTTATTTTCAGTTTCTAAATTATTTATTGATGGATATTCTATTTCTTTTAATGACAGAGTTGTTATAAAACGGAATAGGGAGAATATCTGTTCAGGTACATTGATAGCAAATTTATAGACACTTGAACCAAAACCTCCCACGATGCAAATTGAAGTTAATAACTCATCTTCTAATTCCAATAATAGAAAAGAACCTTCGAAGATGAACCAAATATATCTTTGGCATCTTAGGCTTGGTCATATTAACCTAAGAAGAATTCAAAGGTTGATAGCTAATGGACCTTTGGGTTCATTAGTGGTGGAGGATCTCCCAACCTGTGAATCTTTCTTGGAGGGTAAGATAACCAAGAGGCCTTTTTAAGGCCAAGGGGTATAGAGCCAAAGATGTGTTAGAATTGGTTCATACTGATTCGTATAGTCCTATGTCTATCCAAGCAAGAGGTAGTCTTGAATATTTCGTCTTTTTCATAGATGATTATTCAAGATATGGATGACACTACGATCTGATCGTGGTAGTGAGTACCTCTTGGGACAGTTTAGGAATTACTTATCAGAGGCTGGGATTCAATCCCAATTGACTGCACCTGGCACACCCTAGCAGAATGGTGTAGCAGAGCGAAGGAACATGACTCTTATGGAGATGGTTAGATCGATGATGAGTTATTCTGAGTTTCCAAATTCGTTCTGGGGATATGCTCTAGATACGACGGTGTACATTCTGAACTTGGTTCCATCTAAATCAGTGCCTTCTACTCCCACAGAATTGTGGACTGGGCGAAAACCTAGTCTAAGACATATTCGGATATGGGGAGTCCAGCACATGTGCTAAAGGTAGATGCTGGTAAGTTTGAACCTCGTACAGAAGTACGCATGTTCATTGGCTATCTTAGAGGAACGAAAGGTGGTTTGTTTTATAGTCCTAGAGATCAGAGGGTGATCGTTAGCACGAATGCCAGATTTCTAGAGGAAGACTATGTGATGAACCACAAGCCCAAGAGTAAAATTGTTCTAGAGGAATTAAAAAGGGAAGTCACTTCTTTAGTACCACCGGTACGAGAAGATATACCACAAGTCACTGCACCGCGTGTCACAGAGCATACACAAGAGATACCTCGTCGTAGTGGGAGGGTTGTTAGGCAGCCTCTTAGATTCATGTTCTTTGGTGAATCCTCTGATTTGGTCCCTGGCAAACATGAACTTGATCCCTGGACATACGACGAGGCAATACAAGATATAGATGCAGCATCTTGGCAAAGTAAAATGAATACTAAGATTGAATCTATGGATTCAAATCAGGTTTGGGAGCTAGTAGAGTCACCCGATGGTGTAAAAACCTTTGGATGCAAGTGGATCTACAAGAGAAAGAGAGGAATAGATGGGAAGGTTGAGACCTTCAAAGCAAGGCTTATTGCGAAGGGGTATACTCAGAAAGAGGGTATCGATTATGAGGAGACCTTTTCGTCGGTAGCCATGCTTAAGTCTATCCAGATTCTCTTATGCATAGCAGCTCATATGGATTATGAGGTGTGGTAGATAGATGTCAAGACAGCTTTGCTTAATGGAAGTCTTGAGGAAAACATCTATATGAAGCAACCAGAGGGATTCATTAGTGTTAGGAATATTGGAACGGCTAGAGGGGGGGGTGAATAGCGTTGAATTCGTACGTTGATGGAATTCAATCTCGTTCATGTCTACAATTTCGTTAATGCGCAGTGGAAATAGAAATAATAAAAGCAATAACGAAATGGACACAACACAAATCACAACAAGAGCATATAACGTGGTTCAGAACCAAACCAGTTCCTACTCCACGAATTGGGTTCGTACGAACCCTAGCGATGCCACAAACACCACTAACCAATAAAACTCCTTCTTGACACAAGTCAAGGGTGGAGAAACCCCTTACAAGTAATCTTACACCAATAAGATACAAATACAAGCAATTACAATAATGAATATGAAATGCAAGTAAAGAAGACACTTTACAACACTTGTTTTGATTGCTTGAATGCTTGGTTGCTTGCTTGCACTTGGAGACCTGATTTGCACCAACAAATCGCCCCAATAGCCCTCAAGAACCGATCCGAAAATCCTCCATCACGAGCTCCTTATAAAGCTTCAACCTGTGCTGGAAAAGGTCTATCAGTCGACTGATCGGGACCATCAGTCGACTGATGCCACTGTTGTCGTGAGACAATGGCTAGATCCACGCTGGATAAGTCCAACGGAACCTTCATCACCGATCGATCATGACCATCGATCGGTGATGGAGCCTTCACTCGACACCGAGTCTCGACTCGATTCTCAGGCCCGAAATACGAGCACCGCCGATCGATCACACGATCAGTCGACTGATCGAGCCATCAGTCGACTGCCCACCTCTGGCAGTCGACTGCTAGGCCATAACCCGCAGTCAAACCCTAGTTGACTCGGTCCAGTCGACTGCCACATGGCACCAGTCGACTGGCACACCTCAAATATGAGGTTTTAGCCCAAGTATGGTTCCCCCATACTTGCTAGACTACCCTTAGCCTAGACCTAAGCCTTCTAGCCACCTCCATCAGCCTCACGCCTCTCGGATCCCTCCAAGTCATCCATGACTTGTTCATCCATTGCGCTAGCCTTCAAGTGCTTCCATCGGCTATGTCATGCTAACGGTGTCTACACCGCCAAGGCACATTGGACTTACGCCGCCAAGACTCCGCTTGGACTTTACGCCGCCAACTATTGGACTTATGCTGCCAAGACTACCGCTTGGACTTTACGCCGCCAATATCAATCCCCTTGGACTTCAAATGCCAACCCATGTTGGACTTCTCAAATGCCAAGACCATACTTGGACTTTCCTTGCCAACCCATGTTGGACTTCTCAAATGCCAAGACCTCAAGACTTGGACTTACCATGACAATTACATTGTCATATGTTTTTGTCAAAACATCAAAACACATCAAGACATCACTCGAGCCAAAACTCGAGTCCTGGTCAATCGTGACCTGGGCCGATTGCACCAACAATCTCCCCCTTTTTAATGTTTGACAAAAACCAAATGTTTGGGGGAGAACATTTGGAGAGTATTTATCAATTTGGGAAAATTGGTAAGGGATTTGAGTTAGTGTTCTAATTCAATAATTTGTTTGGTTTTTGTCAAACATCAAAAAGGGGGAGATTGTTGGTGCAATCGGCCCAGGTCACGATTGACCAGGACTCGAGTTTTGGCTCGAGTGATGTCTTGATGTGTTTTGATGTTTTGACAAAAACATATGACAATGTAATTGTCATGGTAAGTCCAAGTCTTGAGGTCTTGGCATTTGAGAAGTCCAACATGGGTTGGCAAGGAAAGTCCAAGTATGGTCTTGGCATTTGAGAAGTCCAACATGGGTTGGCATTTGAAGTCCAAGGGGATTGATATTGGCGGCGTAAAGTCCAAGCGGTAGTCTTGGCAGCATAAGTCAAATAGTTGGCGGCGTAAAGTCCAAGCGGAGTCTTGGCGGCGTAAGTCCAATGTGCCTTGGCGGTGTAGACACCCTTAGCCTAGACCTAAGCCTTCTAGCCACCTCCATCAGCCTCACGCCTCTCGGATCCCTCCAAGTCATCCATGACTTGTTCATCCATTGCGCTAGCCAGTGCTTCATGTGCTATGCTATATCATGCTACGGTGTCTACACGCCAGGCACACATTGGACTTACGCCGCCAAGACTCGCTTGGACTTTACGCCGCCAACTATTGGACTTATCGCCAAGACTACGCTTGGACTTTCGCCAATATCAATCCCCTTGGACTTCAAATGCCAACCCATGTTGGACTTCTCAAATGCCAAGACCATACTTGGACTTTCCTTGCCAACCCATGTTGGACTTCTCAAATGCCAAGACCATACTTGGACTTTCCTTGCCAACCCATGTTGGACTTCCCAAATGCCAAGACCTCAAGACTTGGACTTACCATGACAATTACATTGTCATATGTTTTTGTCAAAACATCAAAACACATCAAGACATCACTCGAGCCAAAACTCGAGTCCTGGTCAATCGTGACCTGGGCCGATTGCACCAACAATCTCCCCCTTTTTGATGTTTGACAAAAACCAAACAAATTATTGAGTTAGAACACTAACTCAAATCCCTTACCAATTTTCCCAAATTGATAAATACTCTCCAAATGTTCTCCCCCAAACATTCTCTCCCTTTTTGACTATCAGCAAAAAGGTTGTCTCCCCAAGAGGGTCAATGGCTCATGTCCCTCTAAAGATCCATCAATTTCCCAAATTGATAACATTCTCCCCTTCAAGGAGAAAAACACATCCATCATCCCAAGATGGCACCAACAATGTCCTTGGGCAATCCCTAAGCAAATAGGAACTCTAAACCATCAAAATTAAGGTTAGAAATTCAACATTGAACTTTCCAACACCTTAACATTGATACAAACCCTAAAAAACTCTCCTGATCCATATCCAATGGATTTTCACCCTTTATAATGCTTCCCAAAGCATATCCTAGGGTTAGGAGTGGTTAGGGACCTTTACCATGGCTGAACATGGGCTAACCAAACCTAGTTTTCTCGAAATCAACCTTGGTAGTCGACTCGTGTTATCGATCGACCGCCTGAGTGTCGATCGGTGATGAGTGTGGCAATGACCGTAGTTGACAGAGTCGACTGCCAAGGCTGATTTCGAGAAAACTAGGTTTGGTTAGCCCGTGTTCAGCCATGGTAAAGGTCCCTAACCACTCCTAACCCTAGGATATGCTTTGGGAAGCATTATAAAGGGTGAAAATCCATTGGATATTGATTAGGAGAGTTGTTTAGGGTTTGTATCATTGTTAAGGTATTAGAAAGTTCAATGTTGAATTTCTAACCTTAATTTTGATGGTTTAGAGTTCCTATTTGCTTAGGGATTGCCCAAGGACATTGTTGGTGCAATGGTTAAGGGGGAGCAAGCCTTTAGGGGGAGATATCCATCTTGGGATGATGGATGTGTTTTTCTCCTTGAAGGGGAGAATGTTATCAATTTGAGAAATTGATGGATCTTTAGAAACCTAATTTGGAAATTGGGAGAGTGAATAGGATTGCCTCTCTTGAGTGATATGGGACTTATCACTAGGAAGATGGTAGGCATCCTAAGTATTTTTGGACCAAGGGGGAGATTGTAAGATCTCATTGGGACATGAGCCATTCACCCTCTTGGGGAGACAACCTTTTTGCTGTTAGTCAAAAAGGGGGAGAATGTTTGGGGGAGAACATTTGGAGAGTATTTATCAATTTGGGAAAATTGGTAAGGGATTTGAGTTAGTGTTCTAACTCAATAATTTGTTTGGTTTTTGTCAAACATCAAAAAGGGGGAGATTGTTGGTGCAATCGGCCCAGGTCACGATTGTGACTCAGTTTTGGCTTTCGTGATGTCTTGATGTGTTTTGATGTTTTGACAAAAACATATGACAATGTAATTGTCATGGTAAGTCCAAGTCTTGAGGTCTTGGCATTTGAGAAGTCCAATATGGGTTGGCAAGGAAAGTCCAAGTATGGTCTTGGCATTTGAGAAGTCCAACATGGGTTGGCAAGGAAAGTCCAAGTATGGTCTTGGCATTTGAGAAGTTCAACATGGGTTGGCATTTGAAGTCCAAGGGGATTGATATTGGCGGCATAAAGTCCAAGCGGTAGTCTTGGCAGCATAAGTCCAATAGTTGGCGACGTAAAGTCCAAGCGGAGTCTTGGAGGCGTAAGTCCAATGTGCCTTGGTGGTGTAGACACCGTTAGCATGACATAGCCGATGGAAGCACCTGAAGGCTAGCGCAATGGATGAACAAGTCATGGATGACTTGGAGGGATCCGAGAGGCATGAGGCTGATGGAGGTGGCTAGAAGGCTTAGGTCTAGGCTAAGGGTAGTCTAGCAAGTATGGGGGAACCATACTTGGGCTAAAACCTCATATTTGAGGTGTGCCAGTCGACTGGTGCCATGTGGCAGTCGACTAGACCGAGTCAACTAGGGTTTGACTGTGGGTTTATAGCTGACGCCGCAGGTGGGCAATGACCGATGAGCCGATCGATCGGCCCGATCATGTGATCATCGGCGACCGGTGCCTCGATTTCGGGCACGCGAGAATCGGAGTCGAGACTCGATCGTCGAGTGAAGGCTCCATCACCGACTAATGGTCATGATCGATCGGTGATGAAGGTTCCGCTGGACTTATCCGTAGTGGATCTAGCCGTTGTCTCACGAGCAGGGATCACGATCGATGGTCCCGATCGGTCGATCGATAGACCTTTCCAAAGAAGCTTTATAAGGAGCTCGTGATGGAGGATTTTCGGATCGGTTCTTGAGGGCTATTGGGGCGATTTGTTGGTGCAAATCAGGTCTCCAAGTGCAAGCAAGCAACCAAGCATTCAAGCAATCAAAACAAGTGTTGTAAAGTGTCTTCTTTACTTGCATTTCATATTCATTATTGTAATTGCTTGTATTTGTATCTTATTGGTGTAAGATTACTTGTAAGGGGTTTCTCCACCCTTGACTTGTGTCAAGAAGGAGTTTTATTGGTTAGTGGTGTTTGTGGCATCGCTAGGGTTCGTACGAACCCAATCTGTGGAGTAGGAATCGGTTTGGTTCCGAACCACGTTATATGCTCTTGTTGTGATTTGTGTTGTGTCCATTTCGTTATTGCTTTTATTATTTCTATTTTCGCTACGCACTAACAAAATTGTAGACACGAACGAGATTGAATTCCATCAACGTACGAATTCAACGCTATTCACCCCCCCCTCTAGCCGTTCCAATATTCCTAACAATTAGTAAGGGAAAAGAGCATCTTGTATGTAAGCTTAATCGGTCCATTTATGGATTGAAGCAAGCTTCGAGGTCTTGGAAACATCCGCTTTGATGAGGTAATCCAGTCTTATGGATTTATTCAAAGTCCGGATGAGTCTTGTGTATACAAGAGATGTGACGGAAACGTAGTGGTATTTCTTGTACTATATTTAGATAACATTTTGGTGATTGGCAACAATATCAAAGTGTTATCGGGCGTAAGGGTATGGTTGTCCAAACAGTTTGATATGAAGGACTTGGGAGAGGTGGGACACATCCTTGGGATCAAGGTTATAAGGGATCGCAGGAAAAGGATGTTATGCTTATCCCAAGCTTCATACATAGACACGATTATGGATCATTTTAGCATGCAGAAATCCAAGAAAGGTTTTTTACCTTTCAATCATGGAGTTCCTTAATCTAAGCAGATGTGTCCTAGAACATCTGAGGAGATAGAGAAGATGAAGGTGGTTCCTTTTTCTTCGGCAGTAGGAAGCCTCATGTATGCGATGCTATGTACGAGACCAGATATCTGCCTTGCCGTGGGCATGGTCAGCAGATATCAAAGTAATCCAAGATAGGGACATTGGACTGCGGTAAAGCATATATTGAAGTGCCTGAGAAGGACTAAGGATTATATGCTAGTTTATCGGACAGACCAATTACTCCCTGTGGGTTACATGGATTGCGACTTCCAATCAGATAGGGATAACAGTAAGTCTACCTCAGGTTTTGTGTTTACTTTGGGAGGTGGAGCCATTGTATGGAGGAGTGTCCACCAGAAATGTGTGGCGGACTCCACCATGGAAGCTGAGTATGTGGCAGCCTCTGAGCTGGCCAAAGAAGTTGTGTGGCTCAGGAACTTCCTGATGGACTTGGATGTGATTCCTGGTTTGCTCAGAACTATCACAATTTATTGTGATAATAATGGTGCAGTTGCAAACACGAAGGAACCACGAGCCCATAAGGTAAGTAAATACATAGAGCGCAAGTACCACCTGATACGAGAAATTGTAAAGGAGGTAGAAGTTGTTGTCGCCTAGATTGCATAAGAGGATGACCTGGTAGACCCTTTTCACTAAGGCCCTTCTAGCGAGAGCTTTGATAGGCATGTGGAGCGAAGGGGAATCAGATGTATGGCAGTATGAGGACAACATAGTCTTTTAGTATTAGTGGGAGATTGTAGGGATGTATACTGAAAAGTCTATCTTTTGTATGAACATCTTTATTTTGAAATAAGAATCACATGATCATTGTTTGCATGGTTATGCAATATTGTCTAATACATTACATTATAGATAACATGGTGTGTGGTGTCACATGGGAGATCATGTTATCGGCTCCTTGTAAAGTATAAGTAAAGGCTCACAACCGAGATGGCTTTGGACAAACCATCGGAATGGTTGTAGTGTGATTTGGTATTGGTTTGTCTTGACCATGGAATCACACTAGTGCACTTTGTGTGTATTGAGCAGGACCGACATAGAGGTGATTCGATTTTTTGCTGACTACATAATCGAATCGGACCTCAGATATTATTTTGTACATGCTCTTAATCCCGATATAATAATGGGCACATATACTTAGTAGTCATCTCTTTGATTTACCAATGGGCGAGATTTATAGATTAAATCGATAGGCTAGGTAAGTTGAGAGATGATATTATTTATATGGTGTGCCGTTAATTATAGGAGGAAATCGTGTCCTTTATATTAGGATGATGATGTCCCTTTGAGGAGCTCAAAAGGTTCATCATGTAAACCCTGTAGGTGGACTTGGTCCGACATGATGAAAAGGTTGAGTAGTACTACTCAAGAAGTTAGATGTCGATTAATTAATGGTCAGTAAATTAATTAATCGACGAATATTCGAGATCTTAAACACGGGGAGAAAATGTACAAATAATATATGGAGCCCATATTATCATTTGGGGGTTGGTGAGGTAGATCAATGATGATCCTTTAGTGGATTGGATCATCATTAGTGGATCGGACTTTATGTGGGCTTGATCCATGGGTGGTCAAGATCCAACTCCTCCTCATGGTCCCTAATGTAGCCTATTAACACCTCATGAAACTTAGATCCAATGAATAGAAACAAAACTCTAGATCCAAAGGTAGAGATTAAATCTCTAAGATCCGACGGTTGAGCTTAAATCTCTAGATCCGACGGTTGAGATTTAATCCCTAGAACCAATGGTGGAGATTAATCTAAGGCATAAACCCAACTCTATAAATAAGGCTTATTGGCTTGGGTGGCAAGATGTTGGATGAGGGGATGAGGGTTTGTCCCTTGGGCGGCAACGAATCCTAATTAGATTAGGATTGGGAGTGGGGGCTAGGGTTAGGGTTTTGGGGATTAGAGTGGGCGGCAACAAGAATTTGAAGCTCTTTTTCTTCTTCTTCCTAAGGTTGGCCGGCCCCTATTCATATTCCCTCTACCTTGGCATGAGCTCATCCTATTCTTCTTCCCCTCTTCCATGGCCGGCAATAAGGAAAGCTAGGATTAGGGTTTGGAAGCTTAGGGTTTAGGAGGCTTGGGTGGCACCAAATAAGGAAGTAGTTTTCTTTCTTCTTCCTCTCCCTTGGTGGCCGGCACCCATAACCTTCTTTCCATCCCTTGGATGGCATCCAAAGACCATCCTCTCCTTCTCCTTTGGTGGTGGAAACAAGATATAGGGCTTTCCCTTGGTGTCTTGGTTGGTTTCCACCATAATCTCCTTCTCCTTGTTGGCCGGCGGCAAGCACTCTCCTTGTTGCTTGTTGGTTGGCTATAGGAAGGAGAAGAGCCTTGTTTCTATTCTTCCTCTTGCTTTGGAAAAGCAAGGAAGGAAGATTTGCGATCTAGGAGCTTCGACTTTTGGTAGATCGTCGCCCACACGACGTCCGAAAGGAGGAAGGACATACATTAGAAGATCGAGAGGTATATCGATTCTCTAATTTTTATATGTTACATGTTTGTATTTGTTTTTCAATTATGAGCATGATATAAATCTCTATATGGCTAAATAATACTTGGATCCCGAGCATAAACGCAAAAACTGGCGATCCGAACATCGTCTGTTCCGCGGCTACTCGTAGAATAGAGGATGGTCGCTTGAATAACTAGTTTGTTCAAGTGACCTCTGTAAACGAATACCACGACGATGACTTGGTTGTTTGGGTAATCTTTTTTGTCTAGGATTAAATTTTTTAATCCGGGGACATCGAGGGGATCGCCATGAACAAACGACCAAGGTAAAGTGGGAAGCGAAGTTTCCCCTCACAGACTCGATAAGAAAAACCCTTCACTGTATGCATGTTAATCATATTCATCAACCAAGGCAGCAACCAAAATGCAGCAAACACAAACAAATGTCATACATGCAATATGCATGCGATGCAAATGACATGGTCACCCATGATGCCATCAGCAGCCTCACACGTGATGGTGAAGCCGAGTGGGTAGAGCTATGACAACTGTTCACTCTGCCATCACTACTCTTGAGTGACCGAGTGGACAGGATGCTATCGGAGTACACCTATCCTCCTACCCCAAATAGAGTGGGGGAGCAATGCTCTCATCTTCCGGTGTCGTAGACTAGAGGAGGGATCAATGTCCACTACCACATTGCCTCGCTTCATGGCGGACCTACCCATGACGACAGAGCATCAGACACACTCTTCTCGATGTACTAGTGTGTCAGTACGCAGAACATATAACTGGGTCAAGCTCACAAAGGAATCCCTGGCCCACAATGCAATCATGCAAGATGGTGCATGACACTAAAGCATGTAACACCAACTAAAATATGTCTCCGAATAATATGCACAACAAATAGGTACATATCGATGACCTAAGTAAAACAGGGAAGGTAAAACTAAAAGTTGATCAAATGCATGTATCAAGTAGGCACAATAACATACAAGGCAGTTAAACATAAAAATTATTGCAAGCTATAACCAACTAAGCATATCAATATGACATTATCTAAAAGATAAGTCAAAATACCTGCCTGCTAAAATGTTCGAAACAATGAAATCATCACGCCCGTGGACCTGTCTCTTGATCGAAACCTGCATAAAACATAATATACTCAGATTATGTTGCCAACCCTAATAGCAAGTCCAAACCTAATGGATTAAACTATCCACCTAAACGATCACTCACTACCGTATCGAAACATAATTCCTTCCCAAATCAACTCCTAATTTCATAAATTATCTAACCCATTCACAGCCAGCCAAAACCCCAAAATCAGCCCATTCACAGCCGAACAAAATGCTCACAGCCAGCACAATCGGCCAACCTCAGTTCACAAAATCCCAATTCTACAATAGTAACCACAGAGTCTAGTAATTACTGCCAAAAGACCGAGGATCGATCAAGCTTACAAGTCGTTGCACTCCACCGGCAGCCATCTTTCCCTATTCATCTAAGAACAACGCCATGAACCTCCGCCTAATCAACCGCCGCTTCAACGAGAAACCACATTAAGAACTCAGATCTTGTTCGAAGCAAGAAGGAAAAATCAGCCCTTACCTAACTCCGGCGACCACCGACAGTAAACCCCCCCCCCTCAATTTGGTGTAGGAAGGGCGCTGCGGCGGCGGCAGCTCTTGCTCGCGAGGTAGGATGCGAGAAAGAGGCGCTGCGACGTTAGTGGCAGAGAGGGCAACGGCGACGCGGCGGCGAGTGCAGAGGCAGCCAGTGCTGGCCAGGCGGCGGGGCATTACACCGTTTGGGATTGCCTGCGTGAAGGAGGCGGCGACTGTGAGGCCGATAGTAAAGGGATCGGGCTCGAGTGAGGCCGACACATGGGGAGAGGATTTCGCGAAGAAGAGGGGTTCGCGAAGTGGAAACTGTTGGTGCGGCGCTGGGGGGAAAGGAGTTATCGCGAGGAGTCGGGCGCAGCGTGGAAATAAAATGAGAAATAGAAAACCTAGGTTTGGTTTCTATTAATCCCCTAGTAATTTAATTATCCCTGTAAATCTCATAGAGGCCCTGTTTAATTCCAGAAAAATTCCTAAAATTTCTCCAAAAATCTCGAAATAATTTCTAGGATTATTTTACCTAAATTTTGGCCATAAAAGTTTATATTTTAAATTTTCCATATTTAACATTCTCCCCTACTAATAAAAATTTGGTCTCCAAATTTCCTACTCAAATGCATAATGAGTAAGAGATACCACAAGTACTGAAAATATATCTCACACACCTTAAGTAAATAGGTGGGGGTATTGAGCTCTGATCTTTTCCTCAAGCTCCCAAGTAGCCTCCTCATCGGTGTGGTGACTCCACCAGACTTTAACAAGTCGCACAGTCTTGTTCCGCAACTATCGTTCTTTGATCTAATCACTCTCTTTCAGGCAGCATCAGTTAAATGGAACCCACATCATCCGATGTAATATGTGAGTCCGCACATATTCCCTTAGCATGGACACATGAAACACATCATGAATACCCGTCAAAGATGATGGTAGCGCTAGTCGGTAAGCGACTGCTCTGATCCTCTCTAAAATCTCGAAAGGCCCAATGTACCTTGGAGCTAACTTACCACAAAGGCCAAATCTCTTCACCCCTTTTGTGGGTGAGACTCGCAGGAATACCTGGTCACCAATAGAGAACTCCAGAGGACTCTGTCTCCGATCTGCATAACTCTTTTGATGATCCTGTGCCTCGTCCATCCTTTATCTGATAGTACAGACCAACCCTGCCTCATGCTGAGCTCTATAGGGTCCTAGCAACTGGTCCTCCCCAACCTCCCCCTAGAGGGTGGGTGTATGACACTATCAACCATACAATGCTTAAAATGGGACCATTTGCATAGACAAATGATAGCTGTTATTGTAGGTAAATTCCACTAATGGTAAGTGGTCCTCCCAGTTGCCCCCGAAATCCATAACACAGAACCTCAGCAATTCCTCTAGAGTCTGAATGGTCCGCTTGATCATCCATCATGGAATGCAAGATTAAAACAAATCTGTGTCTAAAGGCATGCCGCAGACACCTGCCGCGTGAACGAGGATCTCTATTTGATATAATGCTTAAAGAAACACCATGAAATCTGATGACCTCCCGACAATATAACTCTGCCAAATGATCCAAAGAGTCGGTCTTTCGAATTGCTAAGAAGTACACAGATTTGGTTTGGTTAGCCGCCAACGTCGCATCGTGACGTGTCCTAGGTAAACCCAAAATCCATCCATCCCACTTCCCCAATGAGAATAGTCAATCCTAGTCCAAATTGATCTCTCGTGCTCATCCCTACAAACCAGACAATCTAGCAATAACCAGAATGTCTTTCTTCCTGCCGTTCCACCAATACAAACACCTTAAATCTCGATACATGCGGGGTTCCGCCTGAGTGGATCGCAAATCGAGAGCAATAAGCCTCCTGGAATAACTCCTCCATGACCGAGTGAGACTAAGGTACACATAATCTTCCCCCAGAAATAAATAATACCTTCATTATCTCGGGTGAACTCAGTCTGCTGTCCAGAGGTTATCTGACTGCCAATGAACTATAAGTATTGATCACCGACCTGAGCCTCTCGGACTCTTATCCTGATAGATGACTGAGCAACCATGGTAACAAGAACGCCCTACTCTGTCGGTCCCTTCTCCTCAAGGCCCAACTCAGAAAAACTCTAAATCAAATCCGTGGCTAAAACTCGGTAGCAAGCTAAAGTCCCTCGGGACTTCCGGCTAAGTGCATCGGCAACCACATTGGCTTTCCCTGGGTGGTAGTTAATGGTACAGTCATAATCCTTCAGGAACTCCATCAATTCACGATTCATAAAATCCATGAATACTGCTGGAGCATTGGTGATAATCAAATCAATACTAAGAAAACCACCATCTACGGTAGTCGAGTGCGCAACTCCAACTACCACCATCAACAATGGCCAAGTTATGCAACTCCAACGACCACAACTGATCCAATCATGTCCAGAATACACGACTTCTCAAATCCTTGGATGTCAAAGTCGTCAATAAGTCTAATAAGATAATCATAAGGTCATAAAATTCATACCAAGTATGTAATTATCGTCGCTACACACCTGCATTCTCTTTACTCTAGGTTGATGATATAACAATCATCACAATGACAATGATAATTGTATGACACTATGTCACTACAATATCAACCCACCAGTCATAAATCAATCCTAGATTATATACAGGTGTCCTTTAGTTGATCTAAATAGATCCTCTATCCACAATGAAGGATTTCCTTTCCTTCTACCACTACCGCATTCTATCATCGAAAATTGATGCATAATCTCAAAGGTCCAGCTCTCTTTTAACAAAGAGTTCCGAATCTTTTCTAGAAAAAATACTGGGACAGATAAATATCCCATCCAACACCTCCTATAATAAGGTAAAATTATCTTTCATCATCTTGACCAGTGTAGGTATACATGCCTTATCCATAACCAAATCACTAATAGTAGGGACTGATATTCTCTGAGGGGTTACTCCTTGACCTCCCAATGGGTGGCTAGTGGGCCTAACCCTAGCTTCCTAATTCAACATCAGTTGACATCTCTAAAGAGCCTTCTTTTTCAAGCTCAAGGGTTGGTCCCGTAGCATCAATAGGCTTTCGAGGTCGACCTCGTCCAGGACCATGAGTAAGGGAAATTTCCCTAGGTGACTTTTCCTACCGTGAGCAAATATGTAAGTATCTAATAGAAACATAATGATAACTTCCTATTACATAAGGAAATTAAAGTGACCACTAAAGGCAACTACTTTTCCTATAGCTCAGAGATATCCTTCAGCTTGCCTGCTCCCAAAACACGAGAACTCCCAAAAATCCAAGGAAAAGAAAATCCTCGAAATACAAAATCCACAAACAAAAATCGCAAACCAATAAAATTGTCACGCCTCGGGGGCATATCCGTCATCCAAATGACGGAGGAGCCCCTTAGTGACAAAATTCAGAAATACATGGACTAGATCTGGTAAAAACCTTGAAATAATAATAGAAATACTAGTATTTTATTAACTGTTGGGGATCGATTGGCCGGCTAGAGGGGGGTGAATAGCCCTTTTCGTTTGGATGCCGGTATTTGCTCGTCTACAAAACTAATTAGCGCAAGCGGAAGACTAATAAAGACAAGCAAATATAAATACGAGAAAACAAACGCTAACAAAGAATGTAACGTGGTTCACGGCTACGCCGCTAATCCACGGTCCCCGATTCGTCCTCGGTGAATCACTCCGCTAAACCAATCTACTAAATGGTCTCTCCTTTGCACCAAGCTAGGTGGAGGTAACCTTTACAATCAAGATCACTCTTCTTACAAATAGAATGGAGTATAAGCGAGTAAGAAGAGTTTAGAGCTTGTGGGGCACTAGGAAGATCACTTGGAGCATAAGCATTAACCTCTTAAAGGCTTACACCCTCCCTTTTTATAGAGAGGGCTATTTTCTTCCCGTTGGCCGCCACCAGTCGACTGCCGCCCTTGGCAGTCGACTGCCGTCACTACAACGGCCTCCGAACACGTCGGATCCCGACCGTTGTAGTCCAACGGAACTCTTGGCAGTCGACTAATGGACCTCATCAGTCGACTGCTGCCTCCGTAGTCGATCGGCTTGCCCGATCGGCTACGAGCGGTTGGTCAAAACCCTATTGACGATCGGTGGCTTGATCGATGATAATCTGCGATCGGCCCCACGTATGGCGATCGGCTGCGGCCTAATCAATCGAGTTAGTATACCCCAAACTCACTGGACTCGAGCGATCATGCCATGACAGCGATCGGCGGTGTCGGGAAAACCCATCCGACACTTGGCCAAATAGCCAAGTTTCACCTAAGAGCTACCCCTTCCCGAGTTACATTCGCTCACTCTCATCTCTCGGAGTCCCTCGCCTTCGAAGTTCTCTTCGTTCTCGGCCACGTCCCTCGGCAGCATCAGGCGCACGGCTCTGCAATGCTCCTTCGCGTCTCTTGCCTCGAAGTCTACTTCCTCCGGCTTCACTCCAAGCTTCTCGTCTGGCGGTCCCTCGGATGCTCCAAGCGCACGGCTTCCGTAAAGCTATCCTTCACCGACTCAAGGCACGAGTCATGAGATGTGAAACTCGCCACGGCTCCATGTGCGAATTACTAAGTCCTGCATGACTTCAACGCACATATCAAATCATCATATCAAACTAACTTAAACCTTTTGTCACACCATCAAAACCATATTACGGCAAGAGATTGCCCTAACAATCTCCCCCTTTTTGATGTGTGGCAATCCGTTTAAGTTAGGTAAAAATATTTGATATAAATTCTAAGGTAAGAAAGCATGTAAAGATAAACATGATATAACAACATGCAACTCCCCCTTAATCCAAGAAACTCTCTATACAGATTTTCTCCCCCTATCATATATTTCTCCCCCTAAAGCAATTAACTTAAACATAATTATTTCTCCCCCTTTGACACCATCAAAAAAGATTAACACGAAGTTATAAACTCATGGCATCAAGTATAATGGAGGGAAAATACCAAAAACATGATGAAAATCTGAAATCAGAAAATTGCAGGCTGATTTTCAGGTGAGCAGTCGACTGGCACAATTGATTCCGAATTTTGGATTTTCTGGGCGAATTTCAGAAATGCATTAAAAATTCCAGAAAATTCGAAAAATCATGAAATTTGAGGAGCATATTTCTATTAAGTATATCTATCAAGGAAAAATAGTTTTTCTTGAAAAATCATTATATTTTCCGAGATTTGCCAAAAATCCAAACACTTGAAAAACCACTAGTATTTGAGCATGTTAGTATCCATTTTAACACCTAGTCTTGCTTTGAATTGTTCCAAAACATGAATACATAGATTTTAGATTAAAGAATTGTTTTGAAAACATATGAAATATCCAACCATGATCTTTGGGCAATATGTCTATGAATTAAACATAAGCCTTCCCCATGATTGGTCTATTATTGCTATTTTGATACTTTAAATGACCATCTAAATGCCATAGGCATTAGTGGACATTTGTATCATCCTAATATCTCACCCATACTAAGTTTGCAATCAAGTTAGCCTATAGTGAGTGTGAGATGCATCCTAGGGGGTATTTGTATATACTTAACCAATATATTCATGCAATTCTATCATGGTTAAGTATCAACCTAACAACCTACATGATCATAATGACATATATGATTTAATTTCATATTATGATCATGAAATGCATGTTTTCATCAATTTATAACCATGCATTAGGTATTATGTGATGATAATAAACAAATTATCACCTAAAGCATGATTTAAACCTATTTCTCATGATGATGTGCCCAATATCATAAATCATGATTACACATATACATAGCAATTACATTAATAAACATGATTTAAGCATTATTACCTATTTATGGGCACGTTATCATCACCCAACACTATCTAAAAAAAAATGTTGTCCCGTCATCCTAAGTCAACCAAAATATGATATAGGTCAAGTTCATATGGTTGACTACCCTAGGGGTTTTCTAACCCTTAAGGATGGATTTTGGAACCCAAAATAAATTCTTTCCTATTGGGTTCACTAAATACTCCTTGGGGATCCATTTCCTAGCAATTACTTTCTTTTTATCTTGTCCCTTAGCTATTAGGCATTTATAGGCCTTTTCATTTTTCTTTTCTTTGTATCCTAGGCTTTTCTTGTTGAAACTAGCTCTTTGGCTCCCTAAGATCATATTTAAGGTGTTGGAGCCAATTGTGAATTTCTCTAGGGCTTTGGTTAAATAATCTACCTTTTCCCTTAATGCCCTATTTTCCTCTATGCATGCATCATTAACATCCAAAGGCATATAATCATGTGAGCATGCATCATCATGGCAAGAAGAGGTATCATTATTATTTAAACATGCATTTTCTAGCTTATATTCCAAAGCCTTAATTTGATTAAGCATGCTTTTATTTTTCTTTTTCATTCCAAATAAGTCCTTAGTTAAACTAGAAATTATGGAAACTATTTTCTTAGGAGAAGCTTTCGTTACCATAGTTTCCATATCTTCTTCTTCTTCTTCGGATGAGGAGGATGTAGAAGCTCCCCCTTCACTTGAGCTCTCTCCTCTTGAGCTTGATCCTTCATTTTTGGAGGAAGAGCAATCCAAGTCATCAAAGGCCATCAAGGCCAAATTGGTGACAAAGGCATTCTCCTCATCCGATGATGATGAAGAGGATGAGGATGGGTCATCCCAAGTCCTTGCCTTTAGGGCTTTGACCTTTCCCTTTTCCTTTGTCTTCTTCTCCTCTTCCTTTTTCTTCTTGCTCCCCTTTTTCTTCTTTTCTTCCTTCTTTTTCTTTTCTTCTTTGCTTTTGTTTAGGAGGGGACAATTATCCCTTATGTGCCCTTCTCCTTGGCAATTGTAGCATATGACCTTCCCCCTTGGTCTTCTCTTCCTATCATGAGATTTATCAAATCTAAAATTCTTAAATGCACGTCTTACCTTCCTTACCATGTAGGCTTCTTCCGTGCTATCCATGGAGGAGGAAGACGCTTCATCATCGGAGGAGGAGGATCTCTATCTTCTTCTTCCCTTATTTGCCAACAATGCTACTCCTCTTGAGGTTGAATTCTAGGCTCCTCTTGTATTCCTTCAAGCCTAGTTTCTGGAGCTCCATTGTTGAGAAAAATTCCTCCAAGGTACTTACTTCCAAGTTCTTGGAGATGTAGAACGAATCCACCATGGAGCTCCACTTTGAGGACCGGGGAAAGGCATCTATAGCCTTCATGAGCATGTCCCGGTTTGATAGCTTCTCACCTACACTTGTTAGCCCAATTAAAATTTCTTTAAACCTAGAGTGTAGTGAGGTTACCTTTTCTCCCTTTTCTAGTTTTATATTGGATAGTTGGGAGCGGAGGAGGTCTCTCCTTGCTAGCTTGGCCTCGGATGTGCCTTCATGGAGTTCTATAAGCTTCTCCCACATCTCTTTGGCGCTAGCACATTCTCCGATCCGGTTGATCTCTTGTTGGGGGAGCACATTGAAAAGATGATGTTTTGCCTTTGAGTTCGCAAGGTGATCCTCTCTTTGCTTCTTAGTCCATCGTGATTTTTCGATTGGTTCACCCTTTTCATCCCTAGGCAACTCAAACCCATTTTCCATTATTAGCATAATATCAAAATCGGTCTCGAAGAATACCTCCATTCTTTTTTTCCACCAAGAGAATTCGCCGTCGAACTTCGGTGGGTGGATGTTTGAGCCGGCCATTTTGAATGTTGCTTGTTGTGGCGGTTAGTCCTCGACAAGCTTTCCTTTGCTCTGATACCACTTGTTGGGGATTGATTGGCCGGCTAGAGGGGGGTGAATAGCCCTTTTCGTTTGGATGCCGGTATTTGCTCGTCTACAAAACTAATTAGCGCAAGCGGAAGACTAATAAAGACAAGCAAATAGAAATACGAGAAAACAAACGCTAACAAAGAATGTAACGTGGTTCACGGCTACGCCGCTAATCCACGGTCCCCGATTCGTCCTCGGTGAATCACTCCGCTAAACCAATCCACTAAATGGTCTTTCCTTTGCACCAAGCTAGGTGGAGGTAACCTTTACAATCAAGATCACTCTTCTTACAAATAGAATGGAGTATAAGCGAGTAAGAAGAGTTTAGAGCTTGTGGGGGCACTAGGAAGATCACTTGGAGCATAAGCATTAACCTCTTAAAGGCTTACACCCTCCCTTTTTATAGAGAGGGCTGTTTCTTCCCTTACCACCACCGATCGCCGCCTTGGCCGATCGTCGTCACTACAACAACGGCCTTCAACATGTCGGATCTTGACCGCTAGGTCCAACGGAACTTTTGGCGCCGATCGATGGACCTCATCACGATCACGCCCGTAGTCGATCGCCTACCGGTTACGAACGGCTCGCGGCTAAAACCCTATTGACTACCGACCGATGTTTTCAAGAATGCCGATCGATGGTCTTGGCGATCGCCATCGACGATGATCATCGCCGCCACTAATCCGGGCCAGAGACCAAACTCACTCGATTATAATGACCGCCATGACATGGCAATGATCGTGTCGAAAACCCATCCGACACTTGGCCAAATGGCCAAGTTTCACCTAAGAGCTACCCCTTCCCGGGTTACATTCGCCACTCATCTCTGAGTCCTCGCCTTGGTTCTTCTTCGTTCTCGGCCACGTCCCTCGGCAGCATCAGGCGCACGGCTCTGCAATGCTCCTTCGCGTCTCTTGCCTTGAAGTCTACTTCCTCCGGCTTCACTCCAAGCTTCTCGTCCGGCGGTCCCTCGGATGCTCCAAGCGCACGACTTCCATAAAGCTATCCTTCACCGACTCAAGGCACGAGTCATGAGATGTGAAACTCGCCACGGCTCCATGTGCGAATTACTAAGTCCTGCACGACTTCAACGCACATATCAAATCAACATATCAAACTAACTTAAACCCTTTGCCACACCATCAAAACCATATTACGGCAAGAGATTGCCCTAACATTAACTGCATGCATGCACGACTAAACATAATCAATTAAAGTAAAATAGTTTATGACACCAAATCAAATTGCGACAAATTCCAAAGTGCATAAACAAAATGCAATACCGATAAAGTAAATAAAGCGGCATCTCGACGATGCAGTGGGACAAGCACAGGAAGGGACTCTCTGAGCGACACGAAGGTAGGTCAACAAGACACGTCCTCCATTAGTTAACCTAGAAAATAAGTGAGGAGGGGATGAGTACAACCACTCAGTGGATGGATAGACAATAGTGCATAATCATAATGCACATAATGGAAGTCAAAGGAAACAAACTAGAGTAACCCAACCCTCAGAGTACCAATATCAGTCTGCAACTAACCTGATCAGCAGTATAACTAATATACCCGCAAACATACACAACCATTGCAATCTACAAGCAATGCACATCCAGATACCACGACAAAGCCTCGTGGCTCTCGAGGAAATACAAAGGGAACTATCTATGAGCTACTGTGAACGGAACTCGTGGGTTGACAATCAATATACTAAGCATTGTCTACATGCAACTACATGCTACCACGAATGGGACTCGTGGGTAGACAGGCAGTAAAAAAACTCAATGTCTGAGCAACAACATGCTACCATGTATGGGTCTCGTGGCAGACAACGTATATAGATATCTAGTTATTGACTGCACGCAACAGCATGCTACCACTAATGGGTCACGTGGGCAGCCGATTATCCTAGGTTGTTAAGCCTAGGGTTATCCAATACATCTAGCATAGAACGTCTATTAAAGTTGATAATGATCATCGATCTACAATTAACCCCATTGAAGCGGTCAAGCGAGGGTTTCAACACCTCTAATACGAAATGTTTACCAAAGTCGGTAAAGATCATCGACTTATAAATAAATACGTCGAGATGGTTAAGTCTAGGGTTCCAACCCTTCTAACATGAACGGTTATCTAGGTCGATAAAAATCATAAGGTCACTAATAATCACGTCGAGATGATTAATCATAGGATTTCGTCCCAGCTAATAGGAAATGTCTATCAAAGCCAATAAGGACAACTCCTCTACTAACAAGCACGACAAGAGTGTTAAGCTTAATTTATATTATTTCTATCAGTCTAATCATGCATGCTATAATATGCTATCACGAACAGATCTCGTGGGTTCTTAAGATGTAAAGTAGCTATCTAGCTACGGACGTCATACGAATCCGATTATCACCAACTCCGAACGGATAACACAAGTGTATAACTTTACGGTAGATTATCTCAACCATGCATGGGAGACATATTCGACCACAGATATACAAAGCAACCATAGGGAGTCTCTATCATGCAAACTTTTCTCAACCAAGAACGGAGTGATATAGTCTGATAGATATGAACAAGGTTATATACCCTCTAAGGATTAATTGCATCCTAATCATACGACCTCTACTAGTCCGATCACAATATCAACTGAAATAGTAAATAGATAAGCATATACCAATAAGCACATCCGGGTTATTACGCCTAGGGTTCTAATACCTAGGGTTTTACTAATGTTTCATTCCTGAGATTCGCTCCTACGGAATAACCTCATCTAAGTTATTCTATCTCTACTAGTCTTAATCATGGTATCCATCGCAATAACATATAACCAAATAAACACATAACGATATCTAATAAACGACAACATAGTCATGCTAATGGAAATCAATGGCTGAAATTAATTAGGGTATAACTAAAGGGGTTATGCCAGTACAAAGTCAAAGCAATATGCATCAAGTGCAAATATACCCTAAACCACGTAAGCAACGTAATCATATCATCATGCAATAAATCTAGAAAATTTATCTCTAGAATTTATTCACCTGTTAGCCGTCTGGAGATGTCCTGTCGTCACCAAATCTCCAAATTGACCTTGTCAATAATACCCCAAATTTTCGAAACATAAAAATCGTCGGAAATCCATACAAATCAAAAAATACTCAAGTTAACCTACCAAACGTGGCGAACTCTGAAAACCCAAAGACCCTAAGGAACTCGAAACCTAGGCTCTGATACCAAATAAATTGTCACGCCCCGAGGGAGTCCCCGCCAGACGAAATCCGACAGCATCTCCCCTGTACAGGTGACAATACAAATCTTGAATACAAGATCCACACGGCCTACTATACATCGGTCAACATGACCGGAACATAAACAACACATTCATATCATAAATGGGCCTCAAGCCAACAACCAACATAAATAAAAGATCTACAACATCTAGACCTACCCCTTATACCATCTGAGCAAGAACACACAACCAAAACATATCGAATAAAAGTCCGAATAAAAGTCCATAAGGACATAACAAATACCACCAACACATCCACGAGAATAAATACAAAACACAAGTCTTACACATGTCTTCTAATCAATGTAAATAACCCAAAACCATAAGACCAAAATAATACCAATTCGACGAGGGGGATTGCAGCTGGACTCTCCTGGTAGTTTCAACCTGAAATAGATGTAAAGCAACGGGGTAAGTTCAACGAACTCAGTGGGTATCAAGTCGACATGCATAGTAAGATATATCTAACAATAATAATCATGCCAGTACATCCTGATCAATAATAGCAAAAATGCAAGGAAAAGCTGCAAAAAGACTGTACATACCTGAATCTCCTATCTTGACAGAGGAGTATAAGCCATACTAGAAGAAATAAGATCGTCCGACCAAATACATAATGTATCCTGTATGCATGTCAATCATATGCAACAACCAAGGTAGCAACCAAAATGCAGCAAACACAAACGAATGCCATCCATTCAATATGTATGTGATGCAAATGACATGGTCACCCCTGACGCCAGTCAGCCGCCTCACACGCGATGGTGAAGCCTAGTGGGTAGGGCATGACAACTATGCACTTTGCCATCACTGCTCCTGAGTGACCGAGTGGGTAGGATGATGTCGGAGTACACCTATCCTCCTGCCCCAAACAGAGTGGGGGAGCAATGCTCTCATCTATAGGTGTCGTAGACTAGAGGAGGGATTCCTGTCCGCTACCACGCTGCCTCACCGCTATCCATGAGCGGACCAGCGGAGCCTGATAGAGCTACTGCACAAACCGTCCTGATGTACCACTAACCCAAGAGTGGCTATGTATGCAAAACATGTAACTGGCTGCGAGCTCAACTACAAAGGAACCCCATCCAGCTAGCATGCAATCATGCAAGATGGTGCATGACACTAAAGCATGTAACACCAACTAAAATATGTCTCCGAATAATATGCACAACAAATAGGTACATATTGATGACCTAAGTAAAACAGGGAAGGTAAAACTAAAAGCTGATCAAATGCATGTATCAAGTAGGCACAATAACATACAAGACAGTTAAACATAAAAATTATTGCAAGCTATAACCAACTAAGCATATCAATATGACATTATCTAAAAGATAAGTCAAAATACCCGCCTGCTAAAATGTTCGAAACAATGAAATTGTCACGCCCGTGGACCTGTCTCGTGACCAAAACCTACATAAAACATAATATACTCAGATTATGTTACCAACCCTAATAGCAAGTCCAACCCTAATGGATTAAACTATCCACCTAAACGATCACTCACTACCATATCGAAACATAATTCCTTCCCAAATCAACTCCTAATTTCACAAATTATCTAACCCATTCACAGCCGGCCAAAACCCCAAAAGCAGTCCATTCACAGCCGAATAAAACCCTCACAGCCAGCACAATCGGCCAACCTCAATTCACAAAATCCCAATTCTACAATAGTAACCACAGAATCTAGTAATTACTGCCAAAAGACAGAGGATCGATCAAGCTTACCAGTCGTTGCACTCCACCGGTAGCCATCTTTCTGCTATCCCCTTTTCATCGGCAACCGGTGCTCACGAACCTCCTGCCCTAATCAACTGACCTCACGCTCAACGAAGGAAACCACATTAAGAACTCATATCTTGTTCGAAGCAAGAAGGAAAAATCAGCCCTTACCTAACTCCGACGATCATCGACCGTAAACCCCCCCCTCAATCCGACAGAGGAAGGGCGCTGCGACGGCGGCAACTCTTGCTCACGAGGTAGGATGCGAGGAAGAGGCGCTGCGGCGTCAGTGGAAGAGAGGGCTATGGCAGCGGGGTGGTCGGCGGTGAGCGCACAGAGGCCGCGGTTGTTGGTCGTGTGCGCATGACACACGGGGCGACGGCTGGCTAGTGCTGCGATCGCCTATGGAAGGAGGCGGTGACGGTGAGGCCGAGAGTAAAGGGATCGGGCACGAGTAAGGGCGGTGCATGGGGAGAGGATTTTGCGAAGAAGAGGGGTTCGCGAAGAGGAAATTGTCGGTGCGACGCTGGGGGGAAAGGAGTTATTGCGAGAAGTCGGGCGCGGCGTGGAAAGAAAATGAGAAATAGAAAACCTAGGTTTGGTTTCTATTAATCCCCCAGTAATTTAATTATCCCTATAAATCTCGTACATGCCCCGTTTAATTCTAGAAAAATTCCTAAAAATTCTCCAAAAATCCCGAAATAATACTTAGCATTATTTTTCCTAAATTTTGGCCTTAAAATTTTATATTTTAAATTTTCCCTATTTAACACACGATGGTCGGGACAACACTCCGATGCCCTAAAAAGCTTTGGAAACTTGCAATGGGGAGGACGAAGGCCACTCGAGGATCAAGTTATGCACATCAATGCTAAAGAGGAGAGCCAAAGTGCATTGTAATTCACGTTCTTTGTGCAGTTTACATTGTTTTTATGAATTCTAATATGCTTTGTGTTTCTCTTCTCGTATTTATAGAGTAGATTCTCCTATTCTAGGATTTGGGAGTAGTTTGTGTGCATAGAACATGTTATTTCAAATATATTTCTATTATTGAATTCATATTTGCAATTGGTGATTGTTTAGATCAATAGCTATTTATTTTGGTCTTCTAATTACTGTGCGTAGCCGATATGAGAGGTGACAACCCTCGTATCAAAGATTTAGGAGAATCAAGGAGGAACCAAGGGATTGGCCTCATCTTCGGTAACCATAGATAGAAGGGTGTGAAAGAGTCGGAAATGGGATACGTTCTGACTCATCATAGGGATTGAATCGGCATCCTCGTACTGCCTATCCTATCCTAAAGCTAGGGGTCAACTTGGTATGGTAGAGATAGTTCTCGATAGATGTGAAGGCTCATCGGAGAAGTGTATGATGTCCCTTCCACAAGACCATAGTTAGACATCTAGATAATACCCAATTGATAGTGTATTCTGTGACACACAAGAGAAACTGAAATCCTAGAATTTTTTCAAAAGGCTCGTAACAACCCTTCTCTTCCTCCGTGTTGTAAGGATTTGTGTGCCCGCTAGAGGGGGGGGGGGGTGAATAATGTTTCATCGCTTCAAGGAATTTGATTTTGCTTGCCTATGATTGTTAGTACGTAGTGGAATATGAAAAATACAATACAAATACACAATCATAATACACAAGAATATAACGTGGTTCGGAACCTCAAGGTTCCTACTCCACGGGTTGGGCTCGAACGAGCCCTAGCGATGCAAATGCAACCACTAATCACTAACTACTTCTTGGAACAATCCGAAGGAGCAGAAAACCTCTTACAATAGTTCTTACAATAATAAGAATGAAATACAATAAAAGAATGCAAAGAAAACTTTACAATCGATCTTTTGGATACTTGCTTGTTGATTGCCTTGGACTAGCCTTGAAGACCCTGATTTACACCAGTAAATTTCTCCAAATCGGCAAAGAAAATCTTGCCAAAAATCCTCCCCACAAACTGCTTTTATAACCTACATTCGGGCTCATTTTTGCCTAGCAGTCGACTAATCAGGACCATCAGTCGACTGCTCCTGTAGTCGTTGTCTCACAATGGCATGAGCCACATTGGATAAGTTCCAACGGATAGACCATCAGTCGACTGATCATGCTCATCAGTCGATTGATCTTTAGATCAGTCAACTGATCCAACCATCAGTCAACTGTACAATGCTGGCAGTCGATTGCTAGGCCATTTCCAGCAGTCGAACTCTAGTCGACTCCCATCAGTCGACTGACCATAATATCAGTCGACTGATAAGCTCATCCATAAGGTTTTAACCCCAAGTATGGTGTCTCCATACATGCTAACTACCCTTAGCCTAAACCTAAGCCTTCTAACCACATCTATCAGTCTCACGCCTATCGGATCCCTCCAAGTCATCCATGACTTGTTCATCCATATGCTAGCCTTCAGGTGCTTCCATCATCTATTGTCATGCTAATGTGGTCTACACCATCAAGGAATATTGGACATACACTGTCAAGACTCCCGCTTGGACTTTATGTCACCAACCATTGGACTTATCCTACCAAGAATCCACCCTTGGACTTTACGTAGCCAATATTCCCCTTGGACTTCTCAATTGCCAAGACTCAAGCTTGGACTTTCCCTTGCTAATCCATGTTGGACTTTCCATGCCAAGACCCATGCTTAGACTTTCCCTTGCAAACCCATGTTGGACTTTCCATGCCAAGCACACAAGACTTGGACTTCTCCCATGATAATGGTCAAATCATCGTCAAACATCAAATATGACCTGGGTCGATTGCACCAGCAATCTCCCCAACACATGTCAGAATCAATGTCAAACATCAAAACACTACTTGAGTCAAACTCGAGTCTGGTCAATCGTGACCTGGGTCGATTGCACCAACACGTGTGACACTATACTAGAGTTAGGACCGTCGATAACCCTCGTCATCACAACCATTAGAATGGAACTTCGAACAATAACGTCCACTAAACTAATCGGTACTCAAATCTTAGTCCCTGTGGGATCGATAATTTTTTTATTACTTGATGACATCCATGCACTTGCAGGCATTGAGCGAGAGCGTTTATTTTGAGTCCTCGACTGTTCCCGTCACGAGATTTGAGGTTGTGTTCGCTTGCATCAAGTTTTTGTCACTATTGTCAGGGACTGATTGATTCGATATCGAATCAAAAGTGGACAGTTGGATCGGACCTAGAGTAAATTTACTTTCTAGTTTTACTTTATTTCAGTTTTAAATTTTAGTTATCTCTATTATATTTAGATTTATTTTTTCCTAGTCTTTATTACTTTCCAGTTTAATTTGGTAATAATTTAGATTTTAGTTTTCTTCTAGCTTTAGTAAATCGCATTTTTTCTAGTTAGCAACATGCAACTGGAACGAAGTATACTGCCTTATTCATATTTTCTTGTAGATAAATATGCAAGATTTTTCTCATGATTATGGTCAAGTTAATGCTATGAGTTTTGGTAACATTTATTGTGAGCATTGTGTTGAAACATGGCATACCATTAATGATTGTCCGGATATGTTTGAACCTTCTCAATTTGAACATGAATATGTCACCTATGATTACAACTAGTTGCCACAAAATGATTTTTATTCATATAATTATGACCCTGGCTACTTGAACCCTCAATATTATTTCTCAAGTGAGCACAAGAGCTATGAATCACCATGTGAATTTTATCCAGAACCAAGTCCCCGCTTAGAAGCCTTGCTAGTCGATTTTACTGGGAATGAGAGGAGCATAGCCGATAATTTACGAAGATTATGCAATGAGATCTAGCAAGAGAAGAAACCAAATGATGAGAAGGTGACTTAGATGACTGGATTGCCCCTAATATGTCGGAGACTCACTTTGAACGAATGAATGAGGAAAATGTGGATGACATAGGAAGTAAAGAAGGACAATCCATTCAATCACCACTTGAAGAAGAACTTGAGGATTATATAATTTTTATTTTAATCGAGGAGTGCATACTTCAATCAAAACACCTCCTAACCTCAAGGATCTAGAAGAGCCTACCTTAACCCTCATCAAAACTTTAGTTGGCAATAACGAAGCCCTTCTAGTGATTGGTAATGATAAAGTTTCGTTCAACATGATAGAATATCCTAATCAATCTTTTGGTGAGGATATTTGTGGTGAGTTACATTATTTACAGCATATGGATGAAATGAAATATTATGATTAAACTCTTGATAATTTTGTGAAGATAAGCATGTTCAATCTTGAACCAAGGAAGGCAGCTGATAAATATTTGACCCATCCATGAGCAAGATTTAAGAGATATGATGATGAGGGACCATAAGAAAAGAGGCATGAGGTTAGAAAATATCTTGTTCCCCCATGAGCGAGATTCAAATGTATCAAGAAGGGGAGGGAGAAAAATCTCCTTGGGCCACTAGAGCCGAGATGAAGCGATGGAGTGTGGTAAAGCTAAAAGACCTTAAACAAAGTGCTTCTTGGGAAGCAACCCAAGTTTACTTTTTACTTGTTTTTGACTTTATTGTATTTGTTAGATTTTAATTTCTGACATTTAGCATTTTTTGCAAATAAAATCGAATTAGAAAGAACTTGCTAGATAGAAGCAAAAATTGTTTTGAGCCCACCTAGTCCACGACCAGAGCCTGCACCTGCACCACCATCTTTTTCTACTTTGAGCAGTATGCAGGTACATTCACCTACGATTTCTTTGAGTTTTGATCGCACCTCGATGACATTTATGTCGAGCAGTAGACGTAGAGGCAGCGATGGGAGGAGCAGAGCGCTTACACACAGGCAGAGTTTCATGGCTTATGGGAGCACTTCCAACGGGCCGAGGAGTTTTATGATGAGGCACGTATCTATTTTCCGGAGGAGGCTGCCCATTGCCAGGAGGTTCGGCAACACATGAGTGCCCAGCAAGCATAGTGGGCTCGGGAGGAGAGCATAGAGCAGTTGTTGCATCCACCAGCTCTCAGATCGATCACATGTACATGTGGCATCAGCGGCTCAGCACTAGGTTCTCCTAGGATCCCGAGATGCCGAGGCTACCAAACTTGTCACCTCGTCCACCATATTAGAGGTATGTTTCGCTTAAGTCTGGAGGGCCCAAGTTTTGATTTATTTTGTTTCTAGCAGTAGTTTCTTTCTTGATATTTGCATTTTAATTAGCATTCATTTGTTCATGCATAGGTTGTTTAGTTTCTTTCAACTTAGTTTTTGCTATCTATAAGCTGCCTCAGTAGTATTTTTAAAGTTTTCTTCATGTGTTTTTTCCATGGGTAGCTTAATTTCATTTACCTCGTGGTATTTTATTTTATTTTCTCTAATGAATGATCTAGACCTACACTGGTTAGCTTTTATTTTTACACCTACACATGACAAACATTCTGAAAGGTAAAATCTAGTACGTACCTAGCTATAATTCATCTCAGTAGTCTAGTACTTTGGAATCCATAGGTGACTCTAGATTTAGCATTTTAGTTATTGGAAATGCTAGGATTGTGGAAGCTCATTCTGAAAAATCAAAATCCCAAGAGAGAGAGAAAAGAAAAGAAAAGAAAAAGACAAAAAAATGGAATAAGAAAAGAAAAGGAAAGAAAAAGAGAGTAAGAAAAATTGAAAAAGATTATGAGGGATAAAAAAATAGTTGTTGTGGGTGGAAATGGTTAGGTGCCCCTTTGAAACCGAGTTAGGTTACTGGGGAAACACCTACTAATTTTTCTCAATACCGAGCACGCCTTTGAGACATTGTGCTAGATCTAGGGAACGACCCTTGCTTTGGGTAGGTAAATACATAAGAGCCAGAGACCTTAGGAAAGCTATAAGATGACCACTTAACTTATCATGGAACAAGTATCCCTTAAGAAGATTCGCTTAGCATATGCACGAGAAGCTAATTTAGTGGATTTTTAGAGCATATCTATTTTATTTTGATTGAAAATACCACTTGCTAGTTAACATGCTAAGTATGGAATAATACCTTTTTAAAAATTTTATGGCACTGAGGTTTGCTTGAGGACAAGCAAAAACTTAAGTCTGGGGGAATTGATGTGAGCAAAACATAGAGGGTTTTAGGAGTAGTTTTCGCTCACATCTCGTTGCATATTTTATTTGATTCTTGCATATTTCACTTTGTTTTGCATGCATTTTCTATTTACTATTTCGGAGATCTGTTCTTTGTACTTTTGTGTGCAAGACAACACTCTACAAGGAAAATGGTGCACTTTTGGAGCAAAAAGAAGGCATTTGGCAGCTAGAACAGAAGGACAAACACCCTAGCCCTGTGAATTCACACGTCTCACACACTAGCGCCACACATGGCATGGCCATGTGAATCCACACGATTGTGTGGTGCTAGGCGATTTCCATACGATTCAGTTATTTTTTAGGTTTCGGGGAGATCCTGCCTGATGTCTATATAAAGGAAGCTATGCCCAAATCCTAGAGGGGGGCACGACTGTTGGCACAACACTCCGATGCCCTAAAAAGCTTCGAAAACTCATAATGGGGACGAAGAAGGCCGCTCGAGGATCAAGTTCTGCACATCAAAGCCGGAGAGGAGAGCCAAAGTGCATTGTAATTCACGTTCTTTGCGCAGTTTACATTGTTTCTATGAATTCTAATATGCTTTGTGTTTCTCTTCTCATATTTATGGAGTAGATTCTCCTATTCTAGGATTAGGGAGTAGTTTGTTTGTGTAGAACATGTTATTTCAAATATATTTCTGATCTTGAAATCATATTTGCAATTGGTGATTGTTTAGATTGATAGCTATTTATTTTGGTCTTCTATTTACTATGCATAGCTGATACGAGGGGTGACAACCCTCGTATCAAAGATTTAAAAGAATTAAGGGGGAACCTAGGGGTTGGATTCATATTCGGTAACTATAGATAGAAGGGTGTGATAGAGTCGGAAAAGGGGACACATTCCGACTCGTCATAGGGATTGAATCAGCATCCTCATACCGCCTTTCCCGTCCTAAAGCCAGGGGTCGACCTGGTATGGCAGAAGTAGTTCCCGATAGATGCAAAGGCTCATCGGGGAAGTGTATGATGTCCCTTCCACAAGACCATAGTTAGACATCTAGATAATGCCCAATTGATAGCGTGTTCTGCAATATACAAGCGAAACTAAAATCCTAGAATTTCCTCAAAAGACTCGTAGAAACCAATCTCTTCCTCCGTGTGACACCGTACTAGAGTTAGGACTGCCGACAACCCTCATCATCACAACCATTAGATTGGAACTCTGAACAATAACATCCACTAAACCAATCGGTACTCGAATCTCAGTCCCTATGGGATCAATAATCTATGTATTACTTGACAACATCCGTGCACTTACGGGTGTTGAGCGTGAGCACGTGCTTTGAGTCCTCGACAGTTCCCATTGTGAGATTTGAGGTCTGGTTCACATGCATCAGGCGGCTACTACCCCTTGCAAGAGGTGTGTCACCCATGTCCTGAGACATCGTCCCATGGTCCGTGTGTGGGTGGGTCGCCCAAAGCATGCACACAACTATCATGTCGGCCCTGACCCTCTATGGCATGTTCTCAGACCACAGTAGAGTCGTTGGCCTTCTGACACCGTATGAACGATTAAGGTCCCCTTAAATGCTAGCACATTATGAGCTTCAATTAGCTTGCAAGGTTGTGACTGTTACTTGCAAGGTCGCGAACCCCCTGCAGTGTGTGTCGACCTTGGCTAGCTACGCTATGGGGGTGGTCAATTCATGTAATTTGTCATATTAACATGTTATTTAAATTAAATACTTTAAAATTAACGTGTTCTGTTAGATTTGTTGGACATGTATTCATCGTTCGAGTGATTCGTGTGTTCGTAAAGTCTTGTGTTGTCAGCTCATCCAATGCTTGTACCAAGGAAGGTATATTTTATATTCCATTTTTTTTACCATTATCATTCAATAATATATATAATGTTTATTGTTTGTCTCTTTTTTTAGAGTAAAATTTCAATGTTAATTTAATATGTTATAATTTGTAATTCAATATTATTTCAAAAATATATATGAACTAGAAGAATATGTTTTGAGTATAAATTGATTATTAAAATAATATGGATGAAAAATTATGAGAATATGAATAATACGTGATATAAAATTGAAAACAGGAAAAATACAGAAATAAAGGAGTTGGATGTATAAAAAAAACTTACCAGAACGTCGAGGTTTAATCGATGATTTTATTATTAGGTTGGAAAATTTTTTACAGTTTGATGGTAGTAATGTTGATTTTATGGATGAAAATAAGATAAGGTGTCCATGCAAAAAGTTTCATAATGGTAAATTTTGTTCAGCATGATAAAGTTCGAGAACAACTTTGTAGATTTGATTTCACCCTAAATTATTATAATTGGACATGTCATGGTGAACTTTTCACATCCGAAGAAGTTCGACAACCCACACAAATTTCAGTTAGTGGGTTTCAAAGATATTATGAACATTTCAATCCATATCAGAGGATGATAGTTGATGCAATGGGTCCAAATTTGATTACAGAACCAAGTGTTGCAAGTTCTAGTATTCCTCAAACATTTAAACACAAATATACCAGTTATTCATCACCGTTGGAGGATGTAGAAGCAACAAGTGTTAATGCAAATATAAATAATGAATCATATCTCAAATTTCAAGAAGTGTTGAGAGATGTAGATGAACCCGTATGGTCCTATTGTGACAATCACACTAAATTATCACTAACCGCAAGATTGTTGAATGTGAAAGATGAGTATAATGTGTTTGAAGATTGTTTTAATAATTTTGTTCAAGTTATTGGAGAAGTATTGTCGCATGAACACATTATGCCAAATGATTTTTACAGTATGAACAAACTTGTGAAAGAATTAGGTCTTCCAGCGGAAAGAATTGATGTTTGTAGAGATGGTTGTATGCTATATTGGGGAGATAATGTAGATGAAAATATTTACAAATTTTCTAATAAATGTAGGTACAAGAGTACCATGATATTGGGTGATAATAAGAGGCATAAATAATACATGAAAATGTTTTATTTGCCTTTAACTCCGAGATTATATAGGCTTTATGCATCAATGGTCACTGCTGAATACATGACTTACCAAGCAAATCATGAAATAGAGGAAGGGCTAATGTGTCATCCATCAGATGCAAACACGTGAAAAATGTTGGGAATCGATCGGCCGGCTAGAGGGGGGTGAATAGCCCTCAATCGTTGGATGGTGGAATTTGCTCGTTCTCGTTGCATTGCTTGTCTACGATTGTTGTTAGCGCAGCGGAATAACAATGATAATAACAATACTAACAACACATAATAATCACAAGCAATACACAACCATATACGTGGTTAGGAACCGAATGGTTCCTACTCCACGGGCGAGCTCACCGAGCTCTAGTTATGCGCACGACACTAACTAAACTCCTTCTCGACTACACGTCGGAGGTGGAGAAACCTCTCACAAGCTATTACAACAAGTAATATGAAATACAAGAAGAAATACAAAGACAATACAAAAGAGAACTTTTACACAATTGCTTTGATTGCTTTCTTGTTGCTTGCTTTAGATGGCTCTTGAAGGTCTGGAATGCAGCATCAATTCCCCTCCAATAGCTTCACAAAAGGCTTGGCAAAAACCTCCATCTCAAGCTCCTTTTATAACCTACATCGAGCTGTTTTCGCGCCTAGCAGTCGACTGCCAAAAGGCCCCACTCGATTGCCCCTGTAGTCGTTGTCTCACAACGGCTAGATCCACGTCGGATAAGTTCCAACGGATCACCTACCAGTCGACTGATGATGCCCATCAGTCGACTGGTGACCCAGTAGTCAACTTCCCAGTCGGCTATGGAGTATTATGTGCTCGCGACACTCCCATCAGTTGTCTGCCATCCCTCGGCAGTCGACTCCTATCGACATCAGTCGATTGCCAGTCCGTGGCAGTCGACTGCCCAACACAAAACCCTAGCCTTACACCAGTCGAGCCTTAGTCGACTTGGACCAGTCGAACCGGCACCTATGCCAGTCGACTTCTGTCGGGCAAAACCTCAAACACCAAGTTATTTGAGCATCCGACCGTCGGGTAAACCCTCAAACATCAAGTTTGAGCCTCCGACACTCAGTCTTAGCCACTTGGCCAAGTCCACCTTATCCCTCATGGAGTTCCCCACCGAAGCTCTCTTCCCTCAGCCTAGTCCCTCAAATGTGCAAGGCCATCCTTCGCGTCTCTTGCCCTAGAAGTATGCTTCCATTGGACTCACTCCATTCGCTCCCCGTCCGGCGGTCCCTCGGATGCACCAAGTGCACGGCTTCGCAATGTCATCCTTCACCGACTCAAGGACCCAGAGCCTAGTGAACTTGCCAAGTTCTCAAGACTTCCCAAATGCACCAAGCGCACGGCTTCATAATGCATTTCTCACCAAGCACCAAGCGCACGGCTTTGCAATGCTTTGGACTTTCCCATGCCAAGGCTTCCCCCTTGGACTTCCACACCAAGCTCCATGCTTGGATTTTTCATGCCAACCCCATGTTGGACTTTCCCATCATCAAGCTCCATGAGTTTTGTCTATCATCAAAATACTATCAAGGTACTGATCGAGTCAAACTCGAGTCAACCTGGGCCGATTGGACCAACAATCTCCCCCTTTTTGATGATTGACAAAACTATCATCTCAAGTCTACCAATTCTCCCATATTGGCAATTCTCATATCCAAATGAGAATTCCAACGAACCCTAATTTGGTAACTTGGTAACTTCTCCCCCTTTTTGACATTACATCAAAAAGGTCCTCAAGGGTTTCAATGTCTCATATCCCAATGAGATCTTACAATCTTCCCCTTGGCATGCCCTTAATCTTTCTAGTGATCCCATATCACTTAAGATAGGGAACCCAATTTTCCTCCCATGAGGAAATACATATCCATCTTCCCATGATGGATTCCTCCCCCTAGAGGCTTGCTCCCCCTTGACCATTGCACCAACAATGTCCTTGGAGAGTCCCTAAGCCAGTAGGAACATTAAACCAATCAAAATTAAGGCAAAGTTCAACAATGAACTCTCATCCACCTTAAAATTGATACTCACCCTCAACCCTTCTCCTAATCCATATCCAATGGATTTCCACCCTCTCTAATGCTTTCCCAAGCATATCCTAGGGTTAGGAGTGGTTAGGGGACCAAAACATGGCTAAACATGGGCCTAACTATCAAGTTTACCCGAAATCAGCCTGTGCCAGTCGACTCACGATACCGATCGATTGGACTTACCACGATCATTGCCATTACTTGAAATCCATAAGTAAATATACGTAATTTTAAAAATCTTGAAAATGCATACGTATAATACTTATCCTAAACACTATGGGTGAAAAATATTGGAAAATTATTTTACCCATTAAATTAGGAGATTGATCAAAGTCCAAAATTTAAGAAATGCTTCAATAAAAAGCCCTCTTTGTATCATCCCATTCAATGGTGATAGCTATCAAAAGATAGACTTCACCAAGGTTTTTCAAAATGTTTTCAAAATGTTTTCAAAACCTTTAATTTCTTTTCCTTAAACATCTCACTTATATCTAGATGTGTAAAACACATTCAAGGCAATTAATCTAGTGAGATAAGGGTTTTTGTTCTTTTAATGGTCTCATGCATATTTCTAGGCAATATTATTTGATTCCCATCAAATCATGCCATAGTCCTTAATTTTATTTTATTTATATGCATGATATGATTATGGCATAGATATGATATAAATAAAAGCATATGCCAAAATCATGATGTCATGGCATGTGAAAGATGTTTTAGCATACATGACATATAAGGATAAATCTAAACATGATCATGACATTTTTAGAGATAAAAATAAAAATGATGTCATGACATGGCAAGGGAAACAAAGCATGGCAAGTAAAGTGTACTAAGGTATAGAATACCTAAGTGTTGAATCCAAATTGTCATTTCTACGGTGAAGTCCATTTTTGCCTTAATGTCATTTTCTCCCTAGTGTACCAAAAACCAAAAATGGCACACCATGACCTCTATGACCTAATTGTGCCAATTTAAATCATTTTAAACTTCTCAAACACATTGGCACATCCTAATATGTCAATTCTACTATGGTTAGGTTAACTACCCATCCATTTAGGGCTGACACACCCTAACCCATCTAGCGTGAATCAATCACGCTTTTAGGAACCCAATACCTAATGGAGCTCCTTGGGTTAACAAGGTATTCCCTAGGGATAACTTCCCTAGATACCTTTCTAATGACCCTTTTTGGGTTTGAAGCCTTAGTCAAATGGGTCTTACTTGGGTCAACTCTAGAGGTAACTCCCTTAATGACCTTCTTAGTGGCCTTTTTGGTTTTCCTTAAGTCCTTGGCCACTAAACACATACCATGGCTAGACTTAGGGATGGCTTCCCTATTAGCCTTGGTTTTCCTAGACCTAGAAAATGTTCCATAATCAAATGGAACATTATGATAAGTCTTCTTGGGCTTAGGTTTGTGTCCCAAACCTTCCTTGCCCTTAGACCATTCTTGCCTTCTAGGTTTTGACTTTTGGGCATTAGACCCTTTAACCGAATTTGATATTAATGCTAGGGTCTTTTCCAATTTTTCTAGCCTTGAGCTCAAGGCTTGATTCTCCATCTCCAATCTTTCCAATTTTGATTTATCATTTGATTTTTGGAAATTGTTTTTCTTCTTAGGCATGTGTCTACCCTTCTTAGGGTTAATGCCTAGATGGTTTTCAACTCTCCTAATGGACTCTTTTGGTAAAATAGGTCTAGTGTTTTGAGTCCTAGGTTTGTCCTTAGTTATATAAACATGCTTGGCACCTAAGCAATAAACCTTATTATTTCTCTTATCATGCTTTTCATTGATAATACCAAGAGAACTAAAATAATTCTTAGCATGCTTTTTGACTTTAGGAATTAAAGGTGCATTATTTAAATATACCTTAGGGTTAGCTTGAGAAGCTCCCCCTACATGAGATACACCTTCTTGCCCTTTCTTCCTCCCCCTAGGGCATTCGCTTCGGTAGTGTCCCCGTTGGTTGCACTTGAAGCACACAATGTGCTCTTTGCTTTTAATTTTGGGAACACCGACATCCTTTGACTTTGAGTTGACTTTTGGTGTTGATGCCTTTTCCTTAGCCAACTTAGGGCATTTGCTCTTGTAATGCCCTTTCTCCCTACACTCAAAACATATTATGTGATTTTTATTTAAAATAACAACACTTGAGTTACCTAGGGAGGTGGTGGAGGCCTCTTCACTTCTTCCGGAGGTAGAAGCTTCATCTTGATCTTTCTCCGGAGTAGAAACCCTTTCCTCCCCCTCAATGCTAAAGGTGGAGGTCTCCACCAAATCATCCACATCTTCGAATGTGGGTGTCAATTCTTACACAGCATTTTCCTCTACTTGTGCTGGTTGGGAGTTTTCTTGAAATTTCATTACCTTCTCCCATAATTCCTTTGCATCCCTATAGTCACCCAAACTAGACCAAATTTTGTTAGGTAACAAATTACTAAATAATTCGATTACCTTACGATTTGTCTCGAAGTCCTTGATTTGGTCTTCGGTCCACCTTGACTTCTCAATTTGCCTATTTCTTTCATTCCTAGGCAATTCGAAACTGTTTTCTAAGATTAGCATAAAATCAAAATCGGTTTCTAGGTATACCTCCATTTTTCTTCTCCACCATAGAAAATCTCCTTCGAATTTTGGTGGTTGGAGGTTGTAGCCGACCATCTGGAATTGCTTGTGTCGGTGGTTAGTCCTCGACAAGCACCTTGGCTCTGATACCACTTGTTGGGGATCGATCGGCCGGCTAGAGGGGGGTGAATAGCCCTCAATCGTTGGATGGTGGAATTTGCTCGTTCTCGTTGCGTTCCTTGTCTACGATTGTTGTTAGCGCAGCGGAATAACAATGATAATAACAATACTAACAACACATAATAATCACAAGCAATACACAACCATATACGTGGTTCGGAACCGAATGGTTCCTACTCCACGAGCGAGCTCACCGAGCTCTAGTTATGCACACGACACTAACTAAACTCCTTCTCGACTACACGTCGGAGGTGGAAAAACCTCTCACAAGCTATTACAACAAGTAATATCAAATACAAGAAGAAATACAAAGACAATACAAAAGAGAACTTTTACACAATTGCTTTGATTGCTTTCTTGTTGCTTGCTTTAGATGGCTCTTGAAGGTCTGGAATGCAGCAGCAATTCCCCTCCAATAGCTTCACAAAAGGCTTGGCAAAAACTTCCATCTCGAGCTCCTTTTATAACCTGCATCGAGCTATTTTCACGCCTAGCAGTCGACTGCCAAAAGGCCCCAGTCGACTGCCCCTGTAGCTGTTGTCTCACAACAGCCAGATCCACGTCGGATAAGTTCCAACGAATCACCTACTAGTCGACTGATGATGCCCATCAGTCGACTGGTGACCCAGTAGTCGACTGCCCAGTCGGCTACGGAGCGTTCTATGCTCGCGATACTCCCATCAGTCGACTGTCATCCCTCAACAGTCGACTGCTGTCAACATCAGTCGATTGTCAGTCCATGGCAGTCGACTGCCCAACACAAAACCCTAGCCTTACACCAGTCGAGCCCTAGTTGACTTGGACCAATCGAACCGACACCTATGCCAGTCGACTGCTGTCGGGCAAAACCTCAAACACCAAGTTGTTTGAGCATCCGACCGTCAGGTAAACCCTCAAACATCAAGTTTGAGCCTCCGACACTCAGTCTTAGCCACTTGGCCAAGTCCACCTTATCCCTCATGGAGTTCCCCACCGGAGCTCTCTTCCCTCGGCCTACGTCCCTCGGATGCGCAACGCCATCCTTCGCGTCTCTTGCCCTAGAAGTATACTTCCTTTGGGCTCACTCCATTCGCTCCCCGTCCGGCAGTCACTCGGATGCACCAAGCGCATGGCTTCACAATGCCATCGTTCACCGACTCAAGGACCCCGAGCCTAGTGAACTTGCCAAGTTCTCAAGACTTCCCAAATGCACCAAGCGCACGACTTCGCAATGCATTTCTCACCAAGCACCAAGCACACGACTTTGCAATGCTTTGGACTTTCCCATGCCAAGGCTTCCCCCTTGGAGTTCCACACCAAGCTCCATGCTTGGATTTTTCATGCCAACCCCATGTTGGACTTTCCCATCATCAAGCTCCATGAGTTTTGTCTATCATCAAAATACTATCAAGGTACTGATCGAGTCAAACTCGAGTCAACCTGGGCCGATTTCACTAACAAAAAAAAATTGATAGAACATATCTTGAGTTTGCAAATGAGACTCGAAACATTAGGGCAGATCTCTGTGCTGATGGATTTGCTCCATTTGGTAAATCAGGAAGAACTTATTCATGTTGGCCAGTTGTCTTAACTCCGTATAAATTTCCACCTTATATTGTATGAAAACATCGTATATGTTTTTAACATTGATTATTCCTGGCCCAAAAATCCAAAGAAGGTAATAGATGTTTACATGCAACCATTAATTGTGAAGCTCAAACAATTATGGAATAAGGGTGTTACTGCATATGATGTTCATATTAATCTGATGTTTATAATAAAAGTTGCACTTCTTTGGATCGTAAAAGATTTTTTAGCTTATGAGATGTTATCAGGATGAAGTACTACATGTTGGATCGAGCGGATCGCTAGAGGGGGGGGGTGAATAGCGATAGAAATTTTTCGTTCAAAATCGTTCGTTAAAATGCGAGTAGACAGAGCGGAAGATAAAAACAAAACAAGCGAGACAATAGACACAAGGGTTTTACTTGGTTCGTAGCTGAAGGCTACTACTCCAAGGCCCTAGTGGTCCTTTACCACGTACGGAGGGCAAACTACTAAAGAACTCCTCCTCGTTGGAGGTAGGAGTTAGACGGATACACAAAATGACAAAAGCTCGAGGTAGACGGACACTCCCCCTCTCCTCGTTATAATGAAAGCTTTACTAAAAAATAAATTGAAATACAATTTAAACTTTCATTACCGACGACCTCAAAGGTTGGAGGTTGAAGCTCTAGTCGTCGTCTCGGCAGTGCTTCGCCGTAGAGATGTCGGAGAGTTGGAGCGTATCGGAAGCACTTGGAAGCCTTTTTAATTGATGAAAACCCCTAAGACAAGCCCTCCTTTTATAGGCTTTGAGCCCCTCATCGAATGGGTCTTCAACCAATCACAAATGGACACAAAACCTCCTTGAAATGGGGTGATAAGCCTTGACTCCTCGAAGCTGATCATTGACCATCAGTCGACTGATGGCCATCATCAGTCGACTGATGGTAGCATCAGTCGAGTGCTGACAGTAGATAGTCGACTGATGAAGGGCAGTCGAGTCCTCCAAGCTGGCAGTCGACTGATGCTAGCTGCAAGGCAAAGTTAGCTCAAAGAAAACATTATTTCGACGGCCTTCGACCGTCCGATCTCGACCTAGACCATCGATGGGATGTCTTTGGTCGGATCTACGCTTATGACCATCCCCGTAAGGAGGATACGACCTCACTTACACTCGCACACACGAGCTTACCTCGATACTTACCATGTCGCTTTTGCTTCCGGCCTTCCACTCGATTTCTTCGGCTCCCTCTGAAGTCACTCGAGTGTCGCCCATTCCCAGCGGCTTCCTCGGGTGTCGCTAGCCTTCACACTCGATTCATCTCGTGAGATAACGACATAAGTTTAACTTTGTATCGTTTGCTATAATCAAAACTCAGGTTCGACTTAGGTGCCTACTGCACCAACAATCTCCCCCTTTTTGATTTATGGCAAACCCACATACAAAGTATAGTAAATAGCAAGCATGAAGAATAATGTGTATTAGAAACAAACAACAAAAAAAAAATAAAGAAGATTAAGTTGGAGTAGTAAGGATTTTCTTCAAGCATTCTCCCTTGAGGAAACCTCCCCCTTGACCGAGGGTGAGTCTTGAGGAAAGACCTTAATCCTCCCCCTTTGAGGGTTTCTTAACATTACTTAAAGTTGGCCTTAGTAAAACGTTTAAGTTAAGAGTTCTTCTTAACTTGGCCCTTTCTTCCCCTTAAGTAAAACAATAAAAATGAGTAAAATGTTGATGGAACAAATAAGTTTAAGTTAAGAGTTATCTTAACTTGGTCTTAATAAGTTTTCAAAACTTAAAGTTAACTTTTGGTTTAAATATAAAGTAAGAGTTAAGTTATAAAAAAATTTTGACCCCTTAACTTTGGCCTTTTTCTCCCCCTTTTGCCATATATCGAAAAGAGTGAGGGTGTGTGTGGAAAACAAAAATAAGTGTTAAATATAAAGTCCAAGCATGTTCCACATTATTTTGAAAATAATATACTGAAAATAAGTTCATCTATAAAATGTTCGACTCATATTTGGCTTGATTGATATGAAAGATCAACCAGTCCTGGTTAGAGTCGGTTAGTATGTATGATTATACTCCATGGTTCATGGCGATGCACTAGCTCTACATCTGGAACCAGGAGTAAGGTCCTAACATCTCACGCCCATCTACGTGGCTAAGTACACAAACACATTAGTCCTATGTGTTGTGAGATGTATTGGCTCCTTAAATCTATAGGTGCATGATATCTAAGGTATGTCTTATACTTAGTTCCATAAAAAATGAAAATTAAAGAAATAGTAGTAAGAACATATAATTTGCAAGTACCTAATCTATTACGCACATGCCCAATTTTCGTCTTAATAGACTAAATTCGGCTTCGGGTAGGGGTTTAGTAAATAGGTCTGCTAAGTTAGACTTCGATTCGACGTATTCGAGTTGTATGGCTCCGTTGGCCACATGTTCTCGAATGAAATGGTGTTTGACTTCTATATGTTTAGTCCTAGAGTGACATATCGGATTCTTAGTAAGATTAATTGAACTAATATTATCTACGTGAAGTTTAGTATTCGTAAAGTCTAGCTTAAAGTCGCGGAGAGTGTGCTTCATCCAAAGAAGTTGAGTTACACACTCACCCATCGCTATGTATTCGGCTTCGGTGGTAGATAAGGCAACACTGTGTTGCTTCCTACTGCACCAACTCACTAGACTCGAGCCGAGAAGTTGACAACAACCACTCGTGCTCTTTCTATCGAGCTTACTACCGGCATAGTCCAGATCGAATCAGATGGTGGGTTAGTTGAACTCCGGTAGATCTAGGATACCAAATTTACCCTTTAGATATCTAAGGATACGCTTAACTAGAGTTAGGTGAGACTCCTTGCACAGGTTTGAAACCTTGCGCACATACTTCTTGCAAATAAGATATCAGGTCGGCTTGCAGTTAAGTAAAGGAGACTCCCTATTACGCTCCTATAGTATTTTAAATCAATTTGGTTTCCAATTACATCTTCTTCTATATTAACATTTGTTGCCATTGGGGCATTAATGATTTTAGCATCTTGCATTCCAAAACGTTTAATTACTTCCCTAGTATATTTGCGTTGTTGTAGGTATATTCCATCTTTAGTTTATTTAATTTGTAGACCTAAGAAGAAGCTTAATTCCCCTACTAAATTCATTTCAAATTCACTTTCCATAAGTGAAATAAACTCATTTAGTAGGATTGAGTTGGTGGTTCCGAAAATAATATCATCTACATAGATTTGGGCTATGAATATGTCTTTACCTAAGGTTTTTACGAAAAGGGTTGGGTCAACTACACCTTGGTTAAAGCCTTTGGACTTAAGATAAATCGTAAGTCTTTCGTACCAAGCTCGCGGAGCTTGTTTGAGTCCATAAAGAGCTTTCTTTAATCTAAGGACATGATCGGGTTTGTCTAAACTTTCGAAACCAGGGGGTTGACTAACATAAACTTCTTCTTTAATGTATCCATTTAAGAATGCAGATTTCATATCCATTTGAAACAACTTAAATCCTCGATGTGCTGCATATGCTAATAGCATTCGAATGGACTCTAATCTAGCTACTGGGGCATAGGTCTCGTCGTAATCTAAACCTTCGACTTGACTAAACCCTTTAGCAACTAGTCTAGCTTTATTTCTAACTACTTCACCTCTATCATCAATTTTATTTCTAAACACCCACCTTGTTCCAATGATTGTTTTATCTTTAGGTGGTGGTACTAATTCCCATACTTCGTTCCTAGTGAATTGAGCCAACTCTTCTTGCATTGCAATAATCCAATCGGGATCAAGAAGAGCTTGGTCAATAGTTTTGGGTTCAATTTTAGAAATCAAAGATATTTGACTAAGGTTTCTGTATGAGGCTCTAGTTCAAACTCCTAGACATGGATCACCTATCACTTGGTCGATAGGATGATTCGTTTGAGTCCTAATTGGATTTGGGTTTGAGTCTACAACTTGATCCATAGGATGACTTGTTTGAGTTCTTGTTTGGTTGGAGTCATCTATCACTTGGTCGATAGAGTGACTTGGTTGACTTAGGTTAGGATTAACACTAGACCTGATCTCTGGATCAGAGTTAGGTCTAGTATGAATCGACTCGCTAATTGGGGTTGCTGGGGGTTTTGTAGGTTACATTGATAGTCTCCTCGACTCTAAGGGTGTCGTGGTTATATACTCTATAAGCCCGGCTTGTAGTCGAGTATCCTAGAAAGATTCCGGTCGTGATTTTGGATGTAAATTTTCCTAGGTAATCCTTAGTGTTTAGGATATGTACCTTACACCCAAATACCCTAAAGTACTTGATGTTAGGTATTTTATCGTGATAAATCTCGTATGAGGTCTTAAGGTCCCTCTTTATCATAAGGATCCTATTTTGGACATAGCATGCCGTACTCACGGCTTCACTTAAAACCTATCGGGTAGGTTATACTCGTTTAACATTGTCCTAGCGGCTTCTTGTAGGGTTCTATTTTTCGTTCTACTAGGCCATTTTGTTGTGGAGTTCTAGGGCAAGAGAACTCATGGTGGTATCCATTTAGGTTCTGAATCAGTAAACCTATGGTTTTGAATTCACCACCATGATCAGTCCTAAGTCTTTTTATTTTAATGCTTTGTTGATTTTCTATTAACTTAAATAAGTTGATTAATTGATCTAGGGTATCGCTTTTGTGTTTGATGAACCTAACCCAAGTAAATCTAGAGTAGTCATCAATAATGACTAAACAGAATTTACTTCCGTTAAGTGACTTAGCTCCGTGTGAATCAAATAGATCCATGTGTAAGAGCTCAAGCACACTTTTGGTTCATTCTTGACTAGTTAGTTGATGTTGTGTCCTAGATTGTTTACCTTGTTGACAAGCATTACATATTTTATTATCCAAGTTGTTGAGGTTAGGCAAACCTCTGACTAAATCACTCTGACTCATCTTGTGGATGAGTCTTGGGTGTGAGTGACCGAGTCGTCGGTGCCACAACCACGATTCCTCTTGCCGTGTCAAAAGACACTTAGTTGAGGAGTTAGTTAAGTTGATAGTGTAAATGTTGTTATTTCTAGTTCCTTTGAATTGTTTTAGAGGTTTCGCTTTGTATTAATTACGATTCATTTTCTAGAAATATGACCTTATAGTTATTATCACACAATTGGCTTACACTAAGTAAATTATATTGAAAATTTTCTACTAATAAAACGTTTTGAATAAAAAAATTTGAGTTAAGCTCAATATCACCTGATACTATGATTTTGAGCTTTCCGTTATTTTCGAAGGCTACCGATCCTTGTCGCTTGAATCAAGCTTTGAAAACTTGAGTCGATCCTGGTCATGTGCTCGAGAAACCACCGTCCAACATCCATTGATCCTACACGCAAGGTAGTTGGATCGATATTGGATTTATTAAAATTGGTTGAAGATTATTAACCTAAATCATCTCACCCATGTCTACATGATCAAACATGTTAATCCTATATGTTCTTGTGAGATGACTTCCAATTTTAGTTGAATTAAATTTAATGACTTAAACACTTGTCAACCTTGCGTTAGATTCGGATTTGACCTTGGGCTCATTAAGTCACCTTTTCAAGATCATGGCTTCCAGGTCGTAGCGAGGCACAGAGGTCTTCTTTGATCGGAACAACGACCACTTCCTTAGACAAAGCCATTTTCAAGAAAATAGAGACTTGACTCACCTAAGACCACTTCCTTGTCTAACTAGTCTAGGATACGGCGAGGTAGCTTCAGCTAGTTCCACTCGGTCAAGTGCACCGAACTAGATACGCCTTATCTAGCCCGAATACACAAGACTCCGCTTTCCTAGCGTACTATCATCTCACCGCGTCCTGGTACTATGTTATCAAGTATTGACGAGTTATAGTCCTATCTAACCATTCTAAAAAGGAAAATCAAACTAAATAAAAACCTAAGCATGCAATTTCTAAGTTAAAACACAAACAAATTTCGTACTAGCTCCCCCTGGACCGTTGAATCGATTCGGTCTCTCCACATAGTGGATTTGGTCCTTGGGAACCCAGTACTGGTTTGATCCTAAGTTTGAAATCAAGGTGGTCTTAGGGACCCATGCTTGGACACGTTTTCTATGTCTACTTACGATTGACATATACGACTTATTGGTCATGTTTGAGCTAAACCCTAGCCCGACCTTGTTGTACACGGCCCTTTGCGATCCAAGTAGGAGGTCAAGTCCTTTGGATCCCAAAGTAAACCTTTCCAATGTATTCCTAAGATCCTCGACTTGACTTTTCAAGAGTGAGTTCTCAACTTTGAGTTTTTCAACTCGAGTTGAGTCCTTCTCTTGAACTCGACTAGTCGAAGAGGTTAGGGAGACCTCGTGTTTGAGGAGTTTAACTTCCTCAACCAGGGTCTTGACCTTGGACTCGGACTTAGCTAACTTTTTATTTAAAAACTTAATTGCACTATAAAGAGTAGTAATAAGAGACCGACTTACCTTGAGTGTATCTTTTGAACTGGATGCGTATTCATGGCTTGTCTTGAATAGTGTTTCGTAGTCCGACTCGTCTTCAGTTTCTGATTCTGGTTTCGGTTCCTACTCCGTCTATGATTCCACCGGTTTATCCATAAGGACTTGATCGTTGTCTTCTTCCTCGGAGGCTTCTTCCCAAGTAGAGTTGAGTGCCTTTTATGTTTTGGTGCCTTGCTCTTGAGTTTTGGGCACTCGGACTTAATGTGTCCAAACCTGTTGCATTCATAACATCTTATGGTTGAAATTTTAGGCTTACCTTCGTTGGGTCGAGTGACGGCTCATTTTCAGCCCTTGACTATCCTCTGAACTAGGTTTGTTAAATACGGGGATTTAAAAACCCTAAATTAAAAGGCCCAATAATTAAGGAAATAATTCTGGAAATTTTTCGAGATTTTTAGGGAATTTTAGGAATTTTTCTGGAATTAAACGGACTCTGTACGAGATTTTTACGGGGATAAAATAGATAGGCTTTATTTAAGGGGGTATTAACCTAAACCGGTAACCCTAAGTTTTATTTCTTTTTCTATTTCCCTTTTTCCCCGCCATGATTATTCTCTTTCTAGCCTTCGCGCGAGTTCTTCCGCGAGCCTTCCTTCTTCCTCGTGGCACTGACGCTGCCATACGGCCGCTAACCCTCTTCTCCGGCGACTAAGCCTTTTCTTTCCTCCCTGCCTCGACGCCGCCGACGCGAGCACCGCGTCGCCCGACGCGTCTTGTCCCTTCCCGCCCGACGCCTCTTTTTTTTTCCACCAAGCGTCCGTCTGCTCAGCTTTGTGTCTTATGCGGTCGGCCATCCCTCCGGCAACCGCTTGCCTTCCGCCGCCGCGAGCTCCCTTGGTGTCGCCGGTGAGAGTGGAGATTTCGGTAAGTACTTAGTTTTATTTTTCGGCTAGTTGATTTTGGGCAGTGATCGGTGAGTGTTGATGGTGCCGGTGAGTAGGGCAGTAGGGAAGGAATTGGGGACGGCTGAGAGGGGCTGTGAGGGTCTATTGGAGGTGATCGTGCAAGGATTGGCTGTGAACAATCTTTGAGACACTGTAAATTTAGTTGGGGATCTAATTTGGGAAAGGATTGGTTATCGGTGGAATTTCTAGGGCGGGTGAGCTTGATTGGTAGGTTTGGGTTGATTCGGGTGTTGATCGGTTGATTTGTATGATATTTGGAGGATATGAGATTTGGGTTTAATTGGGATATAAAGGAAATCGATTTATTTATTCGATTTGTCGGTGAATTGTAATTTTGTGCTTAACTATAGTTATGCTATATGCAGGTTTCGGTCACGAGGCAGGTTTCCAATCGTGACGATTTGATTCTTATTCTTGCGGATATATATACAGGCGGGTATTTTGACTTAACTTTTAGATTAAGTCAAATTGATATGCTAGTAGGATAGCTTACAATAACTTTTTCATGTTTATATGCCTGGTATACTTTTGGTGCCTACTAGATACATGCATGTGATAGGATATGATTATATTTCCCTGTTTGATTTGGATCATAGTATGTGGATTAGGGATATGTACATATTGGTTGTACATATCATTCGGATAGGTATTTTGAGTAGGATTTACATGCTTTAGTATCATGCACCATTTTCGCATGATTGCATGCTAGCTGGACGGGGTTCCATTATTGTTGAGCCCGCAGCTAGTTACATGGCCTGCACACACTGCCACTCATGGGTTAGTAGTACATCGAGGGTGTGTGCGATTGCTCTGTCAGCTCATTGGTCCGCTCATGGGTAGCGAGAGGCAGGCGTGTGGTAGCGGCAGGATCCCTCCTCTGGTCTATGACAGGAGATGAGAGCTTAGCTCCCCACTATGTTTGGGGGCGAGGAGGATAGGTGTACTCCGACAAAGATCCTCGGTCCCACTCGGCCAAGAGCGATGATGGCAGAGTGCATTGTCATAGCCCTACCCACTCGGCTTCACCATTGCGTAGAGTGGCCGATTAGCGTGGGTGACCATGTCATTGGCACGGCATGCATTTTGCACTGATTGCATTTTGTATTGTGTTTGCTGCATTATTGTATTGATGCCTTGGATGTGCATATGATTGTCATGCATACAGGATACATGTTTATATATGGTCAGGACTCTATTACTTCTAGTCAGGCACATGCTCCTATATCAGGGTAGGAGATTCAGGTAAGTACAGTCATTTTGTATTTCTTGCTTGCATACCCTATTTATGTGAGACTGTACTGGCATGATATTTTTATTGTTAGCTATACCTGATTTTGCATATCTACTATACCCGCAGAGTTCTTTGAACTCACCCCGTTGATTTATATCTATTTCAGGATGAAGCTGTCAGGAGAGTGCAGCTGCCGGACCCCACTCGTCGTAAATGTTTTATTTTGGATATTTGCTTTATGGTTTGGATATTTTGGTTAGAGGACATGTATAGATTTGGAGATTGATTTTGTATTTGGATTTTTGGTGTCCGTATGGACCTTATTCGGATTTTGGTGAGTATTCCTGCCCAGATGGCAGAAGGGGTAAGTTGATTTATGGTAGACTGTTTATCATTTATTTTGGTTGATGGCCTGAGGCCAAATTATATAACTGCGTGTGAGTTTGGATTCCGGTCGTGTTGACCGATGTATAGTGGCCGTGTAGGCCTTGTATGTAAATTGAGATTGTCACCCGTACAGGGGAGATGCTGCCGGATTTTCGTCTGGCAAGGTCTCCTTTGGGGCGTGACAATTTATTTGGTATCAGAGCGCCTAGGTTTTCGAGTTCCTAGGGGTTTTGGATTTTTCGGAGTTCGCCATGTATTGGCAGGTTTTGCGAGGTAATTTGGAAATTTTGGATTGGTATGGATTTCCGATGATTTTTATGTTTCGGAAATTCGAGGATTTTGATGAGATTAATATGGGGTTTTGGCGGCTACTGGACCTCTCCTTATCGTATGGCCCCGAGAGAGTTGGATGAGTTAAAGGTTCAGCTCCAGGAACTTTTGGACCGAGGTTTTATTCGCCCTAGTGCATCACCCTGGGGTTCTCCGGTTCTCTTCGTGAAGAAGAAAGATGGTTCGATGAGACTGTGCATCGACTACAGGTAGTTGAACGCCGTCACTATCAAGAATAAATATCCCCTGCCACGTATTGAGGACTTGTTTGATCAGCTCAGAGGTACATCAGTCTATTCTAAGATTGATCTGCGGTCCGGATATCATCAATTAAGGGTTAGAGATTCTGACATTCAGAAGACAGCGTTCCGTACCAGATATGGACACTATGAGTTTTTGGTAATGCCATTTGGGCTTACCAATGCTCCAGCGGTATTCATGGATTTAATGAACCGTGAATTTATGGATTTTCTAGATCGGTTCGTCATTGTTTTTATTGATGACATTCTGGTTTATTCTCGTTCCGAGGAGGAACACGCGCAGCATCTTCGTCTTGTTCTCGATAGGCTCCGACAGAAGCGGCTATATGCGAAGTTTAATAAGTGCGCGTTTTGGTTACACTCAGTCGGTTTTCTGGGACATGTGGTTTCGAGTAGAGGTATTTCAGTTGACCCCCAGAAGATCGAGGCTGTCACTAGTTGGGAGCAGCCGAAATCAGTTCAGGAGGTTCGCAGTTTCCTAGGCTTGGCCGGGTATTACAGACGGTTCGTTGAGGGTTTCTCGAGCATTTCTATGCCATTGACACGCCTTACCAGGAAGGGCGTGAAGTTCACGTGGACAGAGGCGTGCGAGACTAGTTTTCAGGAGTTGAAGAGGAGATTGGTGTCAGCACCGATTCTGGTATTACCATCAGGGGACGATGGTTTCGTTCTTTATACAGATGCGTCTCTCCAGGGTTTAGGCGCAGTATTGATGCAACACGGCAGGGTAGTTTCTTATGCTTCTCGCCAGTTGAAGGATCATGAGAAAAACTACCCAGTTCATGATTTAGAGTTTGCCGCTATTATCTATGCCTTGAAGATTTGGAGGCATCATTTATATGGTATTACGTTTGAGATTCTTACTGATCATAAGAGTCTCAAATATCTGTTTACACAGAAGGAACTCAATCTCCGACAGAGGAGATGGATGGAGTTCCTGAAGGATTATGACTGTACCATCAGCTACCACCCAGGGAAAGCCAATGTGGTTGCCGATGCACTTAGCCGGAAGTCCCGAGGGACTTTAGCTTCTTTCCGAGTTTTGGTCACGGATTTGATTCAGGGTTTCTCTGAGTTGAGCTTAGAGGAGCAGGGACCGACAGAGCAGGGTGTTCTGGTTACCATGGTTGCTCAGTCGTCTATCCGGACGAGTCCGGAGGCTCGTGCGTTGATCAACATTTACATTCATTGGTAGTCGATCACCGACAGACCGAGTTCACCCGAGACGAGGAGGGTATTATATATTACCGAGGCAGATTATGTGTACCTCAGCCTCACCCGGTTATGGAGGAGTTACTACAGGAGGCACATCGCTCGATTTGCGATCCACCCAAAGCGGAACCCACATGTATCGAGATTTAAAGCGCTTTGTATTGGTGGAACGGTATGAAGAAAGACATTGCGGATTTTGTAGCTAGATGTCTGATTTGTTAACAGGTCAAGGCTGAGCACCAGAGACCAGCTGGATTACTTCAGAGGATTCCTATTCCTGAGTGGAAGTGGGATCATATTACTATGGATTTTGTGATGGGTTTGCCTAGGACACGTCAAGGTCATGACGCGATTTGGGTAGTCGTTGACCGACTAACCAAATCCGTGCACTTCTTATCGATTCGGAAGACCGACTCTCTGGATCGGTTGGCAGAGCTATATTGTCAGGAGATCATCAGATTGAATGGTGTTCCGTTGAGCATTATATCAGATAGAGATCCCCGTTTCATGTCTAGGTTCTGGCAGAGTCTGCAGCAGGCTTTAGGCACACAGCTTCGGTTTAGTACTGCATTCCATCCGCAGACAGATGGACAGTCTGAGCGGACCATTCAGACACTAGAGGATTTGCTGAGGTCCTGTGTTATAGATTTCGGAGGCAACTGGGAGGATCATTTACCGTTAGTGGAATTCGCCTACAATAACAGTTATCATTCGGCTATCCAAATGGCCCCGTATGAGGCATTGTATGGTAGGCAGTGTCGTACACCCACCCTCTGGGAGGAGGTTGGGGAGGCCCAGTTGCTAGGACCCCAGAGAGCTCAGTATGAGGCAGAGTTGGTCCGTACTATCAGACGTAGGATGACAGAGGCGCAGGATCGCCAGAAGAGTTATGCAGATCGTAGACGGAGACCTTTGGAGTTCTCTGTTGGTGATCATGTATTCTTGCGAGTTTCACCCACGAAAGGGGTGAAGAGGTTTGGACTCCGTGGTAAGCTTGCTCCTAGATATATCGGTCCGTTTGAGATTTTGGAGAGGATCGGAGCAGTTGCTTATCGTCTAGCGCTACCCCCATCTTTGACGAGTATACATGATGTATTCCATGTGTCTATGCTGAGGAAGTATGTGCCAGATTCTACACATATTCTATCAGATGTATCAGGTTCCATTCAACCTGATGCTACGTACGCAGAGGTTCCGGTGCGGATTTTGGATTTCAAGGAACGACAGTTGCGGAACAAGGTTGTGCGACTTGTCAAGGTCGGGTGGAGTCACCACACCGACGAGGAGGCTACTTGGGAGCTCGAGGAAAAGATCAGAGCTCAATACCCCCACTTGTTTACTTAAGGTACGTGAGGTATATTTTCAGTACTTGTGGTATTTCTTACTCGTTGTGCATCTGAGTAGGAAATTTGGGGACCAAATTTTTATTAGTGGGGGAGAATGTTAAATACGGGGATTTAAAAAACCCTAAATTAAAAGGCCCAATAATTAAGGAAATAATTCTGGAAATTTTTCGAGATTTTTAGGGAATTTTAGGAATTTTTCTGGAATTAAACGGACTCTGTACGAGATTTTTACGGGGATAAAATAGATAGGCTTTATTTAAGGGGGTATTAACCTAAACCGGTAACCCTAAGTTTTATTTCTTTTTCTATTTCCCTTTTTCCCCCGCCGCGCCGCGATTATTCTCTTTCGGCAGTTCCTTCTCGCGAGAGTTCTTCCGCCGAGCCTTCCCTTCTTCCTCGCGGCAGCCCGACGCCGCCGCGCCGGTCGCCAACCCTCTTCTCCGGCGACCAAGCCTTTTCTTTTCCCCTCCGCTGCCCGACGCCGCCCGACGCGAGCACCGCCGTCGCCCGACGCGTGCTGTCCTTCGTCGCCCGACGCCCTCTTTTCTTTCCTCCACCGCGTCCGTCTGCAGCCGCCTGTGTCTTGCGGTCGGCCATCCCTCCGGCAACCGCTTGCCTTCCGCCGCCGCGAGCTCCCTTGGTGTCGCCGGTGAGAGTGGAGATTTCGGTAAGTACTTAGTTTTATTTTTCGGCTAGTTGATTTTGGGCAGTGATCGGTGAGTGTTGATGGTGCCGGTGAGTAGGGCAGTAGGGAAGGAATTGGGGACGGCTGAGAGGGGCTGTGAGGGTCTATTGGAGGTGATCGTGCAAGGATTGGCTGTGAACAATCTTTGAGACACTGTAAATTTAGTTGGGGATCTAATTTGGGAAAGGATTGGTTATCGGTGGAATTTCTAGGGCGGGTGAGCTTGATTGGTCGGTTTGGGTTGATTCGGGTGTTGATCGGTTGATTTGTATGATATTTGGAGGATATGAGATTTGGGTTTAATTGGGATATAAAGGAAATCGATTTATTTATTCGATTTGTCGGTGAATTGTATTTTTGTGCTTGACTATAGTTATGCTATATGCAGGTTTCGGTCACGAGGCAGGTTTCCAATCGTGACGATTTGATTCTTATTCTTGCGGATATATATACAGGCGGGTATTTTGACTTAACTTTTAGATTAAGTCAAATTGATATGCTAGTAGGATAGCTTACAATAACTTTTTCATGTTTATATGCCTGGTATACTTTTGGTGCCTACTAGATACATGCATGTGATAGGATATGATTATATTTCCCTGTTTGATTTGGATCATAGTATGTGGATTAGGGATATGTACATATTGGTTGTACATATCATTCGGACAGGTATTCTGAGTAGGATTTACATGCTTTAGTATCATGCACCATTTTCGCATGATTGCATGCTAGCTGGACGGGGTTCCATTATTGTTGAGCCCGCAGCTAGTTACATGGCCTGCACACACTGCCACTCATGGGTTAGTGGTACATCAGGAGGGTGTGTGCAGTTGCTCTGTCAGGCTCCGCTGGTCCGCTCATGGGTAGCGATGAGGCAGCGTGGTAGCGGGCAGGGATCCCTCCTCTGGCCTATGACACCGGGAGATGAGAGCTTAGCTCCCCCACTATGTTTGGGGCAGGAGGATAGGTGTACTCCGACAGCATCCTGTCCACTCGGTCACTCAGGAGCAGTGATGGCAGAGTGCACAGTTGTCATAGCCCTACCCACTCGGCTTCACCATTGCGCAGAGGCGAGGTACGACCGGCGTGGGTGACCATGTCATTGGCACGACATGCATTTTGCACTGATTGCATTTTGTATTGTGTTTGATGCATTATTGTATTGATGCCTTGGATGTGCATATGATTGTCATGCATACAGGATACATGTTTATATATGGTCAAGACTCTATTACTTCTAGTCAGGCACATGCTCCTATATCAGGGTAGGAGATTCAGGTAAGTACAGTCATTTTGTATTTCTTGCTTGCATACCCTATTTATGTGAGATCAGATCGACATGATATTTTTATTGTTAGCTATACCTGATTTTGCATATCTACTATACCCGCAGAGTTCTTTGAACTCACCCCGTTGATTTATATCTATTTCAGGATAAAGCTGTCAGGAGAGTGCAGCTGCCGGACCCCACTCATCGTAAATGTTTTATTTTGGATATTTGCTTTATGGTTTGGATATTTTGGTTAGAGGACATGTATAGATTTGGAGATTGATTTTGTATTTGGATTTTTGGTGTCCGTATGGACCGTATTCGGATTTTGGTGAGTATTCCTGCCCAGATGGCAGAAGGGGTAAGTTGATTTATGGTAGACTGTTTATCATTTATTTTGGTTGATGGCCTGAGGCCAAATTATATAACTGCGTGTGAGTTTGGATTTCCGGTCGTGTTGACCGATGTATAGTGGCCGTGTAGGCCTTGTATGTAAATTGAGATTGTCACCCGTACAGGGGAGATGCTGCCGGATTTTCGTCTGGCGAGGTCTCCTTCGGGGCGTGACAAGGTTGACTAGTTCGGCTTCCATTTCCGAGTCGACCTCCTAATTCGACTCATCCTCTTCTTCCTTTGGGGGTGGCTTGCTTGCGGTTTTCTTCCTCGAACCTGCAAAAAGTGCTATACCCTTCTCGGGTTCCAAGTTAGACTGCTCATGAAGTTCAAAATCAGAAAAGATTCATCTAACCTAAGTTTAGAAAGATCCTTGGAGACCTTGTAGGCATCGACCATGGATGCCCACAAGGTAGTCCTCGGAAAAGAGTTTAGGACATACCTTATAAGGTCACGGTTTTCGACCTTTTGCCCGATTGCGTGTAGGTTGTTGACTATGTCTTGGACACGGGCGTGGAGTTGCGTCGCGGACTCGTGTTCCTGCATTTTTAGGTTATATAGTTTATTGAATAGAAGATCACGCTTACATACCTTGGCTTCATCGGTCCCTTCGTGCAGCTCCACTAGTTTTGTCCAAAGATCCTTTGCGCTTATGAAGGGGCTGACGCGATTTAGCTCCTCCTTGGATAGGCCGCATTGAAGGATTTGAGTTGCCTTAGCGTTGGCTTCGACTTTTCTTTTTGTCGCAATGGTCCATTGGTCATAATCCAAGGATTCACCCACTTCGTTAGTCGGAAGTGTGAATCCCGTTTGGATTATGATTCACATCTCGATTTGGGTTTTAAGAAAGCATTCCATCCGACCCTTCCAATAACGGAAGTCATCTCCATTGTAAAATGGAGGTCGGACGATGCTAAAACCCTCGAGATGGGCCATTTGGAAGGAAAGCCTTGCACAAAAAAATACAAAAAACACGAAAAAGGGTTCCAAGACTTCGCCTTGGATTAGTGGTGCGGGAAATAAAAAGAAACAAACGAGAAATAGAAAGATAAGCAAAGAAATAAGAAACTAAATAAAAAGTAAGTACTCACAACCTTCGATGTCCCCGAAAGGCTACTAAACGTTGATTTTTGAGGATGAAAACAGCTTGTTACGAGGGTAAACCACCATAAGAAGTGTAGATCTCTCAGAGAGCTTCGATTTGGTGGGTAGATCGTTTTGTGAGTCCCCTTGTAGCAAAAGTTATGCTCGTTTGATCGTGAGGTACTCCGAAGGAGATTAGTACTTGCAAAAAACACAACCAAAAACTATGTACCAAGACTTGGTTTTGGATTAGTAGTGTAGGAGAAATCTTAAAACAATAAATATGAAAAGAAAATTGCTCGATTGGTGGTTGCACCAAATCTGAGTGCCCCCCGCTCTGATACCAATTGTTGGATCGAGCGGATCGCTAGAGGGGGGGTGAATAGCTATAGAAATTTTTCGTTCAAAATCGTTCGTTAAAATGCGAGTAGACACAGCGGAAGATAAAAACAAAACAAGCGAGACAATAGACACAAGGGTTTTACTTTGTTCGTAGCCGAAGGCAACTACTCCAAGGCCCTAGTGGTCCTTGACCACGTACGGAGGGCAAACTACTAAAGAACTCCTTCTCGTTGGAGGTAGGAGTTAGACGGATACACAAAATGACAAAACCTCGAGGTAGAGGGACACTCCCCCTCTCCTTGTTATAATGAAAGCTTTACTAAAAAATAAACTGAAATACAATTTAAACTTTCTTTACCGACGACTTCAAAGGTTGGAGGTTGAAGCTCTTGTCGCTGCTCCTAGCTGTCAGAGAGATGTCGGAGAGTCGGAGCGTATCGGAAGCACTTGGAAGCCTTTTTAATTGATGAAAAATCCTAAGACAAGCCCTCCTTTTATAGCCTTTGAGCCCCTCATCGAATGGGTCTTCAACCAATCACAAATGGACACAAAACCTCCTTGAAATGGGGTGATAAGCCTTGACTCTCGGCGATCATTGACCATCACGATCGATGGCCATCATCCGATCCGATGGTAGCATCACGAGGCCGATGAGATACGACCGATGAAGGGCGCTTGAGTCCTCCAAGTCGGCAATGATCGATGCTAGCTGCAAGGCAAAGTTAGCTCAAAGAAAACATTATTTCGACGACCTTCGACCGTCCGATCTCGACCTAGACCATCGATGGGATGTCTTTGGTCAGATCTACGCTTAAGACCATCCCCATAAGGAGGATACGACCTCACTTACGCTCGCACACACGAGCTTACCTCGATACTTACCATGTCGCTTTTGCTTCCAGCCTTCCACTCGATTCCTTCGGCTCCCTCCGAAGTCACTCGAGTGTCGCCCGACCACTCGGCTTCCTCCGGGTGTCGCTAGCCTTCAGCTCTAGCTTTAGCAATCTTCTGCACACTCGATTTAGCTCGTGAGATAACGACATAAGTTTAACTTTGTATCATTTGCTATAATCAAAACTCAGGTTCGACATAGGTGCCTACTGCACCAACAATACTGGAATTTTAGGATGTTCAATATGTATGGAGAGATCAAAGTCATTCAGATTGGAACATAGAAAGAAGGCAAATTATTTTGATTGTCATAGAAAATTTTTACCACAAAATCATAAATTCAGAAGGAATAAAGAAAAATTTACTAAGAATAGAATCGAAAGAACACCTCCACCATTGAGATTAATCGATCAATGCAAATGACATAGAGTGTTTAACTTTCCATCTGTTATTGAAGACCCAAATGTCACAACATATAAATATGCCCCCACGAGAAGGGTCTAGTGGCTAGCGCATGCAGACGTTGCATCATAGGACAACGGGTCAATCCCTCACAAATGCAAGGGTGTCGTCCCTCCATGCGCTAGTTACTAGTCTAAAGGGCCAAAGGTCTACCGTGATTTACCTCCCTTACGATAGTCCGAGGGCAGACTGGTAGGGGCCGCTAGGTTGGCGGATTCCAACCTTTGCATTATGGAAGTAGACATAAATGGATAAAACGTAGTATTTTTGACATTTACAGTATTGGCAGAGTGATTTGATTCATCATAATCTCGATGTAATGAATTTAAAAGGTGAATTTTTTATTTTCTTTATTCGTTTTTAGTGCATTATAATTTTACTAATTTTAATATATGTTATTTTCTAATACATTTTGTTTTATTACTATTAGATTCCTCTATCACTTGAAGAAAAAAGTGAAAAACAAAGCACATGTTGAGGCCTCTATTATTAATGCATATATTATCTAGGAAGTTATAACTTTTGCATCATATTATTTTGAACATCATGTTCAATGCAAAAGGCGGAGAGCAGGAAAAAATGATGAGGGTCTTGTTGATCTAAATTTGGAGGCATTCTCAATTTTAAACTACCTTGGTCGACCGAGTGGAGCTTGTACACATAGATACATAAGTGGTCAAGAATGGCGGGTAGCCCACACATATATTTTACTTAAGTGTCCAGAAGTAACATTGTATTTCGAGTTAGTATGTATATATATATATATATATATATATATATATATATATATATATATATATATGAATAGTGGAGTATGTGTTAATTCATCTAATGATGGAGGTGTAGGGAATGAATTTTATGGTTTGTTGGATGAAATTTTAGAGATAGAATAACCTAGTTTAGATTTGCAAGTTGTTGTATTTATGTGTCACTAGTTTGATCTTGTCAAAGGCATGAATATGCATCCACAATTTAATTTAGTTCAAATAAATTATATAAGAGGTATGAACCATTTGTGTTGGCACAACAAACGATTCAAGTATTTTTTTGCATCGTACCCTAGTTTGAAACGTGACAAAATTGATTGGTGGGCTATTTATAAAACAAAAGCATGGGAAAAATTAAGGAACAGTGGGAAGACATAGCATATCATCAAGATGAGGTGGTGAATACATTTCACATCGAATAATATAATATTTCAATGTTACGAGATCCCAGCGGTGTTGCGATCGACATCGATGCAAGTGAAATTAATGAAGAGGATGATGAGGAATTTAATTTTCAGATAAAGGATGAGGCTAACGATGAGGAGGAAGAGAAGGAAGACGATGATGATAATGATTTTGAAGAGACAAAAGTTGAGGATGAAAATGAGGATGAAGACTTTGATTTTCGATAAATAGTAACTTTTATTCCATATCAAATATTTGTATGTTCCCTATCTCATTCTTAATTTCATATATTTGATATTTTAATGAACTATCTTTTTTTCTATAGATTAATATTTGAGAAAAATTTGACGTATTCATAGATTATTTCGATGATTTTATACTACAAATTAAATATGGTTAGTTTTTCGTATTCTTCTTTATACATCCAATAAAATATAATTATTTTATATTTTATTATTCTAATAATTATGATTGATAGTTTTGACGTGACTGGCATAGACATGTTACCGATGGAAGATCACACTCTTCACCTGCTTCAACACCATTACTATCTGATTCCCATGCAGGCAATATATAATCATCTCCTTCTCCGGTTGTAGGATCTTCTGGTTCTCAGCATTTGCCTGCTGATATAACTTCCCTAGTTGCTGACATGATAGATACGCGAGAGTTGATATCCCCTCGCGGAGATTCATAAGTATTCATTTTTAAAATTTTATATGTTTTTAATAATGTTAGTTTTCATATATATTTAACATAGTTTGTTTTTATTTTATGATAGATTTACAAATTTTGTACATGTTATTCACAAGATTAATAAAATAGTGAATAATCATTGGGGAGGAGCTTCGGTGACTTATACGAGCACTCTAGAAGAAACAAAAACTTTGTTGTGGAATGAATTAAAGGTTATTTTTTCAATAAATTTATATATACAATTGTACTTATTATAATCAAATAATTTTGTTTCCTTTGTAGTGGGTATTTACTTGGGAGGATACTGAAACACTAGAGATAAAGAGGATTTTTAAGAAAAAAGTGTGGCGATCACATTAGAAACGTGCTAAATCATATGAAAAACAAATCCAAAAAGCCACACTACATAACTAGAGAGAATTGGAATAAGATTGTTCAATATTGGGGATCTGAGGATAGCAAATGGAGGAGTGAACAAAATATGAAAAATCAAAGTTATAATTCTGACACTTCATCTTCAACATATGCAGGAGGCTCAATCAATATCGATGAATATAGACATCAATTGGTAAGTTTTTTTAAATCTTATTTTTTGAATTTAATTGGTACTACTTTATTATTTATAACAACATTTGTTTAGGCTACCGAAATGGGAACTAAGTCATTATTTTCAAAAGAAAGATAAGACATGGAGTGGGGAGAGAGCTAAAACAATCAAGGTTTGTATTTTCAAAATTTTAAACTAATTTGATATGATTTAACTTTTTTCCATTTTAATACAAGATAAATATGATGAACTTGTATAGAGAAATTCGAGTGCAAGTGATGATGTTATCGAATTGGAGTCATCAATTGGAAATATGAATCTATGGTTCGAAGCGACTGGAAAATCGAAAGGTGGGCAAACAGTTGGACTTGGTTCTTTGAGCCAAACTTATAAAGTCCTTGATACATCTTCTTCAGCCTGACCGATAGTAAGAGCAGAAATTAATCAGTTGAACGAAGAGGTTAGTCATTTGAAAAGTTAAGTTGTACAAAAAGATAATGAACTTGAAGATATCCGCAATTTACAAAGACAAAGGGATCAAGAAGTCAAGGATTTTAAATGAACAATTAATGAATTATAGGAACATTGATGACCACTAGAGGGGGTGAATAGCGTGTTCGATGCGTCAATGAAATTTGTTCGTGCTTGCTACAAAACTCGTTATGCGCAGTGAAAATAAAGTCAATAAAGCAATAACAAAATATACAAGTACACAACACCAAGATATAACGGGGTCCAGAACCTTAGGGTTCACACTCCAAGGATTAAGCTCGAATGAGCTCTAGCGATGCAAATATCACCACTAATCACAAACACTCATTCTCGACAATAAGTCGGAGGCAGAGAAACCTCTTACAACGATTACAAAAGTTATACACAAAAACAACAAGTAAACAAATGAAATGTAAAGAAAACTTTACATACAAGGGCTTTGAATGCTTGTTGATGTGGTTGCTTGATTGAGCTTGAAGGACCTTGAAATACACCAACAATTCACATTCAAATTGCCTCAAGAAACCCCTCAAAGAATCATAGCAAAAACCACCATGAGTTGCTCCTTTTATATCTACATCGAGCTGATTTTGTGCCTGGCAGTCAACTGCTATAAGGCCCCAGTCAACTGCCAATAGTACCGTTGTGAGACAATGGCTTAATCCATGTCGACATTTAAGCCAATGATTACACTTGCAGTCGACTGCCATTACCCATCAATTGACTTTCAGGGTCGTAGCCGACTGACTAGTCAGCTATCGAGCATTTTGCTTCGGCAACCTAGACCAGTAGTCGATTGTCATCCATGGCAGTTGACTGCTCAAGCCATTAGTCGGTTGTCTAATGCTGGCAGTTGACTACTAGGCCATTTCTTACAGTCTAACACCAGTCAACTCTGAGCAGTTTGACTGGCCATAATCTCAGTCAACAACCAAGAGTCAACTCGATTGTCAAATGTCAAAACACTTGACCAATCAATTGGTCCAAAGCCCCAGTCTACTGATAACCTCAACCATGAGGTTTAACCCCAAGTATGATGTTATCATACTTTCTAGGTCACCCTTAGCCTAGACCTAAGCCTTCTAGCCACCTCCATCATCCTCACGCCCACTAAAAAAAAAACAGTCATTAGCGACGAATTTAGTGACGAATTATAAAAAAAAATTCGTTGCAAAATAAATTAGCGACGAATTTAGCGACAAAAATATTTTTGTTGCGAATAAAGTGTCGCAAATAATAGCGAGAAAATTAGCAATGAATTTTTGCGACGAATTTTAGCGATGAAAATTAGGGACGAATTTAAAATTTCGTCGCTAATTTTGTTGCAGAAGTCACCAAGATTTCAAAAATTCGTCGCAATTTTCGTCGCAAAAATTTGCGACGAATTAATTTTTTCGTTGGTAATTTTCGCGATGAAATAAGAAATTCGTTGGTAAATTGGCGACTGATACAAATTCGTCGCAAATTTCGTCGCTGAATTCGTCGCAAAATTCGTCGCAAAAAACCATATTTTGGGACGAATTAATTTTTTCGTTGGTAATTTTCACGACGAAATAAGAAATTCGTTGGTGAATTTGCGACTGATACAAATTCGTCGCAAAGTTCAATATTTTGCGATGAATTATTTTTTCGTTGCAAAAATTTGCGACGAATTTAATTTTCGTTGCAAATTTCGTCGCAAAATTCATTGCAAAATTTGTCGCAGGTTAGATTCGTTGCTAAATTCGTCGCTAATTTGCGACGAAAATTAAATTCGTCGCAAAATTCATCGTAGATTTCTCAGAATTTAGCAACGAATTTGTATTTTTGTCGCTAAATTTGTCGCTAAAAAATTTTTTTAACAGATTTCATCCGTTTCGATATTCTATCGTATATACAAATTTTCACACACACACAACAAAACACAATAAGTTCTAATATCCAAATAAATATATTCAATACAAACAAAACACACACACATTCAATGCAACAAAATAATATTCAATCATATCCAAATAAATACAAAGCAACACAATCAGTTAAGAATAAGACAACATTCCAAATAAAAAGTTATATCCTACAACATTTCAAACATCAACATAGTTCTGATATTCAAATAACAATGTCTACAAAAGATCTCAACACATGGGAAAGAAAAAAGAAAAGAGAATCTGGTAAGCAATCGCCGATATTCTTCTACCTGCATTAGAAAAGAAACAAACAAAAAGAATCATACATTAAAAAAAAACTATATACTAACAAGAAAATAAATATGCAAAGACTTACAATGATGTGCATTTTCAACCGCCATAAGGATTAACTTCATCGATCATTCCTGTTTAAAGCAAAATAAACAAACTCAATAAACTAAAAAATTTTAAAAGTACTAATTAAAAACATGCATACAATAGACCAACTAAACTGGCAAACACTGCTCAAGTAAGAAAGGCTTGTTGTCGTCGCATTTCTATCATTTCTTGATCCCTTTGTGAGTTTTGTTGTTGTATTTCTATAATTTGCTGATCTCTTTCATGTATTATGCCCTTCAAATTGCTAACCTCCTCAGCTAAGTTATGTATCTGTGCCGCTACTGCTGGTGGAGTAGAAGAAATAGATCTACGAGGAGCATTATGCATTCTGCTCAGAGAACCCATACCTAATATCCTTCCCCCTTTTGATCCTCCATTCGCCTCAAGCCATAAATTCAAATTATTACTAATAGATGGCTCAGATCCTTCAGTATCACCGTCATCTCCTGAAATTCTCTGAGATGAGGATAACTGATCATATCTCTCCTACACAAAATTAAAATTTTAATTAGAGCATTTACATAACTAACAGACTTAAAATTATAAAGTAAGTTTAAAGATTAATTCAAACCTTAATTGCTCGAGCTCTATCTCCACTCCAAGTCTTATCTTTTTTTTGGAAAGTGCGAACGAAAGTATCTATAAATGTCACGCCCGCCCTTTTTGAGGACCCTAAATGTCCGGAGAGGCGGCGCGTGACGCGACCGTACATACATTTCATACAGCGGAAGACTTTATATATGTACTTCTTAGTTCTTACAGCGGAAGACTTTAGACCTAAATACTTTTCTTTTCCTTTTTTTTTTCTTTTAACATAAACATGCATTAACGCTTCTTCTTAACATAGAGTATGTTTCATACCATGCATGGATGGATACTTCTTCTTACTTCTTCTTTACTTCTTCTTATCAACATAAAGCATGCATCATATATATATAGATACTTAGTGCTTAGTAGGTTCATAACATCATCGTCATAGGGAGACATAAGTAAAGACATCCATAGACATCATCATCATAGGTAACATGTATAAATAGACTTAACGGATCTTCTCCACCGTGCCACTACCACACACATTGGCCCCTCCTGCTGCTCCCTTTAGTTTACCCATCCCTTACCCTTATCTGCAGTACGAGGGAAAGATAAACTATAAGCTCATAGGCTTAGTAAGATCCTGTCCTACTCACAAAAACCATACATCATTATTAATCATGGCTTGTAGCATTTATAACGTAAAATCTGTAAACATATGGCATATCATCAAACATAACATGTAAACATATGGCATATCATCAAACATAACATGTAAACATATGGCATATCATCAAACATAACATGTAAATATATGGCATATCATCAAACATAACATGTAAACATCATGGCATATCATCAAACATAACATGTAAACATATGGCATATCATCAAACATAACATGTAAACATCATGGCATATCATCAAACATAACATGTAAACATATGGCATATCATCAAACATAACATGTAAACATATGGCATATCATCAAACATAACATGTGCAGGATGCTTTTGAAAACATATATGTTAGGTACGTAAATATAAATCTCAACATATTTGGGCCCGGCATTGTACCACTTCTTTATTATCATAGTGCGCATCCCTAAATAGGCCCGAGGTAGCAAGTCTCGAACCTAATAGGTTTCTAGGCCCGAGTCTTATTCCATCGACCTAGGGGCAATCGTCATATCGTAGAAGCCCATCCTAGGCCCGAGTCTTACTCCATCGACCTAAGGCATCTTGGAGCCCATCCCGTACTAGGCCCGAGTCTTATTCCATTGACCTAGGGGCAATCATACATAGAAGCCCATCCTAGGCCCGAGTCTTATTCCATCGACCTAGGGCATCTTAGGAGCCCATCCCTTCTTGGACCTTGTTAAGGTCTTGGTACAAGCCATGCAGAAGGTAAAATACTTATATGCTTAATATATAACATAGCTTATTTCATTTCTTGACAAACATAGCATAGCATACTTCATTTCATAACACATCATGCTTCATTTCATGAACATATCTTCTTTCATTTCATGATATAGCATACTTCATTTCATAACATATCATACTTCGTTTCATCATCATATCATATTCATTTTTGTGAACATATCCTTTTGTTTCATTCCATAGTCTTATCGTATTCCATTTCGTAATATTAGATATCACATACACAAAGGCATGGCATGAGACATGGCATCAAGAGTAAGTAAATACTAACTAAGGCATGGTATCTTCACCTAGCATTATTTAAGATCACATGTCATCATAAATTCACTCAAACACAAAGCACATGTAAACCTAATTCATTTAGCATGGCTACAACTTCATAAGCAGCATTATTTAAGACCACAAGTCATCATGAATTCACTCAAACACAAGGCACATGTGAACCTAATTCATTTAGCATGGCTACAACTTCATAAGCACATAGAGTTTGAATTAAACTTCATCTATTCCCCAAAACATAGGTTGGCCGAATGGTCCATGTAGGGTTTTTAGGGTTAATCTTTAACCTAAATTTATCTACATACTAAACAACATTATATGCATACCAATCATGGTATGAAACTTCATTGAACATAATAACCAAGGGTGGCCAAATGGCCCTTATAGGCTTTTTAGGGATTAGACTTTTAACTAATTCAATTAACATACATATGCATACACTTCATGGTGTAAACTTCATTGAAACACACAAAGAAAAGAAACAACCAAGGGTGGCCGAATGGCCCTTTTAGACTTCTTAGAGTTCTTGTCAACCAACATTCATTCATGAGCATTATAACCTAGCATAGCATTATTAGGGACATTTTCATGCAACCCTAACCCTAATTCCCAAGGGTAGCCGAAACACATAAGGGGCTCAACTAGGGTTCTTGTTACCCAACATTCATTCATGAGCCTTATAACCTAGCATAGCATCATTAGGGACATTTTCATGCAACCCTAACCCTAATTCCTTAGGGTGGCCGAAACACATAAGGGCTCAACTAGGGTTAGCTTTTGGTCCTAATCCATTTTTAAATCTTAACTACATCATATAGTGAATAAAACATAGCATGTAACCTCATGTAAAACCCCAATCCTAGCTTGGCCGAATAGGTCTTGGTGGCCATTAGGGCTAGCTTTTTAACCTAACCTCTTTTCCCATCTTAGAATCATCATATACTTCCTAACATAGATTACAAACATAGTTTACCACTTCATTGATAAACCAAAACATGCTTGGCCCGATCTAACATAAAGCTTGTTCAAACATTCAATCGAACTACTCGTGATGCGTGAGGGATACTTACTTCCTTTGCTTTGCTTTGGGTGGGGAGATGACCTAAGGAAGACCAACACCTAGCCTTCTCTTGCTTGGATGAGGTTGGCCAAGGGGTGGAAGGAGAGGAGAGCTCTAGGATTTCGGTGAGAAGAAGGAAAGAAGAGAGGAAGTGACCAAATTCAATCTTCCCTCTTCTTTATAAAGGGGAGGAAGAGAAGTTCCTCTTTTCTTTTCTATGCCTCTTCATTTACCCTTAGTCCCACTTATCTATAGTTTCCACTCTTCCTTAATCATATAATCATATATTGCTTCTGGTAAGGGGGTGCATCTATCAGGCTTGGCTATCTCTAGAGGTTTGGTGTTCAATTCCTAGGCCTTGCACCCCTTTTGGCTTATTTTCTTTTATTTTTGAAAAGGCCCACATAAAGCCCATGATCATCAAAAAAATTCTTGTAAAATTTGCTAGAAATTTTACTACAAGTATAATCCTTCATACCTTTAAAAGTTTCATCCTCAAACTTAGAACAATTGTGGGTACTTCGCTTCATGTCCTCCTGTTCTGTGTAGCTTCCTCGCATCGCTGATTCTCGCCACAGACCTTTACTAAGGGCACCTCTTTGTTCCTTAGCCTCTTGATTTCTGGTCTAGTATTTGGATAGGCCGACTTTCAATACTCAGTCCTCTTGAACTTGTACTGCTTGTGGCTCGATCACTTGGTCCAGACTGAAATGCATTTCTTGAGCACAGAGACATGGAACACGCTAGAATAGCCGACATCTCCTAAGGCAGCTCTAGCTTATAAGCTACCTTGCCAATCCTCTGCGATATCGGGTACGGTCCCACGTAACGTGGACTCAGTTTACCCTTTCTTCCAAACCTCATCACTCCCTTCATAGGAGCCACTTTGAGGAATACTAGGTCCCCAACTCAATTCTAACGGTCCCACGCCTCATATCCGCATAGCTCTTTGTCGGCTCGAGTTTCAATTCTCGACGGATGTTCCAGATAGCTCGTGGTGTCGCCGATGAAATCCGCTCGAGTCCCATCCTCTTCTTTCACCACCTCGCATCAAAGATATGGGAGATCTACATTTCCTCCCGTGATAGAGCCTCAGAGGGTGCCATTCCTAGTAGCTTTGGTAGCTATTATTGTAGGCGAATTCTGCCAAACATAAGTATCGGCACCAGCTACCTTTGAAATCCAGGGCGCAGGCTCGTAACATATCCTCCAGTACTTGATTTACTCTTTCGGTCTGTCCGTCCGTCTGGGGATGGAAGGCAGTACTGAACAATAGCTTCGTGCCTAGGGCCTTCTGAACACATTCCCAGAAATGGGAAATAAAGCGACCATCTCTGTCAGAAATGATGGTCTTAGGAATTCCATGTAGTCTGATAATTTCTAGCATATAATCGAGCCGGTTGTTCGTCGAATAGGTCATCTTTATTGCTAAGAAATGGGTGGACTTCGTCAATCTGTCCACAATTACCCATATAGCATCATAACCGTTTGTCGTCTTGGGCAATCCTGAGATGAAATCCATAGAAATGTCCTCCCATTTCCATTCTGGAATCTGGATCGGCTGCAGTGTTCCTCCAGGTCTCTGGTGTTCTGCCTTAACCCTCTGGCAGGTCACGTATGTACTGACATACTGAGCCACATCTCTTTTCATTCCGAACCACCAGAACTTTCGTTTTAGGTCTTGGTACATCTTGGTGGTTCCAGGATGCATCGCATAAGGAGTTCTGTGAGCTTCCTCAAATATCTCCTTCCGTAATTCTGGATCGTCGGGAATACATAAGCGATCCCTGAGGTAGAGTACCCCACTATCAGAGATCCGAAACCCGTCGTCCTTTCCTTCTAAGACCTCTTGCTTGATCCTCTGAAGGCTTGGGTCACGGGCTTGCTTTTCCGGTATATCATCGAACAGCGTCAGTGTTATCGTCATGGTCGAGAGCTGTCCGGAGATGATTTCAACCCCGTAACACATAATCTCTTTTTCTAAGGGCCGATATAACCCTGATAGAGACATCAAGGTGGCGCAGGACTTCCTGCTGAGTGCATCAGCCACCTTGTTAGCTTCCCCCCCCCCCTTTTTTTTTTTTTGTATGTTCCAGTCTACCCAGCATTGTTCAACTATATCATACACATCCCATGCAATGAACTCATCATCAATTTCGAAAAAAAGAAACAACTTGTCGTCTCTTATTCACATCTCTTATTCATATTTTCCAATCAGAAGGAAAAATGTTAACATATAACATTCCTTATTTCCAAATTAAACCACAGCAACTATTTGAGAAGATAGTTCATTATGACTCCCACTAGGACAAACCCTAGTGCGGTCGTAATTATTTTTAGTCTCATCTTCCTTGGCCTCACTAGGGTGGTCTTGGTACCGGCCAATAAGTTGACTGTTTGCAGATCCCTCTTCCTCCCTCTCGAGGCCAGCTACCACCGGATTCTCTACCACAGGCTTTTCTTGAACCCTGTGCTCCAGCAGTTCCCAGCACAACTCCGCATAGGCTATCCGCCCTTCATAGCGGCCCCACACGTGGTGTGCAATTACCATGAACTCACTTGGCAGGGAGCGGACCAAGGCCCATATCTTATAGTTGTCCAGTAACGGAAACTCCTGCCGCTCGAGTCTCCTAAAAAGACCATCGAGCCTTCTCATGTGTCCGATGACCCCACCATCTGGTTTATAGACTATCTCTTCAATAGCTTCCCTTAATCGGTTTCATGACACATCACGACGGGTCATGGTAGTCATCGTCCGTGCCATCTGAAATTGAAATAAATGAAGTCAGTACAAAACCGACCAACCCGTACGAAACCGGCTTAATTCAATTCAGATGAACATAGACCTTACACAATTAATTACGAAAAATCAAGTTTTCGTAACAAAATTTATTTTATTTATTTATTTATTTGTTTATATATATATATAGATTTTTTTTTTTTGTAATTAAACTAAGGCCAGCATAAGGTCGTTTTAAGCTTAAGGCATCATTCATGTTCTCCTGCATAATTTTAAGCTTAAGGTATTTTATATGAACAAACATAAGGGTATCATACATATTTTCATGCATATTTAGCTAGACACATTCCTTATCATACGCTTATCTTTATATATTATAATAAGGCTAGCATAAGTTTTCGTTCGTTGACCTACGCATAATTAGACTAAAGCTAGCATAAAGTCATTTACATATTTTCATGCATATTTAATCTTAAGGCATTTAACATCCTATACGAACAAAATAAGCTAAAGGCATTTTATGTCATACATGAACAAAATAAGCTAAAGGCATTTCATATCATACATGAACAAAATAAGATAAAGGCATTTCATATCATACATGAATAAAATTAACAAAGTTAGAGTAGACATAGAATTCTTACTTGGAGCGGCAGGATTTGGAGCTTGATGTGTGTGTAGTGGTAAGGCAGATCCGCTCTGATACCAACCTGTCACGCCCGCCCTTTTTGAGGACCCTAAATGTCCGGAGAGGCGGCGCATGACGCGACCGTACATACATTTCATACAGCGGAAGACTTTATATATGTACTTCTTAGTTCTTACAGCGGAAGACTTTAGACCTAAATACTTTTCTTTTCCTTTTTTTTTTCTTTTAACATAAACATGCATTAACGCTTCTTCTTAACATAGAGTATATTTCATACCATGCATGGATGGATACTTCTTCTTACTTCTTCTTTACTTCTTCTTATCAACATAAAGCATGCATCATATATATATAGATACTTAGTGCTTAGTAGGTTCATAACATCATCGTCATAGGGAGACATAAGTAAAGACATCCATAGACATCATCATCATAGGTAACATGTATAAATAGACTTAACGGATCTTCTCCACCGTGCCACTACCACACACATTGGCCCCTCCTGCTCCCTTTAGTTTACCCATCCCTTACCCTTATCTCATAGACGAGGAAAGATAAACTATAAGCTCATAGGCTTAGTAAGATCCTGTCCTACTCACAAAAACCATACATCATTATTAATCATGGCTTGTAGCATTTATAACGTAAAATCTGTAAACATATGGCATATCATCAAACATAACATGTAAACATATGGCATATCATCAAACATAACATATAAACATATGGCATATCATCAAACATAACATGTAAACATCATGGCATATCATCAAACATAACATGTAAACATATGGCATATCATCAAACATAACATGTAAACATCATGGCATATCATCAAACATAACATGTAAACATATGGCATATCATCAAACATAACATGTAAACATATGGCATATCATCAAACATAATATGTAAACATCATGGCATATCATCAAACATAACATGTAAACATATGGCATATCATCAAACATAACATGTAAACATATGGCATATCATCAAACATAACATGTAAACATATGGCATATCATCAAACATAACATGTGCAGGATGCTTTTGAAAACATATATGTTAGGTACGTAAATATAAATCTCAACATATTTGGGCCCGGCATTGTACCACTTCTTCATTATCATAGCGCGCATCCCTAAATAGGCCCGAGGTAGCAAGTCTCGAACCTAATAGGTTTCTAGGCCCGAGTCTTATTCCATCGACCTAGGGGCAATCGTCATAGCGTAGAATCCCATCCTAGGCCCGAGTCTTACTCCATCGACCTAAGGCATCTTGGAGCCCATCCCGTACTAGGCCCGAGTCTTATTCCATTGACCTAGGGGCAATCATACATAGAAGCCCATCCTAGGCCCGAGTCTTATTCCATCGACCTAGGGCATCTTAGGAGCCCATCCCTTCTTGGACCTTGTTAAGGTCTTGGTACAAGCCATGCAGAAGGTAAAATACTTATATGCTTAATATATAACATAGCTTATTTCATTTCTTGACAAACATAGCATAGCATACTTCATTTCATAACACATCATGCTTCATTTCATGAACATATCTTCTTTCATTTCATGATATAGCATACTTCATTTCATAACATATCATACTTCGTTTCATCATCATATCATATTCATTTTTGTGAACATATCCTTTTGTTTCATTCCATAGTCTTATCGTATTCCATTTCGTAATATTAGATATCACATACACAAAGGCATGGCATGAGACATGGCATCAAGAGTAAGTAAATACTAACTAAGGCATGGTATCTTCACCTAGCATTATTTAAGATCACATGTCATCATAAATTCACTCAAACACAAAGCACATGTAAACCTAATTCATTTAGCATGGCTACAACTTCATAAGATTATTTAAGGCCACAAGTCATCATGAATTAACTCAAACACAAGGCACATGTGAACCTAATTCATTTAGCATGGCTACAACTTCATAAGCACATAGAGTTTGAATTAAACTTCATCTATTCCCCAAAACATAGGTTGGCCGAATGGTCCATGTAGGGTTTTTAAGGTTAATCTTTAACCCAAATTTATCTACATACTAAACAACATTATATGCATACCAATCATGGTATGAAACTTCATTGAACATAATAACCAAGGGTGGCCAAATGGCCCTTATAGGCTTTTTAGGGATTAGACTTTTAACTAATTCAATTAACATACATATGCATACACTTCATGGTGTAAACTTCATTGAAACACACAAAGAAAAGAAACAACCAAGGGTGGCCGAATGGCCCTTTTTGGCTTCTTAGGGTTCTTGTCACCCAACATTCATTCATGAGCATTATAACCTAGCATAGCATTATTAGGGACATTTTCATGCAACCCTAACCCTAATTCCCTAGGGTGGCCGAAACACATAAGGGGCTCAACTAGGGTTCTTGTTACCCAACATTCATTCATGAGACTTATAACCTAGCATAGCATCATTAGGGACATTTTCATGCAACCCTAACCCTAATTCCTTAGGGTGGCCGAAACACATAAGGGCTCAACTAGGGTTAGCTTTTGGTCCTAATCCATTTTTAAATCTTAACTACATCATATAGTGAATAAAACATAGCATGTAACCTCATGTAAAACCCCAATCCTAGCTTGGCCGAATAGGTCTTGGTGGCCATTAGGGCTAGCTTTTTAACCTAACCTCTTTTCCCATCTTAGCATCATCATATACTTCCTAACATAGATTACAAACATAGTTTACCACTTCATTGATAAACCAAAACATGCTTGGCCGGATCTAACATATAGGTTGTTCAAACATTCAATCGAACTACTCGTATGCAGGTGAGGGATACTTACTTCCTTCGCTTTGCTTTGGGTGGGGGAGATGACCTAAGGAAGACCAACACCTAGCCTTCTCTTGCTTGGATGAGGTTCGGCCAAGGGGTGGAAGGGAGAGGGAGAGCTCTAGGATTTCGGTGAGAAGAAGGAAAGAAGAGAGGAAGTGACCAAATTCAATCTTCCCTCTTCTTTATAAAGGGGAGGAAGAGAAGTTCCTCTTTTCTTTTCTATGCCTCTTCATTTACCCTTAGTCCCACTTATCTATAGTTTCCACTCTTCCTTAATCATATAATCCTATTGGGTTTCTGGTTAGTGGGTGCATCTATAAGGCTTGGCTATCTCTAGAGGTTTGGGGTTCAATTCCTAGGCCTTGAACCCCTTTTTGGCTTATTTTCTTTTATTTTTGAAAAGGCCCACATAAAGCCCATGATCATCAAGCCAAAAATTCTTGTAAAATTTGCTAGAAATTTTACGGGCGTTACAATAAATTCCGGCTTCTTTCCCAATTCCTTAGACTAAATATAAGAATATTAGAAATAAAATAATAATCTGAAATATATTTAAAAACTAATTGTAGAATTTAAAAATTACCAATCTACATGAATGCTCCTCGATATTTATAGATCCTCCCGCATATGTTGCAGATAAGTCTCCAGAATTACATGCTTGATTTAATTTATTCTGTTGACTTCTTTTTTTGCTCTCATCAGATTGCCAATAATTGGAGATTTTACTCCAATTTTCTGACGTGACACAGGCGGGTTTTTTTCCAGTACATTTGGCATGACTCAATACATGCCGGATATGATCGCCACATTTTTTTTTTTTAAATTCTTTTAACTTCCAAGTCTTGAGTAGGGTCCCAAATAAATCTCCGCTGAGATGGAAAAAAAACAATTGATTATATAATCACTTATTTAATATATAAAATGAATCAATTATACCTGAAACTCGCACCACCATAGTTCTTTTGTAGGTCCTGGCGTGCTTGAGTATGACAAAGAGTCTCCTCTCCAATAGTTATTCATGATTTTATTGATCTCGTGAATAACAGGTACAAAATTTTCAAACCTACGATAAAGTGAAAAAAAATTTGAATAAATAATTAAGATAGTTTAAAAATTATAATATTTATATTACTTACGAATCTCCAATCGGAAATATATACGGTCGACTTTCGTTGTTCTCAGTAGAGGAGTGTCTGGCAGGTACAGGTGAATCAGAATGGGAAGGTCGTGCCGGCGAATGAGATGGTACTGCCGACTGATCATGTGAAGGTCCAGGTAGATCAGGAGGGCAAGTAGGTATAGTGGTCGTAAAGTGGATCGTCGACCACTACTAGTACTGTCGTCTGGCCCACCACGTCGAAACTATCAACCAAAAAAAAAATTAGAATAAAAAAATAAAACTTTTATGCTTAATGAAGAACATGAAAAACTTACTATATGCATAATGAAGATATGAGAGACTGCGACTGCGATAAGCTACGATGATTTCACCACTGATAACCTATAAGAACAAAATATACACAACATACAGAGACAAAAGATATAAATTTAACAATGAGACATTATATAAACAAATAATTGAGCTAAGAAAATTTGTAAAATTATAGTTTAAAACTAAAATTATATATAAAAAAACTTACCCTAGACGTCAAATTTCAAAGTCCTCATTATCATCTTCCTCATCCTCATCAGTATCCTCATCCTCGGTCTCCTTCTCCTCTTCATCCTCGTCCCCCTCCTCCTCCTCCCCCTCCTCCTCCTCATCATTATCATCAATTTCAGTTGCATCCACGTTTATCACTACTCCGCTGGGATCTCGTAATGTTGGAATTATATATTCCTCGGTATGAAACATATTTGTAACTTTGTCTTGTTGATATGCAATGTCTTGCCAGCGCTCTTCAATTTTTTTCCGTGCTTTTGTTTTACAAACAGCCCACCATTCATTTTTGTCACGCCTCAAACTAGGATATGGAGCATAGAAATCTTGAATCGCTTGTTGTGCCAAAATAAATGGTTCATATCTCTTATAAAATCTTTTATGATTTATTTCAACTAAATTATACTGTGGATGCACCTTCATCCCTCTGACGGGGTCAAACCAGCGACACATAAATAAGATAACTCGCATTTCTGGACCAGGATAATCAAGCTCTATAATTTCATCCAGCAAACCATAAAATTCATTGCTTGCACCTCCATCATTGGAAGACTGAACACACATACTCCACTATTCATTGTACTCTTTCCATTTCCATATTCTTGAGTGTGGAAATTATATCCGTTTATGAAATATGCTGGCCAAGTGCGTACCATTGCTTTTGGACCCCATGATAGATGGATTAGCAATTCTTGCTGAACGTGAGTTTGATTAGCATAAACCTATACTCAAATGAAAATGATATTTATTTAAAAGTTAAGATATGTGTAAACAAAAATGAGGTAATTAAAACTGCTTACATATGATTTGAACCATGGTACAAATTCCTGATCGCAGAAGTGATCAAAGTCACGTGTCGGGATTTCAGAATATAAGTTTTGGAAAATCCTATAATAAAAAATTGTATTATAACATAAACAAATTAACACTTGATGAAGAAATAGGAAATATATACTAACTCAAAATATAGCGATACTTCTGGACAATTAAGTAAAACATATGTCGGGCCTACCATTCTTGATCAGTTAAGTATCGTTGCTTACACGGTCCACTTGGTCGACCAAGATAATTAAAAATTGAGAATGAATTCAAATTGGGATCGACATGACCTTCATCATTCCTTCCGGATTTCCATCTTTTGGTCTGAACGTGAGGCTCAAAATAATATGATGCAAAAGTTGTTACTTCCTCCACAATATATGCATTCACAATAGAGGCTTCAACATGTGCCTTATTTTTCACTTTTTTCTTCAAATGATATAAGAATCTGATTGTAATATAACAAATTGTATTAGAAATGAATATATAAAAAAATTAAACATTTTTATGCAATATTAATGAAGTATAGAATATGCGAATTATACCTTTCAAAAGTATACATCCATCGATAATGAACTGGTCCTCCAACTTTGGCCTCATATGGCAAGTGAACCAAAAGATGTTCCATTGAATCAAAAAATGCAGGCGGAAAAATCCTTTCTAAATTGCACAAAATGATTGGAATGTCTCTCTCTAACTTCTCCATGTGTGAATATCCCAAAACTGTTGAGCATATATCATGAAAAAAATTACTTAACTCTGTAATGGCACCCCAGACAAAATTTGGTAAGAGTTCTTTAAAGGCAATAGGAATTAGTCTTTCCATGAATATATGACAATAATGGCTTTTCAAACCCATCAATTTGCATTCCTTCATATCGACACATCTCCCAAGATTAGAAACATACCCATCAGGAAATCTCAATGACTTCAACCATTCACAAACAACACGTCTCTGTTCCTTATTCAATGTATAAACTGCCTTTGGTTTTGGTCCTCTGCTATTTTCATCAACATCAAGGGTGGGTCGTTTACAAATGAGTCGCATATCTTTTCTTGCATTCAGATTATCTTTTGTTTTTCCGGTGATATCCATCACTGTATTTATCATATTATCAAAAATATTCTTCTCAATATGCATAACATCGAGATTATGATGAATCAAATTACTAAACCAATACGGTAACTCCCAAAATATACTTCATTTGGTCCATTTATGGTTGCTTCCATATTCATAAGTTGTACCATGTGGCTCTTCAATAACAGATGGAAAGTGAAGAACTCTGTACCAAATATCTTGACCTGTCAATCTCAATGGCGGAGGTGTTCTTTCAATTCGATTCCTGGTGAATTCATCTTTATTCCTTCTAAAATTATGATTTAGTGGTAAAAATTGTCTGTGACAATCAAAATAACTTGGCTTCTTACCATGCTTCAATCTAATCGACTTTGATCTCTCCATACATATTGGGCATCCTAAGATCCCTGCAGTACTTCAACTTGATAGCATACCATAAGCCGGAAAGTCATTTATGGTCCAAAGAAGAGCAGCCTTCATCACAAACATCTGATTAGTATGAACGTCATATGTAGGAAAACCTTCATCCCATAGTTGTTTTAGTTCTGCAATCAATGGTTGCATATAAACATCTATTAACTTCTTCGGATTTTTTGGGCCAGGCACAACCAATGTTAAAAACATATACGGTGTTTTCATGCACATCCCAGGCGGAAGATTATACGGAGTTAATATAATCGCCAACAAGAATAGTGTCTTCTGATTTACCAAATGGAGCAACCACAAGACAGAGACCTAACCTAATATTTCGAGTCTCCTTCGCAAAATCAGGATATGTTCTATCAAAATTTTTCCAGGCCTCTGCATCTGATGGATGACACATTAGTCCCTCTTCTGTTCGATGATTTGTATGCCAAGTCATGTGTTCAGCAGTTTTCTTTGATGCATAAAGCCTTTGTAACCTAGGAGTTAAAGGCAAATAAAACAATCGACTATATGATTTACGCGTTCTTTGCCTCCTACTAGTTCTCTTGTACCTATCTTGATTATAGAATTTACAAACATCCACATCTGCATCATCTCCCCAATATAACATACAACCATCTCTGCACACATCAATTCTTTCCACTGGGAGACCTAATTCTTTCATCAGTTTTTTCATACTGTACAAATCATTGGGAAGTATATGATCACGCGGCAATGCCTCTTCAAAAGCTTGAACAAAATTATTAAAACACTCTTCAGACACATTATACTCTGCCTTGACATTCAACATTCTTGCGGTGAACGATAGTTTAGTGTGAGTCTCACAACCAGCCCATAAAGGTGCATCTGCAGCACTCAACACCTCCTGAAATTTGAGATATGCTTCATTATTTATATTCTGACCAATATCTGTTACTTGCACCTCTTCCAAGGGTGATGCATTAGTAAACATTTTCTCAACTGTTGGAGGACAACTTGAAGTTGCACCTTGTGATTGGGGAATCAAATTCGGGCCCGCTACATCATATATCATCCTCTGATATGGATTTAATTGATTATAATCACTTTGATCGCTAGCGACTTGTGTGTTGTGTCTATCATAAACTTCATCAGATATAAATGGTTCACCATGACATATCCAGTTATAGTAATTTGCAACGAATCCAAATCTACAAAGATGCTCCGAAACTTTGCTAGACAGTAAAAATCTACCATTGTGACACTTTCTGCACGGACACCTTATCTGATTACCATCCATAAACTCAACATTACTAGCTGTGAAATTTAAAAACTCTTACAATCCACTCATAAATTCATCAGTTAAACCCCGACCTTCAGGTAAATTCCTATTATACATCCAACTCCTTTCACGCTGCATTATGTCTATTTTCAATCAATTATATTAATATAAACTCCTAGAAATTACAATAATACGAATATACAGTTAGTTCACATATGAATTCACTATGTTTAACAATCTTTAAACATAACCGAAAAAAGACAACAGTTGTAATGGGTTGCAGATTCTGATGGTGTATGTGAATGTTTATGAAATGGTAATGTGTCATATCCTTGAATTTTATCATACTTGAAAACTTATATTATATATGTTACATGAGTTGAATGTTTGCAAAATCAGGATATAATAACATATAATATGTTTCCATGTATTACTGCATTTATTATACATTATCCTTTGTTATAAAAAGACATCTCACTATCTTATGCTAACCACCATGGCATTAAGGTGTCAATGAATTGGGCCCAGGCATAAAAATCTGCAAGATTATGCATGGTAATATCATGGAGTCCCATTATGATTTTGAATGGAATGCATCGGGCGCAATTAACCTATACCATACCACTCTAATACCACTCTAGATCAACACAGAAAATTAACAATAATATTAATTTCAATATAAAAAATAACAATGATTTAAAAAAAGTGACGACTCGGTGGTGCCGGCAGAATGCGGCGCCGGCGGCCGGTGGCGAGCCGGGCGCCGGCGGTTGGTGAGAGCCGGCCACGGCGCGTAGGCGGCCGGAAGTGCTCGCGGCCATCGGGGGCCATGCGACGACGACGAGGGGCGGCGGTGTTAGCGCGTACAGCCGGCTCGCGGCGGCGCCTGGGCCGGCGGCTGGTCAAGGCGGGACGGGTCGCCGCCGGCGACACTGGGGGGCACGCGGCCAGACGAGGGCGCCGGCGGCCGCGGCGCTACCGCCACGGCGGCAGCGGACTCGGTGGCGGCGGCGGCGTCGGTCGATTTAGCCCACCGCCGGCCTCGTGAGGCGGCGGGCTTGGTCGAAGCGGCGGCGCCGCGAGGCCGGGTCGTGGAACACGTAGCGAGGCGACGGAAGACCGGGCGGGCGGTGAGGGGAAAGAAAGGATTTTAGGGTTCGGCGCGACGCGAGGGGAAGGAAAAAAATTAGGGCACTGGGGTAAAGTTAAATAAATTTTGCAATGAATCTTTGGATTCGTTGCAAACTTTTTTAAAAAAAAAAAAATTAAACTTTTTAAAATGTTATGTTTATTTTGTAATTTTAATTTAGCAACGAATCTTTGTATTCGTTGCAAATTTGCAACGAATCCAAAGATTCGTTGCAAACTTTAAAAAAAAAAAATTAAACTTTTTAAAATGTTAAGTTTATTTTGTAATTTTAATTTAGCAACGAATCCAGGATTCGTTGCAAATTTAAAAAAAAAATTACCTTTTTAAAACGATAATTTATTTTTTAATATTAATATTAACTTTGCAACGAATCCGTGGATTCGTTGCAATTTTTTTTAAAAATTTTTTTTTTAACTTTTTAAAACGTTAATTTATTTTTTAATATTAATTTTGCAACGAATCCTGGATTCGTTACTATTTTGCAACGAATCCACGAATTCGTTGCAAATTATTTAAAAAAAGCAGAACTTGTTTTCTATTTTTTTTTTTAATAAATCAAATATCCGCGATTTAATTCAATTCGCTAAATTATGACGAAATTATTATTTCCGAAATTATAACGAAAAATAAATTGTCAAGAAATTTGTGCAACGAATTCATAATTGCTGAGAATTTGCATTTAATTTATTTTTTGTCGCAAATTGCCGACGAAAATTTATTTCGTTACAAATTTGCGACGAAACCTAAAATTCATCGCTATATTTATTGCAGATTTGCAACGAAAATAATTCGTTGCCAAATTTCGTCGCCAAAAAACAATTTTTTTGTAGTGGCCTATCGGATCCCTCCAAGTCATCCATGACTTGTTCATTCATACTCTAGCCTTCAGGTGCTTCCATCGGCTATTATCATGCTAAGTTGGTTTATACCGCCAAGGTACATTGGGCTTACATTGCTAATACACACGCTTAGACTTTACACCGCCAACCATTGGACTTATGCTGCCAAGACACTTGCTTGGACTTTACGCCACTAATATCAACCCTTGGACTTCCCTTGCCAACCCATGTTGGACTTTCCATTTCCCAAGACTCAAGCTTGGACTTTCCCTTGCCAAGACCCATGCTTGGGCTTTTCATGCCAACTCATGTTGGACTTTCCAATTGCCAAGGCTCAAGCTTGGACTTTCCTTTGCCAAGACCCATGCTTGGACTTTCCATGTCAACCCATGTTGGACTTTCCAATTACCAAGACTCAAGCTTGGACTTTCCCTTGCCAAGACCCATGCTTGGACTTTCAACGTCAACCCATGTTGGACTTCCAATTGCCAAGTGTCCCACTTGGACTTTTCATGCCAAGTACCCATGACTTAGACTTTTCCATAACAATCACATTGTCATACATTATGTCGAACATCAAAATATTGTTTGACTCAAACTCGAGCCTGGTCAATCGTGACCTGGGTCGATTGCACCAACAATCTCCCCCTTTTTGATGTTTGACAAAAACCACAAACACCTTTGAGTTAGGCCACCTAACTCAAATCTCCTTACCAATTCTCCCAAATTGATAATCTCAAATTCTCCCATTGATTTTTCCCATTAATTATCTTCCTTTTTGACATACATCAAAAAGGTTCTCCTCAAGGGTGTCAATGTCTCATATCCCAATGAGATCTTACAACCTCCCCCTTAGTCCAAAAACACCTAGGATGCCTTCACTCTTCCTAGTGATAAGTCTCATATCACTCAAGAAAAGCAATCCTACAAACTCTCCTAATTTCCAAATTGGGCATCTCATATTCTCAAAATTCTCCCCCTCATAAGGAAGAACACATCCATCATTCCATGATGGATGACCTCCCCCTAAAGGTTTGCTCCCCCTTGACCATTACACCAATAATTTCCTTGGAGAGTCCCTAAGCCTATAGGAACACTAAACCATCAAAATTAAAGTTAAAAGTTTAACCTTGAACTTTCATACATCTTAAAATTGATACACACCCAAACAACTCTCCTAATCCATATCCAATGGATTTTCACCCTTTCCAATGCTTTCCAAAGCATATCCTAAGATTATGAGCAGTTAGGGTAGCCTAACATAGCTGAAATCAGGCTAAACAAATCTTGTTTATCCGAAATCAGGCCTGGCAGTCGACTCTGATAATCAACAGTCGACTACCCTTGATGCCAATCGACTGCCATAAGCAGCAGTCGACTAATTTCTACAAATGCAGAAATTCAGTTTTCAGAAATGGAATTGGGAAAATCATAAGTAATTATACATAAATCAAAAAATCACAAAATTCATATGTATAATACTTATGTCAAACATTATGAGTAAAAATATTTGAAAAATAAAATACCCATAAAATAATGAGATTGACATAAAGTTCAAAACCATTGAAAAGTTCAATATTTTGACCCTACTTTATATCAACTATCTCAATGGTGATTCCTATCAAATGATAGATTACACCAAGATTTTCTAAAATGATTTTAAAATATTTTTGAAAACCTATATTGAATCAAGATCAATGGGCTCAATGAACATGACTTACACATTTGCTTTCCCCATGATCCACCATGATATAAGATGAGTTTGAGTTCATCTAGATGCAAGAACTATGCACCTTGAACTTAACTTATTTCCTAGCATCTCACATGTGTCTAGAGTGTATGAAAACACACAAAAGTCAATGTGATATGAGATGTGCGTTTTGTTCATTCTAATCTAGGGTTTCATGCATTTTTCTAAGGTAACACTACTTGATTCCCTTATACATAGGACTTCAACTCATGCCATAATTCTTAAATCAATTTTAATCAAATATAAATGCATGAATGATGATTATGGAATATAATGATAGCATAAATAAGCATGTGCCAAAATTATGATGTCATGGCATTAAATATGAACCTAAGTATACATGACATAAAACTTTAAACCTAAGCATTAATCCTGACATTTTATATGATTTAAATAAATATGATGTCATGACATGGTATATGGCAATCAAGGCATGGAAAATAAGATTTAAGTCATAAGAATACTTAAATTTTAATATTTGTTTCCATTTGTTAGGATTAGGTTTATTTTGTCATATTACCACTTATCCCAAAGTGTGCCAATAACCCAAAATGGCATACTATGACCTCTAAACCTAATTTGTGTCAATTTGATCAATTTTTTATGGTTATTAAATGATATTGGCACATCCTAAAAACCTTTAGGATTATAAATTCAAATCTATTTCCAAGGTATCCATAACATTGAAAATGACCTAAAGTGTCACCTTTACCATGGTTAGGTTAACTACCTATCTATTTAAAGTTGGCACAACCTAACCCATTTAGCGTGAGTCGATCACGCTCCTAGGAACCCAATACCTATTGGAGCTCCTTGGGTTTACTAAGTATTCCTTAGGGATGACCTCCCTAGATACCCTAATAATGACCCTCCTAGGCTTGGTAGCCTTGGTCATTTGGGTCTTGTCATAGTTAACCTAAGAGATTGCCTCTCTAGTAACCTTCTTAGTGGTCTTCCTAGGTTTCATGGAAACCTTAGCCACTAGACACTTGCCTTGGTTATGTAGGGATGTATACTGAAAAGTTTATCTTTTATATGAACATCTTTATTTTGAAATAAGAATCACATGATCATTGTTTGCATTTTTATGGTTATGCAATATTGTCTAATACATTACATTGTAGATAACATGGTGTGTGGTGTCACACGGGAGATCATGTTATCGGCTCCTTGTAAAGTATAAGTAAAGGCTCACAACCGAGATGGCTTTGGACAAACCATCGGAATGGTTGTAGTGTGATTTGGTATTGGTTTGTCTTCCATAGAATCACATTAGTGCACTTTGTGTGTATTGAGCAGGACTGACTTAGAGGTGATTCGATTTATTGCTGACTACATAATCGAATCGGACCTTAGATATTATTTAGTACATGCTCTTAATCCTAATATAATAACGGGCACATATACTTAGTATTCATCTCTTTGATTTACCAATGGGCGAGATTTATAGATTAAATCGATAGGCTCGGTAAGTTGGGAGATGATATTATTTATATGGTGTGTCATTTATTATAGGAGGAAACCGAGTCCTATATATTAGGATGATGATATCCCCTTGAAGAGCTCATAAGGTTCATCATGTAAACCCTGCGGGTGGACTTGGTCCGGCATGATGAAAAGGTTGAGTGGTACTACTCATGGAGTTAGATGTTGATTAATTAATGGTCAGTAAATTAATTAATCGACGGACATTCGAGATCTTAAACAAGGGGAGAAAATATACAAATAATATATGGAGCCCATATTATCTTATGGGGGTTGGTGAGGTAGATCAATGATAATCCTTTAGTGGATTGGATTATCATTAATGGATCGGACTTTATGTGGGCTTGATCCATGGGTGGCCAAGATCCAACTCCTCCTCATGCTCCCTAATGTAGCCTATTAACACCTCATAAAGCTTAGATCCAATGGATAGAAAAAAAACTCTAGATGCAAAGGTAGTGATTAAATCTCTAGATCCAACGGTTGAGATTAAATCTCTAGATCCGACGGTTGAGATTAAATCCCTAGAACCAATGGTGGAGATTAAAAGGAGGCTTATCCCTAACTCTATAAAAGGAGGGCATGGGGTTGGCATGGAGAACAATTCAAGAGAAGCTAGAGTTTTGGAAGTTGGTGGAAAGGCATAGGAGCTAGGGTTTGGGCTTGGGCTTGGGCGGCACCTAATAAGGAAATATTTTCCTTGTGTTGTTCTTCTTCCCCAAGCTGTCGGCGCCCTTGGAGTTCCTTCAAGCCCTTGGCCAACATCCAAAACAGGTCCTCTCCTTCTCCTTGGCTAGTGGAACAAAGGTTTAGGGTCCTCCGTTGAAGCTTTTGGCCGACCACTCTCAATCTCCTCTTCCTTCTTGGCCGGCGGCAAGCTTCCTCCTTGGAAGTTATTGGTTGGTTGAAAGAAGGAATAGAGCTTTGTTTCTATTCTTCCTCTTGCTTTAAAAGAGCAAGGAAGGAAGATTTGCCATATAGGAGCTTCAACTTTTGGTAGATCGTCGCCCACACGACGTCCGAAAGGAGGAAGGTCATACATTAGAAGATTGAGAGGTATATCGATTCTCTAATTTTTATATGTTACTTGTTTATATTTGTTTTTCAATTATGAGCATGATATAAATCTGTTTGTGGCTAAATAATACTTGGATTACGAACATAAACACAAAAACCGGCGATCCAGATATTGTCTATTCCGCGGCTACTCGTAGAATAGAGGTTGGTCGCTTGAACAACGAGTTTGTTCAAGTGACCTCTTTAAACGAATAGCACGATGATGACTTGGTTGTTTGGGAAATCCCTTTTGTCTAGGATTAAATTTTTTTAATCCGGGGACATCGAATGGATCGCTATGATCAAGCAACCGAGGTGAAGTGGGAAGCGAAGTTTCCCCTCACGGACTCGATAAGCAAAACCCTTCAATTGGTATCAGAGCCAAGGTTTCTGATTTTGTGTGTTTAGGATTCGGTTAATTTTTATGCACTTTTCATATATTATATGTGCCGGATAATAGTAGGATATGTGTAGGTTAACTCTTTGGTTGCAGGCATAAGATCCGACTATTATGGCCATATGTGTGTATGTGATTGTTGTGTGTAAATGTTTATTTTGTTGAATCCTCGGGGTTGACGAGGCTAGTATTTGATTTTTTGTAAATTAGATACGGCATTGTTTAGCCACTCTTTATTTTATTTTACTTTCGATCTAGATTTCATGTACACTCCCTTGTGGAGTATAGGATCGATGGATGTAAATTAAAATAGGTTTTAGTCTCGGCTCAGATCTCCTGATGGCTCGTACATGGCGTAGGAGGAGCGGACGAGATGGCGATGCGACGGGAGACATATTGAAGACAAAAGCCATAATAGTTGGAAAATAATTTATTTTTCATATTTTTTACTTTTTGTTTGATATGCATGTCGTAGGCTAGGAAAATTCCTCAATTTCAAATTACTAAGTGGGAGAGGGAATTTTTTTTAATTCCCACGGCCTCCATTACGATTTGACAAGTGATGCAAACAACTTGCACGTCGGCTCTGAGTGTCTTCCTCCCCATCGGATGAGTTTGTTTGCGGATCACAAGGTCAAATATGGTTATAGGCAATTATCAAGGAGCGTGTGTACTTCCCCATCGGAAGGCACATAACCCGAGATAATTACCTTGGTACCGTGTAATGGTGAACACTTAGATACAAATATAAGTATCCTCCCCATCGGAGTCACTGCTTTTATTTGTAGGGCCAAAGAGGAACCAACTATTAATTTTACTTGTCAAAAAGTTAGGTTGACAAGATAGTAAAATTAATGGGTAAAACCTCCTCTTACAAATGTAGAATTCGTATACGTCCACACTATTGTGGCATACGATATTCTTGGTGTTTTGAGATGTTGGTTGATTTTAAAATTTTATTGTTTGAGGAATCAATAATTTTTTGAAATCTAATGTTTTGATTTATGTGATTCTTAGGTTTTCTTTCAAAATGACTTTCAACCCACTTGCTGTGATACTGAAAGAGAACAAACTTACTGGACCCAACTATGTTGATTAGAAGAGGAATCTTGACATTGTCTTAACTGCTGAGGAATACAAATATGTACTCCTCGAAGAGTGCCCTCCTAAGCCTGTAGAAGATTCTAGGGAAAAGGAGAGAGAGAGTTATAAGAAGTGGGTAAAGGCTGAGGAGATGGCGCGGTGTTACATTTTGGCATCTATGTCAAATGTACTACAACATCAGCATCAAGCAGCTTATGACATGATGCTCAATCTCAAAGAGCTTTTCGGACACCAGAATCGGGTTGCGAGGCAAGAAGCCATGAGAAACTTGATGACGACCACTATGATCGAGGGAACACCCGTAAAGGATCATGTTCTCAAGATGATGGCTCATTTGAATGAGCTGGAAGTCCTCGGATCTGAGATCAATGGGGAAACCCAGGTCGATATCATTCTCCAGTCTCTACCAAGGAGTTTTGAGCAGTTTTGCCTGAACTACAACATGAACAAAAGGTTGTATTCGTTGGCGGAACTTCTGACAGAACTCCAGGCGGTAGAGGGGCTATTTCGTCAGAGTGCTCAGGTGCATGCCGTGGTGACCCAAAAGGTTTCTACTTCTAAGCTGAAAGGCAAGAAAAAGAAGAAACAAACTGGGGCAAAGGCGGTGGGAGGTACTCAGGGAGGAGTGAAGAAGCCGAAAGGCAAGTGCTTCACTTGTATGCAAACTGGACACTAGAAGAAGGACTGCCCCAAACACAAGAACAAAGGTATATCTTTTGGTCTAGACGTTGAAACATGTTTAGCGGTGTTATCTACCGGCACCTAGTGTGTAGATATGGGAGCCACTGATCATGTCTGCAATACTTTACAAGGGTTCCAAGAAACTAGACAACTGGCTCAGGGGGAGATTACCGTATACTTGGGCGATGCCACGAAGGTGGCGGCTGTTGCAGTGGGAGATGTTCATTTATCTTTTGAGAAAAATAAATGTTTGGTTCTTAAGAATTGCCTTTATGTACCCTTATTTAGAAAGAATTTAATTTTAATTTCTAAATTGTTTATGGATGGATATGCTATTTCTTTTAACGACAGAGTTGTTATAAGAAGGAATAGGGACATTATCTGTTCGGGTGCATTGATAGGAAATATATACACACTTGAACCAAAACCTCCCACGATGCATATTAAAATTAATAACTCATCTTTTAATTCCAATAAGAGAAAAGAACCTTCGAAGATGAACCAAACATATCTTTGGCATCTTAGGCTTGGTCACATTAACCTAACTAGAAATCAAAGGTTGATAGCTGATGGACCTTTGGGTTCATTAGTGGTGGAGGATCTCTCAACCTGCGCATCTTGCTTGGAGGGTAAGATGACCAAGAGGCCTTTTAAGGCCAAGGGGTATAGAGCCAAAGATGTGTTAGAATTGGTTCATTCTGATTTGTGTGGTCCTATGTCTATCAAGGCTAGAGGTGGTTTTGAGTATTTCGTCTCTTTTATAGACGATTACTCAAGATATGGATACATTTACCTGATGCGCCGCAAGTCTGAATGCTTTGACAAGTTCAAAGAATTCAAGGCTGATATGGAGAAATGTCAAGGTAAAAGTATCAAAACACTATGATCTGATCGTGGTGGTGAGTACCTCTTGGGAGAGTTTAGGAACTACTTATCAGAGGCTGGGATTCAATCCCAATTGACTGCACCTGACACACCCCAGCAGAACGGTGTAGCATACCGAAGGAATAGGACTCTTATGGAGATGGTTAGATCGATGATGAGTTATTCTGAGTTGCCAGATTCGTTCTGGGGATATTCTCTAGATACGGCGGTGTACATTCTGAACTTGGTTCCATCAAAATCAGTGCCTTCTACTCCCACAGAATTGTGGACTGGGCGAAAGCCTAGTCTAAGACATATTCGGATATGGGGGAGTCCAGCACATGTGCTGAAGGCAGATGCTGGTAAGTTGGAACCTCATATAGAAGTACGCATGTTCATTGACTATCCTAGAGGAACGAAGGGTGGTTTATTTTATAGTCCTAGAGATCGGAGGGTGATCATTAGCACGAATGCCAGATTTCTAGAGGAAGACTATGTGATGAGCAACAAGCCCAAGAGTAAAATTGTTCTGGAGGAATTAAAAGGGGAAGTCACTTCTTTAGTACCACCGATACAAGAGGATATACCACATGTCATTGCACCTCGTGTCGCAGAGGATACACAGGATGTTGGTGCAAGGGCACTAGATAATCGAACATGTGTTTTGATTATGGCAAAGACACAAAGTTAAGTTTACATCGTTATCTCACGAGCTATCAAGTGTGCAGAAAAGTATTAAAGCTGGAGCTAAAGGCTAGCGACACCCGGAGGAAGCCGCGGTGGTCGGGCGACACTCGAGTGACTTCGGAGGGAGCCGAAGGAATCAAGTGGAAGGTCGGAAGCGAGAGCTACTATCGAGGTAAGCTCGTGTGAGTGAGAGATTGTAAGGTTGTGTCCTCTTTACGGGGACGACCATAGGCGGCGATCCGATTAAGACTTCCCGTGGAAGGTCTAGGTCGAGATCGGACGGTCAGAAACCGTTGCATTTATCATTTTTCGAGCTAACCTCTTATTGCAGGGAAGTGGCGTGGCAATGATCTTTGGACACATAGCTGATCGATGCCCATTAGTCGGTGATGGGAGTCATCACGATCGATGGCGACGACTCTTTTGCGCTAGGTCAAACGGATAACGTTTGACGCGGCCACTTCGCGATAAAATTTGGAAAAATCCATGATCCTTTCCAAAGAAATAGGAGACAATTTCAGAGGCCAAAGTCTATAAAAGGAGGAGAGGATTCCACTCCAAAACACATCAATTATTCATCAAGTGCTCCTACAACGCCAACGCTTCAACACCGTCATAACGTCGACGCGACGACAACCTCAGATCTTCTTCGTCGGCAGCAGCATCTAGTAATACTTTTTATTATTGTATTCGTTGTTTTTTTTGTAACGAGGTGAGGTAGGCTTGTTGCCTCATCCTCGTACTTCCGGATTTTGTGATCGTTGTCTCCTACCTCCAACGAGGAGGAGACGTTATAGTGCTTTGCCCTCCGTACGCGGTCAAGGACCGATAGGGCCTTGGAGTAGCAACCACTGGGTTGTGAACCAAGTAAAATAAATGTGTCATTTTATTTTCCGCTGTGTTTACTCGTTTACTTTGCGTATCGAACGAATGAAAATGAAAGTTTTACGATCGCTATTCACCCCCCCCCCCCTCTAGCGATGCTTCTCGATCCAACACAGGAGATACCTCGTCATAGTGGGAGGGTTGTGAGACAGTATGATAGATTCATGTTCTTGGGAGAATCTTCTGATTTGGTCCCTAGCGAACATGAACCTGATCCCTGGACATATGACGAGACAATCCAAGATAAAGATGCAGTATCTTGGCAAAGTGAAATGAATGCTGAGATTGAATCTATAGATTCAAATCAGGTCTGGGAGCTAGTAGAACCACCCGATGGTGTAAAAACCATCGGATGCAAGTGGATCTACAAGAGAAAGAGAGGAATAGTTGGGAAGGTTGAGACCTTCAAAGCGAGGCTTGTTGCGAAGGGGTATACTCAGAAAGAGGGTATCGATTATGAGGAGACCTTTTTGTCGGTAGCCATGCTTAAGTCTATCCGGATTCTCTTATGCATAGCAACTCATATGGATTATGAGGTGTGGTAGATGGATGTCAAGACAGCTTTCCTTAATGGAAGTCTTGAGAAAAACATATATATGAAGCAGCTAGAGGGATTAATTGCTAAAGGCAAAGAGCATCTTGTGTGTAAGCTTAATCGGTCCATTTATGGATTGAAGTAAGCTTCGAGATCTTGGAACATCCTCTTTGATGAGGTAATCCAGTCTTATGGATTTATTCAAAGTCCGGATGAGTCTTGTGTATACAAGAGATGTGATGGAAACGTAATGATATTTCTTGTACTATACGTAGATGACATTTTGTTGATTGGCAACAATATCAAGGTGTTATCGGACGTAAGGGTATGGTTGTCCAAACAGTTTGATATGAAGGACTTGGGAGAAGTGGGACACATCCTTGGGATCAAGGTTATAAGAGATCGCAGGAAAAGGATGTTGTGCTTATCCCAAGCTTCATACATAGACACGATAATGGATCGTTTTAGCATGCAGAACTTCAAGAAGGGTTTTCTACCTTTCAGGCATGGAGTTCCTTTATCTAAGGAGTTGTGTCCTAGATCATCTGAGGAGATAGAGGAGATGAAGGCGGTTCCTTATTCCTCGGCAGTAAGAAGCCTCATGTATGCGATGCTATGTACGAGACCAGATATCTGCTTTGTCATGGGCATGGTCAGCAGATATCAGAGTAATCCAGAACAGGGACATTGGACTGAGGTAAAGCATATATTAAAGTACCTGAGAAGGACTAGGGATTATATGCTGGTTTACCGGGTAGACCAATTATTCTCTGTGGGTTACACGGATTCCGACTTTCAATCTGATAGGGATAATAGTATGTCTACCTCAGGTTTTGTGTTTACTTTGGGAGGTGAAGCCATTGTATAGAGGAGTGTCAAGCAGAAATGCGTGGCGGACTCCACCATGGAAGCTGAGTATATGACACCCTCTGAGGCGGCCAAAGAAGCTGTGTGGCTCAGGAACTTCTTGATGGACTTGGATGTGATTCCCAGTTTGCCCAGAACTATCACAATTTATTGTGATAATAGTGGTGCAGTTGCAAACTCGAAGGAACCACGAGCCCATAAGGCTAGTAAACACATAGAGCGCAAGTACCACCTGATACGAGAAATCGTAAAGAGAGGAGAAGTTGTTGTGGCCAAGATTGCATCGGAGGATAACCTGACAGATCCTTTCACTAAGGCCCTTCCGGCGAGAGCTTTTGATAGGCATGTGGAGGGAATGAGGATCAGATGTATGACAGTTTGAGGACAGCATAGTCTTTTAGTATAAGTGGGAGATTGTAGGGATATATACTAAAAAGTCTATCTTTTGTATGAACATCTTTATTTTGAAATAAGAATCAAATGATCATTGTTTGCATTTTTATGGTTATGCAATATTGTCTAATACATTACATTGTAGATAACATGGTGTGTGGTGTCACACGGGAGATCATGTTATTCGCTCCTTGTAAAGTATAAGTAAAGGCTCACAACCATGATGACTTTGGACAAACCATCGGAATGGTTGTAGTGTGATTTGATATTGGTTTGTCTTGACCATAGAATCACACTAGTGCACTTTGTGTGTATTAAGCAGGATCGACTTAAAGGTGATTCGATTTATTGCTGACTACATAATCGAATCAGACCTCAGATATTATTTAGTATATGCTCTTAATCCCGATATAATAACGGGCACATATACTTAGTATTCATCTCTTTGATTTACCAATGGACGAGATTTATAGATTAAATCGATAGGCTTGGTAAGTTGGGAGATGATATTATTTATATGGTGTGTCGTTGATTATAGGAGGAAACTGTGTCCTATATATTAGGATGATGATGTCCCCTTGAGGAGCTCATAAGGTTCATTATGTAAACCCTGCAGGTGGACTTGGTCCGACATGATGAAAAGGTTGAGTGGTACTACTCATGGAGTTAGATGTTGATTAATTAATGGTCAGTAAATTAATTAATCGACGGACATTCGAGATCTTAAACACGGAGAGAAAATGTACAAATAATATATGGCGCCCATATTATCTTATGGGTGTTGGTGAGGTAGATCAATGATAATCCTTTAGTGGATTGGATTATCATTAATGGATCGGACTTTTTGGGGCTTGATCCATGGGTGGCCAAGATCCAACTCCTCCTCATGCTCCCTAATGTAGCCTATTAACACCTCATGAAGCTTAGATCCAATGGATAGGAAAAAAAACTCTAGATCCAAAGGTAGAGATTAAATCTCTAGATCCGACGGTTAAGATTAAATCTCTAGATCCGACGGTTGAGATTAAATCCCTAGAACCAATGGTGGAGATTAAAAGGAGGCTTATCCCTAACTCTATAAAAGGAGGGCAAGGGGTTGGTGTGGAGAACAATTCAAGAGAAGCTAGGGTTTTGGAAGTTGGCGGCAAGGCATAGGAGCTTGGGTTTGGGCTTGGGCGGCACCTAATAAGGAAATATTTTCCTTGTGTTGTTCTTCTTCCCCAAGCTGCCGACACCCTTGGTGTTCCTTCCAGCCCTTGGCCGGCATCCAAAACAGTTCCTCTCCTTCTCCTTGGCTGGTGGAACAAAGGTTTAGGGTCCTCCCTTGAAGCTTTTGGCCGGCCACTCTCAATCTCCTCTTCCTTCTTGGCCAGCAGCAAGCTTCCTCCTTGGAAGTTATTGGTTGGTTGAAAGAAGGAATAGAGCTTTGTTTCTATTCTTCCTCTTGCTTTGGAAGAGTAAGGAAGGAAGATTTGCAATCTAGGAGCTTCAACTTTTGGTAGATTGGCGCCCACACGACGTCCGAAAGGAGGAAAGTCATACATTAGAAGATCGAGAGGTATATCGATTCTCTAATTTTTTATATGTTACATGTTTTATTTGTTTTTCAATTATGAGCATGATATATATCTGTTTGTGGCTAAATAATACTTGGATCCTGAACATAAACACAAAAATCGGCGATCCAGATATCGTCTATTTCGCGGCTACTCGTAGAATAGAGGTTGGTCGCTTGAACAACGAGTTTGTTCAAGTGACCTCTCTAAACGAATAGAACGACGATGACTTGGTTGTTTGGGCAATCCCTTTTGTCTAGGATTAAATTTTTTTTAATCCGGGGACATCGAAGGGATCGCTTTGATCAAGCAACCGAGGTGAAGTGGGAAGCGAATTTCCCCTCATGGACTCGATAAGCAAAACCCTTCAGGTTAACCTTAGGGATGACTTCCCTATTAACCTTGACTTTCCTAGACCTAGGTTGAATTTCATAATCAAATGGAACATTATGATATGTCTTCTTGGGGTTGAGTTTGTGACTCAAATCTTTCTTGCCTCTTAAAGGTTCTTGCTTCCTAGGACTAGATTTTGACTATTTGACCCTTGCATTTAATTTTATATTTTCCTAAGGGTCTTTTCAAATTTCTTAAGTTTTGACCTCAAGACTTAATTTTCCAACTCCAATTGCCTAATTTTTGATTTTTCATCTATTCTTTGGGCATTGTTCCATTTCTTAGGCATATGTCTATCCTTTTTAGGGTTAATTCCTAAATGATTTTCTATCTTCCTAATACTTTTCTTAGATAAGATTTTTTTAGAGACATTAGTCCCAAATTTCTTCTTAGTTGAGATAGGTCTAGAGTCATTATTTCTAGACTTGTCCTTAGACCTAAAATCAACATGTTTAACCCCTAAATAATAAAGCCTATTTCAAGCATACTTTTGTTCATGAGCAATAGCAATAAAATTCCTAGCATGCTTTTGCTAATTAATTAAGGAAGGAACATAATTAAAGGTTACCTTAGGGTTTGCCTTAGCTCCCCCTATATTGTTGAATCCTTCTTTTGTCCTTGGACATTGGCTCCTATAATGCTCCGGTTGTTGGCACTTGAAGCACACAACGTCCTTCTTGCTCTTCTTACTTGGGCCATCGGCATCCTTGACCTTTGGTGTCGGTTGAGCCTTCTTGACCTTCTTCGGACACTTGCTCTTATAGTGTCCGGCTTCCCTACACTAAAAATATATTATATGAATTTTATTATTGACACATGTGTTTGAGTTACCTAGGTCAATAATGGTTTGCGCCGGAATTGATTCTTCTCTTCTTCCGGAGGTTGAAGCTACTTCTTTCTCTTGCTCCGGCTCCGGTGATCTAACTTCCTCCACCTCAATCCTAGAGGTAGAGGTTTCCTCTACTTCTTCTTCTACCTTGGATGTTGATGAACTCTCAACCTCCAAATTTTCACTTTCTTGTGAGGAAGATGAACTTGGTTCTTCGACCTCCTCCGATTGAGCCGATGAGCATTCATCGGCCTCCTCTATTTATTGAGTCATTGGGGATTCTTCATGATATTTCGCCAACTTGCTCTAAAGATCCTTAGCGTCTTTACAATCTCCTATCTTGATCAAAATATCATTAGGAATTACGCTAAGTAATATACCCATTATCTTATTATTTATGTTGAAGTATCGGAGTTGCTCTTTGTTGCTCTTCTTCTTCTTAAGTCTTTTGTCTTCTTCATCCTTCGGAGCATTGAAACCTACTACGACACTAATCCAATTATCAAAATCGCACATAAGAAAATTGATCATTCTACCTTTCTAATATGCGAAATCTTCGCGGTCGAAGGAAGGCGGAATGTTGATGTCGTCACCCAATCTCTCTTCAAACTTCATCTTCTTCCCTCTAGCGTGCTCCCTTAGTTGTTAAACCTTGAAGAGTGACCTGGCTCTGATACTAATTATAGGAAAGTTGACCACTAGAGGGGGATGAATAGTGCATTCGATGAGTCGATGGAATTTGTTCGTTCTTGCTACAAAACTCGTTATGCACAGCAGAATTAAAGATAATAAAGCAATAACAAAATATACAAGAACACAATACCAAGATATAACGTGGTTCAAAACCTTAAAGTTCCTACTCCACGGATTGAGCTTGAATGAGCTCTAGCGATGTAAATATCACCACTAATCACAAACTCTCCTTCTCGACAACAAGTCGAAGGCGTAGAAACCTCTTACAATGATTACAAAAATAATACACAAATACAACAAGTAAACAAATGAAATGTAAAGAAAACTTTACAAACTAGGGTTTTGAATGCTTGTTGATGTGGTTGCTTGAATGAGCTTGAAGGACCTTGAAATGCACCAGCAATTGGCCTTCAAATCACCTCAATAAAGCCCCCAAAGAACCATAGCGAAAACCTCCATGAGCTGCTACTTTTATGCATGAATCGGGCTGATTTCGCGCCTGGCAATCAACTGCTATAAGGCCCCAGTCGACTTCCAACAGTACCATTGTAAGACAATGACTTAATCCATGTCGACATTCGCTAATCTGGTTAATCGACAATGATCGTCATTACCTAAAGAATGATCATTGCTGTGGCCATAGTCAATTGACCAGTCGGCTATCGAGCATTCTTCTTTCGAAACCCCAACCAACAGTCGACAGTCATCCATGACAGTCGACAGCTCAAGCCATCAGTCGACTACCAGGCCATTTCCTATAGTCGAACACCAGTCAACTCCAAGCAATTCGACTGGCCATAATCCCAGTCGACTGTCAATAGTCAACTCGGCTGCCAAGTGTCAAAACACTTGACCAATCAGCTGATCTAAAGCCTCAGTCGATTGATAACCTCAACCATGAGGTTTAACCCCAAGTATGATGTTCTCATACTTGCTAGACCACCCTTAGCCTAGACCTAAGCCTTCTAGCTACCTCCATCAGCCTCACGCCGATCGGATCCCTCCAAGTCATCCATGACTTGTTCGTCCATACGCTAGCCTTCAGGTGCTTCCATCGGCTATTGTCATGCTAAGTTGGTCTATACCGCCAAGGTGCATTGGACTTATGCTGTCAAGACACACGTTTGAACTTTACACCACCAACCATTGGACTTATGCTTCCAAGACTTATGCTTGGACTTTACGCTACCAATATCAACCCTTGGACTTCCCTTGCCAATCCATGTTGGACTTTCCATTTGCCAAGACTCAAGCTTGAACTTTTCCTTGCCAAGAATAATGCTTGGACTTTCCATGTCAACCCATGTTAGATTTTCCAATTGCTAATACTCAAGCTAGAACTTTCCTTTGCCAAGACCCATGCTTGGACTTTTCATGCCAACCCATATTGGACTTTCTAATTGTCAAGACTCAAGCTTGGACTTTCCCTTGCCAAGACTCATGCTTGGACTTTCCATGTCAACCCATGTTGGACTTTTCATGTCAAGTACCCATGACTTGGACTTTCCTATGACAATCACATTGTCATATATTTTGTCGAACATCAAAATACTGCTCGAGTCAAATTCGAGTATGGTCAATCGTGACCTAGGTTGATTGCACCAACATGAATTTCACAGACAGTAGATGCTAATTGTGCAACATCTTCAGTTACCCTCTTCCTCAAGTCAACTACCTCCTCCTCGATCTCCTACTGATGCAAATGACGATGCAGATGATTTTTTTTTCTGATAGTGTTGATGATGGTTATTATGTCTGATTTGTTGTAAATAAATATTATTTGACTTGATGCATTTGATATGGATGTGTAAGGTTAATATGTACGATGTATGGTTTAGTACGTTTAATATGAATGTCTGGCGGTTATTTCTGTATTGTTGATTTAGTATTATTTCATTTTTAATGATTAAATATTTATGGAGTTTAATATGTTATTTATTTGAATTTCTTATATGTTAAAATTTTATTGAATCATTTTGTATGTGTTTTGGTTGTTAAATTTGTAAAAGCATGTTGAAATATTTGATTATATTGTAGTGTTTTTTTTTATTTCAGATTTATGATGAAAGTATATTTTCGTCGTAGATTTAGCGACGAAAATATATTTTCAACACAAAAATTTGGATGTCCAATCGACTGCTAAAAGACGACAATCAACTGCTTAGTCTACTAAAAAATATTCTATGGCCTCCCACAGTATCACCAGTTGACTGTCAAAAGACGACAGTCGACTGCCACTGAGATAGTTGACTGCTTAGTCGACTAAAAAATATTTTATGACCTCCCACAGTATCACTAGTCGATTGCCCTCTTTCATCATTCGACTGATACTAAGTTTATGGCCCTATGCAATGCAGCAGTCGACTGGTGAATAACTCCAATCGACTGATGTTGCTGCATCAAGTCACATCCCAGCAGCAATCGACTATCATCTTTTGGCAGTCGATTGGTGATCCAGATTTTTACGATGAAATTAAGTTTTCATTGCTAAATCCCTGACAAAAAAACTTTCGTCACAATATACCAATCGACTAGTAACATATGGTAGTCGACTAATAACATTGTTGACGATATGTAATGGCACGAAGAATTACTGGATTTAGCAATAAATATTTTTTTATCATAAAAATTTACAACGAAATAATATTTCTGTGACAAATATTAGCAAAGAAAATAGAAATTCATTATAAATTTTTGCAACGAAGATAAAAATTCGTCGCAAATATTTGTGTGACAAAAATATTACTTCATCGCAAAATTTTGCGACGAAATTGTGTTTTCGTCGCAAAAATTTGCGACGACTTATTTGTAATCAAAATATTTTCATTGTAAATTTTGTTGCAAAATGTATCACAATTTTATTTTATTTTTGTAGTGATCGTACACTCTTGGTGGACAGTTACTGCTCACATATACATAAATGCCAACAAATAAAAGATGATTATGTAAAAATTTTAGTTAAAAATATAAATGACTTGTCTTCTCTGCATGACTTGTCTTCTCAAACTTGGATTTGAATAGATACAAGTACTCACGATTGCCATTGACATTTACATATATTTTTAAAGTGATTAAAAAACTTAAAAATAATTTCGTAGTAATTTTTATTAAAACTATTATATTAGATTATCTCCTTAAATTTTTTATTTAAATTGATAAATGCGCTCAATAAGATTATATTGGAGTTCGTTTAGTCATGCTTTCAAAATTATTAAAGACATAGAAATAAAAATCTATTAGTTTACTCAAAAATAGTTGATCAAAATTATAATGGACCTCTTAACAGTTTGCGTAAAAAATTTCTTATCTTTTTTTTAAATCTAATAAATTTACATGATTTATAGCATCTCTAATGTCACCTTGCTCTCTTTTTTTACTTTTTAAAATACATATTGTGTTTTTTTTTTCAAATTTATAATTCATGTAGTACTTCTATTGAAATCTGCTAATGAAATTGGTAAATGAATTTAATATTTTGTTTTCAAAACTACTAAATGTCTTTGATTAGTTGCACACGTTAGGTTGATTCCGTAATTGATTTAGTATCTCTTAATGATATTTTTTTTAAATTACCTTTTGCTATTTAAGAAAGTGTTCTCTATTTTATATTAGCCCAACCTATATATATATATATATATATATTAAGAATATCTAATTACATATATTTTAATTTTAATACTATAAACACTAAAAGCAATTATTATATAGCAAAAAAATTTACAAGACATTTAATTTATAGCATTTATTTTTATACCACATCTTTTGTGTTGTTGCCCTCTCTCAGTTCAACCTCATCTGCCTGCCATGATTTGCTCAAGTTTATTTTTTGGAGGGGAAAACAATTAATAATTATGAAGAATTTGATTATATAATAAGATTGAATAACTGATTTGTACATGGACAAGAGAAAATGCATCATAATGCTTGTTGAAGGATCGGTGACCGATTAGAAGGGGTAAATAACTGAAGGTGTGTACAATGGTGATGTTCGATCGTTCGTGTGTGTTGCTTGTCTACAATTGACGTTAGCGTAGCAGAAATAATATTAATACTAAACAACAATACAAGCACATACAAATACACAATGATATATGTAGTTCGGAACCTTAGAGTTCCTACTCCATAAGGTGAGCTCAACGAGCTAGAGTTATGCACATGATACTAACCAAACACCTTCTCGACAAAAAGTCGAAGGTGGAGAAACCTCGTACAAGTAATTACACTAAGTAAAACACAAAGGTACAAGCAAATACAAATACAATAATGAAATACGTAAATAAAACATTACAACAATGAATTTGAACTCTTGCTTGTTGCTTGCTTTGGTTTGCTCTTGAAGGACTCGAATGCAGTAGCAATTCCCTTCCAAAATCGCTTCAAAAACCTTGGCGAAATCCTCCATCTCGAACTTCATTTATAACCTGCATCGAGCTGATTTCGCGCCCAACAATCGACTGCCAACAGTGTCGTTGTGAGACAACGGCTCGATCTATGCGGGAAAAACCCAATGGATCTCCCATGAGTTGACTGGTGACTTCACTAGTTCGACTGATCTCCTCGTAGTCGACTACCCACTCGGCTACGGAGCATTTTGTGCCCGCAATAATTCCATCAGTCGATTGTCGTCTCTTGGCAGTCGACTGCTGTCGACATCAGTCGACTGCCAATATTTGGCAATCGACTACAAGGCCACAAAATGCAGTCGAACACCAGTCGATTATTAGTCGACATGGATCAATCAAATCAACACCTATGTCAGTCAAGTGTTGTTAAATAAAACCTCAAACAAACACTTGTTTAAGCATCCGACCGTTGGGTAAAATCTCAAACACCATGTTTGAGCATCCGACACTCAGTCTTAGTCACTTGGCTAAATCCACCTCATCCTCTCATGGAGTTCCCCACCGAAGCTCTCTTCCCTTGTCCTACATCCCTCGGATGAACCAAGCGCACGACTTCGCAATGCCATCATTCACATCTCATCCCCTCGAAGTTTTCTTCCCTTGGGTCTCACTCCATTCGCTTCCTATCCGATGGTCTCTCGGATGCACCAAGCACACAGCTTCACAATGTCATCCTTTACCAACTCAAGGACCCTGAGCCTACTAGACTAGTGACATTGCTAAGTCCTCAAGACTTCCCGTTGCCAAGGCTACACACTTGGACTTACATGCTAACTCTATATTGGACTTCCCACACCAAGCCTCATGCTTGGATTTTACCAATACCAAGTCCTATGCTTGGATTTTCCATGTCAAGCCTACACACTTGGACTTACATGCCAACTCTATGTTGGACTTCCCACACCAAGCCTCATGCTTGGATTTTACCAACACCAAGCCCTATGTTTGGATTTTCCATGCCAAGGCTACACACTTGGACTTCACACACATGGTCAACCCCAAGTCAACCATGTAGTCAATTCGCTATCCAATATCAAAACATCGCTCAAGTCAAACTCGAGTCCGGTCAATCATGACCTGGGCCGATTGCACCAACAATCTCTCCCTTTTTGATATTTGACAAAAATCACATTGAGTTAGGTCATCAAACTCAAATCTCCCAACCAACTAACCCAAATTGGTACTACGTACCAACTAACCCCAATCGGTCTCAATTCTCACAATTCTTTCCCTTTTTGACATACATCAAAAAGGATCTCTCCAAGGGTCCAAATATCCCATATCCAATGAGAACTCACAATCTCCCCGTTGGTCCAAAAATGCCTCCATCAATCTATGATGGGTAACTCCCTATAAAGGCTTGCTCCCCCTTGACCATTGTACCAACAATGTCCTTGGAGAGTCCCTAAGCCAATAGGAACACTAAACCATCAAAATTAAGGTTAAAAGTTCAAACATGAACTTCCACACTCCTTAAAATTTATATATACCCCAAACAACTCTCCTAATCCATATTCAATGGATTTCCACCCTTCTAATACTCTCCAAAGCATGTCCTAGGATTAGGAGTGGTTAGAGAACCTAAACACAGTTGAACATGGGCCTAACAAATCTTGTTTACTCGAAATCAGCTCTAACAGTCGACTGTGACAGTTATCAGTCGACTACCATTGATGTCAGTCAACTGTCATCCATGGCAGTCGACTGATAACTACAAAATACAGTTTTCAGCTTTCAGAAATAAAATTTCAAAATTCATAAGAAAAAATATGTATTTTAAAAAATCTTGAAAATTCATACGTACATTACTTATTACAAACATTATGGGTGAAAAATATTAGAAAAATAAAATACTCTTAAACTGTGAGATTAACACAAAGTTCAAAACCATTGAAATTTTCAATGTTTGACCCTACTTTGTATCACATCATTCAATGGTGATTGCTATCAAAAGATAGACTTCACCAAGATTTTTCAAAATAGTTTTGAAATGATTTTTAAAACCTTATATTGGATCATGTTCTTTGGCTCAATATACATGACTTGAACATAAGTTTTCCCAATGATCCATCACTAAAATCTAATGAGTTCTAAGTTCATTATGATGTACTAGGTAAGCACGTGAACTTAACTCATTTCCTAGTATCTCACATATCTAAGGTCTATGAAAAACACATACAAGTCAATTTGATGTGAGATGTGGGTTTTTGTTCTTCTTAATCTATAGTCATATGCATTTATCTAGGCAACACTATTTAATTTCCTTATGCATGAGACTTCAAATCATGCCATGGTCCTTAACTCAATTTTAATTAATGCATGATTGATGATTATGACATAAATGATAACATAAATAGCATGTACCAATAATTATGATATTATGGCATATAGAAGTGCAATCTAAGACATAAGCATGACACAAAATTAACCTAAAATATCATGACATTTTATATGATAAAAATGAGTATGATGTCATGACATGGAATATGACAAATAAATCATGAAAAATAAAATGTAAAGGTATATAATATCTAATTGTTAAGCCCAATTGTCATTTCTTAGAATTAAATCCATTTTACTATAATGCTACCCATTTCCCTAGTGTGTCAAAAATCCAAAATGACACCCTATGACCTCTAAACCTAAAGTGTCAATTTTGATCAATTTTTAACTTCTCAAAATGCATTGGCACATCCTAAAGTGTCAATTCTACCATGGCTAGGTTAACTACTCATCCACTTAGGGTTGACACACCCTAACACATCTAGCGTGAATCAATCATGCTTTTAGGAACCCAATACCTATTAGAGGTCCTTGGATTAACTAGGTATTCACTAGGGATAACTTTTCTAGATATCTTTCTAATGACCCTTTTTGGATTTGAAGCCTTAGTCATTTGGGAATTCCCTAGGTTAACCTTATGAGTAACTCCCCTTGTAACATTCTTTGTGACTTCCTTAGGTTTTGTAGAACCCTTGCCCACTAGACATATACCATGGTTAACCTTAGGGATAACTTCCCTATTAACCTTAGTTTTCTTAGACCTAAATTTAGTTCCATAATCAAATGGAACATTGTGGTAGGACTTAGGTTTGTTATTTGTGACCCAAACCTTTCTTGCCCTTGAATGATTCTTGTCTCCTAGGTCTTAGATTTTGATAATTTGATCCTTTAAATGAGTTTGTCATTTTTACTAGGATCTTCTCTAGTTTTTCAAGACTTAACCTTAGCTTGGTTCTCTAATTCTAATTTTCTCAATTTTGATTTTTCATTTATCTTTTGGGAAGGACTCTTCTTCTTAGGCATATGCCTAGACTTTTTGGAGTTAATGTCCAAATTCTTTTCTATCCTCCTTATGCTCTCCCCAACTAGGATGGATCTACAGTTATTTGTTCTAGGTTTGTTCTTAGGTAAATTCACATGCTTAGCACTAAAACAATAATATCTATTACTTTTACTAGCATGATTTTCATGAGGTTTAACAATTGCAAGAGTACTAAAATAATTCTAGTATACTTTTTAGCCTTAGAACTAAAAGGTGCATTAAAATATACTTTAGGATTCGCTTTAGAAGCTCCCTCTACTTATGTAGCTCCTTCTTCTTCCCCTTAGGGCATTGACTTTAGTAGTGTCCCCTTTGGTTGCATTTGAAGCACACAATGTGCTCTTTGCTCATCTTAGCGAGGACTCCGACATCCTTTGACTTTTGATTGACTTTTGGTGTTGGTGCTTTCTCCTTAGTCAATTTTGAGCATTTTCTCTTGTAATGCTCATTCTCCCTAAACTCAAAGCAAATTGTGTGATCTTTATTATTAAGAATTGTATTTGAGTTACCTAGGGTAGTGGAAGCCTCTTGATCTTCACTTCTCCCAGATGTAGATGCCTCTTCTCGTTCTTGCTCTGGGATGGAAGATCTCTCCTCCCCCTCAATGCTAGAGGTGGAGGTTTCCTCCAATTCATCTACATCCTCGGATGTTGATTGACATTCTCCCTCGACTTTCTTCTCTACTTGTGTTGGTTCGTGATGTTCATTGAATTTGACCACCTTATTCCATAAATCCTTTGCATCCCTATAACTCCCTAATCTAGACCAAATATTGTAAGGAATCAAATCACTAAGCATCTTGATTACCTTGATATTGGTCTTGAAGTCCTTGATTTGATCCTTGGTCTATCTTGACTTCTCTATCGGCTTATTTTCTTTGTCCCTAGGCATTTCGAAACCATTTTCTAAAATTAACATTATATCAAAATCGGTTTCGAGATATATCTTCATTTTTCTTTTCCACCATTGAAAATCTCCTTCGAATTTTAGTGGTTGAAGGTTGATGTCGACCATCTTGTCGTGCTTGTGTTGGCGATGAGTCCGCGACAAGCTCCTCGCTCTGATACCACTTGTTGGAGGAGCAGTGGCCGGCTAGAGGGGGTGAATAGCCGAAGATGTGTACGATGGTGGCATTCGATCGTTCGTGCATGTCGCTTGTCTATAATTGTCGTTAGCATAGCAAAAACAATAAAAACACTAAACAACAATACAAGAACACACAAATACACAGTGATATTTGTAGTTCGGAACCTTAGGGTTCCTACACAATAGGGTGAACTCAACGAGCTCGAATTATGTGCATGATTCTAACCAAACTCCTTCTCGACAATAAGTTGGAGGTGGAGAAACCTTGTACAAACAATTTCACTAAGTATTACACAAAGATACAAGCAAATACAAATAAAATAATGAAATACATAAAGAAAACTTTACAACAATGGATTTGAACTCTTGCTTGTTGCTTGCTTTGGTTTTCTCTTAAAGGACTGGAATGCAGTAGCAATTCTTCTCCAAAATCGCCCCAAAAACTGTAGGGTCGATCGGTGGCCGGCTAGAGGGGGGTGAATAGCACTCAATCGTCGTATGATGGAATTCAATCGTTCTTCTTGCGTCGCTTGTCTACGATTGCTGTTAGCGCAGCAGAATAACAATAATAATGAAAATACTAACAACACATACAAGCATACACAAGATATACGTGGTCGGGGACCAAATGGTTTCTACTCCATGGGCGAGCTCACCGAGCTCTAGTTATGCGCACGACACTAACTAAACCACTCCTCGACAACACGTTGGAGGTGGAGAAACCTCTCATAAGCAATTATACTAAGTAATATGAAATACAAACAATACAAAGACAAATATGAAATACACATAAAGAACACTTTACAACGCTTGCTTTGAACCCTTTTCTTGTTGCTTGCTTTATATGACTCTTGAAGGTCTGGAATGCAACAGCAATTCCCCTCCAATAGCTTCACAAAAGTCTTGGCGAAATCCTCCCTCTTGAGCTCCATTTATAACCTGCATCAAGATGATTTCGCGCCCATGAGTCGACTGATCATGACCATCATTCGACTGGTCCAGTAGTCGTTGTCTCACAACGGCCAGATCCACATTGGTCAAGTTCCAACGGATCACCCATCAGTCGACTGATGGTACCCATCAGTCGACTGGTAACAACATCAGTCGAGTGTTGGCGAGCTCGACTAGCTTCTGTGCCCGTGCACAGTGCGATCAGTCGACTGCTTCCCTTAAGCAGTCGACTGATGTCGACTTAATCCAGCCAAACACCAGTCGAACCCTAGTCGACTCAGAGCAGTCGACTAGCACCTATGTCAGTCAACTGATGTCGGATGAAACCTCAAACACCAAGTTGTTTGAGCATCCGACACTCAGTCTTAGCCACTTGGCCAAGTCCACCTCATCCCTCATGGAGTTCCCCACTAAAGCTCTCTCCCTCTGTCCTACGTCCCTCGGATGCACCAAGCACACGACTTCGCAATGTCATCCTTCTCGTTTTGCCCTCGAAGTCTGCTTCCCCTTTGGGACTCACTCCATTCGCTCCCCGTCCGACGGTCCCTCGGATGCATCAAGCGCACGGCTTCGCAATACCATCCTTCACCTACTCAAGGACCCCGAGCCTAGTGAACATGCCAAGTTCTTAAGACTTCCCAAATGCACCAAGCGCACGGCTTTGCAATGCATTTCTCACCAAGCACCAAGCGCATGACTTCGTAATGCTTTGGACTTTCCCACACCAAGCCCCATGCTTGGATTTTCCCATGCCAACTCCATGTTGGACTTTCCTATGATAATCCCATGTCATAAGTTTTGTCTATCATCAAAATACTGCTCGAGTCAAACTCGAGTCAACCTGGGCCAATTGCACCAACAATCTCTCCCTTTTTGATGATTGACAAAACTACCATCTCAAGTCTACCAATTCTCCCATATTGGCAATTCTCATATCCCAATGAGAATTCCAACCATCCCTAATTGGTAACTTGGTAACTTCTCCCCTTTTTTGACATAACATCAAAAAGGTCCTCAAGGGTGTCAATGTCTCATATCCCAATAAGATATTACAATCTTCCCCTTGGCATGCCCTCAAACTTTCTAGTGATAATCCCATATCACTTAAGAGAGGCGCAATCCCTCAATTTTCCTCCCATGAGGAAAAGTACACATCCATCTTTCCATGATGGATACCTCCCCCTAAAGGCTTGCTCCCCGTTGACCATTGCACCAACAATGTCCTTGAAGAGTCCCTAAGCCAATAGGAACATTAAAACATTCAAAATTAAGGCAAAGTTCAACAATGAACTCTCATCCACCTTAAAATTGATACTCTCCCTAAACACTTCTCCTAATCCACATCTAATGGATTTCCACCCTTTCTAATGCTCTCCCAAGCATGCCCTAGGGTCAGGAGTGGTTAGAGGACCAAAACATAGCTGAACATGACCCTAACTACCAAGGTTTACCCGAAATCAGCAGATGTCGATCGACTCTCTCCTACAATGACTCCTTCCTTCATCCGATTGGACGTCCCCTGGCGCAATGATCGATAATCATTTGTAGTTTTTTGAATTTCAGAAATGAATTTTTGAAATTCATAAGTAAATATACATACGTTGATAAACATCTAATTCCTTTAATTCCTTTTTCCTAAACATCTCACTTGTATCTAAATGTGCAGAACACATTCAAGGCAAATATTCTAGTGAGATGTGGGTTTTTGTTCTTTAATAGTCTCATGCATATTCTAAGACAACTCTACTTGATTCCCTTATGCATGGGACTTTAAGTCATACCAATGGTCCTTAAATCAATTTTATTTTATGCATGATATGATTATGGCATATATATGATATAACTAAGCATGTGTCAAAATCATGATGTCATGATATGTGAATGAAATGTTAGAATATATGACATATAAAAATAAGTCTAAACATGATCATGACATTTTTAGAGATAAAAATGAAAATGATGTCATGACATGGCAAGGCAAACAAAGCATGACAATTATAAGATACTAAGGTATGAGATACCTAAGTGTTAAATTCAAATTGTCATTTCTAGGAATTGATTCCATTTTGCCTTATTACCATTATCTCCCAAGTGTGCCATAAACCCAAAATGGCACACCCATACTTCTAAGACCTATTTGTGCAAATTTAATTATTTTTCAACTTCTCAAAGCATATTGACACATCCTAATGTGTCAACTCATCATGGCTAGGTTAACTACCCATCCACTTAGGGTTGACACATCCTAACCCATCTAGCGTGAATCGATCATGCTCCTAGGAACCCAATACCTATTGGAGCTCCTTGGGTTAATATGGTATTCACTAGAGATAACTTCCCTAGATACCTTCCTAATGACCCTTTTAGGCTTTGAAGTCATAGTCTTTTGGGTTTTTCTTAAGTCAAACCTAGGGGTAACTCCCCCTTTGACCATCTTAGTGGCTTTCTTGGTTTTTCTTAAGTCCTTAGCCACTAAGCACACACCATGGCTAGTCTTAGGGATAACTTCCCTATTAGCCTTGGTTTTCCTAGACCTAGATTTTATTCCATAATCAAATGGAACATTATGATAAGTCTTCTTGGGATTAGGTTTGTGACCCAAACCTTCCTTGCCCTTAGACCATTTTTGAACCCTAGGTCTTGACTTTTGGGCGTTTGACCCTTGAATAGAATTTTCTATAATCCTAAAGGTCTTTTCCATTCTCTCAAGTCTTAATCTCAAGACTTTGTTTTATAATTCTAATTTTCCCAATTTTGATTTATCATTGGATTTTTGGGAAGGACTCTTTTTAGGCATATACCTTGATATTTTGGGATTAATGCCCAAGTTTTCTTCAATTCTCCTAATTGACTCCCTAGGCAAGATTGGTCTAGTGTTATTGGTCCTAAGTTTGTCCATAGATATATGAACAGCTTGGCACCTAGACAAACATATTTCTTCCTACTAGGATGATTTTCATTAATAATTGCAAGAGAGCTAAAATAATTCTTAGCATGCTTATTAACCCTAGGAATTGAAGGTACATAACTTAAATTTACCTTAGGGTTAGCTTTAGAAGCTTCCCCTACATGAGATACACCTTCTTGCCCTTTCTTCCTCCCCCTAGGGCATTGGCTTCGGTAATGTCCTCTTTGATTGCATTTAAAGCACACAATGTGCTCTTTGCTTCTAGTTGTGGGGACTTCAGCATCCTTTGACTTTTGGTGTCGATGCCTTTTCCTTAGCCAATTTTGGGCATTTACTCTTGTAATGCCCTTTCTCCCTACACTCAAAACAAATTATATGATCTTTATTTAAAATTATAATACTTGAGTTACCTAGGGAGGTGGTGGAAGCCTCTTGATCACATCTTCCAGAGGTAGATGCTTCGTTTTGAATTTGCTCCTGAATGGAGACCCTTTCCTTCCCCCTCAAGGCTAGAAGTGGAGGTCTCCACCAAATCATCAACATCTTTGAATGTGGTGGGTGCTTCTTCCGCGGCAATCTCCGATACTTGTGCTGGTTGGGAATTTTCTTGGAATTTCATTACCTTATCCCATAGGTCCTTAGCATCCTTAAAATTACCTAGCCTAGACCAAATGTTGTTAGGAATCAAATCACTAAGTAATTCGATTACCTTGAGATTTGTCTCGAAGTCCTTGATTTGGTCTTGGGTCCACCTTGACTTTTCAATTTGCCTATTGCTTTTTTCCCTAGGCAATTCGAAACCATTTTCTAAGATTATCATGAAATCAAAATCGGTTTCTAGATATACCTCCATTTTTCTTCTCCACCATTGAAAGTCTCCTTCAAATTTTGGTGGATGGATGTTTCCGGCTATTTTGTAGTGCTTGTGTCGGTAGTTAGTCATTGACAAGCGCCTTGGCTCTGATACCACTTGTAGGGTAAATCGGTGGCCGGCTAGAGGGGGTGAATAGCCCTCAATCATCGTATGATGGAATTCGATCATTCTTCTTGCGTCGCTTGTCTACAATTGTTGTTAGCGAAGCGGAATTAATAACAATAATAATGAAAATACTAACAACACATACAAGCATACACAAGATATACATAGTTCGGGATCAAATGGTTCCTACTCCACGGGCGAGCTCACCAAGCTCTAGTTATGCGCACGACACTAACTAAATAACTCCTTCTCGACAACACGTCGGAGGTGGAGAAAACTCTCACAAGCAATTACACTAAGTAATATGAAATACAAGCAATACAAAGACAAATACGAAATACACGTAAAGAAACTTTACAATGCTTGCTTTGAACCCTTTGCTTGTTGCTTGCTTTATATGGCTCTTGAAGATCTGGAATGCAGCAGCAATTCCCCTCCAATAGCTTCACAAAAGTCTTGGCGAAATCCTTCCTCTTGAGCTCCATTTATAACCTGCATCAAGCTGATTTCACGCCCATCAGTCGACTGATCGTGACCATCAGTCGACTGGTCATGTAGCCATTGTCTCACAACGGCCAGATCCACGTTGGTCAAGTTCCAACGGATCACCCATCAGTCGACTGATGGTACCCATCAGTCGACTGATGTACCAATTAGTCGACTGGTAACAACATCAGTTGAGTGCTGGCGAGCTCGACTAGCTTCTGTGCCCGTGGACAGTGCGATCAGTCGACTACTTCCCTTAAGCAGTCGACTGATGTCGACTTGATCCAGCCAAACACCAGTCGACTCAGAGCAGTCGACTGGCACCTATGCCAGTCGACTGATGTCGGGTGAAACCTCAAACACCAAGTTGTTTGAGTATCCGACACTCAGTCTTAGCCACTTGGCCAAGTCCACCTCATCCCTCATGGAGTTCCCCACCGAAGCTCTCTCCCTCTAGCATACGCCCCTCGGATGCACCAAGCACACGGCTTCGCAATGTCATCCTTCTCGTTTTTCCCTCGAAGTCTGCTTCCCCTTTGGGCCTCACTCCATTCGCTCCCCATCCGATGGTCCATCGGATGCACCAAGCGCACGGCTTCACAATGCCATCCTTCACCGACTCAAGGACCCCGAGCCTAGTGAACTTACCAAGTTCTAAAGACTTTCAAAATGCACCAAGCGCATGGTTTCGTAATGCATTTCTCACCAAGAACCAAGCACACGGCTTCGTAATGCTTTGGACTTTCCCACACCAAGCCCCATGCTTGGATTTTCCCATGTCAACTCCATGTTGGACTTTCTTATGACAATCCCATGTCATAAGTTTTGTCTATCATCAAAATACTACTCGAGTCAAACTCGAGTCAAGCTGGGCCGATTGCACCAACAAATACCTGGGCGAAATCCTCCATCTCGAGCTCCATTTATAACTTGCATCGAGTTGATTTCGCGCCCAGCAGTCGACTACTAACAGTGTCATTGTGAGACAATGACTCGATCCACGCTGGAAAAACCCCATGGATCTCCCATCAGTCGACTGGTGACTTCACGAGTTCAACTGATCTCCTCGTAGTCGATTGCCCAGTCGGCTACGGAGTAGTCAGTGCCCGCGAAAATTCCATCAGTCGACTGTCGTCCCTTGGCAGTCGACTTCCAGGCCACAAAATACAGTCAAACACCAGTCAATCATCAGTCAACTTGGATCAGTCGAACCGGTACCTATGCTAGTCGACTGCTATTGGGTAAAACCTCAAACAAACACTTGTTTGAGCATCCGACCATCGAGTCTTAGTCACTTGGCCAAGTCCACCTCATCCTCTCATGGAGTTCCCCACCGAAGCCTTCTTCCGTCGGCCTACGTCCCTCGGATGCACCAACCGCACGGCTTCGCAATATCATCCTTCGCATTTCTTGCCCTCGAAGTCTGCTTGCCTTGGACCTCACTCCATTCGTTCCCTGTCCAGCGGTCCCTCGGATGCACCAAGCGCACCACTTCGCAATGTCATCCTTCACTGACATAAGAACCCCAAGTCTACGAGACTAATGACCTTGCCAAGTCCTCAAGACATTCCATTGCCAAGGCTACACACTTAGACTTACATGCCAACTCCATGTTGGACTTCCCACACAAAGCCTCATGCTTGGATTTTACCAACACCAAGCCCTATGCTTTGATTTTCTATGCCAAGGCTACACACTTGGACTTATATGCCAACTCAATATTGGACTTCCAATACCAAGCCTCATTCTTGAATTTTACAAATACCAAATCCTATGCTTGAATTTTCCATATCAAGGATACACACTTGGACTTCTCACACATGGTCAATCCCAAGTCAACAATATAGTCAACTCACCGTCAAATATCAAAATATCGCTCAAGTAAAATTCGAGTCTAATCAATCGTGATCTGGATCGATTGCATCAACAATGGTGATTTGTTATCAAACATATAAAATTTAGTATACATACAAGGTTCATAAGTTAATTAAGATTTTTAGCGCTTTAGTTTGGAAAAAAAAAAGTATGTTTGGTCAAAATTCAAAGGTCAATCTCAAAGATATCTATTAACGTATATTAGAGTGAATATATTATGAAACTCAAACCTAATGAAAAAAAAACCATGTAACTCACATAAATATGAATCGTTTAAATATGCATTTCAAACTTATTAACATTGATGGAATTTGTACTATATGCAAGTGAGGATAAAGGGCAATCCCTATGGGATGAGTAGTTGATTAGAGCACCATAGAAGTTATTGTAATTGACAGAAATCGAATCTCGACGTTAGATCTAAAATCTTTACCTGGGTTCAAAAGTCCTCCTCTACTCTGACTAATAACTCAAGAGACATAGTTCTCCTATGATTCATCTCCTTCGTGTTGATTGTGAGACCGATTGACGGAGGTATTGAGGACGATCGAATCATCTTTTACTGTAAAATGTGGATGAAAGGTCAGCATGATGCAATCAATGATGCTCTTGGACCATGGTTTAAGTAATCACATTACAAAAATACTATAGGGTTCGTCACTAAGTTTATAAAAATACAATTATTGATTGGATTAGTTCATTATATTAGTATGTAGTGTAAGAGCAAATAATAAGTTTTTGGCTTTTAGCCTGAAATCCCAAGCAAGTGGATCGATGTAAGTTTTCTTCAGAGTATTAATCATAAAAGGAATACATATATATAAGATTTAAAACTACATTTGTCTTTTGCTTCGGTTACTTCATATTTCTTCGTGGTCAAATATTATTAATTAGACAAATGTATATAAAAAAATTAAATAAGGAAAAACAATAAAAGAGAATCTTTTAAAAATTTATTAAAATAGCATCCCAATTATCATTTTAAATTTATGTACTTACTACAACAAAAAAGAAAAATAACGACGAAATTTTTTCATTGCTAATAATACAAATTTGCAGCTAAATATATTTTACGACGAAATAATTTCGTCGCTAGGGTCATCGTAATAAGCTTGTCGCAAAGACAAATTCACGACGAATTAAGACTTTTTGGTCTTTAATTGATACTCCTGTTACCTCTTCTCTATGAACCAGATAGGAGAGCTCACATGTAAGACGTTACCCGAACCAAATAATTGATTCGGTGGAGAAAGAGGAGAGGAACGGTTCGGGTGCAAGCGTCTAAAATAATTGGCACGGGAGAGTTAGGGAAGGTAATCGACACGACAAAGCAGAGGCGGGGGGAGGCGCTTCGCTAGGAAATAAGCAAGAATCGGTTCGGCTAGATAGGCCTAGAAGCAGACGGGACGGATAAGAATCGACTCAGCCTAGTCAGTCCGGAGGTAGTCCGGTGGGGGGAAGAAGGGAAGTTAGTTAGGGCTGGTGAGGAGCCCAAGGGCTATGCCACCCGTGAGCTATAGACCTAAGTTAGTTTCACCAAAAGCGGATGGTTGAAGGGGACAGACTAACCAAGTTTCCTGAAATGTAGATGAAGAGGTGTTATGTAACAGAAGGAGGGGTCCCCACATAATATTCCGAGGAGCCTTCGCTCCTCGTATTTGTAACAGAATTATTCCCCAGGTGGACGTGGTGGCCACGTGTACGATGGAGATAGCCCGCGAAGTAACGCTGGATCAGAGAAGGAGGATAAAAGGGAGGAGGAAGGCAGAAGGCCAGAGGATCCGCATTTTTCCAACTAGCAAGAAACGAAGACACATCAGGAGAAGGAGAGCTACCACCACGCCGGAGAAGGAGAGTAGCGATCTTTGCTTTTACATTGCGTGTACTCTTTCTTGTATTGTGATTTAACTAGAAGAGGTTTTCTCCTCCACCTCCGGAAGTTTTCTTTTCGAGAAGGAGGACATTCATAGTGAAAGTGCTTTGGCACTGCATCCGGTGAGGGAGCTCACCTCCGTGGAGTAGGAATCCTTATTCCGAACCACGTTACATCCTATGTCTTAGTTTGGTTGCCTGTGTTGGTTTTGTGTTTCTCTGCTTCACTTTTTCATCTTTACTGTTGCGGTCTGTGAGAACCCCCTCAAAGCTCCCTTCGTGCTTCATTGCATCGAAAGGAGGTGAAAAAATCTTCCTCTCCACATTAGCTGGCGTCGTCTGTGGGAAACATCTGAGCTAAACGTCGAGATGCAGCCAGAAGAGATAAAACATTCGGGTGCCTCTGCAGCGGAGGAAAACCCCATTACCATACTGCCATCACAACTGAGGGTTCTAGTTGACGACGTTGTAACTGAGGCCCTCGCTAGAGAAAGAAGAAGGACAGGATACCTTCATCCTCACTCTGGTGAACCTTCTTCTCGAGGCCCACCCCCAAAAATGCCTCCCCCACCTCGTGCGACCATTAATATTGAAGTAGTTCCTGGAGAGGGGCCTGGAGGGCGAGCACATCAGAATACTGTACCCTTAACCCAGACTCGACGGGAAGAACAGGGTGAAAGTCGGTCGACCCGGGCCCCAGAAGTTTATGAGCCCAGTCCTTTTACCATGGACATCCTCTCTGAAATCCCCCCATCATACTTTTGGAATCCCCAAGTAGACAAGTACGATGGCTCAACGGATCTCGAAGAACATCTATCATAATTCGATGGAGCGGCCTCGCTCCATTGCTATACTGACGCCCTCAAGTGCCGAGTCTTCCGGACCACGTTAACCGGTTCGGCACAAAAATGGTTCAACACCCTGCCCCCGGGGTCTATTACCTGTTTCACTGATTTTCAAGGGATGTTCAGCCGGGAGTTCGCCAGCTGTAAGGCGTATAAGCATGATGCCTCTATCTTGATGTACATTATGCAGGGGCCCTCAGAATCACTCAGAGGGTATCTTCACCGGTTCAACTTTGCATCGAGGGGTATTCCTTCCGCAGGATCGAAATCTTTCAGAGTCTCTATTCCGCACGGGCTGAAGGAGGGCCCCTTCCTCAGTTCCCTTTTAAGGAAGCCTGCTAACAGCTCGAGGAGCTGCTAAGTCGTGTGAAAAAATTCATCCACGAGGAGGAAGGACTGAAAGTGCGGAGAGCCGAACGTGCTGCCGCAGTAGTCCCAGCCGAAAGAACTAGCCCCATCGCCCCTCAAGCACCCCCTCATCGGGGATATGCGCGACCCCTTCTACTGGAGGCTCCTAGGCCTCGGTTATTGTTACAGGGCGCTCGCCCTGCACTTCCATTACAGATTATGGCCGCCGATGTACCTCCTCCCGCGAGGACTTGGAAGGAGTGGGAGATGGAATTCTATGATCAGTAGGGTCTATGTAGGGATGTATACTGAAAAGTCTATCTTTTGTATGAACATCTTTATTTTGAAATAAGAATCACATGATCATTGTTTGCATATTTATATGGTTATGCAATATTGTCTAATACATTACATTGTAGATAATATGGTGTGTGGTGTCACATAGGAGATCATGTTATCGGCTCCTTGTAAAGTATAAGTAAAGGCTCACAACCCAGATGGCTTTGGACAAACCATCGGAATGGTTGTAGTGTGATTTGATATTGGTTTGTCTTGACCATAGAATCACACTAGTGCACTTTGTGTGTATTGAGCAGGACCGACTTAGAGGTGATTCGATTTATTGCTGACTACATAATCGAATCGGACCTCAGATATTATTTTGTACATACTCTTAACCTCGATAAAATAACGGACACATATACTTAGTATTCATCTCTTTGATTTACCAATGGGCGAGATTTATAGATTAAATCGATAGGCTCGGTAAGTTGGGTATGATATTATTTATATGGTGTGCCGTTAATTATAGGAGGAAACCATGTCCTTTATATTAGGATGATCATGTCCCCTTGAGGAGCTCATAAGGTTCATCATGTAACCCCTGCAGGTGAACTTGGTCCGGCATGACGAAAAGGTTGAGTGGTACTACTCATGGAGTTAGATGTTGATTAATTAATGGTCAGTAAATTAATTAATCGACGGACATTCGAGATCTTAAACACGGGGAGAAAATGTACATATAATATATGGAGCCCATATTATCATATGGGGGTTGGTGAGGTAGATCAATGATGATCCTTTAGTGGATTGGATCATCATTAGTGGATCGGACTTTATGTGTGCTTGATCCATGGGTGGCCAAGATCCAACTCCTCCTCATGGTCCCTAATGTAGCCTATTAACACCTCATGAAGTTTAGATCCAATGGATGAAAACAAAACTCTAGATCCAAAGGTAGAGATTAAATCTCTAGATCCGACGGTTGAGATTAAATCTCTAGATCCGACGGTTGAGATAAAATCTCTAGATCCGACGGTTGAGATTAAATCCCTAGAACCAATGGAGGAGATTAAATCATGGCTTGAGCCCAACTCTATAAATAGAGATCATGAAGTGGGCGGCAAGATAGAGCATGGCTTAAGGGGATTAGGGTTTGCTTCCTTTTGAGGCTAGGAATCTTAGTTGGTTTAGGATTAGGTTTGGGTGGCTAGGGTTTTGGGGAGCTATGGGTGGGCGGCAACTCAAGGAGGAGTTTTTGTTCTTCCTCCTAAGGTGTGGCCGGTTCCTTCCATCTTCCCTCTACCTTGGCTTGTGCTCATCCTAATCGTCTTCCCCACTTCCATGGCCGGCCATAAGGAGAGCTAGGATTAGGGTTTGGAGGCTTGGGTGGCACCAAATAAGGAAGTAGTTTGCTTTCTTCTTCCTCTCCTTTTGTGTCCGGCGCCCACAGTCCTTTCCCAGCCCTTGGACGGCATCCAAAGACCCCTTCTCCTTCTCCTTAGCTGGTGGAAACAAGATATAGGGCTTTCCCTGTTAGGACCCTTGGAATGGCTAGAGGGGGGGTGATTAGCCTTTCTTCTTTTCTACAAAAAAACATTAGCAGAAGTAATACAAAATATAAACACAAATCAAAGCAAGAACAAAGCTAACACCCGATGTACATGGTTCGGAGATGACGCTTCTACTCCACGGCAATCCGTAAGGTGGATTAGCCCTAATCAATCTTCACTAGAACCTCCTTTGGATGAACCAAGGTGGAGAAACCTTTCTTACAATGCTCTCCTCTTCTTTACAATGATGGATGATCAAGAACAAGAGAAGAGGAGGATTTAAATCACTTAAAAACACTTGGAAGGCTTGGTGAGCACGAGAGTATAGTTAGGAGCAAGAGCACTAGCTTCACCAAGCTCCTCATGGCCCCTTTTATGTAAGAGGGGCTATTTTTCCCGCGATCACGACCGATGCATACCATCACGATCGCCGCCGGCCAACCCGCTCAAACGCGATCTCCACGGAGATTCGTGAGTCGCTCCAACGGCCAGTGATCACCGATCGATCCTCCATCACCGATCGATGGGGTGATCACCGAGGATGATCAAGGCGAAATGAGTGAGACCGCATTCGCGGCTATATTTCTTGATCACCGACCGATCGATCGATCGATCATCAGATCGCCGATCGCTAACAAGGCCGATCGATGGTCGTGGTTTCACCGACTACCGAACACCGACTGGGCCGATCGATACATCGATCACGATCGATACTCATCAAGTATGAGTAATTCATACTTGATTTTATACCCTAGACCTAGACTCAACCTTCTAGCTCCTCAATAAGCCTTGCGCCTTCAGGATCCTTCCGAGTTCGCGACTTGTTCATCCTTTGCGCTTTGCTTCCAAGAGCTTCCTTCGGTTTCGTCATGTCTTGGGTTGCCAAATGCTTGAACTTTACGCCGCCAAGACTACAAGCTTGGACTTATGCTGCCAAGACTTTACTTTGGACTTCCTTTGTCAAGGTTCACTTGGACTTTACGCTGCCAAGACTACAAGCTTGGTCTTACGCTGCCAAGTCCATCCCTTGTACTTCCTTTGCCAAGATCATACTTGGACTTCCCTGTCACTTAAGCATTTTCGCAATTAGATCACAAGATATTGCCTAACTTAGATGATTATCCAAACATCAAAACATATATAAATGCTTGGAGCATTGTTGCACCAACAATCTCCCCCTTTTTGATGTTTGGCAATCATTTGAGTTAGGTCTTTAAATACACACATAATCAAATTTTCAATATGTATTATAACTTAAACACTCCTTCTCCCCCTTTGACATACATCAAAAAGAGAAGGATTCAAACATGAAGGAAATAATGTGTTAGATCTTGGACTAAGGTACAATATTGAAATTAAGCTCCCCCTTAATCCAAGATATGCTTTATAATGTATAAACAATAGTTGAAGCAAAGCATACCAAAAATTCAAAAAATTAAGTCCTAACTTTGCACCAACAATGGTTTTGGGAATGAAAAAGATATAATTTATGAAAACTCCCCCTAAAACACTGCATTAGTCACTCCTAAATCTTGTTTATACGCAATATTATCATACTATAGTGTTAGAACATCAAAGGTACACCAAATATCAGAAAATGGAGCTTATTATCAGAAAATGACTGTATTCAGAACCAATGATCACTACGCTAAATCGAAATTTCAAATTTTTCATTATTTTGAAATGCGGTAGAAATTCCAGAAATCTCGAAAAATCATGAAATTTTGCGTACACATTTCTGAAATCATACTTTATTAAGGAAAAATATATGTTTTCCAGATTTCAAGATTGATACAAATTTGGAAACTTATAAAAGTTCTAAAGAATTTTCAAACTTTGTATCACTTTTGTGATTTACTTGAAAACTGTTTTCCAAAATATAATGAACATGGTTTAAAATATATATGATTTGGAATTTCCAACCATGTTCTTAGAGCTATGTACTCATTACTTGAATACAAGCCTTCCCAATGGTTGGTCCATAAGGTATTTATGTCTCTAGGTGTGTCATTGGCTCATAGTAATGCATCATAACAAGCATGATGAGCCAAGTACACCTTCCCTATCATCTCACATGGTTCTAAGTGTCTTAATACAAAAATCAAGGTTTCTTAAGGCTTTTTGTGAGATGTATCAAGGTATAAAGATAACATATAAACATGGGATCATGCAAACCTAGAATTTTACTCTATAAAGCACATACCAAGCTCTCTCCTTAAAGATGAAAATTCATTTTCGGGAAGAGCTTTGGTGAAGATATTGGCAAGGTTGGACTTAGATTCTACATAATTAAGTTCAATGTCCCCTCTTGCCACATGATCTCTTATGAAGTGATGTTTCACTTCAATGTGCTTGGTCCTAGAGTGATGTACCGGATTTTTGGTCAAGTTGATGGTACTCACATTGTCACAATAAACTTTAATGTTAGAGTAGTGTAGCTCATAGTCCACAAGAGTATGTCTCATCCAAAGTAATTGAGCTACACAACCACCCATAGCCACATATTCGGCTTCGGTGGTTGATAAAGCAACACAATGTTGCTTCCTACTACTCCAACTAACTAGGGAGGACCCAAGAAATTGGCATCCACCACTAGTACTTTTCCTATCCAATTTGCACCCGGCATAATCGGAATCGGTATAACCAAGCAATTCAAATGACTTAGTCCTAGGATACCAAAGTCCTACATTTAGGGTGCCTTTAATATATCTTAATATTCTTTTGACGGCTACCAAATGTGATTCTTTGGCACAAGATTGGTATCTTGCACACATACCTACCGCAAATAAAATGTCGGGTCTACTAGTGGTTAGGTATAGTAAGCTACCAATCATACTCCTATATAGTTTAAGATCAATTGATTTACCTTCATGATCACTATCTATTCTAGTGCTAGTGGCCATGGGAGTGGTTACAATTTTGGCATTTTTCAAACCAAATTTCTTGATCATTTCATTTGCATATTTGGTTTGATAAATATGAATACCCTCATTGGTTTGTTTGACTTGTAAACCTAGGAAAAATGTAAGCTCTCCAACCAAACTCATTTCAAATTCATTTTCCATATTTTTTATAAAGTCTTGAAGAAGATCATCATTTGTTGACCCAAAAATAATATCATCAACATATACTTGGGCTATGAATATATCTTTTAATGTTGACTTTATAAACAAAGTTTGATCTACTTGGCCTCTTCTAAAATCCTTAGAAATTAAGAAGGATGACAATCTTTCATACCATGCCCGGGGAGCTTGTTTTAACCCATATAATGCTTTCCTAAGCTTACATACATGATTTGGATAATCTATGTTCTCAAATCCGGGTGGTTGCTCTACATATACTTCCTCCTTAATAAAACCATTTAAGAATGCCGATTTAACATCCATTTGGTAAAGTTTAAATCCCATGTAGGACGCATACCCTAAGAGAATCCTAATAGATTCTAACCTTGCTAGCAACCGGGCATAAGTCTCATCATAGTCAAGCCCTCAACTTGATTGAATCCCTAGCAACCAACCTAGCTTTATTTCTAGTGATAGTTCCTTGATCATCTAGCTTATTCCTAAAGACCCATCTTGTAGTAATTATGGTGCTATCATTGGGTCTAGGTACTAATTCCCATACTTGACTTCTCTCAAATTGAGCCAATTCATCTTGCATTGCCAAAATCCAATCCGGATCATGTAATGCATCATTGATCGATTTGGGCTCAATTTGTGAGATAAGAGCAACTTGACTAGTAGGAGGTCTATGAAATGACCTAGTTCTTACTCCTTGAGATAGATCTCCTACTACTTGATCAAGTGGATGATCTTGATGAATTCTTAGGTTTCTAGAAGGGGTTTCAATTTGATCATTGTTATCTTCCACCCTTCTTTCATCATCGGAGTCTCCTCTTCCTCCCCTTGATCATTACCCTAATGGTCAAATTTTGAAGTTTTTGGGTAATGTCTTGATTATTGTCATTAATATCCTTATCAATGGAGGACTTTCTAGGGTAGGTACTAGTAGTTTCATCAAATTGAACATTGGAAGACTCCTCAATCCCTTTGGTTCTCTTATTGTAGACTCTATACCCTCTACTTGTGGATGAGTATCCAACTAGGATTCCCTCATCCGCTTTTGATTCAAATTTTCCTAAGTTATCTTTGGTGTTTAGAATATAAACTTTACATCCAAAGACTTTGAAATAATGAATTGTGGGTATAGTCCCATTCCATAATTCAAATGGTGTTTTTCCTAAAAACCTATGGATTTGAACCCTATTTTGATATAGCAAGCTGTATTAACCTTCCTCGCCACAAGTAGCTAGGTAGAGAATACACATTAAGCATAGTCCTAGCCGCCTCTTGTAGGCACGATTTCTCCTTTCCACCACCCCATTTTGTTGGGGTGTTCTAGGACAAGAGAACTCATGCTTGTACCCTTGTTCTAAACAAAATTGTGAAAATTTTAAGTTTTCAAATTCACCACCATGATCACTACGAATCCGGTTGATTTTGAGACTCTTTTCATTTTCAACCCTTTTACTAAATCCTATGATTATTTCTAAGGTATCATCCTTATGTTTCATAAAATAGACCCAAGTATACCTAGAAAAATCATCTACTATAACCAAACAATATTTATTACCATTTAAAGATGGAGTACTATGGCAATCAAATAAGTCAAGATGCAATAATTCTAATGGTAAAGAGGTATTGGTTAGGGTTTTACCTTTGTGTGATGCCTTTGTTTGTTTTCCTTCTTGGCATGCATCACACAATTTGTTCTTGACATACTTGATCTTTGGTAGCCCTTTGACCAACTCCATCTTGGCTACCTTGGCTATGTTTTTCATGTTGATATGCCCCAATCTTCTATGCCATAGCCAACTTTCCTCTTCTTTTGCAACAAAACACTTAGTAGAAATGTTAGAAGCATATGAAAGATCAACATAATAGATATTTGATTTCCTATATCCAACTAACATGCAATCATTTAATTCCTTGTGTCTAATCATGCATTTAGAGGATTCAAAGGAGACATGATAGTTTGCATCACAAAGTTGACTAACACTTAATAAATTAAATTTCATATTTTCAACTAGCAATACTTTGTGAATAATAATTTTAGGGGATACCTCAATTGTACCTCTACCTAATATCTTGAGTTTTCCACTATTCCCAAAGGACACCGCTCCCTTCTTCACATATTTAATTGTGGAGAACTTGCTCACATCGGTCATATGTGTTGAGCAACACTATCCACAATCCACATACCTCGCCTCCTACCTAAATCACATGAAAACACAAGCTTTTGGTACCCAAACATTTGGACCGGTAACATTAAGTAAAAACTTCTTAGGTACCCAAGCTTTCTTAACCTTACCCTTAATGGTTGCTTTCCTATTAATTAATGAAATATAAGCAACTTCTTTTTCTTTTGGCTTATATCCTAAACCGGCCTTGTTATAAACCGCTCTTTGCCTACTAAGAATCATATCAAGACACTTTGAGCCATTTGAAAATTTTTCTAAACATGCTTTCAATTCACTAACCTCATCCTTAAGTTTGTCATTTTCTTCCCTAAGCATGCAAGAGTCAATATGTGACGGCTTTTCATTCCTAATGGCCTTTAGTTCTACCTTCATGCTCTTAACCTTAGATTTTGACTTATCTAGAGCTTCTTTAAGATAAGCAATTGATTTATAGAGAAGCATAACCTTGGGAGAATTCATTACCTCATCGTCACTAGATGACGATTCATCACTTGAAGAATCTTCTTGACTTGATGTGCCGGAATCATCTTCTAATGCCATGAGTGCCACATGGCGTGTGATGTGGCAAAGCTCATCATCGGAGGAAGAGTCTTCAACACTTGGTGTGTCCCATGTGGTTTGAGCCACCATGGCCTCCTTCTTCTTCTTTTCCTTCTTGTCATTCTTTTTCTTTTTCTTTTCCTCCTTCTTCTTTAGCTCCGGGCAATTCGGCTTTATATGCCCCTTCTTATTGCAAGCATGGCAAATCACATTATTGCTAAAACTTGAATTACCATTAAATTTACCTTTTGAGGAATGAGACCCCTTCCTTGCTTCTTTGTTCTTGAACTCTCTTGACTTTCTATAAAGCTTCTTGACGAAATTTGCCATTTCACTAGATGAGTCCCCATCGCTACTTGACTCATCCTCCGACTCGGATGATGATGATGCTTCTTTTCTTTCCTTCTTCTTCTTTTCTTTCTTGTCCTTCTTTTCAACAAATAGAGCTAACTCCTTTTCCTTAGAGGACATGTTAGTTTGCTCATGTAATTCAAACTCACAAAATAATTCATCAATTTTAATTTGAGATAAATCCCTAGTTACCTTAATGGCATCAACTATAGAAGTCCATAAAGAATTTCTAGGAAATGCTTGTAAAATATACCTTACCAAATCCCGGTTGTCAACTCGCTCACCTATGATATAGAGTCCGTTTACAATTTCCTTGAACCTTCCATGCATTTGACTTACGGTTTCATGCATCTTCATTTGGAAGGCTTGAAGTTGTCCAATTAATAGGTCCTTCTTGGCCCTCTTTGACTCCTTGGAACCTTCATTTAGCTCAATGAGCTTTTCCCATAGCTCCGGATTCAAAAGGCCCCACCTTGTTGAGTTGCTCCATTGTGACGCCGCATTGGATGGTGAGGACGGCCTTTGCATTTGATTTAAATTTCTTGTTTATTTCTCTTGTCCAATCCTTGCTTGGAATAGGATGTCCATGCTCATCCACTGGTTCCTCGAAGCCATCTACAACACTATGCCAAATTTCAATATTACTCATAAGATAGTACTTCATCCTACCTTTCCAATACGCAAAATGACTCCCATCGAAGAGCGGTGGCTTGGCGATGCTATATCCCTCTTGAAGAGCCATTGATGTCTTGGTTGATGGTGAGATCTTCCAAGCTATCCGGGCTCTGATACCACTTGTTAGGACCCTTGGAATGGCTAGAGGGGGGGGTGATTAGCCTTTCTTCTTTTCTACAAAAAACGTTAGCGGAAGCAATACAAAATATAAACACAAATCAAAGCAAGAACAAAGCTAACACGATGTCGTGGTTCGGAGATGACGCTCCTACTCCACGGCAATCCGTAAGGTGGATTAGCCCTAATCAATCTTCACTAGAACCTCCTTTGGATGAACCAAGGTGGAGAAACCTTTCTTACAATGCTCTCCTCTTCTTTACAATGATGGATGATCAAGAACAAGAGAAGAGGAGGATTTAAATCACTTAAAAACACTTGGAAGGCTTGGTGAGCACGAGAGTATAGTTAGGAGCAAGAGCACTAGCTTCACCAAGCTCCCCATGGCCCCTTTTTATAGAAGCGGGGCTGTTTTTCCCGTTAGCGTCGATCGATCGGTGATGCATACCATCGATCGCCGCTAGCCAACCCGGCAAAATCACGATCTCGCGGAGATTCGTAGCCGCAATCTCAGCGGCGGTGATCGGTCGAGATCCTCTCCATCGATCGTGATGGGATGATCGATCAGTGATCAAGCGGCCGATCGAGTGAGACGCATTCCGTAGCGATATTTCTCTTGATCGGTCGGTGATGCCCTTAGCGATCGGTACGATCGGCATCATTCGATCGCTCGACCAAGGCGGTGATCGGTGGTCGTGGTTTCACCCCGACTCGGTCGACGCCTAACCCGGTCGGTGATACATCGTATCAGTCGACTGATACTCATCAAGTATGAGTAATTCATACTTGATTTTATACCCTAGACCTAGACTCAACCTTCTATCTCCTCAATAAGCCTTGCGCCTTCAGGATCCTTTCGAGTCCGCGACTTGTTCATCCTTTGTGCTTTGCTTCCAAGAGCTTCCTTCGGTTTCGTCATGTCTTGGGTTGCCAAATGCTTGGACTTTACGCCGTCAAGACTACAAGCTTGGACTTATGCTGCCAAGACTTTACTTTGGACTTCCTTTGTCAAGGTTCACTTGGACTTTACGCTGCCAAGACTACAAGCTTGGTCTTACGCTGCCAAGTCCATCCCTTGTACTTCCTTTGCCAAGATCATACTTGGACTTCCCTGTCACTTAAGCATTTTCGCAATTAGATCACAAGATATTGCCTAACTTAGATGATTATCCAAACATCAAAACATATATAAATGCTTGGAGCATTGTTGCACCAACATTCCCTTGGTGTCTTGGCCAGTTTCCACCATTATCTCTTTCTCCTTGTTGGCCGGCGGCAAGCATTCTCCTTGTTGCTTGTTGGTTGGCTATAGAAAGGAGAAGAGCTTTGTTTCTATTCTTCCTCTTGCCTTGGAAGAGCAAGGAAGGAAGATTTGCGATCTAGGAGCTTCGACTTTTGGTAGAGCGTCGCCCACACAACGTCCGAAAGGAGGAAGCACATACATTAGAAGATCGAGAGGTATATCGATTCTCTAATTTTTATATGTTACATGTTTGTATTTGTTTTTCAATTATGAGCATGATATAAATCTGTATATGGCTAAATAATACTTGGATCCCGAGCATAAACACAAAAACCGGCGATCCGGACATCGTCTATTCCGCGGCTACTCGTAGAATAGAGATTGGTCGCTTGAACAACGAGTTTGTTCAAGTGACCTCTCTAAACGAATAGCATGACGATGACTTGGTTGTTTGGGCAATCCTTTTTGTCTAGGATTAAATTTTTTAATCCGGGGACATCGAGGAGATCGCCATGAATAAACGACCAAGGTGAAGTGGGAAGCGAAGTTTCCCCTCACGGACTCGATAAGCTAAACCATTAAATTGGTATGTGAGCTTCCGAAGCAAAATCATACAATTGGTATCAGAGCCAAGGTTTCCGGTTTTGTGTGTTTAGGATTCAGTTAATTTTTATGCACTTTTTCATATATTATATGTGTCAGATAATAGTAGGATATGTGTAGTTTAACTCTTTGGTTGTAGGCATAAGATCCGACTATTATGGCCATATGTGTGTATGTGATTGTATGTGTATATTTTGTTGAATCCTCGGGGTTTACGAGGCTAGTATTTGATTTTTTGTAAATTAGATATGACATTGTTTAGCCACTCTTTATTTTATTTTACTTTTGATCTAGATTTCATGTACACTCCCTCGTGGAGTATAGGATCGATGGATGTAAATTAAAATAGGTTTTAGTCTCGGCTCGGATCTCCGGATGGCTTGTACATGGCGTAGGAGGAGCAGACGAGAAGGCATCGCGACGGGAGACATATTGAAGACAAAAGCCATAATAGTTGGAAAATAATTTATTTTTCATATTTATTGCCTTTTGTTTGATATGCATGTCGTAGGCTAGGAAAATTCCTCAAATCCAAATTACTAAGTGGGAGATGGAAATTTTTTAAATTCTCACGGTCTCCATTACGATTTGACATGTGATGCAAGAAAACTTGCGCGTCGGCTCTGAGTGCCTTCCTCCCCATCGGATGAGTTTGTTTGCGGATCACAATGTCGAATATGGTTATAGGAAATTATTAAGAAGCGTGTGTACTTGCCCATCGTAAGGCACATAACCCGAGATAATTACCTTAGTACCAAGTAATGGTGAACACTTAAATACAAATATAAGTATCCTCCCCATCGGAGTCACTGTTTTTATTTATAGGGCCGAAGAGAAACCAACTATTAATTTTACTTGTCAAAAAGTTAGGTTGACAAGATAGTAAAATTAATGGGTAAAACCTCCTCTTACAAATGTAGAATTTGTATACGTCCACACTATCGTGGCATACGATATTCTCGGTATTTTGAGGTGTTGGTTGATTTTGAAAGTTTATTGTTTGAGGAATCAATAATTTTTTGAAATCTACAGTAAGGATCTATGTGATTCTTAGGATTTTCAAAAATGACTTTTAGTCCACTTACTATGATACTAAAGGAAATAAACTTACTGTACCCAAATAATGTTGATTGGAAAAGAATCTAGATATTGTCTTATCTGCTAAGGAGTACAAGAATGCACTCTTCGAAGAATGTCCTCAAGCCATGGTTGCTAAAAAGGTTTCTACTTCTAAGATGAAAGGCAAGAAGAAGAAGAAACAAGGTGAAGCAAAGATGGTAGGAGGATCTCTAGGAGGAGTGAAGAAGCCGAAAGACAAGTACTTCACTTGCAAGCAGGATGGACATTGGAAGAAGGACTGTCCCAGTCCGAAACAGAACAAAGGTATATCCTTTGGTCTAGTCGTTGAAACATGGTTAGCGGTGTTATCTACTAGCACCTGGTGTGTAGATATAGGAGCCTCTGATCATTTCTGCAATACTTTGCAGGGGTTCTAGGAAACCTGACGACGAGCTAAAAGGGAGATTACCATTTACTTGGGCAATGCCATGAAGATGGCGACTATTGCAGTGGGAGAAGTTTTATTTATCTCTTGAGAAAAATAAAACTTAGGTTCTGGAAAATTCCCTTTATGTACCTTTATTTAGAAAGAATTTAATTTCAGTTTCTAAATTGTTTATGGATGGATATTCTATTTCTTTTAATGACAGAGTTATTATAAAAAGGAATAGGGAGACTATCTATTCAGGTACATCGATAGGAAATTTGTATACACTTGAACCAAAACCTCCCACGATGCAAATTGAAGTTAATAACTCATCTTCTAATTCTAATAAGAGAAAAGAACCTTCGAAGATGAACCAAACATATCTTTGGCATCTTAGGCTTGGTCACATTAACCTAAGCAGAATTCAAAGGTTGATAGCTGATGGACCTTTGGGTTCATTAGTGGTGGAGGATCTTCCAACCTGTGAATCTTGCTTGGAGGGTAAGATGACCAAGAGGCCTTTTAAGGCCAAGGGGTATAGAGCCAAAGATGTGTTAGAATTGATTCATTCTGATTTGTGTGGTCCTATGTCTATCCAGGCTAGAGGTGGTTTCTGATACGTCGCAAGTCTGAATGCTTTGACAAGTTCAAAGAATTTAAGGCTGATGTGGAAAAATGTCAAGGTAAAAGTATCAAGACACTACAATCTAATCGTGGCGGTGAGTACCTCTTGGGAGAGTTTAGGAACTACTTATCAGAGGTTGGGATTCAATCCCAATTGACTGCACCTGGCACACCCCAGCAGAACGGTGTAGCAGAGCGAAGGAATAGGACTCTTATGGAGATGGTTAGATCGATGATGAGTTATTTTAACTTGCCAGATTCGTTCTGGGAATATGCTCTAGATATGGCGGTGTACATTCTGAACCTGGTTCCATCTAAATCAGTGCCTTTTACTCCCACTGAGTTGTGGACTGGGCGAAAGCCTAGTCTAAGACATATTCGGATATGGGGGAGTCTAGCACATGTGCTGAAGGCAGATGCTGGTAAGTTGGAACCTCGTACAGAAGTACGCATGTTCATTAGATATCCTAGAGGAACGAAAGGTAGTTTGTTTTATAGTCCTAGAGATCAAAGGGTGATCGTTAGCACGAATGCCAGATTTCTAGAAGAAGACAATATGATGAGCCACAAGCCAAAGAGTAAAATTGTTCTGGAGGAATTAAAAGGGGAAGTCACTTCTTTAGTACCACCGGTACAAGAGGATATACCACATGTCACTGCACTGCATGTCACAGAGGATACACAGGTGATACCTCGTCGTAGTGGGAGGGTTATGAGACAGCCTAATAGATTCATGTTCTTGGGAGAATCTTCTGATTTAGTCCCTGGTGAACATGAACCTGATCCCTGGACATATGACAAGGCAATCCAAGATAAAGATGTAGCATCTTGGCAAAGTGCAATGAATGCTGAGATTGAATCTATGGATTCAAATCAGGTCTAGGAGCTCTTATGCATAGCAGCTCATATGAATTATGAGGTGTGGCATATGAATGACAAGACATATTTCCTTAATGGAAGTCTTGAGGAAAACATCTACATGAAGCAACCATAGGGATTCATTGCTAAGGGCAAAGAGCATCTTGTATATAAGCTTAATTGGTCCATTTATGGATTGAAATAAGCTTCGAGGTCTTGGAACATCTGCTTTGATGAGGTGATCTAGTCTTATGGATTTATTCAAAGTCCGAATGAGTCTTGTGTATACAAGAAATGTGACGGAAAAGTAGTGGTATTTCATATACTATACATAGATGACATTTTGTTGATTGGCAACAATATCAAGGTGTTATCGGACGTAAGGGTATGGTTGTCCAAACAGTTTGATATGAAGGACTTGGGAGAGGTGGGACACATCCTTGGGATCAAGGTTATAAGGGATCGCAGGAAAAGGATGTTGTGCTTATCCCAAGCTTCATACATAGACACGATTTTGGATCATTTTAGCATGTAGAACTGTAAGAAGGGTTTTTTACCTTTTAGGCATGGAGTTCCTTTATCTAAGGAGATGTGTCCTAGATCATATGAGGAGATAGAGGAGATGAAGGCGGTTCCTTATGCTTCAGCAGTAGGAAGCCTCATGTATGCGATGCTATGTATGAGACTAGATATCTGCTTTGCTATGGGCATGATCAGCAGATATCAGAGTAATCTAGGACAGGGACATTGGACTGCAATAAAACATATATTGAAGTACCAAAGAAGGACTAGGAATTATATGTTGGTTTACCGGGCAGACCAATTACTCCCTGTGGGTTACATGGATTGCGACTTCCAATCAGATAAGGATAACTTTAAGTCTACCTCAGGTTTGTGTTTACTTTGGAGGTGGAGCCATTATATGGAGGAGTGTCCAGCAGAAATGCGTGGCGGAACTCCACCATGGAAGCTGAGTATGTGGCAGCCTCTGAGGCGGCCAAAGAAGCTGTGAGGCTCAGGAACTTTCTGATGGACTTGGATGTGATTCTTAATTTGCCCAGAACTATCACAATTTATTGTGATAATAGTGGTACAGTTGCAAACTCGAAGGAACCACTTGCCCATAAGGTAAGTAAATGCATAGAGCGTAAGTACTACCTGATACGAGAAATCGTAAAGGAGGTAGAAGTTGCTGTCGCCTAGATTGCATCAGAGGATGACCTGGTAGACCCTTTTCACTAAGGCCCTTCTAGCAATAGCTTTGATAGGCATGTGGAGGGAAGGGGAATCAGATGTATGCCAGTTTAAGGACAGCATAGACTTTTAGTATAAGTGGGAGATTATAGGGATGTATACTAAAAAGTCTATTTGTTGTATGAACATCTTTATTTTGAAATAAGAATCACATGATCATTGTTTACATATTTATATGGTTATGTAATATTGTCTAATACATTACATTGTAGATAACATGGTGTGTGGTGTCACACAGGAGATCATGTTATCGGCTCCTTATAAAGTATAAGTAAAGGCTCACAACCGAGATGACTTTGGACAAACCATCGGAATGGTTGTAGTGTGATATGGTATTGGTTTGTCTTGACCATAGAATCACACTAGTGCACTTTGTGTGTATTGAGCAGGACCGACTTAGAGGTGATTCGATTTATTGCTGACTACATAATCGAATTGGACCTCAGATATTATTTTGTACATGCTCTTATTCTCGATATAATAACGGGCACATATACTTAGTATTCATCTCTTTGATTTACCAATGGGCGATATTTATAGATTAAATCAATAGCCTCGGTAAGTTGGGAGATGATATTATTTATATGGTGTGCCTTTGATTATAGGAGGAAACCGTGTCCTATATATTAGGATGATGATGTCCCCTTGAGGAGCTCATAAGGTTCATCATGTAAACCCTGCAGGTGGACTTGGTCCGGCATGATGAAAAGGTTGAGTGGTACTACTCATAGAGTTAGATGTTGATTAATTAATGGTCAGTAAATTAATTAATCGACAGACATTCGAGATCTTAAACACGGGGAGAAAATGTACATATAATATATGGAGCCCATATTATCATATGGGGGTTGGTGAGGTAGATCAATGATGATCCTTTAGTGGATTGGATCATCATTAGTGGATCGAACTTTATGTGGGCTTGATCCATGGGTGGCCAAGATCCAACTCCTCCTCATGGTCCCTAATGTAGCCAATTAACACCTCATGAAGTTTAGATCCAATGGATGAAAACAAAACTCTAGATCCAAAGGTAGAGATTAAATCTCTAGATCCGACGGTTGAGATTAAATCTCTAGATCCGACGGTTGAGATTAAATCCCTAGAACAAATGGAGGAGATTAAATCATGGCTTGATCCCAACTCTATAAATAGAGATCATGAAGTGGGCAACAAGATAGATCATGGCTTAATGGGATTAGGGTTTGCTTCCTTTGGAGGCTAGGAATCCTAGTTGGTTTAGGATTAGGTTTGGGTGGCTAGGGTTTTTGGGAGCTGTGGGTGGGCGGCAACTCAAGGAGGAGTTTTTCTTCTTCCTCCTAAGGTGTGGTCGGTTCCTTCCATCTTCCCTCTACCTTGGCTTGTGCTAATCCTAATATTCTTCCCCACTTCCATGGCCAGCCATAAGGAGAGCTAGGTTTAGGGTTTGGAGGCTTAGGGTTTAGGTGGCTTGGCTGGCACAAAATAAGGAAGTAGTTTGCTTTCTTCTTCCTCTCCTTTGGTGGCCGGCGCCCACAGCTCTTTCCCAGCCCTTGTCCAGCATCTAAAGACCCCTTCTCCTTCTCCTTAGGTGGTGGAAACAAGATATAGGGCTTTCCCTTGGTGTCTTGGCCGGTTTCCACCATTATCTCCTTCTCCTTGTTTGCCGGCGGCAAGCATTCTCCTTGTTCCTTGTTGGTTGGCTATAGAAAGGAGAAGAGCTTTGTTTCTATTCTTCCTCTTGCTTTGGAAGAGCAAGGAAGGAAGATTTGCGATCTAGGAGCTTCGAATTTTTGTAGAGCATCGGCCACACGATGTCCGAAAGGAGGAAGGACATACATTAGAAGATCGAGAGGTATATCGATTCTCTAATTTTTATAAGTTACATGTTTGTATTTGTTTTTCAATTATGAGCATGATATAAATCTGTATATGGCTCAATAATACTTGGATCCCGAGCATAAACACAAAAACCGGCGATCCGAACATCGTCTATTCCGTGTCTACTCGTAGAATAGAGATTGGTCGCTTGAACAACGAGTTTGTTCAAGTGACCTCTCTAAACGAATAGCACGACGATGACTTGGTTTTTTGGGCAATCATTTTTTTCTAGGATTAAATTTTTTAATCCGGGGACATCGAGGGGATCGCCATGAACAAACAACCAAGGTAAAGGGAAGCGAAGTTTCCCCTCACGGATTCGATAAGCTAAACCATTAAATTGGTATGAGAGCTTTCGAAGCAAAACCCTACAATCTACTACAGCGACCCTCAGGATATAGGGGGGGGGGGTACCATGTAACCCCCTCCCCCCGCCCCATTTTTCTGCCAATATCATATGGAGTATGGCCATGCCAGTGGCCGATGTTTCAAGCTACAGGAGGAGCTGGAGCGCCTCCGAGCCGCATACCCGTAATTGCGGCTTCAGACAGGAGGTCCAGCACGACGAGGGCAATGACCCAATGTGGCCCGCCCAGGACCGTATAACCAACAACTGGAAGTTATTTTCCCCCAAACACCATCCCAGGAGGTTGTTTCTCAAGAAGTTCCATCAGGTGAGGGCCCCTCATCTAATATGAATAACTCTCCCACACGGGGGGTTATTCATGTCATTGCAGGAGGACCCACTGACGAGGACTCTAACCGGGTGCAGAAGTCATACGCCTGCCTCATGGAGAGTCTGGCCATCATCACCAACCAGACTGTTCAAACCGCATCGCCCATTTTGTTCGGGTCGGAAGATCTCCAAGGTGTCCTGCTGCCCCACACGGACGCCTTAGTTATTCGTATATCCCTGGCCAATTACGAAGTGGCCAGGGTGCTGGTCAACTCGGGAAGCTCTGTCAATATCCTCTTCCAGGAGGCCTTTGGACAGATGCAGCTGGGAAATGCCCAGCTAGAAGATGTGGTCACACCCCTCTTCGAGTTCGCGGGGCATGTGGTCCACCCCATAGGGAAGATTTCATTGCCCCTGACTCTGGGTGCAAAGCCCAGCCAAAAAACCAGTATAGTTCCTTTCCTCATTGTGGACACTCCGTCCACTTATAATGCCATTTTTGGTCATCCTTTCCTTGACATTTTTCAGGCGGTGGCTTCCTCGTACCACCAGAAGTTAAAATTCCCAGTCGGACAGTTGGTGGGGGAAGTCCAAGGCGAACAGAAGGCTGCCAGCAGCTGTTATGTGCAGATGGTTCGGGATGACCAGAAGAAGGCCCAAACCGACAATCTCAAAGGAAAATCCATCATCATTTCTGATGTCTGTGTCCTGGAAGAATCTCCCCCCAAAGCAGACAAAATAGAGGAAGGGGAGCTGGTGGAAATAGCTCTGGGAAAGACCACATGGGTGGCGCAACAGCTGGAGGCCAAGGAGGAGTTAGTGGCATGCTTGAAGAAGAATGAAGACATCTTTGCAGGAGATGTGCATGACCTCACGGGGATCGACCCTCGTGTTGCTGAATACCGCCTCAACATAACCAGAGGAGTCAGGCGCCCGGTGAAGGCGACACTTTGGACCTGAGAAGGACAAGGTCATAGCAGAGGAAGTAGATAAATTGTTAAAGGCGGGTCATGTGAAGGAAATCCAATTTCCCGAGTGGGTCTCCAATATAGTCCTGGTCCCCAAGCCTTCTGGGCAGTGGAGGATGTGTATTGACTTTCGCGATTTGAATAAAGCGTGCCCTAAAGACTGCTACCCCTTGCCTCGTATTGATCAGTTGGTAGATTCTACTGTAGGGTATGAGGTGATGTCCTTGATGGATGCATACCAAGGATATCATCAAATATGTTGGATCGAAGCGGATCATTAGAGGGGGGGGGGGTGAATAGCGATAAAACTTTTTTTTTCGAGTTCGTATCAAAAACCGAGTAGATAATTAATTGCAGCGGAAATGTAAATGTAAAGTAAAAAGAGACAAAGGAGTTTTACTTGGTTCGTAGCCTTCGGCTACTACTCCAAGGCCCTAGCGGTCCTCGACCACGTACGGAGGGCAAAAACACTAAAGAACTCCTCCGCGTTAGAGGTAGGAGTTTAATCGATACAAGTAAAGCACAAAGCTTGAGGTAGAGGGACACTCCCCCTCTCCTCGTTACGATAAAAGCTCCGAAAATGAAAGTACTAAACTGAAATAAAACTCTAACCGACGTAATAAAATGAAAACAAATAAACCTAGACGTTGGAGAAGAAGCACTTCGTTGTCGGAGAAGTTGTAGCTTTGCGGAGGCTTTTGGAAGCTTAGAATTGATGATGAGACCCTAGGTTTGGCCCTCCTTTTATAGCCTTTGAGCCCCTTTTCGAGAGGAACCCTAGCCAATCACAATTGAGCACCAATCTCCTTGAAATGGGGTGATAAGCCTTGACTCCTCGAAGCTGATCATTGACCATCAGTCGACTGATGGCCATCATCAGTCGACTGATGGCAACATCAGTCGAGTGTTGACCTCCGACAGTCGATTGTTTGATGGCAGTCGAGTCCTCCAAGTTGGCAGTTGACTGATATTAGCTGCAAGACAAAGTTAGCTCAAAGAAAACATTATTTCGATGGCCTTCGACCGTCCGATCTCGACCTAGACCATCGATGGGATGTCTTTGGTCGGATTTATGCTTAAGATCATCCCCGTAAGGAGGATACGACCTCACTTACGCTCGTACACACGAGCTTACCTCGATACTTACCATGTCGCTTTTGCTTCCGGCCTTCCACTCGATTCCTTCGGCTCCCTCCGAAGTCACTTGAGTGTCGCCCGACCACCCGGCTTCTTCCGGGTGTCGCTAGCCTTCAGCTCCAGCTTTAGCAATCTTCTGCACACTCGATTCAGCTCGTGAGATAACGACATGAGCTTAGCTTTGTATCGTTTGCTATAATCAAAACTCAGGTTCGACCTAGGTGCCTACTACACCAAAAATCTCGCCCTTTTTGATTTAGGGCAAACCCACATACAAAGTTAAGTAAATAGCAAGCATGAAGAATAATGTGCATTAGAAACAAACAAAAAAATAAATAAGATTAAGTTGGAGTAGTAAGGATTTTCTTCAAGTACTCCCCCTTGAGGAAACCTCCCCCTTGACCGAGGGTGAGTCTTGAAGAAAGACCTTAATCCTCCCCTTGAGGGTTGCTTTAAGTAATTACTTAAAGTTGGCCATAGTAAAACGTTTAAGTTAAGAGTTCTTCTTAACTTGGCCCTTTCTCCACGTTAAGTAAAACATTAAAAACAAGTAAAACGTTGATGGCACAAAAAAGTTTAAGTTAAGAATTCTCTTAACTTGGTCTTTAATAAGTTTTCAAAACTTAAAGTTAACTTTTGGTTTAAATATAAAGTAAGAGTTAAACCAAAAAATTTAAAAATTTGACCCCTTAACTTTGGCTTTTTTCTCCCCCTTTTGCCATATATCGAAAAGAGTGAGGGTGTGTGTGGAAAACAAAAATAAGCGTTAAATTTAAAGTCCAAGCATGTTCCACATAATTTTGAAAATAATATACTGAAAATAAGTTCATCTATAAAATGTTCGACTCATATTTGGCTTGATTGATATAAAAGATCAACCAGTCATAATCAGAGTCGGTTAGTATGTATGATTATACTCCGTGGTTCATGGCGATGCACAAGCTCTACATCTAGAACCAGGATTAAGGTCCTAACATCTCACGCCCATCTACGTGGCTAAGTACACAAACACATTAGTCCTATGTGTTGTGAGATGTATTGGCTCCTTAAATCTATAGGTGCATGTTATCTACAGTATGTCCTATGCTAGTTCCATAAAAATAAAAATTAAGAAATAGTAGTAAGAAAATATAATTTGCAAGTTTCTATTCTACTACGCACATGCCCAATTTTCATCTTAATAGACTAAATTCGACTTCGGGTAGGGGTTTAGTAAATAGGTCTGCTAAGTTAGACTTCGATTCTACGTATTCGAGTTGTATGGCTCCGTTGGCCACATGTTCTCGAATGAAATGGTGTTTAACCTCTATATGTTTGGTCCTAGAGTGACATATAGGATTTTTAGTCAGGTTAATTGAACTAATGTTATCTACGTGGAGTTTTGTGTTCGTAAAGTCTAACTTAAAGTCGCGGAGAGTGTGCTTCATCCAAAGAAGCTGAGTGACACACTCACCCATCGCGATGTATTCGGCTTTGGTGGTAGATAAGGCAACACAGTGTTGCTTCCTACTGCACCAACTCACTAGACTTGAGCCGAGAAGTTGACAACAACCACTCGTACTCTTTCTATCGAGCTTACTACCAGCATAGTCCGAATCGGAGTAGCCGGTTAGTTCGAACTCGGTAGATCTAGGATACCAAATACCGACATTAAGTGTACCCTTTAGATATCTAAGGATACGCTTGACTAGAGTTAGGTGAGACTCCTTGGCACATGTTTGAAACCTTGCACACATACTTACTGCAAATAAGATATCAGGTCGGCTTGCAGTTAAGTAAAGGAGACTCCCTATTATGCTCCTATAGTATTTTAAATCAATTGAATTTCTGATTACATCTTCTTCTATATTCACATTAGTTGCCATTGGGGTATTAATAATTTTAGCGTTTTGCATTCCAAAGCGTTTAATTAATTCCCTAGTATATTTGCGTTGATGTAGGTATATTCCATCTTTAGTTTGTTTAATTTGTAATCCTAAGAAGAAACTTAATTCGCCTACTAAATTCATTTCAAATTCGCTTTCCATAAGTGAAATAAACTCATTTAGTAGGATTGAGTTGGTGGTTCCGAAAATAATATCATCTACGTAGATTTGGGCTATGAATATGTCTTTACCTAAGGTTTTTACGAAAAGGGTTGGGTCAACTACACCTTGGTTAAAATCTTTGGACTTAAGATAAATCGAAAGTCTCTCGTACCAAGCTCGAGGAGCTTGTTTAAGTCCATAGAGAGCTTTCTTTAACCTAAGGACATGGTCGGGTTTGTCTAAACTTTCGAAACCGGGGGGTTGACTAACATAAACTTCTTTTTTAATGTATCCATTTAAGAACGCAGATTTCACATCCATTTGAAACAACTTAAATCCTCGATGTGCTGCATATGCTAATAGCATTCGAATGGACTCTAATCTAGCTACTGGGGCATAGGTCTCGTCGTAATCTAAACCTTCGACTTGACTAAACCCTTTAGCAACTAGTCTAGCTTTATTTCTAACTACTTCACCTTTATCATCAATTTTATTTCTAAACACCCACCTTGTTCCAATGATTGTTTTATCTTTAGGTGGTGGTACTAATTCCCATACTTCGTTCCTAGTGAATTGAGCCAACTCTTCTTGCATTGCAATAATCCAATCGGGATCAAGAAGAGCTTGGTAAATAGTTTTGGGTTCAATTTTAGAAATCAAAGATATTTGACTAAGGTTTCTGTATGAGGCTCTAGTTCGAACTCCTAGACTTGGATCACCTATCACTTGGTCGATAGGATGATTCGTTTGAGTCCTAGTTGGATTTGGGTTTGAGTCTGCAACTTGATCCATAGGATGACTTGTTTGAGTTCTAGTTTGGTTGGAGTCATCTATCACTTGATCAATAGAGTGATTTGGTTGACTTAGGTTAGGATTAACACTAGACCTGATCTCCAAATCAGAGTTAGGTCTAGTATGAATTGGCTCGCTAATTGGGGTTGCCCGGGGTTTTGTAGGTTCGTGTCCTTCATCGAATACTACATTGATAGTTTCCTCGACTCTAAGGGTGTCATGGTTATATACTCTATAAGCTCTACTTGTAGTCGAGTATCCTAGAAAGATTCCGATCGTGGTTTTGGATGTAAATTTCCCTAGGTAATCTTTAGTGTTTAGGATATGTACCTTACACCCAAATACCCTAAAGTACTTGATGTTAGGTATTTTATCGTGATAAATCTCGTATGAGGTCTTAAGGTGCCTTTTTACCATAAGGATCCTATTTTGGACATAGCATGCCGTACTTACGGCTTCCGCCCAAAACCTATCGGGTAGATTATACTCATTAAGCATTGTCCTAGCGGCTTCTTGTAGGGTTCTATTTTTGCGTTCTACTAGGCCATTTTGTTGTCGAGTTCTAGGGCAAGAGAACTCATGGTGGTATCCATTTAGGTTACAGAATTCTGTAAACCTATGGTTTTCGAATTCACCACGATGATCAGTCCTAAGTCTTTTGATTTTAATGTTTTGTTGATTTTCTATTAACTTAAATAGGTTGATTAATTGATCTAGGGTATCACTTTTGTGTTTGATGAACCTAACCCAAGTAAATCTAGAGTAGTCATCAATAATGACTAAACAGAATTTACTTCCATTAAGTGACTTAGTTCCGTGTGAATCAAATAGATCCATGTGTAGGAGCTCAAGCACACTTTTTGTTCGTTCTTGATTAGTTAGTTGATGTTGTGTCCTAGATTGTTTACCTTGTTTCTTAGGGCAATCTCTTGCCATGATAAGGTTTTAATGTGTGTGGCAAAGGGTTTAAGTTAGGTTGGTATTGTTATTTGATATGTGCGTTGGAGTCTTGCAGGACTTAGTAATTCACACATGGAGCCTTGGCGGGTTCACCCTCACAACCTCAGTCCTTGAGTCGGTGAAGGATGACTTTGCGAAAGCCGTGCGCTTGGAGCATCCGAGGGACCGCCGGACGAGATGACTTGAAGTGAAGCCAAGGAAGCAGACTTCGGAGGCAAGAAACGCGAAGGAGCATTGCAGAGCCGTGCGCCTGATGCTGCCGAGGGACGTGGCCGCGAACGAAGAGAGCTTCGGCGAGGGACTTCGAGTGAGATGAGAGAATGAGTGAAATGTAAGTAGCTCATTAGGTGAACTTGGCCGAATGGCTGAGTGTCGGAGACTTGACCACAAGGGTTAAGGTTTACCCGACCACCGGAAGCTCAAACTTATGTTAAGTTTGAGTTTCTGACACCGATCGCCATGTAATGGCGATCATCGCTCGAATCGATTAGTTCGACTGGTATCCGACTGATGGGTTTATGCCCAGCAGTCGACTGCCATGGAATGGCAGTCGACTGCCAGAGGATGTCGCGGGCACAGAACCGCTCGTAGCTGATTGGCAGTCGACTACGGAGGCAGCAGTCGACTGGTGAGGTCCATCAGTCGACTGCCAAGTGTTCCGTTGGACTACAACGGTCGGGATCCGACGTGTTCGGAGGCCGTTGTAGTGACGGCAGTCGACTGCCAAGGGCAGCAGTCGACTGGTGGCGGCCAACGGGAAGAAATCAACCCTCTCTATAAAAAGAGAGGGTGTGAGCCTTTGAGAGGCTAATGCTTATGCTCTAAGTGATCTTCCTAGTGCCCCACAAGCTTTAAACTCTTCTTACTTGTCTTTACTTCAATCTTATTGTAAGAAGAGTGATCTTGGTTGTAAAGGTTACCTCCACCTAGCTTGGTGCAAAGGTGAGACCATTAGTGGATTGGTTTTGGCGGAGTGATTCACCGAGGACGAATCGGGGACCGTGGATTAGCGGCGTAGCCGTGAACCACGTTACACCATCTTGTTAGCATTTGATTTCTTGTATTTCTATTTGCTTGTCTTGCTTTATTGTTTCCGTTGCGCTAATCTCTTTGTAGACGAGCAAATACCGACATCCATCGTAAGAGGGCTATTCACCCCCCTCTAGCTGGCCATTCGATTCCCTACAAGTGGTATCAGAGCCAAGGAAAGCTTGTCGAGGACTAACCGCCACAACAAGCAACATTCAAAATGGCTGGCTCCAACATCCATCCACCGAAGTTCGACAGCGAATTCTCTTGGTGGAAAAAGAGAATGGAGGTATTTTTCGAAACGGATTTTGATATTATGATTACAATGGAATCCGATTTCGTTTTCCCTAGGGATGAAGAAGGAAAGCCAATAGAGAAATCTAGGTGGACTAAAAAGCAAAGAGAGGAGCACCTTGCAAACTCAAAAGTCAAGCATCATCTATACAATGTGTTTCCTCAACAAGAAATAAATAGAATTGGAGAATGCCTAAGTGCCAAGGAGATGTGGGAGAAGCTAGTAGAGCTTCATGAAGGCACTTCGGATGCAAAGCTAGCAAGAAGAGACCTCCTCCGCTCCCAACTTTCAAATATCAAGCTTGAAAAGGGAGAAAAGATAACTTCTTTACATTCTAGGTTTAAGGAAATTTTGATTGGACTAACAAGTGTAGGTGAAAGGCTCTCCAACCGGGATATGATAATGAAGGCCATAGATGCCTTTCCTCGGTCCTCAAAGTGGAGCTCCATGGTGGACTCATTCTACATCTCCAAGAATTTAGAAGTGAGCACTTTGGAGGAGTTCTTTTCAACAATGGAGCTCCACGAAACGAGGCTTGAAGGAATACAAGAAGAGCCAAGAATCCAACCTTCAAGAGGAGTAGCATTTTTGGCAAACAAGGGGAAGAAGAAGATAGAGATCCCCTCCTCCTCCGATGATGAAGCATCCTCCTCCTCCTCCATGGATAGCACGGAAGAAGCGTATATGGTAAGGAGGGTAAGACGTGCTTTAAAGGGTTTTCACTTTAATAAATCTAATGATAGGAATAGAAGACAAAGGGGGAAAATCATTTGCTACAATTGCCAAGGAGAGGGACACATAAGGGATAATTGTCCCCTCCTAAACAAGAGCAAGGAAGAGAAGAAAAAGAAAGAAGAAAAGAGGAAAAAGAAGGGGAACAAGAAAAAGGAAGAAGAAAAGAAGGCAAAATAAAAGGGGAAGGCCAAAACATTCAAGGCCAAGACATGGGATGACCCCTCTTCCTCTTCCTCATCCGAGGAAGAAAATGCATTTGTCACCAACCTAGCATTGATGGGATTTGACGACTTGGATTGCTCCTCCACCGAAAATGAAGAATCAAGCACAAGTGGAGAGAGCTCAAGTGAAGGGAGAGCCTCCTCTACATCCTCATCCGAAGAAGAAGAAGAGGACATGGAGACTATGGTAACAAATCTAACTCCAAAGAAAATAATTTCCATGGTCTCTAGCTTAACTAGGGATTTATTTAGAGATAAGAAGAAGAATAAGAGCATGCTAGATCAAATTAAGGATCTAGAAAATAAACTAGAAAAAGCATGCTTAAATGAAAATGAAAATATTTCTTCTAGCTTAAATGATGCATGCTCACATGAATATATGTCATTTAATGTTAGTGATGCATGCATCGATGAAAATAGGGCTTCAAGGGAAAAGGTAGACTATTTGACAAAAGCCCTAGAAAAATTCACAATTGGCTCCAACACATTGAATATGATAATTGGGAGCCAAAGGGCAAGCTTCAATAAGAAAGGCCTAGGATACAAAGAAAAGAAAAATGAAAAGGCCTATAAATGCCTAATTGCTAGGGGACAAGATAAGAAGAAGGTAATTGCTAGGAAATGGATCCCCAAGGAGTATCTATTGAACCCCATAGGCAAGAACTTGTATTGGGTTTCAAAATCCATCCTTAAGGGTTAGAAAACCCCTAGGGTAGTCAACCATATGCAATTGACCTATATCATATTTTGGTTGACTTAGGATGGTGGGACAACATTTTTAAATAGTGTTAGGTGATGATAACGTGCATATAAATAGTTAATAATGCTTAAATCATGATAATTAATGTAATTGCTATGTATGTTTGCAATCATGATTTATTATTTTGAAATTTGGCACGTCATCATGAGAAATAGGGTTAAATCATGCTTTAGGTGATAATTTGTTTATTATCATGACATAATACCTAATGCATGATAACGATTCAATGAATACATGTGTTTCATGATCATAATGTAGAATTAATTGATATATGCCTTTATGATCATGAGGATTGTTAGGTTGATACTTAACCTTGATAGAATTTTATGAATATAATGGTTAAGTATATACAAATACCCCCTAGGATGCATCTCACACTCACCATAGGCTACTTTGATTCAAAACTTAGCATGGGTGAGATGTTAGGATGATACAAATGTCCACTAATGCCTATGGCATTTAGATGGTCATTTAAAGTATCAAAATAGCAATAATAGACCAATCATGGGGAAGGCTTATGTTTAATTCATAGACATATTGCCCAAAGATCATGGTTGGATATTTCATATGTTTTCAAAACAATTTCTTACCTTAAAATATGTGTATTCATGTTTTGAAACAATTCAAACTGAAACTAGGTGTTAAAATGGATACTATCATAATAAAAAACCTAGTACTTTTTAAAGCTTTTGGATTTTTGGCAAATACGTGAAAATATAATGATTTTTCATGAAGACCTATTTTTCACTGATAAAGAATCTTACAAGAAATATGTTCCCCAAAATTTCATGATTTTTTGAATTTTCTAGAATTTTTAATACATTTCTGAAATTCACTCAGAAAATCAGAATTTCGAAACTCATTGTGCGATCATTGCCATCTGATAGCAATGATCATTGCTCACTAACAGTCTAATATTTTCTGATTTCAGATTTTAAACATGTTTTTGGTATTTTCCTTCTATTAGACTTGATGCCATGGGTTTATAACTTAGTATTAATCTTTTTGATAGTGTCAAAGGGGGAGAAATAATTGTGTTTAAGTAAATTATGATAGGGGGAGAATTTGTAGAGAGAGTTTCATGGATTAAGGGGGAGTTGCATGTTGTTATATCATGTTTATGTTTACATGCTTTCTTACCTTAGAAATTTATATCAAATGTTTTTATCTAACTTAAATGAATTGTCACACATCAAAAAGGGGGAGATTGTTAGGGCAATCTCTTGACCATGATAAGGTTTTAATGTGTGTGGCAAAGGGTTTAAGTTAGGTTAGTATTGTTATTTGATATGTGAGTTGGAGTCTTGCAGGACTTAGTAATTCGCACATAGAGCCTTGGCGGGTTCACCCTCACAACCTCGGTCCTTGAGTCGGTGAAGGATGACTTTGCGGAAGCCGTGCGCTTGGAGCATTCGAGGGACCGCCGGACGAGATGACTTGAAGTGAAGCCAAGGAAGCAGACTTTGGAGGCAAGAAACGCGAAGGAGCATTGCAGAGCCGTGCGCCTGATGCTGCCGAGGGACGTGGCCGCGAACGAAGAGAGCTTCGGCGAGGGACTTCGAGTGAGATGAGAGAATGAGTGAAATGTAAGTAGCTCATTAGGTGAACTTGGCCGAATGTCTGAGTGTCGGAGACTTGACCGCAAGGGTTAAGGTTTACCCGACCATAGGAAGCTCAAACTTATGTTAAGTTTGAGTTTCACACGGCACCGATCGCCATGTAATGGCGATGCTGAGTCAGTGGGTTCGACCGGTATCCGTGATGGGTTTATGCCCGGTGAGTCGACTAACATGGAATGAATGATCGCGAGAGGATGTCGCACGCGAACCTTCGTGGCCAGTAGCCGTAGGCGTCGACTACGAGGCAGCTGATCGTGACGTCCCATCGATTGACTGCCAAGTGTTCCGTTGGACTACAATGGTCGGGATCCGACGTGTTCGGAGGTCGTTGTAGTGACGACAGTCGACTGCCAAGGGCAGCAGTCGATTGGTGGCGGCCAACGGGAAGAAATCAGTCCTCTCTATAAAAAGAGAGGGTGTGAGCCTTTGAGAGGCTAATGCTTATGCTCTAAGTGATCTTCCTAGTGCCCCACGAACTTTAAACTCTTCTTACTTGTCTTTACTTCAATCTTATTGTAAGAAGAGTGATCTTGGTTGTAAAGGTTACCTCCACCTAGCTTGGTGCAAAGGAGAGACCATTAGTGGATTGGTTTTGGCAGAGTGATTCACCGAGGACGAATCGGGGACCGTGGATTAGCGGCGTAGCCATGAACCACGTTACACCATCTTGTTAGCATTTGATTTCTTCTATTTCTATTTGCTTGTCTTGCTTTATTATTTCCGTTGCGCTAATCTCTTTGTAGACGAGCAAATACCGACATCCATCGTAAGAGGGCTATTCACCCCCCTCTAGGCGACCGTTCGATTCCCTACATTGTTGACAAGCATTACATATTTTATTATCCAAGTTATTGATGTTAGGCAGACCTCTGACTAAGTCACTTTGACTCATCTTGTGGATGAGTCTTGGGTGTGAGTGACCGAGTCGTCGGTGCCACAACCATGATTCCTCTTGCCGTGTCATAAGACACTTAGTTGAGGAGTTAGTTAAGTTGATAGTGTAAATGTTGTTATTCCTAGTCCCTTTAAGAATTGTTTTAGAGGTTTCATTTGTATTAATTACGCATTCATTTTCTAGAAAGATGACCTTATAGTTATTATCACACAATTGGCTTACACTGAGAAGATTATATTGAAAATTTTCTACTAATAAAACGTTTTGAATGACAAAATTTTAGTTAAGCTCAATATCACCTGATCCGATGATTTTGAGCTTGCCGTTATTTCCGAAGGCTATCGATCCTTGTCGTTTAAATCGAAGCTTCAAAAACTTGAGTTGATCCCCGGTCATGTGTCGGGAGCAACCACTGTCCAACATCCATTGATCCTACATGCAAGGTAGTTAGATCGGATATTGGATTTATTAAAAATTGGTTGAAAATTTATTAACCTAAATCATCTCACCCATGTCTACATGATCAAACATGTTAATCCTATATGTTCTTGTGAGATGACTTCCAATTTTAGTTGAATTAAATTTAATGACTTAAACACTTGTCAACCTTGCATTAGATTCGGATTTGACCTTAGGTTCATCAAGTCACCTTTTCAAGATCATGGCTTCCAGGTCATGGCGAGGCACAGAGGCCTTCTTTGATCGGAACAACGACCACTTCCTTAGACAAAGCCATTTTCAAGAAAATAGAGACTTGACTCACCTAAGACCACTTCCTGGTCTAACTAGTCTAGGATACGGCGAGGTAGCTTCAGCTAATTTCGCTCGGTCAAGTGCACCGAACTAGATACGCCTTATTTAGCCCGAATACACAAGACTCCGCTTTCCTAGCGTACTATCTTCTCGCCGCGTCCTGGTACTATGTTATCAAGTATTGACGAGTTATAGTCCTATCTAACCATTCTAAAAAGAAAAATAAAAACCTAAGCATGCAATTTCTAAGTTAAAACACAAACAAATTTCGTACTAGCTCCCCCTGGACCGTTGAATCGATTCGGTCTCTCCACGTAGTGGATTTGGTCCTTGGGAACCCAGTACTGGTTTGATCCTAAGTTTGAAATCAAGGTGGTGTTAGGGATCCATGCTTGGACACGTTTTTTATGTCTACTTACGATTGACATATACGACTTATTGGTCGTGTTTGAGCTAAACCCTAGCCCGACCTTGTTGTACACGGTCCTTTGCGATCCAAGTAGGAGGTCAAGTCCTTTGGATCCCAAAGTAAACCTTTCCAACGTATTCCTAAGATCTTCGACTTAACTCTCCAAGAGTGAGTTTTCAACTTCGAGTTTTTCAACCCGAGTTGAGTCCTTCTCTTGAACTCGACTAGTCGAAGAGGTTAGGGAGACCTCATGTTTGAGGAGTTTAACTTCCTCAACCAGGGTCTCGACCTTGGACTCGGACTTAGCTAACTTTCTATTTAAAAACTTAATTGCACTATAAAGTGTAGTAATAAGAGACCGACTTACCTTGAGTGTATCTTTTGAATCGGGTGTGTATCCGTGGCTCATCTTGAATAGTGCTTCGCAGTCCGACTCGTCTTCGGTTTCCGATTCAAGTTCTGGTTCCGACTCCGTCTCCGATTCCACCGGTTTAGCGATGAGGACTCGATCGTTATCTTCTTCCTTGGAAGCTTCTTCCCAAGTAGCGTTAAGTGCCTTTTTGTATTTTGGTGCCTTGCTCTTGAGTTTTGGGCATTCGGACTTAATATGTCCAAACCTGTTGCATTCATAACATCTTATGTTTGAACTTTTAGGTTTACCTTCATTGGGTCGAGTGACGGCTCATTTTCGGCCCTTGACTATCCTCTGAACTAGGTTGACTAGTTCGGCCTCCATTTCCTAGTCGACCTCCGAATCAGACTCATCCTCTTCTTCCTTCGGAGGTGGCTTGCTAGCGGTTTTCTTCTTTGAACCTGCAAATAATGCTATACCTTTCTCGGGTTCCGAATTAGACTGCTCATGAAGTTCAAAATCAGAAAAAAGTTCATCTAATCTAAGTTTAGAAAGATCCTTGGAGACCTTATAGGCATCGACCATGGATGCCCACAAGGTAGTCCTTGGAAAGGAGTTTAGGACATTCCTTATAAGATCGCGGTTTTTGACCTTTTGCCCGATTGCGTGTAGATTGTTGACGATGTTTTGGACTCGGGCATGAAGTTGCGTCGCAGACTCGTGTTCCTGCATTTTTAGGTTATATAGTTTATTGAATAGAAGATCACACTTACATACCTTGGCTTCATCGGTCCCTTCATGTAGCTCCACTAGCTTTGTCCAAAGGTCCTTTGCGCTGATGAAGGGGCCAACGCGATTTAACTCCTCCTTGGACAAGCCACATTGGAGGATTTGTGTTGCCTTGGCGTCGGCTTCAACTTGTCGTTTTGTCGCAATGGTCCATTGATCATAATCCAAGGAGTCACCCACTTCATTAGTCGGAAGTGTGAAACCCGTTTGGATTATGATCCACATCTCGATTTGGGTTTTGAGAAAGCATTCCATCCGACCCTTCCAATAACGGAAGTCATCTCCATTGTAAAATGGAGGTCGGACGGTGCTAAAACCCTCGAGATGGGCCATTAGAACAAAAGAAACAAGTAGATAAAAAAACTAGCAATGACAAAAACACACAAGAAAGTACCAAGACTCGCGTCTTGGATTAGTAGTGCGGTAGAAAAACTAAGCGAACGAATTAAATTCGAAATAAACAGAAAAAAAAAAGAAAAAAAATTTGTGAAAATGCTAGATTGGTGGTTTCACCAAATCATAGCACCCCCGGCTCTGATACCAATTGTTGGATCGAAGCGGATCGCTAGAGGGGGGGGTGAATAGCGATAAAACTTTTTTTTCGAGTTCGTATCAAAAACCGAGTAGATAATTAATTACAGCGGAAATGTAAATGTAAAGTAAAATGAGACAAAGGAGTTTTACTTGGTTTGTAGCCTTCGGCTACTACTCCAAGGCCCTAGCGGTCCTCGACCACGTACGGAGGGCAAAAACACTAAAGAACTCCTCCGCGTTAGAGGTAGGAGTTTAATCGATACAAGTAAAACACAAAGCTTGAGGTAGAGGGACACTCCCCCTCTCCTCGTTATGATAAAAGCTCCGAAAATGAAAGTACTAAACTGAAATAAAACTCTAACCGACGTAATAAAATGAAAACAAATAAACCTAGACGTCGGAGAAGAAGCACTTCGTTGTCGGAGAAGTTGTAGCTTTGCGGAGGCTTTTGGAAGCTTAGAATTGATGATGAAACCCTAGGTTTGGCCCTCCTTTTATAGCCTTTGAGCCCCTTTTCGAGAGGAACCCTAGCCAATCACAATTGAGAACCAATCTCCTTGAAATGAGGTGATAAGTCTTGACTCCTCGAAGCTGATCATTGACCATCAGTCGACTGATGGCCATCATCAGTCGACTGATGGCAGCATCAGTCGAGTGCTGACCTCCGGCAGTCGACTGTTTGACGGCAGTCGAGTCCTCCAAGTTGGCAGTCGACTGATACTAGCTGCAAGGCAAAGTTAGCTCAAAGAAAACATTATTTCGACGGCCTTCGACCGTCCATTCTCGACCTAGACCATCGATGGGATGTCTTTGGTCGGATCTACGCTTAGGACCATCCCAGTAAGGAGGATACGACCTCACTTACACTCACACACACGAGCTTACCTCGATACTTACCATGTCGCTTTTGCTTCCGGCCTTCCACTCGATTCCTTCGGCTCCCTCCGAAGTCACTTGAGTGTCGCCCGACCACCCGGCTTCTTTCGGGTGTCGCTAGCCTTCAGCTCCAGATTTAGCAATCTTCTGCACACTCGATTCAGCTCATGAGATAACGACATGAGCTTAACTTTGTATCGTTTGCTATAATCAAAACTCAGGTTCGACCTAGGTGCCTACTGCACCAACAAAATACCCTTGGCTAAAGAAGATCAGAAGAGGGTTAACTTTGTGACGACAGGAGGGTTGTAGGCTTATGTGCTAATGCCCTTCGGCTTAAAGAACGCAAGAGCCACCTACCAACGGTTCATGGATAATATTTTCGCGAAGCAGAAAGGGAAAAATGTGGAAGTTTATGTAGACGATATCCTAGTCAAATCAAAAACCACTCGGGATTTGGTTAAGGATCTAAATGAAACCTTCGCTACACTGAGATGGTATAATATGAAGCTGAACCCTAAAAAATACCTATTCGAGGTAAAAAGCGGCAAATTCTTGGGTTATATAGTGACTGAGAAAGGGTTGCAGGCTAACCCTGAGAAGGTGCAAGCACTGTGCAATATGAAGTCACCCACTAATTTGCGAGAGACTCAAAAGTTAGTGGGCAGGATTGTTTCCTTATCCTGATTCATAGCCAAATTGGCGGACAAAGGGTTACCTTTCTTCAAAATTCTGTGCAAAGCTACCAAATTTCAGTGGGACGATCAATGTGAGTAGACTTTCCAAGAGTTGAAGAAATATTTAGTCGGCTTCATTAGCCAAGCCAAGGTCGAGAACCATTGTGGATGTATTTGGCCGTCTCGGAGGGAGCCATCAGTTCAGTTTTGCTGAAACAAGAAGGCTCTCATCAACAACCTATTTATTATACCAGCCATATTCTGAAGGGGGCTGAATCCTGTTATACAGAGCTAGAGAAGCTGGCGTATATTCTAGTTCTGACCGCCCACAAATTGAGACCGTACTTTCTGGCTCATCCCATCACTGTTTTAACTCACAGTGAATTGGGTAAGGTTGTCACTAAGTCTAATTTTTCTGAGAGATTGGCTAAATGGGTGGTAGAACTAAGTGAATATGATATTTGTTTCCAACCCCAAACCATTATCAAGGCCCAGGCGCTTGCTGACTTTTTGGCGGAAGTACCATTTGGTTCGGAAGATGGCTCGCCAACAAAGGAGGAAGGGTCAGATGCATGGAACATATTTGTAGATGGTTCTTCAGGATCTACGGGTAGTGGCATTAGTGTTTTTTTAATTTCCTCTGATAAAGAGGAGACTCGCATAGCCGTACGCCTGGGGTATCGTGCATCCAATAATGACGCGAAGTATGAAGCCATTCTAGTGGGATTGCAGGCTGCCAAAGCTGTAGGGGCTTCTTCAATTATAATCCACTCAGATTCCTAGCTGGCGATATCACAACTTCAAGGTTCTTTCGTGATTCAGGAAAAAAGGTTGCAAAAGTATTTAAAATATTTCAAGAAAGAAAAAGCTCAGTTTCAGCAAGTCCTCTTGAAGCAAATTCCAAGGAAGAATAACGGGAGGGCAGATGGATTGGCTCGGGTGGCTAGCGCTATGGAAGGAGTGAAATATTTGGAAACGGCCTGCGTGGAACTCCCTACTTCCCTAGCGATATGTAATGTGGAAGAGGCTATGCCTGAATTGGATCTGATCCTTGATTGGAGGACCGACATCATAACTTATCTGTAGCATGGAAAGGTTCCCGAAGAAAAAGGGGCGGCATCCGCTTTAATATGCAGAGCCAGACGATTCACCCTCTTGAACGGAGACTTATACAAGACATCTTTCGGACAGCCCTTATTGAAGTGTTTATGAAGTGAAGATGCTGAATGGGTACTCTGGGAGATTCATGAAGGTTTCTGCAGTGATCATCTGGGGGAGAGCTTTAGCAAGGAAGGCCCTGTTAGCAGGATATTTTTGGCCTACCCTCCGACAAGATGTCGCTCGTATAGTGCAAACTTGCCCAGCTTGTCAAAAGCATAGCAATCGGTCCGAATGGCCAGCTGAATTAATGAAAGTTGTGGTCGCTTTGTGCCCTTTTGATCAGTGGGGAATGGATATAGTGGGTCCGATGCATGTGGCACCCTTGCAGAAGAAATTTTTATTGGTGGTTGTAGATTACTTCTCCAAGTGGGTGAAAGTAGAGCCTCTTGCCAAAATTACTGAGAATGCTATAATACAATTCCTATGGCAGAATATCATTTGTCGATATGGTATTCCTCGGAAGATAGTTAGTGATAATGGACGGCAATTCCAGGGCAAGAAAATTAAAGAATGGTGCCAAAGTCTCAATATCCAGCAATCTTTTACTTCAGTAGCCCACCCTCAAGCTAACGGGCAAGTTGAAGTCACTAACAGAATTCTCATTCAAGGGTTGAAGACCAAATTGGGGGCTCAGGGGGGGAACTGGGTAGAAGAGCTGCCTGGAATCCTGTGGGCCTACCGAACCACACCAAAAATTGCAACGGGAGAAATTCTGTTCAGTCTGGTATATGGGACGGAGGCCGTTATTCCGGTCGAAGCCCTCTTAACTAGTGTCCGAATAGAAATGTACGAGTCGAAGCAGAACCAAATTATTCAAAGTGCAGAGTTGAACTTGGTAGAAGAAAAGAGGGAGACGGCATGAAGACGAGCGGAGTTTTATAAGCGGAGAGTACAACAAGCCTTTAATAAAAAGGTGATGCCCCGAAGATTTCAGGAGGGGGAATGGATTCTGCATAAAGTTAATCCTACGGGGGATTCTGGAAAGTTGTCTCCAAATTGGGAAGGGCCCTATGAAGTGACACGTCGCATAGCAGGGTCGGCGTATTATCTAAAGGACGACTAGGGCAAGGAATTTCCCCGACCGTGGAATACTATTCACTTGAAACATTTTCACACTGTATAAAAGAGGATGGATAAGAGAAGAGGAGTTGAGGGGCTTTAGAGGGGATGTACTTGATAGTTGGTTGTATTAATTAGATGTATAGCACATCTGAGTTTGATTGATTCACAACAGTGTTGTAGTCCTTATAGCAAACTATGATTGTAATGCCCGCCCTTCCCGTACCTCAGAGGGGAGCGAAGGGCGGCGCTACGCGATCATACATACATGCATATACATACAACGGAAGCATTTAAAACAATAAAATCCCTTTCTTAAGCTAACTATATTAACCTAATCCACCTAACAGATTTATTATGATGTACGGTCTTAGCAATTTTCTTAACTAAACATGTACTAAAGAAATTCAAGATTTATATAATAAACGGGAGTGACAACCAAGGCAAAAACATCATTTAAGTCTTAACACCGAGCAGTAAAATATGCATTATCTCCCGAACCATAAACTAAATCTTATCCACCATGCCACCACACACACATCTTTGCCTCCTCGCTCCTTCAATTATTCCATTCCTTGCCTTGCTCTGCGACAAGGGAAAATGACACTATCGACATATCTTTGAGTAAGATCCTTTCCTACTCACAAAAGCCATACGACATAAATTACACATAAGATAGTGACATGTTCATTTAACTAACATATAGTCATAGCATGGATGTAACTATTAACATGATCATCAAGAGGCATATAGATTTAGCATTCAAAATTCATGAGTAAAGCAATCCGTGACATGATCATCTAGGACAAGTATCCCCATGGCATTTTTATCACAATAACATAACATCTCGTAATAACATAGGCATGGAATAGTTATATGCAGAATGCTCTTTGAAAACATATACTTTCATAAGTACTTAAACATAATCTCAACATTAGGGCCCGACATTGTATCCATGACTCGGCCTAGCCCATTTGGCAGTCCATTCAGCGGCCCATTTGGTGACCCCTTGTGGTCGTCGACCGTCGACCGTCGGCACGTCGACCGTCGGCACGTCGACCGTGTCATTACCACTAGGCCCGTACTTTGACCTAGGGGCAACTTTGGATACAAGCCATGCGTAAAGTAAAATAGCATACATGTTCTTTGACATAACATAAAGAGTGTTCTTGTCCCCACTCTTAGAGAAACATTTCTTAACCAATTCATATTAATAAGCCTTACGTAACCATAGCATAGGGGTGCCTATCGTTCATGAACATAAACAGGTACATAATGATAAAATGAGCAAGATTTAACATATACATTATGAAACAATGGTCCTACATCAGCCATTAACATGGACATAAGGTATGAAATCATGCAAATATATCGTCTAACTAGCATCATATCAATACCATATATATACCTAGCATAACATGGAAAATCATTCGGAATCATGTTCGGAAATATATATATATATATATATATATATATATATATATATATATATTATTTATTTTCTTGTCCTTTTTAATCTTCCCGAGCCTAGCAGTAGGTGCATTGGGCGACACACCGTGTCATGGTCGCACGCTAGCCGAGAGGTATGCTTGCTAGAGCAGAACCTCCGGTGATCGGCGACACGCGCTGGCGCCCGGCTGGCATGCTTTGCTCCGAGACACTGCTGCGCCCATTTGTTAGCCTCGACTGCGCTGTCGGGCACCATAGGCGTGTCCCGCGCTGCTCACCCCGACACGCCTGTGTCGAGTGAAAGAGCGGCGTGTTGGCCTTTGTACATGTTCTGCTTAACAAAATTTATACGAACCTCGTCCTAGAGTCTTAAGCAATATCAACCATGGAACCTCGACGAAGGTTAATCATATGCAATACAGGGAAAAGAAGAACATGAAAAACTCTTTATTGCATAGCACAACATTAGGAACATGAAAGCCATTCGAGAGAAACCCATGTACTGCAGGTGAGGGAATTCTTACCTTCGATTGCTTTAACTTATATTTGTAAAACCTAATGAGATGCAACCTTCTGTCCCGCCCTAGCAGCTGCCCTCCAAGGTCTCTTGAATCCCACCTTTCCTTGGATTCGGCGGAGAAGACAACCCTAGGAGAGAATTCTCCTTGATGTGTGGTTCGGCGGTGGAGGGATCAAGAGAGTAGAGAGGTGTCCTCTAGGGTATTAGGGAGGTTAAATTTATAACAATCAAGGCTTAACCTATTTCCTTATAAATTTCCTTAAATTTCTCTCTTTAACAGAATTAATTCCTTCTTCAATTAAATTCGTGACTTCTCCCTAATCATATAAAATTTTTATTGGATTTTTGGTGACTCACCCCTTCTTGTCCGGTTTTCTTTTCTTTTATCTTTTCTTTTATTTCCTTTAAATCCCACGTAAGCCTATTATCATCATGCATAATTATCTTTATTTTCTTTAACCCACATAAGGGCCCCTTTATTATCATGCCTCATTATCTATAAAACTCCTAAGATTTTTCGGGTGTTACATATGGGACGGAGGCCATTATTCCCGTCGAAGCCCTCTTAAGTAGCGTCCGAATAGAAATGTACGAGCCGGAGCAGAACCAAATTATTTGAAGTACTGAGTTGGACTTGGTGGAAGAAAAGAGGAAGATGGCACGAAGACGAGCGGAGTTTTATAAGCGGAGAGTACAGCAAGCCTTTAATAAAAAGGTGATGCCCCGAAGATTTCAGGAGGGGGACTGGGTTCTGCGTAAAGTTAATCCTACGGGGGATCCTAGAAAGTTGGCTCTAAATTGGGAAGGGCCCTATGAAGTGACACGTCACATAGCAGGGTCGGCTTATTATCTAAAGGACGACTAGGGAAAGGAATTTCCCCGACCGTGGAATACTATTCACTTGAAACCTTTTCACACTGTATAAAAGAGGATGGATAAGAGAAGAGGAGTTGAGGGGCTTTAGAGGGGATGTACTTGATAGTTGGTTGTATTAATTAGATGTATAGCGCATCTGAGTTTGATTGATTCACAATAGTGTTGTAGTCCTTATAGCAAACTATGATAAAGAAAAGAAGATAACAAAGGGGTTACATCCCGAAGCAATACATCAGCTTACAACTTAAACCGCTCGGGTGGATAGCGTCGGAAGCCGACCTCCCAATTTAAAGAGAAAGTAGGATGGTTCACCGGAGGAAGCCCTTGATCAGCGTACTGTCGAACCGCCTCGTTAAACCTGTCTTGATAGGTGGTGCGCAGCAGGATGGTTAGCCACTCCTACCGATTCGGACGGTCAGGACTCCGTTTCCGATGGAGCCTGTGACATTTCTCTTGTTGCTCCCGGAGGGCTCGGTGCATGTCACTATAACGCCTGGATACTTCCATAATGGCGTCTGCCAAGGCCGATATATCATCGGCTCGGGAAGTTTGGTCTTGCTGGACAAGGTTCGTCATATCCAACATATTTTGGTGCATTGAAGCTGAAATTCCCTCCACCGCCTCAGTGTAGGATCTGGTGCGTATGAGCTCATTGCCCAGCCTCTGAAGGGAAGTTTCTTGCCTGTGTATACGGGCGTGAGCATGCACCCTAGAAGTTATGAGAGAGGAGTTTTCTTTTACCTCCTTGCACAGGCGAGTCTGGAGGTCCCCTATTTTGTCCTCTGTTTTCTGGTGCTGGACACGCAGGTGGGCGATGAGATTAGAGTCTCGTTGCTTTTCTTGAAGGAGCTCTCTTACCTGTGCTCTAAGGCTTATTAGTTCTGAAGAAGGGGAGGCCTCTTTTTCCAATTGTGCCTGCCGAACATCCCGCGAGATTGAGGGAGATTCTATGAAAGCCTGTTGTCATTCTTGAAATGCCGCTAGAGTCTCGGCATCTTTCTGGTGTCGGTAGCAAGTGTCTGTCAGTTGCTCCTGACATTGCTGCAGTTGTTGCAATAAGAGGCGCTCTCGATTTTGAGCAGCCATCAGATCCTCCCGTTGTTGCTGTTGCAACTTCAGAGATTGAGCTCGATATTGTTTGAGGGAGCGATCCAACTCTTGGTAGTTGGTCAAGGCCTGTACGCCGTTTGTTGAAAGGAAATCATTTAGTAAGAAAAGTTAAAGAAGTTGATTGGAGAAACATACCAATTCTAGAGCATGGCGTAGGCCTTCCATTCGAGGAACCAGTTCTTCTAAATTCAAGATTCGAAGGCCCTGGGGAGAAGAAGAAGAAGAGGGGATGGATGACACCCTCGGTGGAGGTTCACTTATAAGAGGAAGAATAGGGGTAGTAGCCATAGGCTGTGATAGAGGTTCGAAGGGAAAAGAAGAAGGAGCACTGGTCAGGAGGCTCAAAGGGGTAGAAGTTGGAGGCAAAGAATCAAAAGCCAGAGTGGGAAGGTGTACCATGGCTTGCTGTGAGGTCGGCACATCAGAAGTTGCGTAAGGGGATTGGTTTGACGAAGAATCTGGAGAGGATGGTATAGAGAGCATCGGAATGGAAGACTCTTCATTTGGAAGGTGAGAAATAGAGGGGCCGGGGCTAGGGCCCATAGAAGGTGAGGGACTCTCCAAGAGGTGAGCAGAAGGGGAGATGGGCAGTGGAGGAATATCAATTACCATGGGTTCAGGGATGGTGCCATACTCCGGAGAAAGGGAAAGCGGGGATGTAGAAGCACCTGTAGTCGATTGGTGTGGATGCACTACCTCCTTGAATTCATCTTCAGGTTGTGATGAAAGAGGAGGCGACTTCCGAACACTTACGGCGGAGGGGGAGAAAATGGGAGAGTTAGGGTTTGTAAATAACAGAGGAGATGAGGAGGGGTTGGTTACTCCGGTTTCCTCTGGTACGAATGTAACAAGGGTTTCAGGCGGAGGCGAAGAAGAAAGGAGAGAGTGGGCAGGTGGGACGGTGGTAGACGGGGGTGAAGGCGAAGATGAAGCTGATGGCTAACTATCACCCTGTTTGATCTATGGGTAATGGCTTGCTATTTCACGGAAGAAAGAGGAATGTATCCTGCCCATGGGAGAAAAAAGAAAAGTGTTGAGGTAGGTGACTGGGGCACCGAAAGATGGCGGCGGAAAGAAGAACAGACGCAGAAAAAGGAGATGAGAAGGCGGAACGGATAAAGATAACAAAAGAAAGGAAGACGAAGCATCCCCTATAAAAGGAGGGAGGAATGGGCTTGTAACGGCTATTGGGCTCCTAGTTTATAGAAAAGGAGGCCGTAAGCGGAAGGGAAACGAGTATTTATTTCTCTGACGGCCCGTTATGAATTAAAACCCTTGCTTTCATAGGAGGGGAGGGATGGAGGTGTTCCCCTTCGGGATGAAGGTAGGAAGAATAGCAGTGTGAAAGCATCACACTCTTTATGCTGAAGTCCTTTGGGCAATATACATTATTTTATCCCCGTGTGGGGGTGGAATGGAAGAACTAAGGTCTCCTCAGTTATATATCATTTTTATCCCCGTGAAATGGAAGAGTTGAGCTTACTCCTCAACTATATATTATTTTATCCCCGTGTGGTGGTGGAACGGATGAACTGAGGTCTCCTCAGTTATATATCATTTTTATCCCTGTGAAATGGAAGAGTTGAGCTTACTTCTCAACTATATATTATTTTATCCCCGTGTGGTGGTGGAATGGAAGAACTGAGGTCTCCTCAGTTATATATCATTTTTATCCCCATGAAGCGGAAGAGTTGAGTTCATTCCTCAACTATATATTATTTTATCCCCGTGTAGTGGTGGAACGGAAGAACTGAGGTCTCCTCAGTTATATATCATTTTTATCCCCGTGAAGCGGAAGAGTTGAGTTCATTTCTCAACTATACATTATTTTATCCCTGTACGGTAGTGGAACGGAAGAACTGAGGTCTCCTCAGTTATATATTATTTTTATCCCCGTGAAGCAGAAGAGTTGAGTTCATTCCTCAATTATATATTATTTTATCCCCGTGTGGTGATAGAACGGAAGAACTGAGGTATCCTTAGTTATATATCATTTTTATCCCCGTGAAGCGGAAGAGTTGAGTTCATTTCTCAACTATATATTATTTTATCTCCGTGCGGTGGTGGAACGGAAAAACTGAGCTCTCCTCAGTTATATGTCATTTTTATCCCCGTGAAACGGAAGAGTTGAGCTTACTTCTCAACTATATATTATTTTATCCCCGTGCGATGGTTGAGCGGAAGAGCTGAGTATCCCTTCAACTATTTAGCATTTTATGTTCATACGGAGGGTGTATATGTGTGGTCCCTGTGCACTGAAAGGGTGAAGAGGCAGTGCATCTATTTGATTTTCATACAAAAAAGATAAGATTTGACATATCTCGAGAAATGTTAGAAGAAAAAGATAAGCGAGGAAAATGTAGATGAAAGCTGTTTTCACAGAAAGTTCCTTATTTCAAAAAGATTACATATTACAACTCCTCCCTAGGGAGAGGATAGTAAAAGAAACCCTTATGTATAGGGTATTACAGTTCTTTATTGGGAGGAACTGATGGAGTTTCTTTGTGCGACTGGGGTTGGCATAATAGTTGCCGAAGGTAAGATTGTTGCAGGAAGATTTGCTTAGATAGTTCCTTCTGTGACCCTGCTAGTTGCTGGTGCAAAGAGTAGTTACTGGCAGAAGTTTCCCTCAATCGTTGCTGCAAGTATCTCACTGTTCCTCCAAATTAGCAATATAACGCTGCTTGTCAACCTTTTCTTCAGCAGGAGGTGAACTGCTGCCATGTTCAGACATTTTGTCCATGATGAGGAGAAGAGAAAGAAAAAGATGGATGTTATACGACAAGGGTTGGAGGTCCTTATAATGATGAAGAAGGAGGGCGCATTTATTCACAGAGGAAATAAGGATAATTAATGCTAGTAAAGAAGGGGAAGCGTAAAGACAGTAGGTGAAGTGTCGCTGGTACAGTTATTATGAGGGAAAGGGTCTGAATTCCTTGGAAATGGTAAGAAAAAGTATGTTAAGGCGAGATTGCAGTTTTTCCAATGATCGAAACTTTATATCCACAGGAAAACGACCAGAGTGGATACCAATTTCTTCCTTTCTTTTTTATTAACATACTTAAGAATGATTACATTATTTCATCTAGGAAGACTTTTTATGATTACTCTTAACAGGAGAGTTGTTAGAAGGCTCCTTGGGGGGGGGGGAGGTGCCAAGATGACTCGGTAGAGCTCGCCTTGAGCAGAAGGTATCCCTGGTGGAGCTTCATCAAAAGGAGGCGGACAGATCCTCGGCGGGGAGACCGAAATGAAAGCCAAGGCCGATGGAAGTGGAGGAAGTTCAGCAGAGGCCCGAGGATCTCCCATTGTGTACTCCCATGTTAAGGGAGGGTTCCACACCCGATTACGGAAGGAGGGGAAGGGTGCTTGAAAAGACCTCCCTGTTGGAGGGGAGGGAGCTATGGTGTGTGGTGGAAAAGGAAGGGGGTGAAAAGCCGAGGTAGTTGTCGAGTGGGTCTCAGAATCTTCAGTATCTCTGATAAACCAGTCCCACAGCTCGAAAGATTCAGAATCCGAAGAGATCTCAATAGGGTGTTCCGCCGAAGCCATGAGAGTGAGATGGAAGGACGAAGACATGGAGGGTGATAATTTATAGTTGAGGGGAATGGAACTGCAGTAGTTATTGGGAAAGGGAAGAAGGTGAAGAGACTGATATCGTAATAGCAGCGACATATGTACTTATCAAGATATCGTTTCCGAAGCAGTAAGGTAGACAGAGAAGATCAAAAGGCTGAAGTAATTTAATTTTTAGCCGAGCTAAAATTGGGTCGGATATGAGTCAGATCATCCGGGACCTTCTGAATGAGTTTCCGAACAAAGGAGGTGATTGTGCCATGCGACACGGGAAAAGAAACGTAATTGTAAAAAGGAAAAAGCATAGAGTTAGTTTAGAATTCCCGACCCACAGTGAGGCGTACAAAGAAGAAAAATAAAAAGCTATGCTAATATAACCATTCTTCAACATTAAGAAAGGGGTCATTACAGGGAGTAAGATATTAGGGGTTACAGTTCAAACAGTTCGGGGGGGGGGGCACTTAGATAATGCATCTACAGGATTTAAATAACTAGTGTCCGTGACGGGGGGTGGATATCCCCGTTCAACATTTAGAGCTGAAGACCCGTCAAAGCCCAGTATAAATAGATCCACTCCCTTCTTGACGTATCGCCCCTTTAGGTTAGCTTCCTTCTCCTTCAGCTGGGACTGGCAATTGGTTAGCTGAGCCTGACAATCGGCCAGCTGGGTTTGACTTTCGATTAGCTAGGCTGTCAGGGCATCTTTCTCACTTGCTGCTTTTATGGCTTGCTGACCCAGAGCTGAAAGGGCCTTGGAGTACTCTTGATGAAGGTTAGATTGTTGTTGAGCCGCTGCTGATAGGGCTTGAGGAAGATCAACCACCATGGAAGAAAGCTCTTGACACTTCTCTATACAAGATTTTCTAGTGGCTTCCCACGCTTGCCATTCTAGTCGAAGTCGTTGACGTTCTTGCTGAAGCTGTTGGATGGCGGTAGAAGAATCAACAGCTTTAATAATGGTGTCCCCAAGCTATCCATTATACTCTGTTAATTCATGGGTAAGAAGATCCACTTGCTGAAGTTCACTGGACTGGAGGAAGACTTGCTTTTCGAGGTCTTCATTTTTTCGTTGAAGCTTCTCCTTTTCACTTTAATCCAAGGCCAACTGTGTCATGTCATCTTCACATTGGCCCTTCAGGTCGGATTCCTTCTGTTCTTTCTCGCTTAATTGCCGAGCGAGTTGTTTTTGCTGCGCTAAGGAGGCAAAGTGGCACGCCTCTATGCTGGATTGAAATTGGGCTAGGTGAGTTACCATTTTGTTGTGCTTGGCCGAGGCCTGAAGGAAAGAAAGCGCCATCATCAGATGTTGATATACAGTGGTATGTACATGTATGAATACATTGAAGATTGGAAGGGGAAAGTAGTTACCTCCGCCAGCAATTTGCCCACCTAGTCGCAGGGGCCTTGTATGCTTGATTGATTGAAGAGTTTCACCTTCGAAAGGTGATGAATCTGCAGCAGCGACCCCAATGTAGCCCTGGAGGGGGTCGGGAGGGGAAGGTCTTCTCCCTTAGATGGAAGATTAGGTCCGACACGTTGAAGAGGGGTGGGAGAAGTAAGTGTGTCTGAGGGGATAGGGGCGGAGAGGGATTCGGTTCGGGAAGGTACGGGAGAATCATGAGGAAGGGAGGATGAAGCAGGAGAGTGGGAAGGGGAATCTCCTCCTTGGGGAGACGAGGATGGGATGGATAAGGTGGTGTCCTTCCTCCTCAGTTCATAGATGGTTAAAGATTGTGAATCGTGCTAACCATAAGAAGAAGGAGGAAGAGCTGATGAACTAGGAGCTCCTTTCTTAATGAGCCGCAATTTTTTCCGAGGGGAGTAAGGGGCTGCCACCGACTTACCCCTCTTTGTTGATGTCTTCTTCTTCTTTGCAGCCTCAACCTCTTCTCCTTTCACTAAAGCGTCCTGCATTAGATTATCTGCAAAATACGTTGATAAGAAAGATGGATGATGCAGATAAAAAGTTATATTGAAAGGTAAGTGTCATCCTACCTATGACAGCTGAGGTCGTTGAAGGGAAGGGGGATAGCCCGAAGCGACTCAGGAGGGGAGTTTTCATTAGGTGGTCTGAACATTAATGTGACTCTCCCAGTATTCTATAAACTTCCGAGAAAGGGCATTGGGTCCTCATTTCCCGGAAGGAAGGTAGTTCAGGAAGTTCTAACTTCCAGGTGTCCGAGTGGCGTAAAGGTACCGGAAGCTGTACAAAGAAGTACAATTCTTCCCTTCCTTTATGGGAAGTAGGCATATTCACTAGGAATTGGTAGTCCGGACGGCTGGACAGGTAAAAGAGGCCTACTTTGGAAGATTTTAATTGAAAGAAACAGTGCAATATTTGAGGAGATAGATAAAGATTTAGGTGTTGGAACACTATAGAAGCCCCTGACAGAATGCGAAAGGAATTGGGAGTAAATTGGTTTAAAGGTAGTCCGTAAAAGTCTAAAATTTCTAGATAAGTGGAGGGTGTTGGTAGAGACAAGCCATTGAGGAACTGTTCGGAAAAGAAGCAAGTTAAACTAGGAGGAGGACGGTGTGGTCGGTGCATCTTGGTCGTAAAACAACATTTCATGGAAGGGTCTATAAACCTATCTTTAAGGTTAAAGAAGTAATGGTTGCAGTCTAGTTGGGTTACGGTGTACTCATACCACGCAGGTGAAGGGATGGTCCTAGGGGCCATAGGTATAAAACAGGACAGAATACTTACTTGGGGGTTCGAGGAGAAGCGTGTAAGAAAGGAAGGGCTGGGTCACTGAAATGCCGCCGGTGAAAATCACTGGAGGGAAGAAGTGGAAGAGACGACATTGTTAGGCACGCTAAATAATACCTAAAAGGAAAAGGTGAGGATTTATATAGGGTTTTGGTGACGGTTCGACTATATAAGAGAAAAGGAAAAGCGGGGCCCATGAGCCAATTAGGCCACTTCAAGTATATAGGGGGGAGCTATAAGAGAAGAGTGAATTTGAATTAATGAGCCAAGGATGGAGTAGGAACCTTATATAGTTGGAAAGTCAAGCTTATAACTTCGCTTGACTATTTTTTGGGGTTGACTAATGAATCTGTTACCTCTTCTCTATGAACCAGATAGGAGAGCTCACATGTAAGGCATTACCCGAACCAAATAATTGGTTCGGCGGAGAAAGAGGAGAGGAACGGTTCGGGTGTAAGCGCCTGAAATAATTGGCACGGGAGAGGTAGGGAAGGTAATCGACACGGCAAAGCGGAGGCGGGGAGAGGCACTTCGCTAGGAAATAAGCAAGAATCGGTTCGGCTAGATATGCCTAGAAGCAGACGGAACGGATAAGAATCGACTCGGCCTGGTCAGTCTGGAGGTAGTTCAGTGGGGGAAGAAGGGAAGTTAGTTAGGGCTGGTGAGGAGCCCAAGGGCTATGCCACCTGTGAGCTATAGACCTAAGTTAGTTTCACCAAAAGTGGATGGTTGAGGGGGACAGGCTAACCTAGTTTCATGAAATGTAGATGAAGAGGTGTTATGTAACAGAAGGAGGGGTCCCCACATAATATTCCAAGGAGTCTTCGCTCCTCGTATATCTGTAATGAATTATTCCCAGTGGACGTGGTGGCCATGTGTACGATGGAGATAGCGCGCGAAGTAACGCTGGATCAGAGAAGGAGGATAAAAGGGAGGAGGAAGGCATAAGGCGAGCGGATCCGCATTATTCCAACTAGCAAGAAACGAAGACGCCTCAGGAGAAGGAGAGCTACCACCACGCTGGAGAAGGAGAGTCGCGATCTTTGCTTTTACATTGCGTGTACTCTTTCTTGAATTGTGATTTAAGCTCAGTAAGAGGTTTTCCTCCACCTCCAAGTTTCCTTTCCGAGAAGGAGGACATTCATTGTGAAAGTGCTTTGTGCTGATCCAGTGAGGGAGCTCACCTCCGTGGAGTAGGAATCCTTATTCGAACCATGTTACATCCTGTGTCTTAGTTTGGTTGCATGTGTTGGTTTTGCGTTTCTCTGCTTCACTTTCTCATCTTTACTCTTGCGGCCTATGAGAACCCCTCAAAGCTCCTTCGTGCTTCATCGCATCGAAAGGAGGTGAACAAATCTTCCTCGCCACATCATTAATCAAGAGAGACTCAACTAGTGACTCGACTGACACGTTAACAACGAAACAATCTCATTTCATTGCTAAATATCAGTCAACTGACATAAGAAAAGACTTGACTATCTATTTTTTGGCCAGCCATAGAATCGGGAGACCCTCGACTGGAGACTTATTTACGATGAAATTTATATATTTTGTCGCTAATGTCCTATAGAAGGTGACCGCGTCAACTGACATCTCGATTGATATGCTAAACTCTAGCGATGAAATTTCTAATTTCATTGCTAAAGCTCAAAATCTTGATGTCGTATATCGACAGTTAGCGACGAAATGGTTGTTAGCCTCAAAACCAAGAATTCATTTAATTTGTATTCGGAATTTTGTAATACAATATCAACTACAATTTAATTTAACAACATACAACTCAAACAATACAACCAACATATACATTTAAAAACAACTAACATAATATCCAATTTAAAGTCCAAATTAAAACATCCAATTTAAAGTCCAAAACATTCAATTTCACAAATTCATAGTATTCAAATACAAAAATATTAAAATTCACAATTTCAGTAGCTCAAAATATAAATGTTACAAACTCTAAGATGGAGAAGGAGGTGGAGCTGAAGATGACTTATACATCAATGATTGTAATACTCCAAGTGCAAGCCGATTCAGAATTACTTCAAACATATCTTGTCCTGATCTCATTGATGCCAACTCATCTTCGGCACTAGCTAATCGAACTTGAGTGTTTGCTAGCTCATCTTTCGTCCCCTCTAATTCTTGCTTGGTGGACTGAAATTGTTCATGCAATGCTGCATTAGTTGTTCTAGAGGAGGAGCTGACATCTGAAGAAGTGGATCTAACTGATTTTGTCCCACTTCCAAGTCCTCTAATATATCCAGAACAAACACCGAGGACTTGATCATAAACCTAATCTACAATCTGAACTGTATCAATGTCATCACCGGTTTCTTATGATTGGATGTGCTCATCTCCCAGTCTCACCATATCACCCTAAGAATAACAAACATATTTTAATATGTTTACAAAAAATTATGCAAATTAAAAAAAAAACTTTACTAAATTTTATCGATTATATCTTATTTATTCGGCCTCGACTCTCTCCCTACTCCACCCTTTTGACGTGCTATAGTGGGTTGTATTAAAGATAGTAATCCGATCTTTTCTCTAAGACTGATCGGTTTGAAAAATATTATAATGTGTTAATATTAAAAATACCAAACAATATACTGTAACTATAAAGTTTGTATTTACACCATCATAACTACATTGGATGAATGATTTTGAGCCACCTCGATGGGTAAATGGTAATTATACTCGATTTTGGGCATTTTATTGCCGATCGTGTCTACAATATAAAAATTGGTTAAAAAACATAAAACATGAGTTATAGAACAAATATTTTAATTTATATATAGCTCAAATAAATTGTATAGATTGAGTTACCTGAAATTTCCCTTATTCAAACATATCGCACATATAGTTCCAATCTTCCTGTATCTCACAAAACTCGATTGGCATATGATGCCAGTGCTCGGGAGGGGGAAGATGCAGTAGGCTATTATAATGAGTATGCATCTTATTTCTATTGTCTCTATACTTTGTACTCATTAACCTATTGGTCTCCTTTCATACTGACGTTGTCTCCTCGGCAAAACTAATATCAAAAGTAGCTTAAAAAAATACCAATATTGAAATTTATTAACGAATGATGGTCGATTATATAAATATCAAATTACTTGTACTTATTTCTAATCGGTCATATATCATCTGTTTATTATCCGCGGGGATATGCTTCCAACTTTTAGCTTATAGGGGAGTGCACTTCTTAATTGATAGCTCTAACTCTGTTATAAAAGCAGTTGCATTTGTCCCAATAGGGTGACCATAGTTCTTACGAAAGGTAATGGGTAATGTACCTCGTTCCTCGATTTGTCGTCGGAGCCGACTGAGTATGTGCCTTGTGTCTCTCTACGTGTCGGATGAACTATAAATCAAAGAATATTAACAATTAACAAGTTAAATAATTAGCAAACCAAATATACATATATAAAACCACATAACTAACCAGTAGGAACAAGAGCATTGTCATCCTCAGGTTTGACAACGACGCTAGTAAAATCACATAACTAACCTAGTTAATATATTTTATATTTGCGACGAATTATTCCTGTTTCATCGCAAATGTAATATTATTTACGACAATAAAGATATTCATCGTAAAATCCAGAATTTAGCGACGGATTTATAATCCGTCGCTAATATTTCGACGTTATTTTTCATTTTTCTTATAGTGACTTTATCTTATAGTAGTTTTGATTAAAACTACTTTAGAGTAGCTTTGATGATAATGTTTACAAAGCAACTATTAAATAGTGTTGATTTATAAAAAATCAACTTCAAGGTGATGTTGTTTTGCATAAAATAGGTTAGAGTGCAAAAGAGTATTTCGGATATAAATAGTACATTGTTTTAATAATTTTTAAATAAGGAGTGCTTTTTTGACAATATGAATAAAAAATGATTTTTTTTATTTTCTATCAAAAATTTAATTAACAAGCGGTAAATACAAAGCACTCCATGTAATGTTAAAAGAAAGAGAGAATGTGTCCCCATGGGGATGGCGCGGTGGTAAGGTAGTGTGGTTGCTTTGGATACGGAGTGGGGTCGATTCCGGAGGGGGTCTAAAATCCCCCCTGGGCTCAGATGACCCCCCCACTGTCTTGCCACCGTGTCAAGGGACATAGTCCCCCCCGTGATTTACCTCCCTCTCGCCGCAGCCCTGGGACGGGTGGCAGGGGGCTGCTAGTTGGGCAGATTCCCAACTTTTTGGAAAGAAAGAGAGAATGCTGTTAATTAGAATCGCCAAGTTATTATTTTGAAAAAAAGCTAAATGTTGACGATCCTTGGATGACTAGAGGGGATGAATAATCTTTCTTGATTTTTATAATTAAATTAGCAGAAGCAAAAATAAATAAAAAAGAAATCAAAAGACAAAAATGTAATCACTAATAAAGAAGTTTAACGTGGTTCGGGAATTATGCTGCTTCTTCACGGCGATCCGTAAGGTGGATCAACCCTAGCTAATCTTCCATTAAAGCTTCCTTTTGATGATCTGTCATGCCCCGGAGGAGTCCTTGTCAGAAAAAAATCCGGCAGCATTTTCCCTGTACGGGTGACAATACCAAATTTATATACAAGGCCTACACGACCACTATACATCGGTCAACACGACCGGAATCCAAACAACACACGCAGGTAATAAAAGAGGCCTCAGGACAACAATCCAAGTAAATGGTAAATAGTCTACAATAACTAGACTTACCCATTCTGCCATCTGGGCAGGAATACCCAACCAAAACCAATCGAAATAAAATCCGAATAAAGGTCCATAAGGACACCAAATATCCACGAGTACATAAATCCAACTTCAGTCCTAAACATATCTTCTAATCAAAATCAAAAACCATAAAACAAATAACCAATAAAAAACAATCACGATGAGGAGGTTTGGCAGCTGGACTCTCCTGACAGCTTCATCCTGAAATAAATATAAATCAACAGGATAAGTTCAAAGAACTCAGCAGATATAGTCGATATGCAAGGTAAGATATAGCTAACAATAACAATCATGCCAGTACAGTCTCATATATATAAGGTATGTAAGAAAAAAAAATACAAAAGGACTGTATTTACCTGAATCTCCTACCCTGATATAGGAGCATGTGCCATACTAGAAGAAATAAAGTCATCACCATATACAAATATGTATCCTGTATGCATGACAATCATATGCAACATCCAAGGCAGCAATAAAAATGCAGCAAACACAATACAAATGCTATCCATGCAAAATACATACGGTGCAAATGAAATGGTCACCCCTGACGCTAGTCAGCCGCCACACACGCGATGGTGAAGTCGAGTGGGTAGAGCTATGATAACTGTGCACTCTGCCATCACTGCTCCTGAGTGACCGAGTGGACAGGATACTGTCGGAGACACCTATCCTCCTGCCCCAAACAGAGTGGGGGAGAAAAGCTCTCATCTCCCGGTGTCGTAAACCAGAGGAGGGATCCCTGCCCGCTACCACACTGAGTCAACGCTACCCATGAGCGGACCAGCGTGAACTGAGCAGAGCAACTGCACACACCCTCCTGATGTACCACTAACCCATGAGTGACTATGTCGGACCATGTAATATGAGCTCAACTATAAAGGAACCCCGTCCAGCCAGCATGCAATCATGCAAGATGGTGCATGATACTAAAGTATGTAAATCCAACTAAAATACATATCCGAATAATATGCACAACCAATAAGTACATATCAATGATCCGAGTAAAACAGGGAAGATATAACTATAAACTGATCCAATGCATGTATCAAGTAGGCACAATAACATACTAGGCATATAAATATGAAAATTATTGCAAGCTATACTAACTAGCATATCAACATGACTATATCTAAGAGATAAGTCAAAATACCCGCCTGATAAAATGTCCGTAAAAAATTGAAGTCGTCACGATCATGGACCTGCCTCATGACCGAAACCTACGTACAACATAACTATTGTTAAGCACCAAAAATGGAATCCACCGACAAATTGAATACTAAATCGATTTCTTACATAACCAATTAACCCAAAGGCTTAATGAAATCTCAATCACCTTCCACCTAATATAACCTTCTTTTCGTCCAATTACTCGAATATAATTTCTCAACCCCTATCATCATGTGTACAACATCCAACAAATACACACAACTAACTCACCCAAACTTAGATCCATCCCACAGCCCAAAATTTATCCGAAATCAACAAAATATCATCCAACCATCCAATATCAACCGAATTCAATATGATCAATCGAATAACACTAAAATCGTGCTTATCAACCCTATGATCCCACCGGCAGCCAATCTTTCCCCCAAATCAGATCCCCAACTCAATTCCCATGGCTCAACCATCCTCCGTCTAACCTACTCAACTTATGAAACTGCCACCTCTCCAATCCATCCCGCTGCAGCCCATATGGACTCAACAACACACCAACTTTCATTCAACGATTAAAAATCCATACCAAAACACTGACATAAGAAAAAGATAGGGAAACGAGAGATATACCGAAAGATGTTGTTTCTCCATGACTGCCTTGTTCACCGGCAGATTTCCTTGCTGCCCTAAATCATTTACTCCAATAGAAACTCACCGCCACTGATCAATCCACGCGGAGGGGAAGGCTACGGCGACAGAGGCGAGTGGAGAAGGAGGTCACAGGCGGTCCTGTGGTAGAGGAGGATGGCGCGTGCGACAGTGCTCGTGGGCAACAAGCGTGCAGAGGCCGCGGATACTCACCGCGTGCGAGCAACTCGTAGAGGCGGTGGCAGAAAGGTGAAGGTGAGCGTCGATGCTTGCAGAGGAAGAGGGGCGTCGGCGGTTTTGTGGCTGCAGGCACGGGGGAAGAAGCGATGGCTTCGGGCTCGAGGAGAAGAGGCGATGGCTTCGGGCGCGAGGGGAAGAGGTGATGATCCGGTGGCCGCTGTTTTACCGCAAGGAAGAAGTGCTCGGGAAAGTTTGAGAACGACGGCTGAGATCGCAGAAAGAAAAGGGGTTGGGGAAATAGGAATCGTGTGGAGTTGGATTGCGAGGAAGAAGAAACTGCCGGTGCGGCGCGTGAGAAACCGAGAGAAAGGAAAAATAAAACCGCGATTGGGAAACAATCTTAGGTTTAGGTATTTGAAACTTTAGGTTAATGTCACTGATTAACCCCCTTATATAGACTTCACCAAAGCCTATTTATTTTATTCCTGTAATTATCTCGTACGGACTCCGTTTAAATCCAGAAAAATTCCAAAAAAATTTTTAATATTCCTTAAAAATTCTGAAAAATTTCCAGGATTATTTCTCTAAATTTTTTACCATTAAATTTAGTATTTAAAATTTTCGTATTTAACATTCTCCCCCACTAATAAAAATTTGGTCTCCCAAATTTTCTACTCAGATGCATAACGAGTAAGAAATACCACAAGTACTAAAAATATATTTCACGTACCTTAAGTAAACAGGTGGGGGTATTGAGCTCTGATCTTTTCTTCAAGCTCCCAAGTAGCCTCCTCATCAGTGTGGTTACTCCACCCGACCTTGACAAGTCGCACAATCTTATTCCGCAACTGTCGTTCCTTGTGATCCAGAATCCATATCGGAACCTCTGCATAAGTAGCATCAGGTTGAATGGAACCTGACACATCTGACAGAATATGTGTATAGTCTGGCACATACTTCCTTAGCATGGACACATGGAACACATCATGAATACCCATCAAAGATGGTTGTAGCGCTAGACGGTAAGCGACAGCTCCGATCCTCTCCAAAATCTCAAACGAACCAATGTATCTAGGAGCTAGCTTGCCTCGGAGGCTAAATCGCTTCACCCCTTTCGTGGGTGAGACTTGCAGGAATACATGGTCACCAATAGAGAACTCCAGAGGTCTCCGTCTCCGATCTGCATAACTCTTCTGGCGATCCTGCGCCTCTGCCATCCTACATATGATAGTACGGACCAACTCTACCTCATGCTGAGCTCTCTGGGGTCCTAACAATTGGGCCTCTCCAACCTCCTCCCAGAGGGTGGGTGTACGACACTGTCTACCATACAATGCATCAAACGGGGCCATTTGGATAGCCAAATGATAGTTGTTATTATAAGCGAATTCCACTAACGACAAGTGGTCCTCCCAGTTGCCCCCGAAACTATAACACAGGACCTCAGTAAATCCTCTAGTGTCTGAATGGTCCGCTCAGACTGTCCATCTGTCTGTAGATGGAAAGCAGTACTAAAACTAAGCTGCGTGCCTAAGGCCTGCTACAGACTCTACCAAAATTGGGACGTGAACCGGGGATCTCTATATGATATAATACTCAAAGGAACACCATGCAATCTGATGATCTCCCGACAATATAACTCTGCCAAACGATCCAGAGAGTTGGTCTTCTGAATCGCTAAGAAGTGCACGGATTTGGTTAGTCGGTCTACGACTAACCAAATCGCATCATGGCCTTGACATGTCCTAGGCAAACCTACCACAAAATCCATGGTAATGTGATCCCACTTCCACTCAAGAATAGGAATCCTTTGAAGTAATCCGACTAGTCTGTGGTGTTTAGCCTTTACCAGCTGACAAATCAGACATCTAGCTATAAAATCTGCGATGCCTTTCTTCATGCCATTCCACCAATACAAACGCCTTAAATCTAGATACATGCGGGTTCCGCCTGGGTGGATCGCAAATCGGGAGCGATGAGCCTCCTGAAGTAACTCCTCCATGACGGGGTGAGACTGAGGTATGCATTATCTGTCCCGTAAATATATAATACCTTCGTCATCTTGTGTTAACTCAGTCTGCTATCCAGAGGTTATCTGGCTGCCAATAAACGGTAATTGATGATCACTGGCCCAGACTCTCGTCTGGATAGACGACTGAGCAACTATGGTAACCAGAACGCCTTGCTCTGTTGGTCTCTGCTCCTCAAGGCTCAACTCAGAAAAACCCTGAATCAAATCTGTGACTAAAACTCGATAGGAAGCTAAATTCCCTCGGGACTTCCGGCTAAGTGCATCGGCAACCACATTGGCTTTCCCTGGGTGGTAGCTAATGGTATAGTCATAATCCTTCAGGAACTCCATCCATCTCCTCTATCGGAGATTGAGTTCCTTTTGTGTAAATAGATATTTGAGACTCTTATGATTAGTGAGAATCTCAAATGTAATACCATATAAATGATGCCTCCAAATCTTCAAGGAAAAGATAATAGCAGCTAACTCCAGATCATGTACTGGGCAGTTTTTCTCATGCTCCTTCAACTGGCGAGAAGCATAAGAGACTACCCTGCCGTGCTGCATCAATACTACGCCTAAACCCTGTAGAGATGCATCGGTATGAAGGACGAAACTGTTGTCCCCTGATGGCAATACCAGAATCGGTGTTGACACCAATCTGTTCTTCAACTCCTGAAAACTGGTCTCGCATGCCTCTGACCACGTGAACTTCATGCCCTTCCTGGTAAGGCATGTCAATGGCATAGCGATGCTCGAGAAACCCTCAACGTACCATCTGTAATAACCGGCCAAGCCTAAGAAACAATGAACCTCTTGAACTGATTTCGGCTGCTCCCAACTGGTGACAGCCTCGATCTTCTGGGGGTTAACTGAAATGCCACTACTAGAAACCACATGTCCTAGAAAACCGACTGAGGGTAACCAGAACGCGCACTTATTGAACTTCACAAATAGTCGCTTTTGTCGAAGCCTATCCAAAACAAGGCGAAGATGCTGCGAGTGTTCCTCTTCAGAACGAGAATAGACCAGAATGTCATCAATAAAGACAATGACGAATCGATCTAGGAAATCCATAAATTCACGGTTCATCAAATCCATGAATACCGCTGGAGCATTGGAAATTCCAAATGGCATTACCAAAAACTCATAGTGTCCATATCTGGTACAGAACGCTGTCTTCTGAATGTCTGATTCTCTAACCCTTAATTGATGATATCCGGATCGCAGATCAATCTTAGAATATACTGATGTATCTCTAAGCTGATCAAACAAGTCCTCAATACGTGGTAGGGGGTATTTATTCTTGATAGTGACGGCGTTCAACTGCCTGTAGTCGATGCATAATCTCATTGATCCATCTTTCTTCTTCATGAAGAGAACCGGAGAACCCCAGGATGACACAGTAGGGAGAATAAAACCTCTGTCCAAAAGTTCCTGGAGTTAAACCTTTAACTCGTCCAACTCTCTCGGGGCTATACGATAAGGAACTTTCGATGCCGGCGACATCCTAGGAATTAACTCAATCGTGAACTCCACTTTCCTTCTAGGAGGCAGGCCCGGTAACTACTCTGGAAAGACATCCGGATATTCTCGGACAATAGGAATGTCAGCGATCTGAGAGTCACCACTGTCTTCTACATTGATCAAAGATAATAGAAAACCCTGGTAACCGTGCAATAAAAGCTTCTGAGCCTGAATCGCAGAAATGGTCGATATGTCATCGTCCCGGATGCCAGTGAAATCCCATGAGGGTTGGTTCGGAGGTCGGAATGTGACCACCCTCGTCTGGCAATCAACTGTGGCATGATATGCTGATAGTCAATCCATGCCAAGGATAATGTCAAACTTGACCATATCCAGTACCAATAAATCTACACTAAGTATGATGTTATCGAAATCTAAGGGACAACCTCAGACCTCCTGGGTAACGTCTAATGTATCACCGGATGGTAGGGAGACCGTTAATCGTTGTGATCTAATAGTAGGTAGTCTACCAATCTCCCTCATAAATGCACGAGAAATAAAGGAATGGAACTGCCAGTATCAATGAGCATAATAGCTGAAAATGTGTAAAGGGAAATTGTACCGCGAAAAATGGATTCGCTGGCTCGCTGCGCATCCTCTCTAGTAATCTCATGTATCCGCCCAGTCTCCGGTGGAGGTGGAGGTGGTAGCACTGCCAGATGTGGTTGTGCCTGAGCCTGAGACTGATACGATGGTTGATATGATGGTTGATACGAAGGTTGGTACGAAGGCTGGTATGATGGTCGTATCGGTATTGTACCGATGCGGTGATCTCGAACTAGTGGCGGGCCGCAATCGGAGCATCAGGTGGTTGATTGCCGCGATCGTATCGCATTAGTGGTTGAGGCTACGCATGATACTGAGATCCTGAAACAGAACCTTATGACACCATATGAGCACTGGAGTACTCCTGTCAATGCATGCCATATGCGACTCCTGTAGGGGGAGCTGTCCTCTGCAGGCGTTGTGAAGGTCTGGCTGTTTGCCCCCCTCTCTAAGTCCCAGACTGACGCAACTGTCCTCCCTGGATAGAAATCTCGGAATCCACATGCTGAGCCTTCAACGAACAATCTTGGCTTAGGTGTCAAGGAAGTTTGCAAAAATAGCAAACTGACTGTCCAAAGGTGCAGGCTGAGACGATATGCTATCTCGACCCACAATGGGTACAATAGGTGTCACCAATGGGCGGCCTCCGGCTCTGCTGAAATGACCGGGAGGGTTCAGCTGAAGATCGTCCTGATTTCTGAGGCCAACTAGATGCCCCAGAATGACTCTGACCCGACTGACTGCGGCCACTTTGCTGCTATCCAGTAGTCTGTGGTTGTTGGGTCTGTCTTATGGTTCGCTCTGTTTGTTTTCTCTTCCTGTCAGTATTAGCTCTCTGTTGAGCCGACTCAATCAACAGAGCTCTATCCAATGCCTCTCGATAGGAAGTACTTCCAAATCCTGCCATCTTAACCTGAAGATGGCCATCAAGTCCCTGAACAAATTGCATCATGCATGACCTGTCCTCAGCGACTAACTCTGGAAAAAACCTGCCTAACCGATTAAATTTTATATTATACTCCATCACTGAGCGATTATTCTATCGTAGACTTAGAAAATCCTGACGGCGCATCATCTGATATGCCCGTGGGAAGTACTGACTCTCAAAGGCCTCTCTAAATCTCGCCCAAGTAATTTGTTGCTCGTCGATGATCGAGCGCGTGCCAAGGTTACCGATCTCGGCCTCGCCGTAAATGGAAGGTCGCTAACTTTGCCTTCTCCCACTCGGAGCGTACCATATAGTAGAAAGAACGCGCTCCATAGTCTCGATCCAAGATCGAGCCACGCCGGATCGCTCTCGAATAAAGTGAACTGGCTTTTCATCGACTTTACTAAACCGGGAATCCGAGCTCGTGCCGCAGCCACATCAGTAGGATGAGTAGGGGTCATCGCAGGAGCTGGCGAAACTACTGTAGATGGTGCCATTGCATACTCAGGGGCAGATACCGAGTGAGGACCGACCGGCACCACTGATGGGCCTGGGCCCGGTCAGACAGCCCTACCGGCGGGTGGGTGGTGTGTGAGGGATCTCCCACTGGTATATCGGATACCCTAGAAGTGGGTATCTCTGGAGGAGGAACCGCCGAGGAGTGAGGATCCAAGACTCCCGCAGCACTATGTGGAATCTGACCCTGATCAACATACTCTCCCTCAGTAGATCTCTCTGGCAACTCTGTCGCCCGAGATCTCAATGACCTCTGGCGTGGCTGCCCCGCACCACATCTCGGCGCAAGAGCACGCCCACCTCGTCTCATATCTATTAAATTATTATAGATGTTACTACAATTAAAAACATATAAAATTTATCATCATACCTATTTCACCATCAGGAGAGGTCCCGTTGTCGCCAAATCCCGAAATTAACCTCGTCATTAATACCTCGAATTTCCGAAACATAAAAATCGTCGAAAATCCATACCAATCCAAAAATTTCCAGATTGCCTCGCAAAATCCTGCCAAACATGGCGAACTCCGAAAAATCCAAAAACCCCTAGGAACTCGTAAACCTATAGCTCTGATACCAAATAAATTGTCATGCCCCGAGGGAGTCCCCGCCAGATGAAATTCCGACAACATCTACCCTGTACAGGTTAAAATACCAAACTTATATACAAGGCCTACACGACCACTATACATCGGTCAACACGATCGGAATCCAAACAACACACGCAGGTAATAAAAGAGGCCTCAGGTCAACAATCCAAGTAAATGGTAAACAGTCTACAATAACTAGACTTACCCATTCTGCCATGTGGGCAAAAATACCCAACCAAAACCAATCGAAATAAAATCCGAATAAAGGTCCATAAGGACACCAAATATCCACGAGTACATAAATACAACTCCAGTCCTAAACATATCTTCTAATCAAAATCCAAAACCATAAAACAAATAACCAATAAAAAATTATCACGACGAGGGGTTTGCAGCTGGACTCTCCTGACAGCTTCATCCTGAAATAGATATAAATCAACGGGGTAAGTTCAAAGAACTCAGCGGATATAGTCGATAGTCAAGGTAAGATATAGCTAACAATAACAATTATGCGAGTACATTCTCATATATATAAGGTATGCAAGAAAGAAATACAAAAGGACTGTACTTACCTGAATCTCCTACCCTGATATAGGAGCATGTGCCATACTAGAAGAAATAAAGTCATCACCATATACAAATATGTATCCTGTATGCATGACAATCATATGCAACATCCAAGGCAGCAATAAAAATGCAGCAAACACAATACAAATGCTATCCATGCAAAATGCATGCGGTGCAAATGACATGGTCACCCCTGATGCCAGTCAGCCGCCTCACACGCGATGGTGAAGCCGAGTGGGTAGGGCTATGACAACTGTGCACTCTGCCATCACTGCTCCTGAGTGACCGAGTGGACAGGATGTTGTCGGAGTACACCTATCCTCCTGCCCCAAACAGAGTGGGGGAGCAAAGCTCTCATCTCCCGGTGTCGTAGACCAGAGGAGGGATCCCTGCCCGCTACCACGCTGACTCAACGCTACCCATGAGCGGACCAGCGGAGCCTGACAGAGCAACTGCACACACCCTCCTGATGTACCACTAACCCATGAGTGGTGCGCGTACTATGTAATCGGGTCATGGCTCAACTATAAAGGATCTCCGCGTACCAAAGATGCAATTATGCAAGAAGGTGCATGATACTAAAGCATGTAAATCCAACTAAAATACATATCCGAATAATATGCACAACCAATAAGTACATATCAATGATCCGAGTAAAATAGGGAAGATATAACTATAATGATCCAATGCATCGAGTAGGCACAATAACATACTAGGCATATAAACATGAAAATTATTGCAAGTTATACTAACTAGCATATCAACATGACTATATCTAAGAGATAAGTCAAAATACCTACCGATAAAATAACCACACAAAATGAAGTCATGAGTGGACTCGCCTCATGACCGAAAAACTCACAAGATACAACATATAACTATTGTTAAGCACCAAAAATGAAATCCACCGACAAATCGAATACTAAATCGATTTCTTACATAACCAATTAACCCAAAGGCTTAATGAAATCTCGATCACCTTCCACCTAATATAACCATCTTTTCGTCCAATTACTCGAATATAATTTCTCAACCCCTATCATCATGTGTACAACATCTAACAAATCCTCACATCTAACTCACCCAAACATAGATCCATCCCACAACCCAAAATTTATCCGAAATCAACAAAATATCATCCAACCATCCAATATCAACCGAATTCAATACGATCAACCGAATAACACTAAAATTGTGCTTACCGGCCCTAGGATCCCACCGACAGCCAATCTTTCCCCCTAATCAGATCTCCAACTCAATTCCCATGGCTCAACCATCCTCCGTCTAACCTACTCAACTTATCAAACTGCCACCTCTCCAATCCATCCCGCTACAGCCCATATGGACTCAACAACACACCCACTTTCATTCAACGATTAAAAATCCATACCAAAACTCTGACATAAGAAAAAGAGAGGGAAACGAGAGATATATCGAAAGATGTTATTTCTCCATGACTGCCCTGTTCACCGACAGATTTCCTTGCTGCCCTAAATCATTTACTCCAACAGAAACTCATCGCTGCTGATCCATCCGCGCTGAGGGGAAGGCTACGGCGACGGAGGCGAGTGGAGAAGGCAATCGCAGGTGGTCCTGTGGCAGAGGAGGACGGCGCATGCGACTGTGCTCATGGGTGACCAGCGCGCAGAGGTCGAGATACTCACCGTGTGCGAGCAACTTGCAGAGGCGGAGACGGAAAGGTGAAGGTGAGCGACGGCGCTTGCATAGGAAGAGGGTGTCGGTGGTCCTGTGGCAGGAGGTGCGGGGGAAGAAGCGATGGCTTCGGGCGCGAAGAGAAGAGGCGATGGCTTCAGGCGTGAGGGGAAGAGGCAATGATCCGGTGGCCGCTGTTTTACCGCGAGGAAGAAGAGCTCGGAAAAGTTTGGGAACGGCGGCTGAGATCGCGAGAAAGAAAAGGGGTCGATGAAAAATGAATCGTGTGGAGTTGGATCGCGAGGAAGAAAAAACTGCCGGTGCGGCGCGTGAGAAACCAAGAGAAAGGAAAAATAAAATCGCGATTAGGAAACAATCTTAGGTTTAGGTATTTGAAAATTTAGGTTAATGTCGCCGATTAACCCCCTTAAATAGACTTCATCAAAGCCTATTTATTTTATCCCCATAATTATCTCGTACAGACTCCGTTTAAATCCAGAAAAATTCCGAAAAAAATCCTAAAATTCCCTAAAAATTCAGAAAAACTTCCACAATTATTTCTCTAAATTTTTTACCATTAAATTTATTATTTAAATTTTCAGTATTTAACATTCTCCCCCACTAATAAAAATTTGGTCCCCCAAATTTCCTACTCAGATGCATAACGAGTAAGAAATACCACAAGTACTGAAAATATATTTCACGTACCTTAAGAAAACAGGTGGGGGTATTGAGCTCTGATCTTTCTTCAAGCTCCCAAGTAGCCTCTCATCGGTGTGGTGACTCCACGACCTTGACAAGTCGCACAATCCTTGTGATCCGTAATCCGCATCAGAACCTCGATAAGTAGCATCGTTGAATGGAACCTCGACACATCCGATGAATATGTGTAGAGTCCGCACATACTTCCTCAAAGATGGACACATGAAACACATCATGAATACCCGTCAAAGATGGTGGTAGCGCTAGACAGTAAGCGACTGCTCCGATCCTCTCCAAAATCTCAAACGGACCAATGTATCTTGGAGCTAGCTTACCTCGGAGGCCAAATCTCTTCACCCCTTTCGTGGGTGAGACTCGCAGGAATACATGGTCACCAAGAGAGAACTCCATAGGTCTTCGTCTTCGATCTGCATAACTCTTCTGGTGATCCTGCGCCTTTGCCATCCTACGTCTGATAGTACGGACCAACTCTGCATCATGCTGAGCTCTCTGGGGTCCTAACAACTGGGCCTCCCAAACCTCCTCCTAGAGGGTGGGTGTACGACACTGTCTACCATACAATGCTTCAAACGGGGCCATTTGGATAGCCGAATAATAGCTGTTATTGTAAACGAATTCCACTAACCGCAAGTGGTCCTCCCGATTTCCCAAAATCTATAACATAGACCTCAGAAAATCCTCTAGTGTCCGAATGGTCCTCAGCCGCCCATCCGCTGCGCAGATGGAAAGCAGTACTAAAATGAAGTTGCGTGCCTAAGGCCTGCTGTAGACTCTGCCAAAATTGGGACGTAAACCCAGGATCTCTATCTGATATAATGCTCAAATGAACACCATGCAATCTGATGATCTCTCGACAATATAACTCTGCCAAACGATCCAAAGAGTCAGTCTTCCGAATCGCTAAGAAGTGCGCAGATTTAGTTAGTCGAACTACGACTACCCAAATCGCGTCATGGCCTTAATGTGTCCTAGGCAAACCCACCATAAAATCCATGGTAATGTGATCCCACTTCCACTCAGAAATAGGAATCTTCTAAAGTAATCCGGCTGGTCTCTAGTGTTCAGCCTTTACCTGTTGACAAATCAGACATCTAGCTACAAAATCTGCGATGTCTTTCTTCATGTCGTTCCACCAATACAAATGCCTTAAATCTTGATACATGCGGGTTCCACCTGGGTGGATCGCAAATCGGGAGCGATGAGCCTCCTAAAGTAACTCCTCCATGACCGGGTGAGACTGAGGCATGCATAATCTGCCCCAGAAATATATAATACCTTCATCATCTCAGGTGAACTCAATCTGCTATCCAGAGCTTATCTGGCTGCCAATAAACTGTAAGTGCTGATCACTGGCCTGAGCCTCCCGGACTCTCGTCCGGATAGACGACTGAGCAACCATGGTAACCAGAATGCCCTGCTCTGTCGGTCCCTGCTCCTCAAGGCTCAACTCAGAAAAACCCTGAATCAAATCCATGACTAAAACTCGATAGGAAGCTAAAGTCCCTCGGGACTTCCGGCTAAGTGCATCGGCAACCACATTGCTTTCCCTGGGTGGTAGCTAATGGTACAGTCATAATCCTTCAGGAACTCCATCCATCTCCTCTGTCGGAGATTGAGTTCCTTCTGCATAAATAGATATTTGAAACTCTTATGATCAGTGAAAATCTCAAATGTAATATCATATAAATGATGCCTCCAAATCTTCAAGGAAAAGATAATAGCAGCTAACTCCAGATCATGTACTGGGTAGATTTTCTCATGCTTCTTCAACTGGCGAGAAGCATAAGAGACTTCCCTGTCGTGCTGCATCAATACTGTGCCTAAACCTTGTAGAGATGCATCGGTATAAAGGACGAAACCTTTGTCCCCTGATGGGAATACTAGAATCGGTGTTGACACCAATCTCTTCTTCAACTCCTGAAAATTGGTCTTGCATGCCTCTGACCACGTGATCTTCACGCCCTTCCTGGTAAGGCATATCAATGGCATAGTGATGCTCGAGAAACCCTCATCGAACCATCTGTAATAACCGGCCAAGCCTAAGAAACTGTGAACTCCTTAGATGATTTTGGCTGCTCCCAACTGGTGACAGCCACGATCTTCTAGGGGTCAACTGAAATGCCACTACTAAAAACCACATGTCCCAAAAAACTGACTGAGGGTAACCAGAACGCGCACATATTAAACTTCACAAATAGTCGCTTTTGTCGAAGCCTATCCAAAACAAGGCGAAGATGTTGCGCGTGTTCCTCTTTAGAACGAGAATAGACCAGAATGTCGACAATAAAGAAAATGACGAATCGATCTAGGAAATCCATAAATTCACAGTTCAACAAATCCATGAATACCGCTGGAGCATTGGTAAGCCCAAATGGCATTACCAAAAACTCATGGTGTCTATATCTAGTATGGAACGCTGTCTTCTGAATGTCTGAGTCTCTAACCCTTAATTGATGATATCCAGATCGCAGATCAATCTTAGAATATACTGATGTACCTCCGAGCTGATCAAACAAGTCCTCAATATGTGGAAGGGGGTATTTATTCTTGATAGTGACAACGTTCAACTACCTGTAGTCGATGCATAATCTCGTCGATCCATCTTTCTTCTTCACGAAGAGAACCGGAGAACCCCAGGGTGATACACTAGGGCGAATAAAACCTCTGTCCAAAAGTTCCTGGAGTTGAACCTTTAACTCGTCCAACTCTCTCGGGGCTATACGATAAGGAGCTTTCGATGCCGGCGACATCCTAGGAATTAACTCAATCGTGAACTCCACTTGCCTTCTAGGAGGCAGGCCCGGTAACTACTCTGGAAAGACATCCGGATATTCTCGGACAATAGGAATGTCAGTGATCTGAGAGTCACCACTGTCTTCTACATTGATCAAAGATAATAGAAAACCCTGGCAACCATGCAATAAAAGCTTCTGAGCCTGAATTGAAAAAATGGTCGATATGTCGTCGTCCCGGATGCCAGTGAAATCCCACGAGGGTTGGTTCGGAGGTTGGAATGTGACCACCCTCGTCTGGCAATCAACTGTGGCATGATATGCTGACAGTCAATCCATGCCAAGGATAATGTCGAACTCGACCATATCCAGTACCAATAAATCTACACTAAGTATGATGTTACCGAAATCTTTGGGACAACCTCGAACCTCCTGGGTAACGTCTAACGTATCACCGGATGGTAGGGAGACCATTAATCGCTGTGATCTAATAGTAGGTAGTCTACCAATCTCCCTCATAAATGCACGATAAATAAAGGAATGCGAACTGCTAGTATTAATGAGCATAATAGCTGAAAATGCGTAAAGGGAAACTGTACCGCAGAAAATGGATTCGCTGGCTCGCTGCATATCCTCTATAGTAATCGCATAGTTGATATGATGGTTGATATGATGGCTGATACGAAGGCTGGTATGAAGGCTAGTATGATGGATGCGATGCACTGCACGTGTGCGCGCTAATCTCGAACTAGTGGCGGGGCGAATCGAGCATTTGTATCGTGGTTGATGCTATGCGACGATCGTGCATGCTGGGTTGCACATGATAATGAGTTCCTGAAACAAAACCTTGTGACATCGTACGGGCACTGGAGTACTCCTGTCCATGCATGCCATATGCGACTCCTGTAGGGGGAGCTGTCCTCTGCGGGCATTGCGAAGGTCTGACTGTTTGCCCCATCTCTGAGTCCTAGACTGATGCAACTATCCTCCCAGGATAGAAATCTCGGAACCCACATGTTGAGCCTTCAACGAACAATCTCGGCTCAGGTGTCCAGGCAGTTTGCAATAATAGCAAACTGACTATCCTAAGGTGCAGGCTGAGACGATATGCTCTCTCGACCCACAACGGGTACAATAGGTGTCACCTGTGGATGGCCTCTAACTCTTCTGAGAAGACCGGGAGGGTCCAGTTGAAGATCATCCTAATTTCTGAGGCCAGCTAGATGCCTCAGAATGACTCTGACCCGACTGATTGCGGCCACTTTCATTGCTATCCAGTGCAGCTTGCTGGGTCATCTGTGGTTCGCTCTGCTTGTTTCCTCTTCCTCGTGATTAGCTCGCTGAGTCGACTCAATCAACAGAGCTCTATCCAATGCCTCTCAAAAGGAAGTACTGCCAAATCTTTCCATCTTAACCTAAAGATGCCCATCAAGTCCATGAACAAATTGCATCATGTGTGACGTATCCTCAGCGACTAACTCTAGACAAAACCTAGCTAACCGATTAAATTCTATATTATACTCCATCACTGAGTGATTATTCTGTCGTAGACTCAGAAAATCCTGAAGGTGCATCATCTGATATGCCCGTGGGAAGTACTGACTCTCAAAGGCCTCTCTGAATCTCGCCCAAGTAATTTGCTGCTCGCCGATGATCGAGCATTGTGTGTCCCACCAGATCTCGGCCTCGCCTCGTAAATGGAAGGCTGCTAACTCTGCCTTCTCCCACTCGGAGCAGACCATATAGTAGAAAGTACACTCCATAGTCTCGATCCAAGACTGAGCCACGCTCGGATCAGTCTCTCCGCTGAATAAGGTGAACCGACTTTTCATCGACTTTGCTAAACCAGGTATCCAAGCTCGTGTCGCAGCCACATCAGTAGGATGAGTAGGGGGTCGTCACAGGAGTTGGCGAAACTACCATAGATAGTGCCGATGCATACTCAGGGGCAGATAGCGAGTGAGAACACACCAGCGATGGGCACATCGATGGGTCTGTAGCGAACCCTTACCGGGCGGGGTGGCTGGTGTGTAGCAGCAGGATCTCCCGCTGGTACATCGGATACCCCAGAAGTGGGTATCTCTGGAAGAGGAACCGCAGAGGACTGAGGATCCATGACTCCCGCAACACTATGTGGAATCTGAACCTGATCAACATGCTCTCCCTCAGTAGATCTCTCTGGCAACTCTGTCGCCCGAGATCTCAATTTCCTCTGGCGTGGCCGCCCCGCACCACATCTCGACATAGGAGCATGGCCACCTCGTCTCATATCTGTTAAATTATTACAGATGTTACTACAAGTAAAAACACATAAAATTTATCATCATACCTATTTCACCGTCAGGAGAGGTCCTGTCACTGCCAAATCCAAGTAAATGGTAAACAGTCTACAATAACTAGACTTACCCCTTCTACCATCTTGGCAGGAATACCCAACCAAAACCAATCGAAATAAAATCCAAATAAAGGTCCATAAGGACACCAAATATCCACGAGTACATAAATCCAACTCCAGTCCAAAACATATCTTCTAATCAAAATATCCAAAACCATAAATCAAATAACCAATAAAAAACTATCACGACAAGGGAGTTTGGCAGCTGGACTCTCCTGACAGCTTCATTCTGAAATAGATATAAATCAACGGGGTAAGTTCAAAGAACTCAGCAGATATAGTTGATATGCAAGGTAAGATATAGCTAACAATAACAATCATGCGAGTACAGTCTCATATATATAAGGTATGCAAGAAAGAAATACAAAATGACTATACTTTCCTGAATCTCCTACCCTAATATAGGAGCATGTACCATACTAGAAGAAATAAAGTCATCACCATATACAAATATGTATCCTGTATGCATGGCAATAATATGCAACATCCAAGGCAAAGAATAAAAATGCAAAGAAATACAATACAAATGCTATCCATGCAAAATGCATGCGGTGCAAATGACAAGAGTGGCAATGTGTGCAGACTATGTAACTGGCTGCGGGCTCAACTATAAAGTAACCCCGTCCAGCCAGCATGCAATCATGCAAGATGGTGCATGATACTAAAGCATGTAAATCCAACTAAAATATATATCCGAATAATATGCACAACCAATAAGTATATATCAATGATCCGAGTAAAACAGGGAAGATATAACTATAAACTGATACAATGCATGTATCAAGTAGGCACAATAACATACTAGGCATATAAACATGAAAATTATTGCAAGCTATACTAACTAGCATATCAACATGACTATATCTAAGAGATAAGTCAAAATACTCGCCTGATAAAATGTCCGCAAAAAATGAAGTCACTAATGACTGTGGACTGCTCGTATCAAACCTCGCATACAACATAACTATTGTTAAGCACCAAAAATGGAATCCACCGACAAATCGAATAGTAAATCGATTTCTTACATAACCAATTAACCCAAAGGCTTAATGAAATCTCGATCACCTTCCACCTAATATAACCGTATTTTCATCCAATTACTCGAATATAATTTCTCAACCCCTACCATCATGTGTACAACATCCAACAAATCCTCACAACTAACTCACCCAAACTTAGATCCATCCCACAGCCCAAAATTTATCCAAAATCAACAAAATATCATCCAACCATCCAATATCAACCGAATTCTATACGATCAACAGAATAACACTAAAATCGTGCTTACCGGCCCTAGGATCCCACCGACAGCCAATCTTTCCACCAAATCAGATCCCCAACTCAATTCCCATGGCTTAGCCATCCTCTGTCTAACCTACTCAACTGATCAAACTGCTACCTCTCCAATCCATCCCGCTGCAGCCCATATGGACTCAACAACACACCCACTTTCATTCAACGATTAAAAATCCATACCAAAACACTAACATAAGAAAAAGAGAGGGAAACGAGAGATATACCGAAAGATGTTGTTTCTCCACGACTGCCCTGTTCACAGGCAGATTTCCTTGCTTCCCTAAATCATTTACTCCAACAGAAACTCACCGCTGCTGATCAATCCGCGCGGAGGGGAAGGCTACGACAATGGAGGCGAGTGGAGAAGGCGGCCACAGACGGTCCTGTGGCAGAGGATGATGGCGCGTGCGACTATGCTCGTGGGCGGCCAGCGCGCAGAGGTCGTGGATACTCACCGCGTGCGAGCAACTCGCAGAGGAGGCGGCGAAAAGGTGAAGACGAGAGTCGGTGCTTGCAGAGGAAGAGGGGCATCGGTGGTCCTGTGGCTACAGGCGCGGGGGAAGAAGCGATGGCTTCGGGTGCGAGGAGAAGAGGCGATGGCTTCGGGCGCGAGAGGAAGAGGCGATGATCCGGTGGCCGCTGTTTTGCCATGAGGAAGAAGAGCTCGGGAAAGTTTGGGAACGGTGGCTTAGATCGCGAGAAAGAAAAGGGGTCAGGGAAATAGGAATCATGTGGTGTTGGATCGCGAGGAAGAAGAAACTGCCGGTGTCGCTAATGAGAAACCGAGATAAAGGAAAAATAAAATCGCGATCGGGAAACAAATCTTAGGTTTAGGTATTTGAAACTTTAGGTTAATGTCGCCGATTAACCCCCTTAAATAGACTTCACCAAAGCCTATTTATTTTATCCCCGTAATTATCTCGTACGGACTCCGTTTAAATCCATAAAAATTCCTAAAATTCCCAAAAAATTTCCAGGATTATTTCTCTAAATTTTTTACCATTAAATTTAGTATTTAAATTTTCCATATTTAACATGATCACACCAAGATGGAGAAGCCCTCTTTACAATGCACTCTTCTTCTTACAAATGATGAAAATTAAGAAAAAGAAGAAGAGATTTGAAAACACTAAAAGACTTAGAGAAAAATTTTGTGAGCTAAGAGTAAAGTTTGGAATGAGAGCACTAGCCCTCTCAAGCTCCCCAAGGTCTCTTTTATAGAGAAGAGGTTGATTTTCCCATTGAAGCTACAGCTTGGTGATCGAGTCATCGATCGACAAGTGTAGCTAACCTCATCCAACGACTTCTCATGAAACCTGATTTGCGGTCATCACATCTCAATGGAACTTTGATCAGTCGACTGATCACACTAGCAGTCAACTAATCGATCCATCAGTCGATTGCTCCAAGCAATCAGTCGACTCAAAATGTTTTTGTGTCCTGTGTCCACTTATAACAGTCGACTGCTATGGTATAACAGTCGACTGATGGTGGATAAGTCGACTATCAAACCCTAGCAATCGATTATTGGACCATAGAATCCAGTCATTTTCATTTGACTGACTGATCAATCGACTGGGACAAAGCACCAGTCGACTGACACACTTCAAATATGATCAAATCATACTTGAAATTGACTCCCTAGACCTAGACTCAACCTTCTATCTCTTCCTTCAAATTTCGCCTGTGATCCTAAATGCGTGATCCGCACGAACGCGACCTCAAATCTCACGACGGAGATTTTTGAGGACTCAAAGCGCACGCTCGCGCTCAACGCCCGCAAGTGCATGGATGTCGTTAAGTAATAAAGATTATCAATTACACAGGGATTGGGATTCAAATACCAATATATTTAGTGGTTGTAATTGTTCGGACGTAACTCTAAGAGGTTTTGATTAGTGAGGGTTTTCGGTGGACTTTACTCTATACGGTGTCACACGGAGGAGGAAAGGAGTGTGTCGAGGTCTTCAAAAGTGATTCTAGGAATTTGGTTTCGCTTGTGCATCACAAAACAATATTGTCAATTGGCATTGTCTAGACGTTTAGTTATGGTTTTGTGGAAGAGACATCATACACTCTCCCGCAGAGCCGCCGCATCTACCGGGAGCTATCCACACCTAAAAGGATGGGATAGATGGTATGAGGATGCCAAATCAATCCCTACGGTGAACCATTTCCGATTCCACCACACCCTTCTACCCACAGTTACAGGAGATCAGGTTTACCCCTAGGTTCCTTATATAAAATCTTCTAAATCTTTGATACGAGGGTTGTCACCCCTCGTATCGCCTAAGCACAACAGATAGAAAACCAAACACGCATAGATATAGTAAAAACAACTACCAATTGTCAAATCAAACTCAAAGGCAGAATTTAACATGAACCAATATTGTATGTGTACACAAGCTACTCCCTAATCCTAGAATCGAAAGTACTACTCCATGTATATGAAGGAAGAATCACAAAGCATGTCTATGTTCGAATACATAAGGAAAAAAATGTAGGAACAAAGAATTACAATGCTTTCGTGGTCTTCTCTCTGGCGTTGAAGTGCAAGGTGTGGACCTCCGGTGGCATTCCTCCTCCCCGTTGCGAGTTACCGAAGCTTTTTAGGGCTTTGGCGTGCCGTCCTAGCCGTCGTGCCTTCTCCCTAGGGTTTGGGAGCCCAAGGGTGCTCCCTCGTGATCCCTAGCCTCTTAGACAAGTTTTCTATATATAGAGGCGGCTCCAGCTTTCCATAAATGCTTGAAAAACCCTATTTCATTGAATTTGTGGCGCCGCCACATGGTCGTGTGAATTTCACACGGCCAGGCCATGTGCAAGGCTGGAATACGACTGAAATCAGGGCTGAAAAATAAGCTGGAAAAAAGGTACGGTCGTGTGTTTTCACATGGCCTGGTCGTGTCTTTTCTTGGAGCCTCTGTTTTGATCTGTTTCGCTTCGGAAACATGCCCAAGTCTTGGGACATGGCTAGTGCATATTCCCTAAGGTCTGTGCTCCACAAATTGCTCCATTTATGCTCCAAAAGTGCGTTGTTTTCTCATGAAATGCTATCTTGCACACAAAAGTATAAAGAGAAGATCTTCGAACCAGAAAATAGGAAATGCGTGCAAAATAGAGTAACATATGAATGAAACTAACATAAAATGTAATGAGATGTGAGCGAAAACTACTCCTAAAACCCTATATGTTTTGCTCACATTACTTCCCCCAGACATAAATTTTTGCTTGTCCTCAAGCAAACCTCAGTGCCATGAAGTTTTAAAAAGATATTGTTCCATACTTAGCATGTTAACTAAATTTATCAAGTGGTATTTGCAATCAAAGCAAAATAAATATATTCTAGAAATTCACTAAGTTAGCTCCTCATGCTCGTGCTAAGCGAATCATTCTTAGGGGATACTCGTTCCATGGTGAGTTAAGTCATCATCCTATAGCTTTCCTAAGGTCTCCGACTCTTAGGCACTTACCTGTCCAAAGAGAGGGTCATTCCCTAGATCTAGCACAAAGTCTCAAAGGCGTGCTCGATATTGAGAGAAATTGGTAGGTGTTTTCCCAATAACCTAACTCGGTCTCAAAGAGGCACCTCACCATTTCCACCCATGACAACTATTTTTTTATTCCTCATAATATTTATATATTTTTTTTTTCTTTCATTTCTTTTCCTCTCTCTATTTTATTTTTTTTGGCTCACTGGGATTTTGATTTTTCCGAATGGACTTACACAATCCGAGAATCTCCAATAACTAAAATGCCAGTCTTAGGGTCTCCTGTGGATTTCAAAGTACTAAACTACTGAGATGAATCATAACTAGGTATGTACTAGACTCTCCCTTTCAGAATGTTCGACATGTGTAGGTGTAAAATTAGAAGCTAACTAGTGTAAGTCTAGAATATCCTTTCAAAGCAACCAAAATGAAATACCATGAGGTAAATGAAGTTATACTACTCATAGAAATAACTCATGAAGAAAACTCTAAAAATACTACTGAGGTAGCTTTACAGATAACAAAAACTAAGTGTTGAAAGGAACTCAACCACCTATGCACGAACAAATGAATGCCAACAATGATGCAAATATCATGAAAGAAACTACTGCTAGAAACAAAATAAAATTTGGAGTCCCCCAAGACTTAAATGAAAGTATACCTCTAGTATGGTGGATGAGGTGGAAAGTCTGGAAGCCTCGACATCTCGGGATCCTTGGAGAACCTGCTGAGCCGCTGATGCCACATTTACATATGGTCGATCTGAGAGCTGGTGGATGCAGTAGCTGCTCGGTGCTCCTCCTCCCAAGCCCACTATGCCGGTTGGGCACGAATATGCTGCCGTATCTCCTGGCGGTAGGTGGCCTCCTCCTCCTGAAAGAAAATATGGGCCTCATCGTAGAAGTCCTCGGCCCAGTGGAAGTGCTCCTGTAAACCCGTAAACTCCGCCTGCATATAGGAGCCATGATCATCCCATCGTTGCCCCTGCATCTACTGCTCAGCGTATATGTCATCGAGGCACGATCGGAACTCCGAGAAATCGTAGGTAGAAGTACCTACATCCTGCTGAAAAATAGGAAAAGAAAACGGTGCAGGTGTAGGCTCTTCACATGGACTAGGGGGCATGACACAGCCGTGTGAAATCACACGGCCTTACCGTGTGCGCCTCTGGAAATCAGGGCATGGCCATGTGAAAACACACTACCTAACCATGCACGACTCTGGGAGTTAGAGCATGGTCGTGTGAAAACACATGGCCTGACCGTGCGCCCTTTATTTCTTTTCTCGTGGTGCACAATGGTCTGATTTCTCTCACTCACTTCACCGCATAAACTTAAAATGACTTTTTTTTTTACCTAGCAAGTTCTTTCCTTACCTACAAATGCTAGATACCATAAATCAAAGTTCGAATTACAAAAAAAATTAAATGCAATAAAAAGAAATCCTAAAAACTAAATTTGCTTTTAGCTCGACCTTATTCCTACGTTTCATTCAATGTGTTTGAATCTTGCTCGTGGGGGAGCAAGATATTTGCTCACCTTACACCTCTTGCCTTGCTGTCCCCCATTGCTATATCCCTTAAATCTTGCTCGTGGAGGGGCCAGATACTTTCTCACCTTTCGCCTCTTGCCTTTTGGTCCTCCATTACTATATCTTTTAAATCTTCCTTGTGGAGGGACAAAATACTTGGGCACTGCTTTCCTAGACTCGAGGTTTAACATGCTTAGTCTCAACAAATCATCAATAGTTTGATCATTATATTCTAAATGTTGTAAATAATTTAAGTCACCATAGGCATCCTCCCCAAAATATTGATCAGTAGATTCTATTATGTCGAATGAAATTTTATCATTATGAATCACCAAAAGGGTTTTATTACAAGTAACTAAAGTTTCAGTGAGGGTTAAGGTAGACTCTTTTAGATCCTTGAGGTTAGGAGGCATTTTGATTGAAGTAATGCACTCCTCGATTAAAGTATCAATTAAATAATCCTCAAGTTCTTCTTCAAGTGGTGATTGAATGGATTGCCCTTCTTTACTTCCTATGTCATCTACGTCTTCCTCATCCATTCGCTCAAAGTGAGTCTCTCCCATATTAGGTGTATTCCAGTCATCAAAGGCACCTTCTAGTCGTTTGGTTTCTTCCGCGAATTGTAGACTATGCTCCTTGCATTCCCTAGTAGAATTGTCTAGCAAGGCTTCTAAGTGGGGACTTGATTTTGGATAAAATTCGCGTGGTGATTCATAGCTCTCGTTCTCACTTGGGAAACAATATTGAGTCTTTGTTTGTGAAAGCCGCCATCGGAATTCATCGTTCGCCGCTTGTTCTGTTCGAAAGAAATCTTCCATCATCTGCTCAAGTCAGGATTTAGGCGGACAAAATTGAGGGTTTAAGTACCCAAGGTCATAACTATATGAATAGAAATCATCTTGTGGCCACTGGTTATAATTGTAGGTGACATCTTCTTGTTCAAATTGTGAAGGTTCGAATATATTCGGACAATCGTTAATGGTATATTGGTATGTCATGTTTCACCACAATGCTCACAATAAATGTTACCAATACTTACAACATTAACTTGATCATAATCATGAGTAAAATCATGCATCATTATACACAGGAAATTATAGGTAAGGAAAGGAATAGTAGTGACTTGGCAAGAGTCTACTTTTTTTTTTTTAGATATTAAACTGAAGCACTAAAAAAAAACTAAAAACTGAAAGAAAGATAGATGTAATTAATCAAAATTGAAAAATTGAATAGAAAATAACTAAAATAAAATAAGAAAATAAATCTAGCCTAAGTCCGATCCAACTATCCACTTTCGATTCGATATCGAATCACTCAGTCCCCGGTAACGATGCCAAAAACTTGATGTACACGAACACGACCTCAAATCTCACGACGGAGACCGTCGAGGACTCAAAGCGTGCGCTCGCGCTCAATGCCCGCAAGTGCATGGATGTCATCAAGTAATAAAGATTATCGATCCCACAGGGACTGGGATTCTAATACCAATATATTCAGTGGTTGTAATTGTTTGGACATAACTCTAAGAGGTTTCGATTGGTGATGGTTATCGGTGGACTTTACTCTATACGGTGTCACACGGAGGAGGAAAGGAGTGTGCCGAGGTCTTCAAAGGTGATTCTAGGACTTCGGTTTCACTTGTGCATCACAAAACAATGTTGTCAATTGGCGTTGTCTAGACGTTTAGCTATGATTTTGTGGAAGGGACATCATACACTGTCCCACAGAGCTGCCGCATCTACCAGGAGCTATCTCCATCTAAAAGGACAGGATAGATGGTATGAGGATGTCAAATCAATCCCTACGGTGAACCATTTCTGATTCCACGCAGCATATGCACGATTCTGAGATCAGTTTACCCTTAGGTTCCTTATATTGTTGGATCGATTTGAAATGCTAGAGGGGGGGGGTGAATAGCATTAAAACTTTCTTTTTTCGTTCGTTCATTTAAAATCTGAGTAGATAATTAATTTGCAGTGAAAAAGATAAGCAATAAGTAAAAGAGACAATTCTTTTTACTTGGTTCGTAGCCTTCGGCTACTACTCCAAGGCCCTAGTGGTCCTTGACCACGTACGGAGGGAAAAAGCACTAAAGAACTCCTCCTCGTTAGAGGTAGGAGTTGATCGATACAAATAAGAACAAAGCTTGAGGTAGAGGGACACTCCCCCTCTCCTCATTACGATAAAAGCTCCGAAAAATTAAAGTAATGAACTGAAGAAAAAGCTTAAACCGACGTTACAAAAAGAAAGCAATTAAGACCTAGACGTCGGAGGGGAAGCACTTCATTGTCGAAAAGTTGCAGCTTGGCGGAGGCTTTTTAGAAGCTTGGAATTGATGAAGAAACCCTAGGATTGGCCCTCCTTTTATAGCCTTTGAGCCCCTTTTCGAGAGGAACCCTAGCCAATCAAAATTGAGCATCAATCTCCTTGAAATGGGGTGATAAGCCTTGACTCCTCGAAGCTGATCATTGACCATCAGTCGACTGATGGCCATCATCAGTCGATGGCGATCACCAAATGTCGACCTCGACGATCGCTTTGTGCAATGAGAGTCCTCCAAGTTAGCAATGATCGATGCTAGCCGCGCAAGGCAAAGTTAGCTCAAAGAAAACATTATTTCGGCGGCCTTCGACCGTCCGATCTCGACCTAGACCATCGATAAGATGTCTTTGGTCGGATCTACGCTTAAGACCATGCCCGTAAGGAGGATACGACCTCACTTACGCTCACACACACGAGCTTACCTCGATACTTACCATGTCACTTTTGCTTCCGGCCTTCCACTCGATTTCTTCGGCTCCCTCCGAAGTCACTCGAGTGTCACCCGACCACCCGGCTTCCTCCGGGTGTCGCTAGCCTTCAGCTCTAGCTTTAGCAATCTTCTGCATACTCGATTCAGCTCTTGAGATAACGACATGAGCTTAACTTTGTATCGTTTTCTATAATCAAAACTCCGGCTCGACTTAGGTGCCTATTGCACCAACAATCTCCCCCTTTTTGATTTATAGCAAACCCACATACAAAGTTAAGTAAATAGCAAGCATGAAGAATAATGTGCATTAGAAACAAACAAAAAAATAAAAAAAATAAAAAAAAAATAAAGAAGATTAAGTTGGAGTAGTAAGGATTTTCTTCAAGTACTCCCCCTTGAGGAAACCTCCCCCTTGACCGAGGGTGAGTCTTGAAGAAAGACCTTAATCCTCCCCTTTGAGGATTGCTTTAAATAATTAACATTACTTAAAGTTGGCCTTAGTAAAATGTTTAAGTTAAGATTTCTTCTTAACTTGGCCCTTTCTCCCCCTTAAGTAAAACATTAAGGGCATAATGTTTAAAAATAAGTAAAACATTGATGGCACAAATAAGTTTGAGTTAAGAATTCTCTTAACTTGGCCTTTAATAAGTTTTCAAAAATTTAAGGAAAAGTTTGAGTTAAGAATTCTCTTAACTTGGCCTTTAATAAGTTTGCAAAACTTTAAGGAAAAGTTTGACCCCTAAACTTTGGGATAAGTAAAACATAATTTTGACCCCTTAACTTTGGCCTTTTTTTTTCTCCCCCTTTTGCCATATATCGAAAAGAGTGAGTGTGTGTGTGGAAAACAAAAATAAGTGTTAACTTTAAAGTCCAAGCATGTTCCACATTATTTTGAAAATAATATATTGAAAATAAGTTCATCTATAAAATGTTCGACTCATATTTGGCTTGATTGATATAAAAGATCAACAGGTCCTGGTCAGAGTCGGTTAGTATGTATGATTATACTCCGTGGTTCATGGTGATGACTAGCTCTACATCTGGAACCAGGAGTAAGGTCCTAACATCTCACGCCCATTTACGTGGCTAAGTACACAAACACATTAGTCCTATGTGTTGTGAGATGTATTGGCTCCTTAAATCTATAGGTGCATGATATCTAAGGTATGTCCTATGCTAGTTCCATAAAAATGAAATTAAAGAAATAGTAGTAAGAAAATATAATTTGCAAGTTCCTATTCTATTACGCACATGCCCAATTTTCATCTTAATAGACTAAATTCGGCTTCGGGTAAGGGTTTAGTAAATAGGTTTGCTAAGTTAGACTTCGATTCGACGTATTCGAGTTGTATGGCTCCGTTGGCCACATGTTCTCGAATGAAATGGTGTTTGACTTCTATATGTTTGGTCCTAGAGTGACATATCGGATTCTTAGTAAGATTAATTGAACTAATGTTATCTACATGAAGTTTAGTATTCGTAAAGTCTAACTTAAAGTCACGGAGAGTGTGCTTCATCCAAAGAAGTTGAGTGACACACTCACCCATCGCGATGTATTCGGCTTCGGTGGTAGATAAGGCAACACAGTGTTGCTTCCTACTGCACCAACTCACTAGACTCGAGCCGAGAAGTTGACAACAACCACTCGTGCTCTTTCTATCGAGCTTACTACCGGCATAGTCCGAATTGGAGTAGCTGGTTAGTTCGAACTCGGTAGATCTAGGATACCAAATACCGACATTAAGTGTACCCTTTAGATATCTAAGGATACGCTTGACTAGAGTTAGGTGAGACTCCTTGGCACAGGTTTGAAACCTTGCGCACATACTCACTGCAAATAAGATATCAGGTCGGCTTGCAGTTAAGTAAAGGAGACTCCCTATTATGCTCCTATAGTATTTTAAATCAATTTGATTTCCAATTACTTCTTCTATATTAACATTAGTTGCCATTGGGGTATTAATAATTTTAGCGTCTTGCATTCCAAAGCGTTTAATTAATTCCCTAGTATATTTGCGTTGATGTAGGTATATTCCATCTTTAGTTTGTTTAATTTGTAATCCTAAGAAGAAACTTAATTCGCCTACTAAATTCATTTCAAATTCACTTTCCATAAGTGAAATAAACTCATTTAGTAGGATTGAGTTGGTGGTTCCGAAAATAATATCATCTACGTAGATTTGGGCTATGAATATGTCTTTACCTAAGGTTTTTACGAAAAGGGTTGGGTCAACTACACTTTGGTTAAAGCCTTTGGACTTAAGATAAATTGAAAGTCTCTCATACCAAGCTCGCGGAGCTTGTTTAAGTCCATAAAGCGCTTTCTTTAGTCTAAGGACATGATCGGGTTTGGCTAAACTTTCGAAACTGGGGGGTTGACTAACATAAACTTCTTCTTTAATATATTCATTTAAGAATGCAGATTTCACATCCATTTGAAACAACTTAAATCCTCGATGTGCTGCATATGCTAATAGCATTCGAATGGACTCTAATCTCGCTACTGGGGCATAGGTCTCGTCGTAATCTAAACCTTCGACTTGACTAAACCATTTAGCAACTAGTCTAGCTTTATTTCTAACTAATTCACTTTTATCATCAATTTTATTTCTAAACACCCACCTTGTTCCAATGATTGTTTTATCTTTAGGTCGTGGTACTAATTCCCATACTTCATTCCTAGTGAATTGAGCCAACTCTTCTTGCATTGCAATAATCCAATCGGGATCAAGAAGAGCTTGGTCAATAGTTTTGGGTTCAATTTTAGAAATCAAAGATATTTGACTAAGGTTTCTGTATGAGGCTCTAGTTCGAACTCCTAGACTTGGATCACCTATCACTTGGTCGATAGGATGATTCATTTGAGTCCTAGTTGGATTTGGGTTTGAGTCTACAACTTGATCCATAGGATGACTCATTTGAGTTCTAGTTTGGTTGGAGTCATCTATCACTTGGTAGATAGAGTGAGTTGGTTGACTTAGGTTAGGATTAACACTAGACCTGATCTCCGGATCAGAGTTAGGTCTAGTATGAATCGGCTCGCTAATTGGGGTTGCCGGGGGTTTTGTAGGTTCGTGTCCTTCATCGAATACTACATTGACGGTCTCCTCGATTCTAAGGGTGTCGTGATTATATACTCTATAAGCTCTACTTGTAGTCAAGTATCCTAGAAAGATTCCGGTCGTAGTTTTGGATGTAAATTTCCTTAGGTAATCTTTAGTGTTTAGGATATGTACCTTACACCCAAATACCCTAAAGTACTTGATGTTAGGTATTTTATCATGATAAATCTCGTATGAGGTCTTAAGGTGCCTCTTTACCATAAGGATCCTATTCTGGACATAGCATGCCGTACTCATGGCTTCGGCCCAAAACCTATCGGGTAGGTTATACTCATTAAGCATTGTCCTAGCGGCTTCTTGTAGGGTTCTATTTTTGCGTTCTACTAGGCCATTTTGTTGTGGAGTTCTAGGGCAAGAGAACTCATGGTGGTATACATTTAGGTTACAGAATTCTGTAAACCTATGGTTTTCGAATTCACCACCATGATCAGTCCTAAGTCTTTTGATTTTAATGCTTTGTTGATTTTCTATTAACTTAAATAGGTTGATTAATTGATATAGGGTATCACTTTTGTGTTTGATGAACCTAACCCAAGTAAATCTAGAGTAGTCATCAATAATGACTAAACAGAATTTACTTTCGTTAAGTGACTTAGCTCCGTGTGAATCAAATAGATCCATGTGTAGGAGCTCAAGCACACTTTTGGTTCGTTCTTGACTAGTTAGTTGATGTTGTGTCCTAGATTGTTTACCTTGTTGACAAGCATTACATATTTTATTATCCAAGTTGTTGAGGTTAGGCAAACCTCTGACTAAATCACTCTGACTCATCATGTGGATGAGTCTTGGGTGTGAGTGACCGAGTCGTCGGTGCCACAACCATGATTCCTCTTGCCGTGTCATAAGACACTTAGTTGAGGACTTAATTAAGTTGATAGTGTAAATGTTGTTATTTCTAGTCCCTTTAAGAATTGGTTTAGAGGTTTCGTTTGTATTAATTACGCATTCATTTTCTAGAAATATGACCTTATAGTTATTATCACACAATTGGCTTACACTGAGAAGATTATATTGAAAATTTTCTACTAATAAAACATTTTGAATGACAAAATTTTAGTTAAGCTCAATATCACCTGATCTGATGATTTTGAGCTTGCCGTTATTTCCGAAGGTTACCGATCCTTGTCGTTTGAATCGAAGCTTCGAAAACTTGAGTTGATCTCCGGTCATGTGTCGGGAGCAACCACTGTCCAACATCCATTGATCCTACACGCAAGGTAGTTGGATCGGATATTGGATTTATTAAAAATTGGTTGAAAATTATTAACCTAAATCATCTCACCCATGTCTACATGATCAAACATGTTAATCCTATATGTTCTTGTGAGATGACTTCCAATTTTAGTTGAATTAAATTTAATGACTTAAACACTTGTCAACCTTGCGTTAGATTCGGATTTGACCTTAGGCTCATCAAGTCACCTTTTCAAGATCATGGCTTCCAGGTCGTGGCGAGGCACAAAGGCCTTCTTTGATCGGAAAAATGACCACTTCCTTAGACAAATCCATTTTCAAGAAAATAGAGACTTGACTCACCTAAGACCACTTCCTGGTTTAACTAGTCAAGGATACGGCGAAGTAGCTTCAGCTAGTTCTGCTCGGTCAAGTGCACCGAACTAGATACGCCTTATCTAGCCCGAATACACAAGACTCCGCTTTCCTAGCATACTATCATCTCGCCGTGTCCTGGTACTATGTTATCAAGTATTGACAAGTTATAGTCCTATCTAACCATTCTAAAAAGAAAAAATCAAACTAAATAAAAACCTAAGCATGCAATTTCTAAGTTAAAACACAAACAAATTTCGTATTTGCTCCCCCTGGACCGTTGAATCGATTCGGTCTATCCACATAGTGGATTTGGTCCTTGGGAACCCAGTACTGGTTTGATCCTAAGTTTAAAATCAAGGTGGTCTTAGGGACCCATGCTTGGACACGTTTTTTATGTCGACTTACAATCGACATATATGACTTATTGGTCGTGTTTGAGCTAAACCCTAGCCCGACCTTGTTGTACACGGCCCTTTGCGATCCAAGTAGGAGGTCAAGTCCTTTGGATCCCAAAGTAAACCTTTCCAACGTATTCCTAAGATCTTCGACTTGACTCTTCAAGAGTGAGTTCTCAACTTCGAGTTTTTCAACCCGAGTTAGTCCTTCTCTTGAACTCGACTAGTCGAAGAGGTTAGGGAGACCTCGTGTTTGAGGAGTTTAACATCCTCAACTAGGGTCTCGACCTTGGACTCGAACTTAGCTAACTTTTTATTTAAAAACTTAATTGCACTATAAAGTGTAGTAATAAGAGAGCGACTTACCTTGAGTGTATCTTTTGAACCGGATGCGTATCCGTGGCTTGTCTTGAATAGTGTTTCACAGTCCGACTCGTCTTCGGTTTTCGATTCAGGTTCCGGTTCCGACTCCGTCTCCAATTCAACCGGTTTAGCCATAAGGACTCGATCGTTGTCTTCTTTCTCGGAAGCTTCTTCCCAAGTAGCGTTAAGTTCCTTTTTATGTTTTGGTGCCTTACTCTTGAGTTTTGGGCATTCGGACTTAATGTGTCCAAACCTGTTGCATTCATAACATCTTATGTTTGAAATTTTAGGCTTACCTTCGTTGGGTCGAGTGATGGCTCATTTTCGGCCCTTGACTATCCTCCGAACTAGGTTGACTAGTTCAGCTTCCATTTCCGAGTCGACCTCCGAATCCAACTCATCCTCTTCTTCCTTTGGGGGTGGCTTGCTTGCGGTTTTCTTCCTCGAACTTGCAAAAAGTGCTATACCCTTCTCGGGTTCCGAGTTAGACTGCTCATGAAGTTCGAAATCAGTAAAGAGTTCATCTAACCTTAGTTTAGAAAGATCCTTAGAGACCTTGTAGGCATCGACCATGGATGACCACAAGGTAGTCCTCGGAAAAGAGTTTAGGACATACCTTATAAGGTCGCGGTTTTCGACCTTTTGCCCGATTGCATGTAGGTTGTTGACTATGTCTTGGACACGGGCGTGGAGTTGCGTCGCGGACTCGTGTTCCTGCATTTTTAGGTTATATAGTTTATTGAATAGAAGATCACGCTTACATACCTTGGCTTCATCGGTCCCTTCGTGTAGCTCCACTAGTTTTGTCCAAAGGTCCTTTGCGCTTATGAAGGGGTCGACGCGATTTAGCTCTTCCTTGGATAAGCCGCATTGAAGGATTTGAGTTGCCTTAGCGTCGGCTTCGACTTGTCTTTTTGTCGCAATGGTCCATTGGTCATAATCCAAGGATTCACCCACTTCGTTAGTCGGAAGTGTGAATCCCGTTTGGATTATGATCCACATCTCGATTTGGGTTTTGAGAAAGCATTCCATCCGACCCTTCCAATAACGGAAGTCATCTCCGTTGTAAAACGGAGGCCGGACGATGCTAAAACCCTTGAGATGGGCCATTAGAACAAATGACACAAGGAGACGAAGACGAAAAACCTAGCAACGACAAAAACACACAAGAAAGTACCAAGACTCGCGTCTTGGATTAGTAGTGCGGGAGAAAAATTAACAAAATGAAATAAATCTGAAATAAACAGAATTAAAAAGAAAAAAAAATCTGTAAAATGGCTAGATTGGTTGTTTCCCCAAATCTTAGTAACCCCTGGCTCTGATACCAATTGTTGGATCGATTTGAAACGCTAGAGAGGGGGGTGAATAGCGTTAAAACTTTATTTTTTTCGTTCGTTCGTTTAAAATCCGAGTAGATAATTAATTTGCAGCAGAAAAGGTAAGCAATAAGTAAAGGAGATAATTCTTTTTACTTGGTTCGTAGCCTTCGGCTACTACTCCAAGGCCCTAGTGGTCCTTGACCACGTACGGAGGGCAAAAGCACTAAAGAACTCCTCCTTGTTAGAAGTAGGAGTTGATCAATACAAATAAGAACAAAGCTTGAGGTAGAGGGACACTCCCCCTCTCCTCGTTACGATAAAAGCTCCAAAAAATTAAACTAATGAACTGAAGAAAAAGCTTAAACCGACGTTACAAAAAGAAAGCAATTAAGACCTAGACGTCGGAGGGGAAGCACTTCGTTGTCGAAAAGTTGTAGCTTGGCGGAGGCTTTTTGGAAGCTTGGAATTGATGAAGAAACCCTAGGATTGACCCTCCTTTTATAGCCTTTGAGCCCCTTTTCGAGAGGAACCCTAGCCAATCAAAATTGAGCACCAATCTCCTTGAAATGGAGTGATAAGCCTTGACTCCTCGAAGCTGATCATTGACCATCAGTCGGCTGATGGCCATCATCAATCGACTTATGGCAACATCAATCGAATCGCGACCTCGAGCGATCGCTTGGACGGTCGAGTCCTCCAAGCGATCGTGATGCTAGCTACAAGGCAAAGTTAGCTCAAAGAAAACATTATTTCGACGGCCTTCGACCATCCGATCTCGACCTAGACCATCGATAGGATGTCTTTGGTCGGATCTACACTTAAGACCATCCCCGTAAGGAGGATACGACCTCACTTACGCTCGCACACACGAGCTTACCTCGATACTTACCATGTCACTTTTGCTTCCGGCCTTCCACTCGATTCCTTCGGCTCCCTCCGAAGTCACTCGAGTGTCACCCGACCACCCGACTTCCTCCGGGTGTCGCTATCCTTCAGCTCCAGCTTTAGCAATCTTCTGCACACTCGATTCAGCTCGTGAGATAACGACATGAGATTAACTTTGTATCGTTTGCTATAATCAAAACTCCGGTTCACTTAGGTGCCTACTGCACCAACATATATAAAATCCCCTAAATCTTAGATATGAGGGTTGTCACCCTTCGTATCGCCTAAGCACAGCAGATAGAAAATCAAACACGCATAGATATAGTAAAAACAACTACCAATTATCAAACCAAACTCAAAGGCAGAATTTAACATGAACCAACATTGTATGTGTACACAAGCTACTCCCTAATCCTAGAATCGAAAGTACTACTCCATGTATATGAAGGAAGAATCTCTAATCATGTCTATGTTCGAATACATAAGGAATAAAACGCAGGAACAAAGAAATACAATGCTTTCATGGTCTTCTCTCGACATTGAAGTGCAAGCTTTTTAGGGCTTCGGCGTGCCGTCCTAGCCGTCGTGCCTCCTCACTAGGGTTTAGGAGCCCTAGGGCGGCTCCCTCATGATCCCTAGCCTCTTAGATAAGTTTACTATATATAGAGGCGGCTTCGGCTTTCCATAAATGCTTGAAAAACCCTATTTCGTCGAATTTGCGGCGCCACCACATGGCCGTGTGAATGTCGTCTGCAAGGCTAGAAAACGGCTGAAATCAGGGCTGAAAAATAAGCTGGAAAAAAGGCACGGTCGTGTGTTTTCACACGGCCTGGCCTTGTCTTTTCCTGGAGTCTCCGTTTTGATGTGTTTCGCTTCGGAAACATGCCCAAGTCTTGGGACATGGCCAGTGCATGTTCTCTAAGGTTCGTGCTCCATAAATTGCTCCATTTATGCTCCAAAAGTGCGTTGTTTTCCCATGAAATGCTATCCTGCACACAAAAGTACAAAGAGAAAATCTCCGAACCAGAAAATAGGAAATGCATGCAAAATATAGTAACATATGCATGAAACTAACATAAAATGTAATGAGATGTGACCGAAAACTACTACTAAAACCCTATATGTTTTGCTCACATCAGTCTACAACTCCTGCATCCTTGCACTTGCTTCCAAGAGCTTCCCTCAATTTCATCATGTCTCGAGTTTATCTTTTGCCAAAGTTCGCTTAGACTTTATGCATCCAAGACTACATTCTTGGACTTACGCTGTCAAGACCTTGCCTTTGGACTTCCTTGCCAAGGTCCGCTTGGACTTTATGCCGCTAAGACTACATGCTTAGACTTATGCTGCCAAGACCTTCCCTTGGACTTCCCTTGCAAAGATCACACTTGGTCTTTTCTTTACCAAGTTTTCACACTTGGATTTTCCTTTCACTTAACACATTCACCGGTTTGATCACAAATATTGTCTAACTATAAATTATTATCCAAACATCAAAATACATAAGTGCTTGGGGCATTGTTGCACCAACAATCTCTCATTTTTTTATGTTTGATAATCATTTAAGTTAGGTCTTGAAATATCCTCAAAAAATAAAACATTATATATCACAATATAATTTCTAACTTAAAGTCTCCTTCTCTCCCTTTGACACACATCAAAAAGAGAATGACATATAGAAAATAAGTTTATGAATGAATAAAATAGATCATGCCTTGAACTAAAGTATAAGATATATATAAGGCTCCCCCTTAATCCAAGAAATAGTTCTTGATGTGTGAAGAACATGTTGAGCAAAGCATGAAACAATAGATAAGAAATGTATCCTTACTTTGCACCAACAATAAACATAATATAGATTTTGGGAATGAAAAAGATTGCATAATAAAACTCATCCTAAATCTATGCATCAGTTAATCCTACTCCCTCTTATTTTTTGTGCTTAACATACCATAGGGTTAGGACACCTAACATTGGACTCAAGATAAGAGTCAAGGCCGATTTTGCAGAAAAAATAGTGTGTCAGTCACCTTAATACTAAGGCAATCTACAGCCAACCCTGAAACGCCAAGTTCAGGTTTTCAGTCTAACTTCAGAAATGTATTAAAAATTTAAAAAATATCAAAAAATCATGAAATATTGTGGACACATTTCTAAAGTCATTATCTATTAAGGAAAAATAATTTAAAAAATATAACTTCTCCCGATTTTGAAATTGACAGAAATTTAAAAACTAACAAAAGCTTTAAGATTTTTCAAAACTTTGTGCCACTTTTGCTTACCAAGTGAAAATTGTTTTTCAAAATATGATAAACATAATTTAAAATATTTGTTTGACATTTCCAATCATGTTCTTAGAGCGATATGCACATCAATTGTACACAAGCCTTCCCAATGATTGGTTCAATGAAGGATCAATGTCTTTAGATGACACTTTGGTTCATAGTAATGCATCATAACAAGCATGATGAACCATATGCATTTTCCTAACATCTCACATAATGTTTAAGTGGTTTAATACAAAAATCATGGATTCTTAGGTGTTTTGTAAGATGTTTAGAGGTATAGTCTTAGATTTTCTATAGGATTATACAAACCTAAACCTCTACTCTACTAAGCACATTCCAAGTTCTATACTACTTGTTGAGGATCCTTGGATGGCTAGAGGGGGTGAATAGCCTCTCTTGATTTCTACAATTAGGTTAGAGGAAGCAAAAACAAATATGAAAGAAATCAAAAGACAAAAATACAATCGCTAACTCCACGGCGATCCATCGATTGATCACACTAGCAGTGGACTGATCACACTAGCAGTTGACTAATCGAGCCATCAGTAAATTGCTCCAAGCAATCAGTCGACTCAAAATATTTTTGTGCCCATGTCCACTTATAATAATCGACTACTAGGGTATAGCAGTCGATTGATGGTAGACCAGTCGACTGCTAACCCTAGCAATCGACTATTGGACCATAAAATTAAGCCGTCTTCAGTTGACTGACTGATCAGTCGATTGGGACAAAGCACCAGTCGACTGACACACTTCAAGTATGATCAAATCATACTTGGAATCGACTCCCTAAACCTAAACTCAACCTTCTAGCTCTTCCTTCAGCCTTGCGCCTCCAAGATCCCTCCGAGTCCGCGACTCCTTCATCCTTGCACTTGCTTCCAAGAGCTTCCCTCGATTTCGTCATGTCTCGGGTTTCTCTTTTGCCAAAGTTAACTTGGACTTTACGCCACCAAGACTACATTCTTGGACTTACGCTACCAAGACCTTGCCTTTTGACTTCCTTGCCAAGCTCCGCTTGGACTTTATCTGTGCTTGGACTTATGCTGCCAAGACCTTCCCTTGGACTTCCCTTGCCAAGATCACACTTGGTCTTTCCTGTTGGTGCAGGGGCACCATATAATCAAAGCTAGATTTTTATTATGGAAAAGATCCAAAGTTAAAGTTATATTGGTATCTCATGAGTTGAATTAAGTGTGCAGGAAATGGTTAAGCTAGGTCGAAGATCAGTGACACTCGGAGAATCCTGAGTCGGGAAACCGTGGTGGTATGGCAACACTGGGAGAACTTTGTGGGCGTTGAAGAACCCAGGTGAAGACTTTTGGAGGATCGGTGGCCGACTATAGGGGGTGAATAGCCCTCTTCGCTTGACGATGGAAATCTCGTTCGTTTGTCGCGTGCTTGTCTACAATATTCGTTAATACGCAGAAGAAATAATAGTAATGAAATACAAATACAAGAGACACAAGCACACACAAATACAACACGATATACATGGTTCAGAACCTTAGGGTTCCTACTCCACGGGGTGAGCTCAACGAGCTCGAATTATGCGCACGACACTAACTAAACTCATTCTCGACAACAAGTCGGAGGTGGAGAAACCTTGTACAAGAAATTACACTACACAAAGGTACAAGTAAATACAAATACAACAATGAAATACGTAAAGAAAAACTTTACAATAATTGATTTGAACTCTTGCTTGTTGCTTGCTTTGGTTTACTCTTGAAGGACTAGAATGCAGTAGGAATTCCCCTCTAAAATCTCCCTAAAATCCTTGGCGAAATCCTCCATCTCGAGCTCCATTTATAACCTGCATCGAGCTAATTTCATGCCCATCAGTTGACTGCCAAAAGCCATTAGTTGAATGTTCCTGTAGTCATTGTCTCACAATGGTTCGATCCACACTGGAAAAACCCAACGGATCTCCCATCAGTCAATTGGTGACTTCACTTGTTCGACTGATCGCCCCGTAGATGACTGCCCAGTCGGCTATAAAGCGTTATATGCTCGCGACCATTCCATCAGTCGACTATTGTCGACATCAGTCGACTGCCAATACTTGGTAGTCAACTACCAGACCACAAAACGTAGTCAAACACTAGTCAATCATAAGTCGACATGGATCAGTCAAACCGGTACCTATGCCAGTCGACTGCTAACTGGTAAAACCTCAAACAAACACTTGTTTGAGCATCTGATCATCGGGTAAAACCTCAAACACCATGTTTGAGCATCCGACACTCAGCCTTAGCCACTTGGCCAAATCCATTTCATCCTCTCATGGAGTTCCCCACCGAAGCTCCCTTCCCTTAGCCTACGTCTCTCGGATGCACCAAGCGCACGGCTTCACAATGTCATCATTTGCGTCTCTTGCCCTCAAAGTCTGCTTGCCTTGGGCCTCACTCTATTCACTCCCCATTCGACGATCTCTCGGATGCACCAAGCACACAGCTTCGCAATACCATCCTTCACCGACTCAAGGACCCCGAGCCTACGAGACTAGTGACCTTGCCAAGTCCTCAAGACTTCCCATTGCCAAGGCTACACACTTGGACTTACCAACACCAAGCCCCATGCTTGGACTTTTCCCAACACTAAGCTCCATGCTTGGATTTTACCAACACCAAGCCCTTTGCTTAGATTTTCCATGCCAAGGCTACACACTTGGACTTCCCACACATGGACAACCCCACGTCAACCATGTAGTCAACTCACCGTCAAGCATCAAAACATCGCTCGAGTCAAACTTGAGTCTAATCAATCATGACCTGGGCTGATTGCACCAACAATCCCCCCTTTTTTATGTTTGACAAAAATCACATTGAGTTAGCTCACCTAACTCAAATCTCCCGATCAACTATCCCAACTTGGTATCGCGTACCAACTATCCCCAATTGGTCTCAATTCTCACAATTCTCTCCCTTTTTGACATACATCAAAAAGGGTCTCTCCAAAGGTCTCAATATTTCATATCCAATGAGAACTCACAATCTCCCCCTTGGTCCAAAAATGCCTCCATCAATCCATAATGGGTAACCTCCCCCTAAAAGCTTGCTCCCCCTTGACCATTGCACCAACAATGTCTTTGGAGAGTCCCTAAGTCAATAAGAATACTAAACCATCAAAATTAAGGGAAAAGATTTAACACTAAACTTTTTACCTCCCTTAAAATTCGATACACACCCTAACAACTCTCCTAATCCATATCTAATGGATTTTCACCCTTTCTAATGCTCTCCAAAGCATGACATGGGGTTAGGAGTGGTTAGGGAACCTTAACATAGCTGAACATGGGATAAACCAACATTGTTTACTCGAAATCAGCCTTGGCAGTCGACTACTGATAGTAATCAGTCGACTACCGTTCACATCAGTCGACTTCCAACAATGGCAGTCGGTTGATAACTGCAAATGTAGAAATAATATTTTTAGAAATAAATTTTTAAAAATCATACGTAATTATACATAAACTGAAAAATCATGAAAATTCATATGCATAATACTTATAACAATCAATATGGGTGAAAAATGTTTGAAAAATATTTTACCTAAAAAATAATGAGATTGATAAAAAGTTCAAAAGATGAGAAAAGCTTCAATATTTGAGCCCTCTTTGTATCAACATTATCAATGGTGACTTCTATCAAAAGATAGATTGCACCAAAATTTTTCGAAATGATTTTGAAATAGTTTTAAAACCTTATATTGGATCATGTTCTTTGGGCTCAATGTACATGGCTTTAACATAAGCTTTCCCAATGATCCATCACTAAAATCTAATGAGTTCTAAGTTCATTATGATGTACTAGGTAAGCACATGAACTTAACTCATTTCCTAGTATCTCATATATCTAAAGTGTATGAAAACACATACAAGTCAATTTGATGTGAGATGTGGATTTTTGTTCTTCTTAATCTATGGTCACATGCATTTATCTAGGCAACACTGTTTGATTCCCTTGTGCATGGGACTTCAAATCATGCTATGGTCCTTAACTCAATTTTAATTAATGCATGATTGATGATTATAGAATAAATGATAACATAAATAGCATGTGCCAATAATCATGATGTCATGCCATATAGAAGTGCAATCTAAGACATAAGCATGACACAAAATTAACCTAAAATATCATGACATTTTATATGATAAAAATGAGTAGGATGTCATTACATGACATATGACAAACAAATCATGGAAAATAAAATGTAAAGGTATATAATACCTAATTGTTAACCCCAATTGCCATTTCTTAGAATTAAAATCATTTTGCCATAATGCTACCCATTTCCCTAGTGTGCCAAAAATCCAAAATGACACACTATGACCTCTAAATCTAAAGTGTCAATTTTGATTAATTTTCAACTTCTCAAAACACATTGGCACATCCTAAAGTGTCAACTCTACCATGGCTAGGTTAATTAACCATTCACTTAGGGTTGACACACCCTAACACATCTAGCGTGAATCAATCACACTCCTAGGAACCCAATACCTATTGGAGCTCCTTGGGTTAACTAGGTATTCACTAGGGATAACTTCCCTAGATACATTCCTAATGACACTTTTTGGCTTTGAAGCCTTAGTCAATTGGGTCTTTCCTAGGTCAACTCTAGAGGTAACTCCCCTTTGACCTTCTTAGTGGCTACCTTAGATTTTCTTGAATTTTGAGCCACTAGGCACTTACTATGGTTAGTCTTAGGGATGACTTCCCTATTAACTTTGGTTTTGCTAGACCTAGAAATAGTTCCATAATTGAATGGAACATTATGATAGGACTTAGTTTTGTGACCCAAACCTTTCTTTCCCTTAACCGGTTCTTGTCTTCTAGGTCCTAAGTTTTGACCATTAGACCCCTTAATTGAGTTTGTAATTCTTGCTAGGGCATTCTCAAGTTTCTCAAGGCTTGATTTTCTAATTCTAACTTTTCCAATTTTGATTTTTCATTAGTCTTTTGGGAAAGACTCTTCCTAGGCATATGTTTATGAATTTTGGGATTAATGCCTAGGTGGTTTTCTACCTTCCTAATGGCCTCTCTAGGTAACATAGGTCTAGTGTTATTAGTCCTAGGTTTGTCCTTAGTTAAATTTACATGCTTGGCACCTAAATAATAGTATTTATTCCTACTAGCATGCTTTTCATTAACAATTGCAAGAGTACTAAAATAACTTCTAGCATGCTTTTTAATCCTAGAACTAGAAGGTGCATTAAAGTATACTTAGGGTTTGCTTTGAAAGCTCGCCCTACTTGTGTAGCTCCTTCTTGCCCCTTCTCCTTCCCCTAGGGAATTGACTCCTATAATGTCCTTTTTGATGGCATTTAAAGCACACCATGTGCTCGTTGCTTTTAATTGTAGGGCCACCAACATTCTTCACCGTTGGCACCAGTTGAGTCTTCTTAATCTTCTTAGGGAACTTGCTCTAAAAATGTCCTTGCTCCCTACACTCAAAACATATGATATGATTTCTATTTTTAAGTATAATGCATGAGTTAAATAGGGAATTTTCTTCTTGTTCTTCACTTTTCCCCGATGTAGACGCTTCTACTTGTTCTTGCTCCAAGATGGAAGACCTCTCCTCCCCATCAACGATAAAGGTGGAGGTTTCCTCCAATTCTTCCTCTTCCGGTTCGGATGTTGATGGACATGTTAGGATCTTTGTAATGGCTAGAGGGGGGGGGTGAATAGCGCGTGTTCGTTTGTTGATGGAATTCGATCGTGATCGTCTCTACAATTTCATTAGTATGCAGCGGAAAAAGAAATAATACAATAACAAAATAAACAATCACACATGAACACAATTGTTTAACGTGGTTCGGAACCGCACGGTTCCTACTCCACGGATCGGGTTCGTACGAACCCTAGCGATGCCAATCACACACCACTATAAAACACTCCTTCTCGACACAAGTCGGAGGTGGAAAAACCCCTTACAAACTACTCTTACAACAATAAGAGATGAATACAAGCAATATACAATAATACAATGCAAAACTAGTAAAGAAAACAACTTTACAAATACCTTTGGATTGCTTGCTTGTTGATCGCTTGAATCGTGGTTGAAGACCCTGATTTGCAACAGCAAATTTCCTCAAGACGTCTAAGAAATCGATACCAAATTCCTCCATCACGAGCTCCTTATAAAGCTTCAACCTGTGCTGGAAAAAGTCGATCAGTCGACTGCTCGGGACCATCAGTCGACTGATGCCACTATTGTTGTGAGACAACGGCTAGATCCATGTTGGATAAGTCCAACGGATCTACCATCGATCGGTCGATGGTGTCCTCACTCATTCTGGTCCCGGTGATCGAGTGAGACTACCCCACTGCGGTTGAATTCGAGCACTAGTCGGTGATCATGCAATCGACCGGTCATTGCTCGAGCCATCGATCGCCATCCTCGCAATGATCGTTAGGCCACTTCCCGCAGTCAAACCCTAGTTGACTCGGTCCAGTCGACTGCCACATGGCACCAGTCGACTAGCACACCTCAAACATGAGGTTTTATCCCAAGTATGGTGCCCACATACTTGCGAGACCACCCTTAGCCTAGACCTAAGCCTTCTATCCATCTCCATCAGCATCACGCCTCTCGGATCCCTCCAAGTCATCCATGACTTATTCATCCATCGCGTTAACCTTCCGGTGCTTCCATCGGCTATGTCATGCTAACGTTGTCTACACTGCCAAAGCACATTGGACTTACGCCGCCAAGACTCTGCTTTGACTTTACGCCGCCAACCATTGGACTTATGCTGCCAAGACTCCCGCTTGGACTTTACGCAACCAATATCAAACTCCTTGGACTTCTCATGCCAAGACTCAAGTTTGGACTTTCCCTTGCCAACCCATGTTGGACTTCTCAAATGCCAAGACCATGGTTGGACTTTCCCTTGCCAACCAATGTTGGACTTTTACATTGACAATACCCATGCTTGGACTTTTCATGTGCCAAGTGTCCCACTTGGACTTTCCATGCCAAGTACACAAGACTTGGACTTTACCAAATGCCAAGTGTCCCACTTGAACTTTCCATGCCAAGTATCCAAGACTTGGACTTTCCCATAAAAAATATATTTTCATAAGTTTTTGTCGAACATCAAAACATCACTCGAGTCAAACTCGAGTCTTGGTCAATCGTGACCTTGGCCGATTGCACCAACAATCTCTCCCTTTTTGATGTTTGAAAAAAACCAAACAAATCATTGAGTTAGAACACTAACTCAAATCCCTTACCAATTATCCCAAATTGGTAATCTTAAATATTCTCCAAATGTTCTCCTCCAAACATTCTCCCCCTTTTTGACTAACATCAAAAAAAGGTCTTCTCTCCAAGGAGGTCAATATCTCATGTTCCAATGAGATCTTACAATCTCTCCCTTGGTCTAAAAATATCTAGGATGCCTACCATCTTCCTAGTGATAAGTCCCATATCACTCAAGAGAGGCAATCCTATTCACTCTCCCAAATTTCAAATTGGGTATAAAAAAACCCATCAATTTTCCCAAATCGATGATACTCTTTCAATAACTTCTCCTCTTCAAGGAGAAAAACACATCCATCATCCCAAGATGGATACCTCCCCCTAAAGGCTTGCTCCCCCTTGACCATTGCACCAACAATGTCCTTGGGAAGTCCCTAAGCCAATAGGAACTCTAAGCCATCAAAATTAAGGTTAGAAATTCAACATTGAACTCTCCAACACCTTAAAATCGATACAAACCCTAAACACCTCTCCTAATCCATATCCAATGGATTTTCACCCTTCATCATGCTTCCCAAAGCATATCCTAGAGTTAGAAGTGGTTAGGGACCTTAACCGCAGCTGAAATTGGGTTAAACAACCTTGGTTACCCCGAAATCAGGCTATCAGTCGAGTGATTCGTAAATCGATCGGACATACATCGATCGTGACACCCGAGGCGATCGGTGATTCTTAAATCTCGATTTTCAGTTATTAGAAATGAGTTTTGGAAAATCATAACTAATTATACGTATATCAAAAAATCATGAAATTTGATACGTATAATACTTATGACCAATACAATGGGTGAAAAATGTTTGAAAAATATTTTACCCATAAAATAGCGAAATTGATACAAAATCCAAAAGTGACTAAAAACTTTAAAGTTTAAGCTCACTTTGTATCAATCTCATCAATGGTGATTGCTATCAAGAGATAGACTTCACCAAGGTTTTTCAAAATGATTTTAAAATATTTTCAAAACCTTATTTTGGATCATATTCCTTGGGATCTATGCACATGACTTGTACACAAGCTTTCCCAATGATCCATATGTTGAGTTAAAATGAGTTTGGGTTCAACTAGATGCAAAAACTATGCACCTTGAACTTAACTCATATCCTAGCATCTCACATGTATCTAGGGTGTATAAATACACATACATGTCAATTGGATGTGAGATGTGGGTTTTGGTTCATTTAATCTAGGGTTTCATGCATTTCCTAGGCAACCCTACTTGATTCCCTTATAAATGGGACTTCAAGTCATGCCATAGTCCTTATATCAATTTTAATCAATTAAATGCATGAAATGATCATGGCATAATAATAGCAATAATTAAGCATGGCCAATGATCATGATGTCATGGCATAATATGAAATCTAAAAACACATGACATTTATCCTTAATCCCTAAGCATACTCATGACATATAAATGATAGAACATAAACATGATGTCATGTCATGGCATATGGCAAACAAATCATGGCAAGTAAAAAGTATAGGTATAAGTATACCTAAATTTTAATATTAATTGTCATTTGATATAATTAATTATATTTTTCTATATTATCACTAATCTTCCTAGTGTGCCAAAAACCCAAAATGGCAAACTAATCTCTAAAACTAAATTGTGCCAATTTAATCATTTTATCAAACTTCTCAAATAATATTGGCACATCCTAAAATCTTTTAGGATTAAAGCTCAAATGTATTTTCAAGGTAACCATAACCTTGAAAATATCCTAAAGTGCCACCTTTACCATGGTTGAGTTAACTACTCATCCAATCAAGGTTGGCACACCCTAAACCCATCTAGCGTGAATCAATCACGCTCTTAGGAACCCAAAACCGATTTGAGCTCCTAGGGTTAATTAGGTATTCCTTAGGGATAACCTCCCTAGATACCTTCCTAATGACCCTTCTAGGCTTATTAGCCTTGGTCATTTGGGTCTTACCATGGTTAACCTTAGGGATTGCCTCCCTAGTAACCTTCTTAGTGGCCACCCTAGGTTTCCTAGAAACCTTAGCCACTAGGAACAAACCTTGGTTACTCTTAGGGATAACTTCCCTAGTAACCTTGGTCTTCCTAGACCTAGATTGTGTCTATAATCAAATGGAACACTATGGTAAGCCACCTTAGGCTTAGGTTTGTGACCCAAACCTTGCTTGCCCTTGGTTGACTTTTGACTCTTAGGTCCTAGGTGTTGACTTTGACTTTTGGACCTAGACTTTTGATCATTTGACCCTAGGCTTTGACTTCTAGACCCTTGAAATTGATTTTGCATTTTTGCAAGGGTTTTCTCCATCTTTTCAAGCCTTGACCTCAAGACTTGATTTTTCTTTTCTAGTTGCTCAATTTTAGAATTTTTATTTAAAATTTGAGCATGGTTCTTTCTAGGCATGTGCCTAGTCCACTTAGAGTTAAGACCTAGATGCTCTTGCACCTTTCTAATTGTCTCCCTAGGTAAAATTGATCTTGAGTTATTTGACCTAGGTTTGTCCTTAGGTAAATTATTTTTAGGGACATTAGTCCCAAATTTTTCCTTATTTCCTAAGTGGACTTTCTTAGCTCCTAGACAAAATTCCTTATTTCTAGCATGCTCTTTGTGATAGATAGCAAGATTGCTAAAATTATTTCTAGCATGCTTTTTGACATTATTTGAATAAAGAGCTTTATTTAAAAATACCTTAGGGTTAGCTTTGGAAGCTCCCCCTACATGTGTAGCTCTCTCTTGAATCTTCTTCTTCCCCCTAGGACATTGATTCCTATAATGTCCTTTTGAATTGCACTTGAAGCATATAATATGCTCCTTGCTCTTTTGACTTGGGGAACCGGCATCCTTTGACTTTTGTTGACTTTTGAGCGCCGGAGGAGCTTTCTTAACCTTCTTTGGGCACTTGCTCTTGTAGTGCCCGATTTCCCTACACTCAAAGCATATTATATGCATTTTATTATTAACACATATGCTTGAGTTACCTAGGGTGATGGTAGGTGCCGGAGTTGAATTTTGAGCTTCCTCATCTTGACCGGATATTGAAGGCTCCTCTTGAGGTTGCTCTGGTGTAGATGGTCTCTCCTCCTCAATCCTAGAAGTGGATACTTCTTCCACCTCTTCTTCTTCTTCTTGTTGGACCGATGATGAGTTTTCATGGAGGTTTGCCACTTGGCTCCATAACTCCTTAGCATCCATAAAATCCCCTACCATACACACAATATCATTAGGGACCAAATCAAAAATAAAATTTACTACCTTTATGTTTTTCTCGAAGGCTTGAATTTGATCTTCACTCCATCTCTTCCTTTTGAGGAATCCACCTTTTGGTCCTCTTGGAAACTCAAATCCTTCCATTAATAGGGACCACCCCTCAAAATCTTTCATCATCAAAAAATCTTCAATCCTTTTCTTCCAAGAATTGAAGCCTTCTCGTCCATAGAATGAATAAGGAACCGGTGTGTTGATGTCCCATCCTAATTGTTCTTGGACTTCCATCTTTCCCTCTAGCATCTTGACTCCGGGTTGTTAATCCGTAGAAGAGCCCCAGGCTCTGATACCACTTGTTAGGATCTTTGTAATGGCTAGAGGGGGGGGTGAATAGTGCGTGTTCGTTTGTTGATGGAATTCGATCGTGATCTTCTCTACAATTTCGTTAGTACGCAGCGGAAAAAGAAATAATACAATAATGAAATAAACAATCACACATGAACACAATTGTTTAACGTGGTTCGGAACTGCACTGTTCCTACTCCACGGCTAGGGTTCGTATGAACCCTAGCGATGCCAATCACATACCACTATAAAACACTCCTTCTCGACACAAGTCGGAGGCAGAGAAACCCCTTACAAACTACTCTTACAACAATAAGAGATGAATACAAGCAATATACAATAATACAATGCAAAACTAGTAAAGAAAACAACTTTACAAATGCCTTTGGATTGCTTGCTTGTTGATCGCTTGAATCATGGTTGAAGACCCTGATTTGCAACAGCAAATCGCCTCAAGACGTCCAAGAAATTGATACCAAATTCCTCCATCATGAGCTCCTTATAAAGCTTCAACCTGTGCTGAAAAAAGTCGATCAGTCGACTACTCAGGACCATCAGTCGACTGATGCCACTTTTGTCGTGAGACAACGGCTAGATCCACGCTGGATAAGTCCAACGAATCTACCATCAGTCGACTAATCAAACCCATTAGTCGACTGATGGTGTCCTCACTCGACTGCTAGTCCCAGCGGTCGAGTGAGACTACACTCTGTGGTCGAATTCCCGAGCACCAGTAGACTGATCATGCAATCAATCGACTGCTCGAGCCATCAGTCGACTGCCATCCTCTGGCAGTCGACTGTTAGGCCACTTCCCGCAGTCAAACCCTAGTTGACTCGGTCCAGTCAATTGCCATATGGCACCAGTCGACTGGCACACCTCAAACATGAGGTTTTATCCCAAGTATGGTGCCCCCATACTTGCTAGACCACCGTTTGCCTAGACCTAAGCCTTCTAGCCACCTCCATCAGCCTCACACCTCTCGGATCCCTCCAAGTAATCCATGACTTGTTCATCCATTGCGTTAGCCTTCAGGTGCTTCCGTCGGCTATGTCATGCTAACGGTGTATACACCGCCAAGGCACATTGGACTTATGCCGCCAAGACTCCACTTGGACTTTACGGCGCCAACCATTGGACTTATGCTGCCAAAACTCCCGCTTGGACTTTACGCAGCCAATATCAAACCCCATGGACTTCTCATGCCAAGACTCAAGCTTGGACTTTCCCTTGCCAACCCATGTTGGACATCTCAAATACCAAGACCATGCTTGGACTTTCCCTTGCCAACCAATGTTGGACTTTTACATTGCCAAGACCCATGCTTGGACTTTTCATGTGCCAAGTGTCCCACTTGGACTTTCCATGCCAAGTACTCAAGACTTGGGCTTTACCAAATGCCAAGTGTCCCAATTGGACTTTCCATGCCAAGTACCCAAGACTTGGACTTTCCCATAATAATTACATTGTCATATGTTTTTGTCGAACATCAAAACATCACTCGAGTCAAACTCGAGTCCTGGTCAATCGTGACCTGGGCCGATTGCACCAACAGGACATTCTTCCTCGGCTTCCTTCTCTACTTGTGCCGGTTCTGAATTTTGGTGGAATTTGATCAATTTATTCCACAATTCCTTAGCATCCCAATAGCTCCCTAATCTAGGCAAAATATGGTTAGGTATCAAATCTAATAGAATTTTTGTTACCTTAACCGTTGTCTTGAACTTTTGTCGTTCCTCCTCAATCCATTTTGATTTTTCAATCATCTAGTTGTCTTTATCCCTAGGCACTTCAAAACCATCTTCAATGATTAGTATAGTATCGAAATCGGTTTTGAAGTATACCTCCACCCTTCTTCTCCACCATGAGAATTCTCCCTCAAATTTCAGTGGTTGGATGTTCATGTCGGCCATTTTGGTTGATTATTGCGGCGGTGAGTCCGATGACAACCTCTTCGCTCTGATACCACTTGTTGGAGGATCGGTGGCCGGCTAGAGGGGGGTGAATAGCCCTCTTCGCTTGACGATGGAAATCTCGTTCGTTTGTTGCATGTTTGTCTACAATATTCTTTAATACGCAGTGGAAATAATAGTAATGAAATACAAATACAAGAGACACAAGCACACACAAATACACACACGATATATGTGGTTCGAAATCTTAGGGTTTCTACTCCATGGGGTGAGCTCAACGAGCTCGAGTTATGCACACGACACTAACCAAACTCCTTCTCGACAACAAGTTAGAGGTGGAGAAAACTTGTACAAGCAATTACACTAAGTAATACACAAAGGTACAAGAAAATACAAATACAACAATGAAATATGTAAAGAAAAACTTTACAATAATGGATTTGAACTCTTGCTTGTTGCTTTCTTTGGTTTGCTCTTGAAGGACCGAATGGAAGTAATTCCCTCCAAAATCTCCCTAAAATCCTTAGTGAAATCCTTCATCTCGAGCTCCATTTATAACCTACATCGAGCTGATTTCACATCCATCAGTCGACTGCCAAAAGCCATCAGTCGACTGTTCCTGTAGCCATTGTCTCACAATTGTTCGATCCATGCCGGAAAAACCCAACGGAACTACCATCTGTCGACTGGTTAGCTCATTAGTTTGACTGATCACCTCGTAGTATTTTGTGCCTACGACAATTCCATCAGTTGACTATCATTCCCTGGCAGTCGACTCCTGTTGACATAAATCGACTGCCATTACTTGGCAGTCGACTACCAGGCCACAAAACGTAGTCAAACACCAATCGATCATAAGTGGACTTGGATCAGTCGAATCGGCACCTATGTCAGTTGACTGCTGTCGCGTAAAACCTCAAACAAACACTTGTTTGAGCATCCAACCATCGAGTAAAATCTCAAACACCATGTTTGAGCATCCGACACATCCTCTTAGCCACTTGGCCAAGTCCAATCATCCTCTCATGGAGTTCCCCACCGAAGCTCTCTTCCCTTGGCCTACATCCCTCAGATGCACCAAGCGCACGACTTCGCAATGCCATCCTTCATGTCTCTTGCCCTCGAAGTTCGCTTCCCTTGGGCCTCACTCCATTCGCTCCTCGTCCGACGGTCCCTCGGATGCACCAAGCGCACGACTTCGCAATGTCATCCTTCATCGACTCAAGGACCCCGAGCCTACGAGACTAGTGACCTTGCAAAGTCCTCAAGACTTCCCATTCCCAAGGCTACACACTTGGACTTACCAACACCAAGCCCTATGCTTGGACTTTTCCGAACACCAAGTTCCATGCTTGGAATTTACCAACACCAAGCCCTATGCTTGGATTTTCCATGCCAAGGCTACACACTTGGACTTCCCACACATGGTCAACCCCAAGTCAACCATATAGTCAACTCATTGTCAAACATCAAAACATTGCTCGAGTCAAACTCGATTCCGGTCAATCATGATCTGGGTCGATTGCACCAACAAAGACTGGAAGCAAAGTGACAGGTCATAAAAGACCAGAGGTAAGCACGAGTGCGAAGAGAGATGGTAGGGTCGTGTCCTCTGTACGGGGACAACCCTAGGCGGCGATCCAACTAAGACTTCCAGTGGAAGGTCTAGGTCGAGATCGGACGGTATGAAATCGTCGTATTTACCATTTTTCTTGCTAACCTTTTGTTGCAGGGAAGTGATCAGGTTGGCAGTCGACTACTCGATATTGGTAGTCAACTAATATCAATCGACTGATGAAGTTCATCAGTCGACTGTGTTGGATCGAAAGCGTCACTAGAGGAGGGGTGAATAGCGAGCGTAGAACTTTTCTTTTCGTTTGATATACGAGCAAGCACAATGGAAAAATAAATAAGACAAGTTTATTTTTACTTGGTTCATATCCCACCGACTGCTAATCTAAGGCCCCGCGATCCTTGACTGCGTACGAAGGGACAATCCACTATAAAGTCTCCTCCTCGTTGGAGGTAGGAGACAACGATCACAAAACCGAAAGTACAAGGATGAGGCAATAAGCCTACCTCATCTCGTTATTATTAAAACTACGATCAAATACAGTAAATAAAAAATAATTACTGCTGCTGCCGACGAAGAAGATAAAAGCTTGGCGTTGCGTCAGCGTTATTACGGTGTTGGAGCTTTCGCATTATAGGAGCACTTAAGAATAATCTTGATTGATGTTTGGGTTGTAGTCCTACCCTCCTTTTATAGAGTTTTGTCTTGGAATAAGTCTCCTCATCTTTTGGAACTGATCACGAGGTGGTACCATATTTTATCATAAAGTGACCGCGTCAAACATTATTCGTTTTGACCTAGCGTAAAAAGTTGATTCGTCGCCATCAGTCGACTGATGCCTTCCATCAGTGGAGTGATGTGCATCAGTCGATTGCCAGCCTGGCCACTTCCCTGCAACAAGAGGCTAGCATGGAAAATGGTAAATATTGCAGTTTTTTACCATTCAATCTCGACCTAGACCTTCCACAAGAAGTCTTAGTCGGATCGTCGCCTACGGTCATCCCCGTACAGAGGACACGACCTTACCATCTCTCACTCACACGAGCTTACCTCTGGTCCTTTATGACCTCTCGCTTTGCTTTCGGTCTTCCACCTAGGTTCTTCGACTCCCACGAAGTTCCCCCGGTGTCACCCGACCACCACGGTTTCCCAACTCGGGATTCTCCGGGTGTCGCTGACCTTCAGCTTAGCTTAATCATTTCCTGCACACTTAATTTATCTCATGAGATAATAATATGACCTTAACTTTGGATCTTTGCCATAATCAAAACATAGGTTCGATTATCTAGTGCCCCTGCACCAACAGACTGATGGCGATAAATCAGCCTTGTGCGCTAGGTCAAAAAGCATAACGTTTGACATCATCACTTCACAATAAGATAAGGTTCCACCTCCTGATAAGTTCCACAAATTGAGGATCTGGATCCAGACTAATTCCAAGGCACAAGTCTATAAAAGGAGGGGAGGACTCAAACCCAAAGATCATCAATTCTTTCCTCTCAAGTGCTCCAACAATGATATGCTTTGATGACGACATTACGACGCCAACATGCCGAAGACAAGCTCTTCATCTCAGATTCATACTCGTTGGTAGTATTAGTTTGTTTAATTTGTAATTAGATTTTTCATCGTAATGAGTGTTAGGACCTCGGTGCTCACTAGAGGGGGGGGGGTGAATAGCACGTCGGCATTGCTTGATGGAATTTGATCGTTCATGCTTGCTACAAAATGTGTTATATGCAGCGGAATATATATATATAACAAAAACAAATAACAACAAGCATAATCACAACACCAAATATAACGTGGTTCGGAATCGAATGATTCCTACTCCACGGATTGGGCTCATAAGAGCCCTAGCGATGCAAAACACCACTAAACAATAAACTCTCCTTCTCGGAACAATTCGGAGGTGGAGGAAACCTCTTACAACAATTCTTACAACAATAAGAAATGAATACAAGCTTATTACAATGAAAACAACAAAAAAAAACCAAACAAAACTTTACAATCGATCTTTTGGAAGCTTGCTTGTTTGGTTGCTTGAGTTACACTTGGAGACCCCGATTTGCAGCAACAAATCGCCCCAAAGACGTCCAAGAACCGATGGCGAAAACTTCCTCCTTGAGCTCCCTTTAAAGCTTCTCCTTGAGCTGGATTCCACCTAATAGTCGACTGATCAGGACCATCAGTCAACTGCCCCTATAGCCGTTGTCTCACAACGGCATGAGGCACGTCGGATAAGTTCTAACGGATAGACCATCAGTCGATTGATCATGCCCATCAGTCGAATGATGGCTTAATCAGTCAAGTGTAAGGGTCGATCACTCGACTGGAGAGCCTACTGCACTCATGGTCGAAGCATAAATCGACCGTCATACCCTAGCAGTCGACTGATGGCACTATCAGTCGATTGGCAAATGCTTTCAATCGACTGCTAGGCCATCTTCCCATAGTCAGACCCTAGTTGACTCCCATCAGTCAACTGATACACCTCAAACATGAGGTTTTAACCCAAGTATGGTGCCCCCATACTTGCTAGACCACCCTTAGCCTAGACCTAAGCCTTTTAGCCACCTCCATCAGCCTCACGCCTATCGGATCCATCCAAGTCATCCATGACTTGTTTATCCATAATCTAGCCTTTAGGTGCTTCCATCAGCTATTGTCATGTTAATGTGGTCTATGTTGGTGCAATCGGCCCAGGTCACGATTGACCAGGACTCGAGTTTGACTCGAGTGATGTTTTGATGTTTCGACAAAAACATATGACAATGTAATTGTCATGGGAAAGTCCAAGTGGAACACTTGGCATTTGGTAAAGTCCAAGTCTTGAGTACTTGGCATGAAAAGTCCAAGTGGGACACTTGGCACATGAAAAGTCCAAGCATGAGTCTTGGCAATGTAAAAGTCCAACATGGGTTGGCAAGGAAAGTCCAAGTGGAACACTTGGCATTTGGGAAAGTCCAAGTCTTGAGTACTTGGCATGAGAAGTCCAAGCATGGGTCTTGGCAAATGAGAAGTCCAAGCATGGGTCTTGGCATGAAAAGTCCAACATGGGTTGGCAAGGAAAGTCCAAGCATGGTCTTGGCATGGAAAGTCCAACATGGGTTGGCAAGGGAAAGCCCAAGCTTGAGTCTTGGCATTTGAGAAGTCCAAGGGTTTGATATTGGCAGCGTAAAGTCCAAGCGGGAGTCTTGGCAGCATAAGACCAATGGTTGGCGGCGTAAAGTCCAAGCGGAGTCTTGGCGGCGTAAGTCCAATGTGCCTTGGCGGTGTAGACACCGTTAGCATGACATAGCCGAGGGAAGCACCTGGAGGCTAGCGCGATGGATGAACAAGTCATGGATGACTTGGAGGGATCCGAGAGGCGTGAGGCTGATGGAGGTGGCTAGAAGGCTTAGGTCTAGGCTAAGGGTGGTCTAGCAAGTATGGGGGCACCATACTTGGGTTAAAACCTCATTCTTGAGGTTGGCAGTCGACTGGCATTATGGCCGGTTCGACTGCCGTGAGTCGACTTGAGTTCATTTGCCCGGCAGGTGAAAATGCTCTGTCGGTCGCCTGGGGATGGCGGTGATCGCCCGATCAGTGTCGAGCACGCGAGCGCTCGTGGCCGATCGGGCGATCGACTACGGCGTTGGCGATCGGCCAATGTTGGCAGTCGACTGCTAAGAGATTCGTTGGAGTTTTTCCAGCATGGATCGATCCGTTGTCTCACGATAACAGTGGCATCAGTCGACTGGTGACTTATGGCAGTCGACTGATAGGCGGAAATCCAGCCCGACGCAGGTTATAAAGGCAGCTCGGAAGGAGGGTTTTTGCAACGATTTTCTTGGGCGAAATTGAAGGGGGAAGTTGGTGCTTTCCAGTCCTTCAAAGCTAGTTCAAAGCAATCAAAGATCAAGCAATCCAAAGCTCTTGAAAAGTTGTTTTTCCTTTACTTGTATTTGCTTGTATCTTGTGTATTACTTAGTGTAATCCTTGTACGAGGTTTCTCCGCCTCCGGATTGTTCCGAGAAGGAGTTATTATTGATTAGTGATTGTGTGTGCATCACTAGAGCTCTTTAGAGCTCGATCCGTGGAGTAGGAACCGTGTGGTTCCGAACCACGTTATATCTTTGTGTTCGTGATTGTTGTAATTCGTTATTGCTTTCATTTCTATATTCCGCTGCGCTAACGAAATTGTAGACACGATCACAATCAAATTCCATCTTCGTACGGGCACATCGCTATTCACCCCCCCTCTAGCGGCGTCAAATCCCCAACAGTCTACACCGCCAAGGCACATTGAACATACGCTTCCAAGACTCTGCTTGGACTTTACGTCGCCAACCATTGGACTTATGTTGCCAAGATTCCCGCTTGGACTTTATGTCGCCAATATTCCCCTTGGACTTCTCAATTGTCAAGACTCAAGCTTGAACTTTCCGTTGCCAACCCATGTTGGACTTTCCATGCCAAGACCCATGCTTGGACTTTTCCTTGCCAAGACCCATGTTTGGACTTTCCCTTGCCAATACTCATGCTTGGGCTTTCCTTGTCAACCCATGTTGGACTTTCCATCCCAAGATTCAAGCTTGGACTTTTCATGTCAAGTACATAAGACTTGGACTTCTCCCATGACAATGGTCAGACCGTCGTCAAACATCAATTATGACCTGGGTTGATTATTCCAACAATCTCCCCAATACATTGTCAGACATCAATGTCAAACATCAAAATACTACTCAAGTCCAACTCGAGTCTAGTCAATTGTGACCTGGGCCGATTGCACCAACAATCTCCCCCTTTTTGATGTTTGACAAAAACACCCTTGAGTTATACCCCTAAGTCAAATTACCTTACTAATTTTCCCAAATTGGTAATTCTAACATTCTCCCATTAATTCTCCCCCCTTTTGACATACATCAAAAAGGTTTTTCCCAAGGAGGTCAATGTCTCATATCCCAATGAGATCTTATAATCTCCCCCTTGGTCCAAAAACATCTAGGATGCCTACAATCTTCCGAGTGATAAGTCTCATATCACTTAAGAGAGACAATCCTACAAACTCTCTCAATTTCCAAATTGGGCATCTCAAATTCCCATTTCTCCTCCTCATGAGGAAAAATACATCCATCGTCCCATGATGGATATCTCCCCCCAAAGGCTTGCTCCCCTTTGACCATTGCACCAACAATGTCCTTGGGAAGTCTCTAAGCTTATAGGCACTCTAAACCATAAAAAATAAGGTCCAAAGTTCAACATTGAACTTTCCAACACCTTAAAATTGATACACACCCTAACAACTCTCCTAATCCATATCCAATGGATTTTCACCCTTTCTAATGCTTCCTAAAGCATATTATATGGTTAGGAGTGGTTAGGGAACCCTAACATAGCTGAAATATGTGCTAAACATCATTGTTTACCCGAAATCAGCTCTAGCGATCATTCTATCGATCAACGATCATTGCCCTACCAATCGATCATTGCCACCAAGCGTGATCGATAATGATAAAATTCTGATTTTCAATTATCAGAAATGAATTTCTGAAATGCATAAGTAATTATACGTAACTTGAAAAATCATGAAACTTCATACGTATAATACTTATAACACATACAATGAGTGAAAAATGTTTGAAAAATATTTTACTTATAAAATAGCGAAATTGACATAAAGTTCAAAAGTAAAAAAAAACTTCAATGTTTTAGCTCACTTTGTATCAACATCATCAATGGTGATTGCTATCAAAAGATAGACTTCACTAAGGTTTTCTAAAATATTTTTAAAATTGTTTTAAAACCTTATATTAGATCATGATCAATGGGCTCAATGCACATGACTTGCACATTAGCTTTCCCCATGATCCACCACATGATATAGATAAGTTTAGTTCATTTAGATGCAAAAACTTGAACTCAACTTATATCCTAGCATCTCACATGTATCTAGGGTGTATCAATACACATACATGTCAATGTTATGTGAGATGTGGGTTTTTGTTCATCCTAATCTAGGGTTTCATGCATTTTTCTAAGGCAATACTACTTGATTCCCTTATACATAGGACTTCAAGTCATGTCAATTGTCCTTAACTCAATTTTTATTAATGCATGAATGATTATGGCATTAATGATGATATAAATAAACATGTGCTCATAATCATGATGTCATGGCGTAAAATAAAATTTAAGCATACATGACATTTAACATCAATCCTAAGCATGATCAAGACATATTAATGATAGAAATAAAATATGATGTCATGACATGTTATATGACAATCAAGGCATGGAAAATAAAATATAAAGGTATAATAATACCTAAGTTTTAATATTAATTGTCATTTGTTATTATTTAGTCCATTTTTCCATATTGTCAATTATCTCCCAAGTGTTCCAAAAACTCAAAATGGCACACTAAGACCTCTAAATCTAATTTGTGCTAATTTGATTTATTTTTTCATAATCTTCAAAATATATTGGCACATCCTAAAATCTTTTAGGACTAATGGTCACACTTATTTCCAAAGTACTCCATTACCTTGGAAATGACCTAAAATGCCCCCTTTACCGTGGTTAGGTTAACTACCTATCCATTCAAGGTTGGCACACCTAAACCCATCTATCGTGAATCGATCATGCTCCTAGGAACCCAATACATATTTGAGATCCTTGGGTTTACTAGGTATTCCTTAGAGATGACCTCCCTAGATACCCTCCTAATGGCCCTCCTAGGCTTAGAAGCCTTGGTCATTATGGTCTTAACTAGGTTAACTCTAGGGGTAGCTCCCCTTGTAACCTTCTTAGTGGCCACCCTAGGTTTCCTTGAAACCCTAGCCACTAGGCATCTACCTTGGTCAACCTTAGGGATGACTTTCCTAGTGACCTTGGTTTTCCTAGACCTAGGTTTAGTTCCATAGTCAAATGGAATTTTATGGTAATTAGGCATTACCTTCTTGGACACAGGCTTGTGACCCAAACCTTGTCTCCTAGATGATTCTTGCCTCTTACACCCTAGGTTTTGACTTTTACCATTTGACCTAGATTTTTAATCATTTGACCCTTTAATTTGATCTTGTATATTCCTAAGGGTCTTTTCCATTTTCTCAAGTCTTGACCTCAAGACTTGATTTTCCTTTTCCAATATCTCAATTTTTAATTTTTCATTAACTCTTGAGATATTCTTATTTCTAGGCATATGCCTAATCCATTTAGGGTTGTTGCCTAGGTGATCCTTGTTGGGGATCCTTGGAAGGATAGAGGGGGGGTGAATAGCCTCTTTTCATTTCTACAAGTAAGGTTAGCAGAAGAAAAAATAAGAAACTAAAAGAAATTAAGAAGTAAACAAACAATCGCTAACAAGAGAGCTTATACGTGGTTTAGAGATTAAGCTCCTACTCCACGGCGATTATTAAGGTGGATCAATCCAATGAATCTCCACTAAGAAAGCTTTCCTTACAAACACTCTCCTCTTCTTTACAATTAATGAAGATGAAGTTTAGAGAAGAGGAGGATTTAAGACTCTTCGAAATCTTAGAAATTCGTGGGGAGCTTGAGAGCAGAGCTGGAAGATAATCACTAGCCTCTTCAAGCACCGCATGCCCTCTTTTTATAGAGAGGGTTGTTTTTCCCATTGAGCCTCGATCAGTCAACTGATGGTCTCCATCAGTCGACTGCTGTCGCAGCCAATGGCTTCTGACAAGGCGGATCCACGGGAATTCGTAGTTGCCATTTCCAACGGCAGGCTGATCGTCGACTGATGGTCTCCATCAATCGACTGATGAAGTGATCAATCGAGTGATCCCTGTGATGAGTCGAGTCTGACTCCATTCTGTGCCGATGCAACCTTTGATTAGTTGACTGATGGCGGCATTAGTCGACTACCAACTCTAGGTAGTCGACTGATAGCTTGCTTTCTCAGCTGCATCAGTTGAGTATCCCATTAGTCGACTGCTACGGTGTGTCAGTCGATTGATACTAGTCAAGTATGAGTAATTCATACTTGAATTGACTCCCTAGACCTAGACTCAACCTTCTAGCTCTTCCTTTAGCCTTGTGTCTCCAGGATCCCTCCGAGTCCACGACTTGTTCATCCTTTGCGCTTGCTTCCAAGAGCTTCCTTCGATTTCGTCATGTCTTGAGTTTCTCTTTGCCAAAGTACGCTTGGACTTTACGCTAGCAAGACTACATGCTTGGACTTACGCTTCCAAGACTTGCCTTTGGACTTCCTTTTCCAAGGTTTGCTTGGACTTTATGCCACAAAGACTACATGCTTAGACTTACGCCGCCAAGACCTTTCCTTGGACTTCTCTTGCTAAGATCACACTTGGACTTTTCTTTTACCAAGTCTTCATACTTGGATTTTCCGGTCACTTGAACATGTTCACAATTAGATCACAAATATTGCCTAACTTAGATGATTATCCAAACATCAAAACATATAAATGCTTGGAGCATTGTTGCACCAATAATCTCCCCCTTTTTGATGTTTGACAATTATTTAAGTTAGGTCTTTAACATATGCACATAATGAAAACATCATATTTCCAATATGAATTATAACTTAAAGTTTCCTTCTCCCCCTTTGACATACATCAAAAAGAGAATGATACATACAATAATAAGTTCATGAAAGAATTAAATTGGTTATGTCTTGAACCAAGGTATAAGATAGATATGGGGCTTCCCCTTTTTGACACACATAAAAAAAATCTACCAAGCTTTATCATGTCTCATTTTACAATGAGATTCTTCTGTCTCCTCCATGGTCAAAAATCATCTTGAATGTTTTCATTCTCCTTAGTGATCTATCACTAGATGAAAAATGAACTTCCATTTTCTCCCTTTTCAAAACCCATCACCCATCATACCTAGATGGATAATTTCCCATTAAAAGCTTACTCCCCCTAGATCATATGTCCTTGGAGAGTTCTCGAGTAGTTTGGACACCAATTCAGTGTGGTATGTTAATGTCAGAGAGGGTTCGCATTTTTCCAGGGCAGTTTCGCTAGGGCAGTTTGGCCATGGCAATTTTGCTAGGGCAGTTTCGCCAGGGCAATTTTGCAGTTTCGCCAATGCAATTTTGCTAGGGAAGTTTTGCCAGGGCAGTTTGGCTAGGGCAATTTAGAAGCGATTTGCGAGGCGATTGCTGAGCTTAATTTCGAGCGATTTGAGTGGTACGTTTAAGCTCCCAATCCTAAACTTTAATCCAAGACATGGTTCTTATTGTGTGAATAGCATGTGGAGCAAAGAATAAACAAGAAGTATGAAACTATGTCCTAACTTTGCACCAACAATATAAATTTAGGAGATGAAAAGATTTTACTATGAAACTCTCCCTAAAACAATGCATCAATCAACCCTATACCCTTTTAATTACTTAAGTTAACATACCCTAGGGTTAGGACACTTAAGAGTACACTTAAGACCAAGAAATAGGGTTTATTTGCAGAAAAAATAGAGTGGCAGTCGACAGAAATCTGACGCAATTGACTGCCACACCTAAAATGTCATTTTCAACATTTTCAGCCCAATTTCAAAAATGCACCAAAAATTTAAGAAACATCAAAAAATCACAAAATTTAGCGTACACATTTGTGAAATTATTGTCTATCAAGGAAAAATAATTTGAAAAATATATGTTTTCTAGATTTTGAAAATGATACGATTTTGAAAACTAGTAAAAGTTTTAAGTATTTTGCAAACTTTGTATCACTTTTGCTTAGCAATTGAAAAAAAACATAATTTAAAATATATTTTGTTTAACATTTTCAATTATATTCTTAGAGCTATATGCACATTAATTTTACATAAGCCTTCCCAATGATTAGTCCAATGAAGGATTAATGTCTCTAGATGACATTTTGGTTCATAGTAATGCATCATAATAAACATGATGAACCAAATGCATCTTCCTAACATCTCACATATTGTCTAAGTGGCTCAGTACAAAAATCATGATTTCTTAGATCTTTGTTGAGATTCTTAGAGGCATAAATCCTAGAATTTCTATAGGATCATGCAAACCTAGACCTTTATTCTACTAAGCACATTCCAAGTTCTCTCCTTAGTGATGAATACTCCGCTTCGGGGAGAGCCTTGGTGAAAATGTTGGCTAGGTTGGACTTGGATTCTATGTAATTGAGTTCAATGTCCCCCTTAGCCACATGATCTCTAATGAAGTGATGCTTCGCTTCAATGTGCTTAGTCCTAGAGTGATGTACCGAATTTTTGGTCAAATTTATGGTACTCACATTATCACAATAAACTTTGACATTGGAGTAGTGTAGCTCATAATCTTCTAATGTGTGTCTCATCTAAAGTAATTGAGCCACACAACCACCCATAGCCACATATTTGTCCTCGGTGGTTGACAAAGCAACACAAGGTTGCTTTCTACTACTCCAACTCACTAGGGAGGATCCAAGAAATTGGCATCCACCGCTAGTACTCTTCCGATCCAACTTGCAACCTGCATAGTCGGAGTTGGTGTACCCAACTAAATTAAAAGACTTAGTCCTAGGGTACCAAAGTCCTACATTTAATTTGCCTTTGATATATCCTATAATTCTCCTAATGGCCACTAAATGGGACTCTTTGGCACAAGATTGGTATCTTGCACACATACCTATCGCAAATAAAATGTCAGGTCAACTAGCGGTCAAGTATAAAAGACTACTAATCACACTCCTATATAGCTTAAGCTCAATTGATTTTCCTTCATGATCATTATCTATTTTTATATTGGTTGCCATAAGGGTTGAAACTACCTTAGCATTTTCCAAACCAAATTTTTTGATCATTTCTTTGGCATATTTGGTTTGGTATACAAAGTTTTCTTCATTTGTTTGTTTGACATGTAATCCTAAGAAGAATTTTAATTCTCCAACTAGACTCATTTCAAATTCATTTTCCATATTTTTGATGAAATCTTGAAGGAGTTCATCATTGGTTGACCCAAAAATTATGTCATCTACATATACTTAGGCTATAAATATATCCTTTGATTTTGATCTAATAAAGAGAGTTGTATCTATTTTACCCTTCTAAATCCTTTAGATACTAAAAAAGATGACAATCTTTCATACCAAGCCCAGGGAGCTTGTTTTAACTCGTATAAGGCTTTTCTAAGCTTGTATACATGGTTAGGATAATCTATATTTTCAAACCTGGGAGATTGTTCTACATATACCTCTTCGTTAATGAACCCATTTAGGAATGCCGATTTTACATCCATTTGATGGAGTTTAAAACCCATGTAGGAGGCATATCCTAATAGGATTCTAATTGACTCTAACCTAGCCACCGGGGCATATGTTTTATCATAATCAAGTCCTTCAACTTGATTGAAGCCCCTTGCAACTAACCTTGCCTTATTCCTAGTTATATTGCCTTGATCATCTAGTTTGTTCCTAAAAACCCATCTTGTAGTAATGATGGTATTATCATTGTGTCTAGGAACTAACTCTCATACTTGACTCCTTTCAAATTGAGCTAATTTATCTTGCATTGCTAAGATCCAATCCGGATCAAGTAATGCATCATTGATTGTTTTGGGCTCAATTTGGGAGATGAGGGCTATATGACTAGAGGAAGTTCTATGGAATGACCTAGTTCTAACACCTTGAGATAATTCCCCTATAACTTGATCTAGAGGGTGATTTTGATGAACTCTTATTGTTCTAGGAGGTGTATTAAATTGATTTTGATCATGATTATCCTCAATCCTCCTTTCATCATCCAAATATCCTCTTGCTCACTCTTGATTATTACTCTCTAATTCTTCCCCTTGATTATTACCCCCTAAGGTCATGTTTTGAAATTTTTGGGTAATATCTTGATTTTTGTCATTGATATCATCATCAATGGGGGATTTCCTAGGGTAAGCAGTAGAGGTTTCATCAAATTGAACATTTGATGACTCCTCAACTATTTGGGTCCTTTTGTTATATACTCTATATCCCCTACTAGTGGATGAGTGTCCAACTAGTATTCCCTCATCCGCTTTGGACTCAAATTTCCCAAAATTGTCTTTGTTGTTTAAGATACAGATTTTACATCCAAAGACCCTAAAGTAGTGAATTGTTGGAATTGAGTCATTCCATAATTCAAATGGAGTTTTTCCTAAAAACTGTTAGTGAAAGCCCTAGAGCCAATCATGTGATGATCGTTGTATGGACTTTATTGTATCATATTCCTATTTATAAAGGCATGGTTATTATATTTACTTGTATTGGTGCCAAATAACTAAATATAATAATGTCCTTGAGTAGTAGGTTCTTATCTATATCAATCGATTGGTTGAATCGATAATGAGATGATATAGAGAACACTACTCTTAATCATTCCTAGTCGAGTATTAACATTCAGGGACAATGTTAATGCATAGAGACTAGCATGTAGGTCAACAAGATGACTTGATCTCACAAGTCATGGATATGAGATATCAAGTTGACACATGGGTATGCATTGGAGAATGTATACTGAATGACCCGCCATGAGAAAGTATCATGGATCGTTATATGAGTGTCATATACTTTCTCATGTGGCTATTAGTATGACTATTAGTCCTTAGACCTGAAGTCACCATGGTTCCCTACATAAGGAGTTGCATACTTTGGCTTCGTCAAACGTCACCCGTAAATGGGTGGACTATAAAGGCGATTACTGGGTATGTAACGAATTATGCGGAGGGATGTGAGTGATGTAGATGGGATCTATCCCTCCCATATGACGGGGGTGACATCGATATTCTTGATAGAGTGAGACCACGAAGTGCATGGCCATGCCCAAATGAGTCAATATGAGATATTGAGCTCATTTGATTAGAGTGAGTCTACTTGGAGTTCAAGATTTAGATTGTACGAGGATGACACGGTCTATGCCTCGATTGGTCAATCTAGATGTCAAGGATAGAGGACATTGTCACATATTGTGAGAGTCACAATTAGTAGTCACAAAGGTGATGTTGGAGCTCAACATTCTTGTAACTTGGGTAGCAATGATGTGTTGCTAGATACGCTCATTGCTTATGTTCCTAAATCGGTTTAGGGACATTGCCAGCGTTACAAGAACCTATAGTCACACACATAAGAGCAATTAGATGGAGATTAGGTTCATATGATGAACCATGAGGATTAGGTTCATGGGATGAACCAAATTGGATTAAGAGTAATCCAAATTAGACTAATTGAGTTAGACTCAAGTTGATTCAAGTGTTGAATGAGTCTAATTGAGATTTGATTCATCAAATCAATTTAAATTAATGAATAGAGATTCATTATATTAAATTGACTTGAGTCAAGTGGTTAGATTTGATCAACCATGGGAGATTAGAGGTCAAGTTTGACTTGACTTGAGAGGAAGTTGAAGGTCAAGTTTGACTTGACCAAATGCCATGTCATGATGATGACTAGGCATGGCGGCCAATGATGATGCTCCACATCATCATTGACTTAGTCAATTAGTGCCACATCATGAGGAGACCAAGGGTCATGGGAGTTACATGCATGCATGTAACTCCCCTCCATGAAGTGGCCGGCCACCATTTGGGGGTTATGTGAGTGAAAATTCATTTGGTGAGTAATCACTCATTACTTCATCTTCTTCCTTAGGAATTTTCCTCTCAAGCTCTCCCTCTCCTTCCTCTCTTTGGCCGAACCAACCAAGGAGTGCTAGCACACTCAAGGTTGAGTTTTCTTCCACCTATTGCTTGTGTGGATACCATAGAAGTGTGCACTTGACACTCTCGAGTTCCGGCGGACTTTGGACGAGCGGGATTTGCGAAGGGCATTGCATCAAGGGTAACATCCTTATCTCTTAGTTCTAAGGTAGATCTAGAGGATGTTGTAAGCACATACATGTAATTAGTTTTAATACTTCTTGCGGATCCGTGGCGGGACTTAGGGGTTTCCTTGCAAAGCGGTTTTGCGGCTCGGAAAATCCCAACGATGGTATCGAGCCACGTCTGAAGCATGTATGTGTTTCGTTTTGTATTTTTATATTAGATATAAAAATTACAGATTTATATGTTTCTGTAAATTTTCTTATTTTATAGAATTTTTGGGTATTTTTCTCGTAGAGTCGAAGCAACGAGTGTTGGGACACTCGTAGGCTTCAACCGTCGAGAAAAACTCTCCGAATCGGCGAGTTCTCGCTTTAGGTTTTTGGGACAGCGCCTTAAGTCGCTGTAGGATCGTGTAGGGACACTCGCGAAGTTTATTTTGCGAGTAGGCTGCCCTATCCCCGAAAGGGGCCATGTCCCGCGATCGCGCCCGGAAACCGCTTAGCGGGACCGTTACGGAGAGTTGACTCATAAATTCGAAATAAATTAGGAAAAATTATAGAAATTTCTGTAAAAATACATAATTTAGAATTATGTATAATTCTGTGATTGTCATGGCCCAATAACCCAATTGGATTGGATTAAGTGTGTTGTAATTCATATCTGACTGCGTCTTAGTTTTGTGGTTGTGCGTGTTGTAAAGTGTTTGCGACCTGCGCGTCGCGCCTATTCTTTTAATATTCTAGTTGTAAATAGTTTTAGACTCGAATGTAACTCGAGTTTCATATTTGTAATGTACAAAATGGAGCGGTGGAAAGTCCACTCGAAGACGAGATTACGAGAAGGGTGACGACGACACATGGCGGTCAAAGGAAGCGCTTGGAGAAGCCGCTAGCCTTAGGTTGACCGTCCGATCTTCTCATTGGCTTGAGAAGATCGTAGTAGGGCCATGACTATATCACATTTAATGATATATATATATGTTGATATATATATATGTATATTTAATTGATTTTGCTTGTATGTATATGATGCATGCTAGTAGAAACATGTTTGTATGTATATGATGCATGCTAGGTTAATTTTCTTGTATGTATATGATGCATGCTAGAATAATTAATGTATGTATATGATGCATGCTAATATAGGATAATAAAGGCCTAAATGCGTATAAGATACACATTACGATTAGATTAGATAATAATCGAATCAACTCGAAAATGCCTACCGAGCCTTGATACCCATCACTACCTCGATCATTTGTTGTTGTTGAATCTGCCAAAGCAGAGCAACGCATATTATCTTGGTAGGGTGCGGAGGGACAATCTTGGTCCCGCCTATCACGACTCGGGTTAGAGCTCAATTAGATTGAGCAAAACTAGTTAACTCAATTGGATCGAGTAGAACTATAGGCATATTCCAATCGTTGGAAAGATAGGTTAAGATCGCATTTACACTAAATCTTGGCGATTTAGCCAAAGCTAACTCAAGGTCTTTTGTAAATGTGGGTCTTAATCCTATAAACAAGAGTTGCATAGAGATGTAATCGGTAATGTGTTACCCACCGATCATTACTAAGTCTTGGCGATTTGTGAAGCTAACTCAAGGCTTAGTATGATGTGGATCTTGTCCCACAAGAATTATAGCTAGTTTGTATGAATCAAGTAAATGTGGTTTGACCACATCCATAACTCGATTCTACAAAATTCCTATAATTGATGGGAGCATCATTTGATTAAAGGCCTAATTAAATGATAAAGGAATATGATATTAATCTCTGCATTGTATGTTGTAGATTACTATGTCAACAACACGAACACTCTCTCTGCGATCTGTCCTTGAGAAGGACAAGCTCAATGGAGCAAATTTCTGGTGATACAGGAACGAGAATTGTTCTCACCCGAAAGGAAGTTATGCGTCTGGAGCGGCCCATTAGGAGGCACCTCACGCCCTTGCCTCGCGGTGACAAAGATGCTTACAAGAAGCATCAAGATGATGCATTAGATGTGTCATGTCTAATGCTCGCGACCATGAACTCTGAGCTTCAGAAGCGAGTTCATGAATGCTTATGATATGGTTGGACATCTTAGTCAACTATATCAAGGACAAAGCTAGGCATGAGAGATATGAAGTCTCTAAAGGCATATTTGGGTCTAAAATGCAAGAAGGGACTCAGTAGGTACATATGTACTCAAGATGATTGGGTACGTAGAAAACCTACAAAGGTTGGGATTCCCACTTGGCCAAGGCCGACCCTTTTGCAATCTTTGCCACAAGCCTTCAATCAATTTGTCATGAATTATAACATGAATGAAATTGATAAGCCATGCTGAAATGCTCGGCATGTTGAGCTAGCGAGCTTAACCTTAAGAAGGGTAAATCGACACCATTTTGATGGTGCGAGAAGAAGAAAGGCAAGGGCAAGCCTAAAGGTAAGGGAAAGTCCCAAGCCAAGGGCAAAGGCAAAGAACTTAAACCCAAAGGAGGGTAGCGAGGAAGGGCTTGCTATTACTGCAAGGAAGCGAGGACACTGGGCGTAGCTGAAGGCATACACGGAAGATCTTAAGAAGAAAGAAGTGAGACTTCTACTTGGTATAAATGTTATAGAAGTCAATCTATCTATTTCTTCATCATGGGTATTAGATCGGATGTGCATCTCACATTTGTACCAATGTGCGGTGAGAAATAGCAAGGCATTGACAAAGGCGAGGTGGACCTTACGAGTAGGCAATGGAGCAAGGGTTCTTTCTTTGTTCTTGTAGGAACTTATGATCTATCTACGCCCTCAGGCTTGTACTAGAATTAGATGAATGTTGTTATGTACTGCTTTAACTAAGAACATCATTTGATTTCTTGTTTGGACAAGAAAGGTTTTTCATTTATAATAAAGAACAAATGTTGTTGGTTTATTTAAATGATATGTTCTATTGTAGTGCACCTCTAATGAGCGGACTCTACTTTCTAGACTTAGAGAGCCCTATCTATAACATAAGTACCAAGAGGTTCAAGTCAAATGAGTTGAACCAAACCTATCTCTGGCATTGTCGCTTAGGTCACATAAATGAGAATTAAACATCTCGGCTCCATAAGGATGGGTTGCTAGACTCATTTGATTTTGAATCATATGAGACATGCGAGTCTTGCCTTTTAGGCAAGATGACCAAGACTCCCTTTAGTGGACATAGCGAAAGCAGCAGATTTGTTAGGACTTATACATAGTGATGTATGTGGTCCTTTCATATTCTTTGCTAGAGGTGATTCTGGTACTTCATTACATTTGATGACTTGTAGATATGGTTATGTGTATCTTATGACACATAAATCTGAATCCTTTGAAAAGTTCAAGAATTCAAGAATGAAGTACAAAACCGACTTGGCAAAGTATTAAGATACTTGATCGGATCGAGGTGGTGAATACCTTAGCCATGAGTTTCGTGACTATCTAGGTGAGTGTGGGATTCTATCCCAACTCACTCCTCTGGAACACCACGGTGGAATGGTGTATCAGAAAGGAGGAATCGTACCCTATTGGATATGGTATACGATCTATGATGAGTCACCACAGATCTTCCTATATCCTTTTGGGGATATGCTCTCTGGACACGACCTTTACCCTTAACCGTGTACCATCCAAGGTGTGGTAAAGACACCATATACGATATGGGCGAGGAAAAATCCCAAGATGTCTTTTATGAGGATTTGGGGTTGTGAGGCTTACGTTCGACGTCAAGTCTCAGACAAACTGAGACCCAAATCTGATAGGTGCTATTTTGTTGGATATCCCAAGGATACAAAGGGATATTACTTCTACATTCGATCGGCACAAAGTGTTTGTGGCAAAGGCTGGGGTTTTTCTAGAAAGGATTTTGTTTCTAGAAAAACTGAGTAGAATACCCCGATCTTGAAGGGAATTCAAGATGAGAACCATATGAGGCCTTGATGGAGGTTGAGCAGGAACCACAAAGTGTTGTGGGTGATGAGGTTGTTGCACAAGAGTTGTGGAACAACCACATTCAAGTAGACCTACCTCTTGGCAGTCGATGAGTGCGTCGTCGGCTGAGAGATACTCATTTCTCTTGTCGACCATGATGGCGTTATGCTCATTGAGAATGAGCCTACCTCCTATCGAGGAAGGCTGATGAGCCAGTTACGAGAAATGGCTAGGCGCCATGAGATCAGAGATGGAATCCATGTACACTAACCAAGTATGGACTTTGGTTGATCCACGAAGGAGTCAAACCCATTGGGTGTAAGTGGGTCTTTAGGAGAAAGGCGACATGGATGGACTTACGCATACCTATAAGGGCGATTGGTGGCTAAAGGTTTCAAGCAAATTCATGGTATTGACTATGATGAAACCTTTTCTCGATGGCGATGTTTAAGTCCATTCGGATCTTGCTTGCTATTGCGGCATACCACGATTATGAGATCTGGCGGATGGATGTCAAAACGCGTTTACGAATGGAAACTTACTCGAGGATGTGTACATGACACAACTTTGAGGGTTTTGTAGATCCACCATCTTTGGGAAGGTATGCAAGCTGCAAGGTCCATTTATGGGCTAAAGCAAGCTTCTCGGGCTGGAATCTTGATTCGATGATGCGATCAAGCAGTTTGGTTTCATCAAGAATGAAGATGAACCTGTGTCTACAAGAGGGTTAATGGGAACACGTTGTGTTCCTTGTATTGTATGTGGATGACATACTACTCATTGGGAATGACATCCCTTAGCTCTGATCTGTGAAGACTTGGTACGGGGCGTGCTTCTCAATGAAGGACTTAGGTGAAGCGACTGTATTCTAGGCATCAAGATCTATAGAGATAGATCTAAGAGATTGCTTGGCCTAAGTCGAGTACATACATTGACACAGTATTACTTGGTTTGCCATGCGAGAATTCCAAGAAAGGACTTACGATGTCACATGGTGTGAGTCTTTCGAAGACTCAAAGTCCCTCTTCTAGAGAGGAGAGAGGCGCATGGATAAGATCCCTTACGCATACGCTATAGGATCTATCATATGCATACATCTTTGTGTACTCGTCACGATGTCTCGTATGCTTTGAGCATGGCAGTAGATACGATCGGATCGGTGGCGTCCTTTGGATAGCGATCAAGAATATTCTTAAGTACTTGAGAAGGACTAAAGAATATTTCTTGATATTTGGAAGCGATGAGGAGCTAGGCGTAAAGGGTTACTGATGCCCGGCTTCAAGTGACCGGGATGATTATAGATCGCGATCGGGGTTCGTGTTTTGCTTGAATGGTGGCTGTGGTGGAAGAGTTTGAAGCGGAGACCGCGATTCTTGATTCTACAGCAGGAGTATATCGCTGCATCTGAGGAAAGGAAGCGATTTGGATCCATGAGTTCATTCTTGAGCTTGGGGTGGTTCCTAGCATTGCAGATCCTATAGAGCTCTATTGTGACAACAATGGAGGCGATTACCTGACTAAGGAACCTCGCTCACACCGGACCAAACACATACTCTGGCGCTTCCATCTCATTCGAGATCATCGATAGAGGAGATGTGAAGATTTGCAGTACCACAGGCTAACATCGCAGATCCCTTGACGAGGCTTTGCACGAAAAAGCATGATGGTCACACTAGGTCATTGGGTATTAGATACTACGGTGATTGGCACTAGTGCTAGTGGGAGATTGTTAGTGAAAGCCCTAGAGCCAATCATGTGATGATCGTTGTATGGACTTTATTGTATCATATTCCTATTTATAAAGGCATGGTTATTATATTTACTTGTATTGGTGCCAAATAACTAAATATAATAATGTCCTTGAGTAGTAGGTTCTTATCTATATCAATCGATTGGTTGAATCGATAATGAGATGATATAGAGAACACTACTCTTAATCATTCCTAGTCGAGTATTAACATTCGGGGACAATGTTAATGCGTAGAGACTAACATGTAGTCAACAAGATGACTTGATCTCACAAGTCATGGATATGAGATATCAAGTTGACACATGGGTATGCATTGGAGAATGTATACTGAATGACCCGCCATGAGAAAGTATCATGGATCGTTATATGAGTGTCATATACTTTCTCATGTGGCTATTAGTATGACTATTAGTCCTTAGACCTGAAGTCACCATGGTTCCCTACATAAGGAGTTGCAAACTTTGGCTTCGTCAAACGTCACCCGTAAATGGGTGGACTATAAAGGCGATTACTGGGTATGTAACAAATTATGCGGAGGATGTGAGTGATGTAGATGGGATCTATCCCTCCTATATGATGGGGTGACATCGATATTCTTGATAGAGTGAGACCACGAAGTGCATGGCCATGCCCAAATGAGTCAATATGAGATATTGAGCTCATTTGATTAGAGTGAGTCTACTTGGAGTTCAAGATTTAGATTGTACAGAGGATGACACGGTCTATGCCTCGATTGGTCAATCTAGATGTCAAGGATAGAGGGACATTGTCACATATTGTGAGAGTCACAATTAGTAGTCACAAAGGTGATGTTGGAGCTCAACATTCTTGTAACTTGGGTAGCAATGATGTGTTGCTAGATACCGCTCATTGCTTATGTTCCTAAATCGGTTTAGGGACATTGCCAACGTTACAAGAACCTATAGGGTCACACACATAAGAGCAATTAGATGGAGATTAGGTTCATATGATGAACCATGAGGATTAGGTTCATGGGATGAACCAAATTGGATTAAGAGTAATCCAAATTAGACTAATTGAGTTAGACTCAAGTTGATTCAAGTGTTGAATGAGTCTAATTGAGATTTGATTCATCAAATCAATTTAAATTAATGAATAGAGATTCATTATATTAAATTGACTTGAGTCAAGTGGTTATATTTGATCAACCATGGGAGATTAGAGGTCAAGTTTGACTTGACTTGAGAGGGAAGTTGAAACCTCAAGTTTGAATTGACCAAATGCAATGTCATGATGATGACTACTCATGGACGGCCAATGATGATGATACACATCATCATTGACTTAGTCAATTAGTGCCACATCATGAGGAGACCAAGGGTCATGGGAGTTACATGCATGCATGTAACTCCCCCTCCATGAAGTGGCCGGCCACCATTTGGGGGTTATGTGAGTGAAAATTCATTTGGTGAGTAATCACTCATTACTTCATCTTCTTCCTTGGGAATTTTCCTCTCAAGCTCTCCCTCTCCTTCCTCTCTTTGGCCGAACCAACCAAGGAGTGCTAGCACACTCAAGGTTGAGTTTTCTTCCACCTATTGCTTGTGTGGATACCATAGAGGAGTGTGCACTTGACATTCTCGAGTTCCGGCGGACTTTGGACGAGCGGGATTTGCGAAGGGCATCGCATCAAGGGTAACATCCTTATCTCTTAGTTCTAAGGTAGATCTAGAGGATTTTGTAAGCACATACATGTAATTAGTTTTAATACTTCTTCGCACGGATCCGTGGCCGGGACTTCCGGGGTTTCCGCAACGCAAAAAGCGGTTTTTGCGGCCCGGAAAAGCCCAACAAAAACCTATGGATTTGGACTCTATTTTGGATATAGCAAGCGGTATTAACTGCTTCCGCCCACAAGTAGCTAGGTAATGAGTATGCATTAAGCATAGTCCTTGCGGCTTCTTATAGGGCACAATTTTTTCTTTCCACTACCCTATTTTGTTGAGGTGTTCTAGGACAAGAAAATTTGTGCTTGTACCCTTGTTCTAAGAAAAATTTGGAGAAATTAGAATTCACAAATTCTCCACCGTGATCACTACGGAAACGATTGATTTTGAGATTTCTCTCATTCTCTACTCTTTTGCTAAAGCCTATGATTGTTTCGAGGGTATTGTCCTTATGTTTCATGAAATACACCCAAGTATATCTAGAAAAATCATCTAATATAACTAAGCAATATTTGCTACCATTTAATGAAGGAGTATTATGACAATCAAATAAATCTAAATGAATGAGTTCTAAAGGTAATGAAGTACTAATTAAATTTTTACCCTTGTGTGATGACCTTGATTGTTTCCCTTCTTGGCATGCATCACACATCTTATTCTTCATGTACTTCACTTTTGGCAATCCCTTCACTAGCTTCAATTTTGATACTTTGGCTATGTTCTTCATGTGGATATGCCCTAATCTCCTATGCCATAGCCAACTCTCTTCTTTTTCCATGAGACACTTAGGGGAAATGTTAGTGGCATATGATAAATCAACATAATAGATATTTGATTTCCTATATCCAACTAACATGCAATCATTTAATTTCTTATGACTTATAAGGCATTTAGAAGAGTCAAATTGAACATCAAAATTTGCATCACATAATTGACTTACACTAAGCAAGTTAAACTTCATGTTTTCAACTAATAGTACTTTATGAATGACAAGATTTGGGGATACCTCAATTGTTCCTTTTCCTAGAATTTTAAGTTTTTCACTATTTCCAAAAGACACTTTCCCCTTGCTAATGTGGTTGATTGTTGAGAATTTGCTCTCATCATCGATCATGTGTTTTGAACAACCATTATCAACAATCTACAAGCTTGGTCTTCCTACCTATACAACATGAAAAATACAAGTCTTAGGCACCCAAATCTTAGGACCGGTAGCATTAACTACATAGCTCTTAGGAACCCATGCCTTTCTAACCTTGCTCCTAATGGTTGATTTTCTACTAACAAGGGATGTAAAGGATACTTCCTTCTCCTTAGGCCTATATCCTATTCTGTCCATGTTGTAAATAGCCCTTTGATCCTTAATTATCATATCTAGGTATTTAGAGCCATTTGTAAATTTTTCTAAGCATGCTCTTAGTTCACCTATTTCTTTTCTTAGTTCATCATTTTCATTCCTAAGTGAACATGCATCATCACAAGAAGGTTCTACATCTCTAATTTTCCTAATTTCTACTTTTAAGTCCTTAATTCTAGATTTTGATCTATTTAAAGTGTTTTGGAGACATGTAATAGTTTTATAAAGTAATTCTATCCTAAGGGAGTCTTTTACCTCATCGTCACTAGAGGACTATTCATCACTTGAGGAGGAGGATGACTCTTCACTTGAGCTTCCGGCTTCATCCTCCATGGCCATGAGTGCAAGGTTGCGGGTGACGTGACAAAGATCATTATCATCCGATGAGCCTTCTAGGCTTTGTGTATCCCATGTTTGTGCCACCATGGCCTTCTTCTTCTTCTTCTCCTTCTTTTCCTTCTTTTCCTTCTTCTTCTTTTCCTTCTCCTCCTTCTTTAGGTCTTGGCAATTTGGCTTGATGTGCCCTTTCTTGTTGCAACCATAACAAGTTACATTAGATGTAGAAGTTAAACTACTAGAGGTTTTACCTTTGGAGGATTTGAACATCCTCCTCACATCCTTCTTGGTGAGTTTCCTTGACCTCCCACCAAACTTCTTTACGTAGTGAGCCACCTCACTAGTGTTGGGTTTCCGGCACCGCGGCGTGTGTGTGTTCGATCATGTTTCGTAAACATGAGCACAGCGGAAGCAATTAAAAATAATAAATCTATATTTATTACAACACACACAACACACGCATGCTATTACAACAAGTGTAGACATAACCGTAAATTAAAATTTGCAATAAAAAAAAATTATCTACGTTATACCTTTCGTATGACGTGTAGCGGGAACGGCATCAACCGGAACGATCCTCGTAAGAATCGTCTCTATCCGTATTCACGCCGAGCTCCTCGGGATGACTTCGCTAAGTCACGAGCTTCGTCTTCGTACGGGTTACTAGCCTCGTGTTGAAGACGACGTGATCGAGAGATTATCACGATCCGAATCCAAATTCGGATCCTAAAAGGAGTTCTCAAAACTCGCTTCTCTGGAGAGGTATTCGTCAACCGTTTAACGAATCCTTCGTCCCCCACCTCAGAGGATTACCGGAGATCAAATCCCCGGTAAATTATCCACTGTCGGAGCACTAACCGTCGTCCAAATGACGCTCCGACGAGAGGAGGAGAAGCTGTCCAGAAAACTGGACAGCTTGGTGGAGGATATAGGCGCCGGCCAACCAAGGAAAGAAAAGCCTCACCTTGATGCCAAACCTATAGGGGATCACCGGAGGGTCGCTGGAGTGTTCACCGGCTGAAGCTTGGTCACCGGCAATGACTTGGACGGCGGCACAAAGGCTGGGCGGCAGCACTTAGGGTTGGGCGCCGAATTCACCAACAAGGGGTGGGCGGCAACTCTATGTTGGGCGGCAACAACTTGATTAGGGTTTAAGCCCTATTTTATAGAGAACTAATTCTCTTAATGGTTAATGGATCATATCCATAAAGCCCGTTAACCCGCTCCATTAAGATAAGTTAAAATAAACCAAACCATGATGGTTTATTTTAAGTTAAAACGAACCGAACCAACCTTTGGTTCATTCGTTTAATATAAACCTAACCCTTTGGTTTATTCTCATCCATTGGATTAGAACCAAACCATTTTGGTCCATCCATTATGTCTTCATAAGACACGGCCCATCCACGCTTCCATTGCGACTGAAACAATTTCATGCTCGCTTTATGTTTGGTCCAACCAAACATAGTTTCTCTCGATCGAGAATCCCATTCTCAAGCTCGTTTTAAATCCTTTGGATTACACTCGTTGTGCGTGTGACCAAATAGGTTCTCGGTTTATGTTGGCCGTCTATAATTAACCATTAATTATAGAACGATCATGAGTGGCACCTAGTAGTACATCATGATCCCCAATTAACCAAAAGATCAGCGGTTGATCGAACTATTTCAAACCCTTCAGTAGCTCGAATGAATCGTGCCCCATTCTCTTCACTCATCTTATACCCACTTGGTTCAGGACATGGTCTATTGTGTCAGTCCCCACTAGGCTGACTACGTCACACCTAGCCCAAGTATCATTTCCTCGTCCTACGGATTCTAGTTACTCCACATGTATCGAAGAGTACCTTACTCTAAACATGTAATGCTTTGGCCAAAGACTTTAGTAACAATCCGACGAGAGGCCATGGGTATACATCTCCTCGCAAGGAGTGGTGAATCCTTAATAGGCTATTCAAACACCTTCGATCACTTCGACTTATACCCAATCATCCCGGGTCCACATCTCCTTAGAGATGTTTGCTTAAGATGTTAAAGCATAAGTCTCCATGATCAAGATGACTTGAATACCGCAAGTCAAAGGAACATCGCACTTAAGCCACAGTAAGAACTTCATTGACATATCTATATATGCAGAGAACCATATGAAGTCTTACGGCTGGTCACTCCAATGAACTAGTTACCATAACTTGCATCCACGATTAACTCCGGACATCACTATGTCTCCAGCCAGTGAGAATCAGCTGCTTGGATACACCAAGGAGTATACCTCATGCTAGTCTCGACAGAATTGATGGTGTCCAAATCCATCAATTCATCGACTAGGGATAATTCCGATACATCACAATTACACATGTAGAGATACTCACTAGTTGTGATCCAATCACAAATTCTCTCATGCTGTGAATCGTATCGTGGGCATTCAGTAAATGAGTTTAAGATCCAATCAAATATATAAAACATGTATACTCAAATAGTGAATCTTCATTTATCATATAAATGGTTCATACATAAGGCGATTGCCTTAGGACATCTCTCATATATTACTAACAACTAGCCGATAGCTCCTCATCGCTACTTGAAGATTCCTCCTCCGACTCGGATGAAGAGGATACCTCCTTCTTCTTCTTGTCCTTCTTACCTACAACAAGAGCTATACCTAAACCTGGCCACGGTCCAGTCGATCCGGGTCCGGGTGAATCGGTCGGAGTTGGCAAAATACCAACCCTTAATCGCCCGCTTGTGGTTCTGTGAGTTAAAGCTGTCGGTTCGGGTCCGTTTGGGTTCCGTCGAATTAATCGTCGTCTTAGTTAAATAAATAAAAATTTAAAGAATGATGTAAATAATTAAAATAAAAAAAATTGCACAATTGAACTTATAAAAACTCTATCAAATATTTCATTATCTCAATAAAAAATATATTACATCTCAAATTTCAACATCTTGGACTTAAATAAAAACCCTATTACAATAAAAAAAAAATCAATTAAATTTCAATTTTCATTATATTCAATCAATTTCAGTCGTATTCGGTATTTCCTCCTGTCATCGTAGTTCTAGATGTTCCCTCTGTTTCGTCTTGGTCTTCTTCGTCACTTTTAATATGTTGGGTTCGACTTGCAGCTTTCGACCAATCATTGAGTAAACATTGCACATCCAAATTTTCTGGCCATAAGCTAGAACATCTCTCGTCCAATGTATTTCCTTTGATACTAAAAGCTTGTTCCACTACAATCGTTGAAACTGGACAAGCTAGAATTTTTTTTGCCATTATAGATAAGATTTGAAATATTTGAGTTCTTTGCGACCACCATTTTAGAATGTCGAAGCTTTCTTCATCTGCATCACTAAAATCAAAAGAAGTGGTAAAATAATTCTCAAGTTCCTGACTGGAACTTGAGGATCCTCGTGGACATTTAGTCCGTTCCTTTAATAACAATTGTGCTTTAGTGAGTTGAGAAGTAATAATATTAGTTGTAGTGGATTGATGTATTTCATGTCCAATAGTTTGTTCACCATATTTAATGTTATATTCATTATAAATATCATGTAAATGAGTTTTAATATTAAACAAAATAAAAGAAATATTAGGAGCAGTTTCAGTAATAGGGCTTAAAGATTCATAATATAATGCTAACATATCTTGCAAACCATCTAATTTAAGTCTAGGATCTAAAACAAAAGCACATAAAAATATTTCAGGAATGTTTAAGAAATATTTTTCCCATTTTTCTTTCATTACATAAATACATTGAGATAAATAAGTATCATTTGATTGAATATGTTCATTAAAAATACATACAATATTACAACAATGTGTTAAAACTAAATGTGAAGTTGGATAATAAACACCGGATAATTGGTCACTAGCATCACTAAAAACTTTTAAAATTTCACAAATACTAGTGCATATATTACATTGATTTGAAAACAAATAAATATCACGTGATTGAACATGTTGATGAAAAAACATACATAATAAATCTTTGTATTCAAAAGTAGATAACAACAATTTGTATGTAGAATTCCAATGAGTTGGGACATCACGTGTTAGTAATATATGAGAGATGTCCTAAGGCAATCGCCTTATGTATTAACCATTTATATGATAAATGAAGATTCACTATTTGAGTATACATGTTTCATGTATTTGATTGGATCTTAAACTCATTTACTGAATGCCCACGATACGATTCACAGCATGAGATAATTTGTGATTGGATCACAACTAGTGAGTATCTCTACATGTGTAATTGTGATGTATCGGAATTATCCCTAGTCGATGAATTGATGGATTTGGACACCATCGATTCTGTCGAGACTAGCACGAGGTATACTCCTTGGTATATCCAAGCACCTGATTCTCACTGGCTGGAGACATTGTGATGTCCGGAGTTGATCATGGATGCTAGTTATGGTAACTAGTTCATTGGAGTGACCAGCCGTAAGACTTCATATGGTTCCCTGCATATATGGATATGTCAATGAAGTTCTTACTGTAGCTTAAGTGTGATGTTCCTTTGACTTGCGGTATTCAATTCATCTTGATCATGGAGACTTATGCTTTGACATCTTAAGCAAACATCTCTGAGGAGATGTGGACCCGGGATGATTGGGTATAAGTCGAAGTGATCGAAGGTGTTTGAATAGCCTATAAAGGATTCACCACTCCTTGCGAGGAGATGTATACCCATGGCCTCTCATCGGATTGTTACTAAAGTCTTTGGCCAAAGCATTACATGTTAAGAGTAAGGTACTCTTCAATACATGTGCAGTAACTAGAATCCGTAGGACGAGGAAATGATACTTGGGCTAGGTGTGATGTAGTCAGCCTAGTGGGGACTGACACTATAGACCATGTCCTGAACCAAGTGGGTATAAGATGAGTGAAGGGAATGGGGCACGATTCATTCGAGCTGCTGAAGGGTTTCAGAAATAGTTCTGGATCAACCGTTGATCTTTTCGGTTAATTGGGGATCATGATGTACTACTAGGTGCCACTCATGATCATTCTATAATTAATGGTTAATTATAGATGGCCAACATAAACCAAAAACCTATTTGGTCACACGCACAACGAGCGTAATCCGAAGGATTTAAAACGAGCTTGAGAATGGGATTCTCAGACCGAGAGAAACTAGGTTTGGTTGGACCAAACATAAAGCGAGCATGAAATCATTTCAGTCGCAATGGATGCGTGGATGGGCCGTGTCTTATGAAGACATAATGGATGAACCAAAATGGTTTGGTTCTAATCCAATGGAGGAGAATAAACCAAAGGGTTTGGTTTATTTTAAACAAATGAACCAAAAGTTGGTTCGGTTCGTTTTAACTTAAAATAAACCATCATGGTTTGGTTTATTTTAACTTATCTTAATGGAGCGGGTTAACGGGCCTAATGGTTATGATCTAATAACCATTAAGAGAATTAGTTCTCTATAAAAAGAGGGCTTAAGGGATAATTAAGCCCTAATCCAAAAACCCTAGCTTGTGGTTGCCACCCACCTCTCCATCCTCTCCTTGGATTTTGGCGCAACCCTAGGCCACCTAGGCTGCCGCCGGCGACCTTTTCAGCGCTCCGCAACCCTAAGCTGTCCAGTTTTCTGGACAGCTTCTTCTCCTCGTCGGGCGTCGTTTGGGCGGCGGTTAGTGCTCCGACAGCGGCTAACATACGGGGATTTGATCTCCGGTAATCCTCTGAGGTGGAGGGACGAAGGATTCGTCAATCGGTTGTGAATACCTCTCGGAGAAGCGAGTCTTGAGGACTTGTTTTAGGATCGAATTTGGATTGGACCGTGATCATCTCTCGATCACGTCGTCTTCAACACGAGGCTAGTAACCCGTCACGAAGGCGAAGCTCGTGGCTTAAGCGAAGTCATCCCGAGGAGCTCGGCGTGGATACGGATAGAGACGATTCTTACGAGAATCGTTCCGGTTGATGCCGTTCCCGCTACACGTCATACGGAAGGTATAACGTAGTTTAATTTCCTTTTATTGCAATTTTAATTTACAGTTATGTCTACACTTGTTGTAATAGCATGCGTGTGTTGTGTGTGTTGTAATAAATAGGAGTATTTATTATTTTTATTGCTTCATTTGTGCTCGTATTTACGAAACATGATCGAACACACACTGCCTTGATCTGAAACCTTGATGGTATCGAGCCCAGGTTGTGTTTCGACATAATCGTAAAAATGGTTTTGCGATAGTCATAATGTATTTCTGGAAGTTTTCTAAATTTTGGAAATTTAGAAGTATTTATGGAAATTTTTCAATTTTGGAAAGTCTAGAAGTATTTATGGAAATCTTCCACTTTTGGAAAGTTGGAAGTATTTATAAATTTATATTTTCCATAAATAAAATATTTGATTAGATTCTGGAAATTTGTTTCCTAATTTAATCATGATTTGATTTGGGAAATCAAATCTTAAAATATTTTATTTCCATAAGTAGTTTTAAAGATTTAGGAAATTGGTTTCCTAAATAGATTTTCCTTAATCAAATAATTCCATGAATAAAATATGTGATTAGATTTGGAAATTTGTTTCCTAATTTAATTATGATTTGATTTGGAGAATCAAATCTTAAACATATTTTATTTCCATAAATAGTTATGACATATAAGGAAATAAATACATGACATAATTGTATGCCATGTAATTGCATTAGATGCATAACATTATGCCATGCGTGTCGTGACATGTAGATGTATGCCATGTATGACATGCCATGTAGATAATAGTTATTTGCATGCAAAGAGGATGAGACATAAAAACCCTTAATCAATATTAAAGCCTACACCTTCCATTAATATGGTTAGAACCCAGTTAGTTTCTTGTTTGGGTTGTTGGACTCTCTCAAGCCCGGCTCGAAATATGTTCAAACCATGGAATAGTTTAATACTAATATGGTAAGAGTCGAGGTCAATCGTTAGCTTTGGTTGTTGGACTCTCTCAAGCTGGGCTAATTGGTTGAATGCGCTCTAACCATATTAAAACTATGTCGATTAATGGGTTGGCTTTAACACGGAGCATCGGCTTGTTGGACTCTCTCAAGGTCGAGCTAAAGGGAGGTGAAGTTGGGTGCTATGCATATGATGCATACTTGTTAATGTGTTAACAACCCAATGTATGTGAGAACATTCAAATAGTTGATAGCACATTGTTTTAGTTGCTTATTCTTGATATGCAATCTGTATCGATGATACCTTAGGTCGTATTTATGAATGGCTTGTTGGACTCTCTCCAAGGTTGTTCATAACTATGATGGATATCAGCCCATTCGGAGATGGACCTACGATCTCCCGAAGTGATTTTGGGGTTTTTTAAAATTCGAAAAATGAATGGGATTTATAAATGTATATTGATGCATTTTAAAATCATTTTCTCATATATGCTCGTTTTGTATTTCTAGGTCAATAAATTGATCATGACGTCTTTGAATTTGCGCACTATTTTGGATTCGAACAAAGTGTGGGCCTAACTTCCTGGACTGGCTTAGAAACCTGAGAATTGTTCTCAAGGCGGAAAAGCTTGCATATGTCCTTGAAGAGCCTCTTCCTGACCGTCCTAAGGACGATGCAACTCCAGACCAAATGTTGGTCTATCAGAAGCATGTGGCAGATTCTGAGCTGGCGAGTTGCATCATGCTAGCGGCGATGGTACCTGAGCTGCGAGCGGCATATGGATGCTAACACTATAGTCTTCCATCTTCATGAGTTGTTCGATGAGCAAGCGAGATCCGAAAGGTTCGAGGTCTCTAGGCTCCTCTTCACCACGAAGATGCAAGAAGGTTCGTCTGTAATACAGTTTGTGCTAAAGATGAACGGGTACATCGAGCGGCTAGCTACCCTCGGTTTTGTGATGGATCATGAGTTAAGTATTGACTTAATTCTGCATTGTTTGCCCAAGAGTTTCTCGCAATTTGTGATGAACTATCGGATGAACAAATTGGAATCCACCATTCCCGAGCTCCTCAATATCTTTGAAGATGTGGAGCCTTACGAAGCATGAGGAGAAGGCGGTTCTGTTAGTTGATTCCTCAAAGAAAGGTTCTAAGAGGAAGGCAAAAGAATAGAAGAAAGGAAAGAAAAGGGCAAAGAAGGCGGAACTATAAAGGGCACTTGCCATCACATGGCAAGGAAGGCCATGGCGAAGAAAGCAAGATTTATCTTGAGTCCATGAAGAAGAAGAAGGCATCAGATGCCCCATCCTCTTGTATCTTCGTTATTGATTGTCATTCTATTTCCTTAGACACTTGGGTATTGGATGGGTGTAGCTCACATATATGTAATGACATACAGGCTAAGGAATAGAAGAAGACTTGTCGAGGGGAGTCAAATTTGCGAGTTGGCAATGGAGCAAAGGTTCTGCTTGATGCCATCGGAACTTATTTGTTGAAGCTCCTAGTGGACTAGTCTTGGGCCTGGACAATTGCTATTATGTTCCTTCTCTAATAAAGAACATTGTTTCTATTTCTGCTTAAATAGAAATGGTTTCCATTTAACGTTTAGTAACAATTGTTGTTATATAACTTTGAATGGCGTACTTTATGGGCTGGAACTTTGAGTAATGGCATTTATCGTTGGGCGTATCGGTGACATTTTCAATATCGAAGCGAGCAACACGCGTGCTCGAAAGGATAATCACATAGACTCCTATATGTGGCATTGTCGTCTTGGCCATATAAGCAAGAAATGCATGTCCGAATTACACCGATGTGGAATTCTGGAATCGTTTGAATTGGATTCATACGATACATGCGAATCATGCTTAAAAGGCAAGATGACTAAGTTACCTTTTACTGGAAAAGGTGAACGAGTGGGAGAGTTACTAGGTTTAGTACATACTGATGTATGTGGACCTATGTCAACTCAAGCATTAGGAGGCTATAGCTACTTCATTACCTTCACCGATGATCACTCACGGTTTGGGTATGTGTTCTTGATGAAACACAAGTCTGAAGCCTTTGAAAGGTTCAAAGAATTCAGAAATGAAGTGGAGAAACAACATGACAAGAGTATTAAAATACTTCGATCGGATCGAGGTGGTGAATACTTAAGTCAAGAGTTTCTTGATTATCTAAGAGACAATGGCATATTGTCTCAATGGACTCCGCCCTATACACTGACATAATGGTGTATCGAGAGGCATCTTAGGACCTTGTTGGACATGGTCAGGTCAATGATGAATCATGCAACTCTTCCCAAGTCCTTTTGGGGTTATGCACTTCAGACAGCTGTTTACTTGTTAAACAGAATGCCTACCAAGGTAGTCTCAACTACTCCATATGAGATATGGAATGGTAAGAAACCTCATGTATCTTACTTGAAGATATGGGGTTGTCCTGCTTATGTGAAGCGGTATCGGACAAAATGGATGCTAAGTCGATAAATGTCTATTTATTGGATACCCTAAGGAAACAAGGGGTTACCAATTCTATCATCTGTGGAACAAAAGGTGTTTGTTTCAAGGCATCTTTGTGTTTCTAGAGAAAGAGTTTCTCTTGCAAGAAAAGCGATGGGAGTGTCGAGCTTGAGGAGGCTCGAGAGACTCAAATAGACATTAATGAGATACAGTGAAGCACAATGACAACTCATAGTGATGAGCAATCAATTTGGACCTATTGTAACACCACATCTTCGTAGATCTGGTAGAACACCGCAACATTCACGAGAGATATGGATTTCTCGTAAGTGAATCGAGCGGCGTGTTACTCATTGATGATGAGGAGCCTACAGTTATGAAGAAGTCTTGACAAGTTGGAAAGGGATAAGTGGCTTGGTGCCATGAAGTCGGAAATGGATTCCATGTACGAAAACCAAGTTTGGAACTTGGTTGACCCACCTGAAGGCATAAAGCCTATAGGGTGCAAGTGGGTTTTCAAGAAGAAAACCGACATGGATGGTAATGTGATTACCTATAAGGCTAGATTGGTGGCGAAAGGATATCGTCAAAAACAAGGTGTTGATTATGACGAAACCTATTTGCCTAGCTATGCTTAAATCCATTCGGATGCTCCGGCCATAGCGGCTCATTATGATTATGAGATATGGCGGATGGATGTGAAAACAACTTTCCTTAATGGAAACCTGCTCGAGGACGTGTATATGATACAGCCTGAGGGTTTCACATCGGTTGATAAAACCAAGGTATGCAAATTGCGACGATCCATTTATGGATTAAAGCAAGCATCCAGGAGCTGGAATATCCGTTTTGATGAGACGATCAAAAAGTTTGATTTCTCACAAAATCCAGACGAACCTTGTGTGTACAAGAAGGTTAGTGGGAGTGCAGTCGTGTTCCTAGTATTGTATGTCGATGACATATTACTTATAGGAAACGATGTGTCCATCTTACTGATCGATTAAGGTTTGGTTATCCAAGACATTCTCCATGAAAGACACAGGAGAAGCAACCTACATCCTTGGGATTAAGATCTATAGAGATAGATCGAAACGGTTGCTTGGTCTTTCGCAGTCTACATATATAGACCGAGTGCTAAAGAGGTTTAGCATGTCGGAATCCAAGAAAGGTTATCTGCCCATCAGGCATGGGGTACACCTTTCGAAGTCTATGTGTCCGCGCACAGAAGACAAGAGGATTTGCATGAGTAAGATTCCCTATGCATCCGCAATAGGATCTATCATGTATGCTATGTTATGTACGAGGCCCGATGTATCGTATGCTCTGAGTGTCACGAGCAGATACCAGTCTGATCCAGGAATGGATCATTGGGCGGCTGTTAAGACGATCCTTAAGTACTTGAGAAGAACTAAGGATGTGTTCCTAATATATGGAGAAGGGTACATGGTGATACGTGGGTATACGGATGCCAGCTCCAGACAGACAAGGATGATTCCATGTCTCAGTCTGAGTATGTATTCACCGGGAATGGAGGCGCAATAAGTTGGAAAGGTTCCAAGCTTGACACTATAGCGGATTCTGCCACTAAGGCAGAATACATTGCAGCTTTGGAAGCAGCAAAAGAAGCAGTTTGGATCAAGAAGTTCATCTATGAACTTGATGTGGTCTCATCAATGATCCAAACATGTGCTTCGCCGCTATCATCTTATCGGAGAGATCATCAGTAGGAACGAAATACAAATCGAGAAAATTCCCACTGAAAGGAACTTAGCGGATCCTTTGACTAAAGCATTACCTCAAAGTAAGTTTGAGGGTCATGTTAGAGCTTATGGTATTGGATACCGTAGCGATTGGCATTAGGCCAAGTGGGGGTCTGTTAGTAATATATGAGAGATGTCCTAAGGCAATCGCCTTATGTATGAACCATTTATATGATAAATGAAGATTCACTATTTGAGTATACATGTTTAATGTATTTGATTGGATCTTAAACTCATTTACTGAATGTCCATGATACGATTCACAGCATGAGAGAATTTGTGATTGGATCACAACTAGTGAGTATCTCTACATGTGTAATTGTGATGTATCGGAATTATCCCTAGTCGATGAATTGATGGATTTGGACACCATCAATTTCTGTCGAGACTAGCACGAGGTATACTCCTTGGTGTATCCAAGCAGCTGATTCTCACTGGCTGGAGACATTGTGATGTCCGGAGTTAATCGTGGATGCTAGTTATGGTAACTAGTTCATTGGAGTGACCAGTAGTAAGACTTCATATGGTTCTCTGCATATATAGATATGTCAATGAAGTTCTTCTTGTGGCTTAAGTGCGATGTTCCTTTGACTTGCGGTATTCAAGTCATCTTGATCATGGAGACTTATGCTTTGACATCTTAAGCAAACATCTTTAAGGAGATGTGGACGGATGATTGGGTATAAGTCAGTGATCGAAGGTGTTTGAATAGCCTATAAAGGATTCACCACTCCTTGCGAGGAGATGTATACCCATGGCCTCTCGTCGGATTGTTACTAAAGTCTTTGGCCAAAGCATTACATGTTTAGAGTAAGGTACTCTTGATACATGTGGAGTAACTAGAATCCGTGGGGCGAGGAAATGATACTTGGGCTAGGTGTGACGTAGTCGACCTAGTGGGGCCGACACAATAGACCATGTCTGAACCAAGTGGGTATAAGATGAGTGAAGGAATGGGGCACGATTCATTCGAGCTCTTGAAGGGTTTGAAATAGTTACGGATCAAGTTGATCTTTTGGTTAATTGGGGATCATGATGTACTACTAGGTGCCACTCATGATCGTTCTATAATTAATGGTTAATGATAGACGGCCAACATAAACCGAGAACCTATTTGGTCACACGCACAACGAGTGTAATCCAAAGGATTTAAAAGCGAGCTTGAGAATGAGATTCTCAGACCGAGAGAAACTATGTTTGGTTGGACCAAACATAAAGCGAGCATGAAATTGTTTCAGTCGCAATGGAAGCGTGGATGGGCCGTGTCTTATGAAGACATAATGGATGGACCAAAATGGTTTGGTTCTAATCCAATGGATGAGAATAAACCAAAGGGTTTGGTTTATATTAAGCGAATGAACCAAAGGTTAGTTCGTTCGTTTTAACTTAAAATAAACCATCATGGTTTGGTTTATTTTAACTTATCTTAATGGAGCGGGTTAACGGGCTTTATGGATATGATCCATTAACCATTAAGAGAATTAGTTCTCTATAAAATAGGGCTTAAACCTAACCTAATCTAATCAAATCAAAACCCTCCCTCCTAGTTGCCGCCCAACCTTGGTTGTGCCGCCCAACCTCCTTGCGCCGCCCAGCTTGATTGTCGCTTAGTCAAGCTCCTTGGCGCCTATCTCCTCCACCAAGCTGTCCAGTTTTCTGGACAGCTTCTTCTCCTCTCGTCGGAGCATCGTTTGACGACGGTTAGTGCTCCGACAGCGGCTAACATACCGGGATTTGATCTCCGGTAATCCTCTGAGGTGGAGGACGAAGGATTTCGTCAATCGGTTGTGAATACCTCTCGGAGAAGCAAGTCTTGAGGACTTGTTTTAGGTCCGAATTTGGATTCGGACCGTGATCATCTCTCGATCACGTCGTCTTCAACACGAGGCTAGTAACCCGTACGAAGACGAAGCTCGTGGCTTGGCGAAGTCATCCCGAGGAGCTCGGCGTGGATACGGATAGAGACGATTCTTACGAGAATCGTTCCGGTTGATGCCGTTCCCGCTACACGTCATACGGAAGGTATAACGTAGTTTAATTTCCTTTTATTGCAATTTTAATTTACGGTTATGTCTATGTTGGATCGAAAGTGTCGCTAGAGGGGGGGGGGGTGAATAGCGATACGGTGTCGTTAAAAACTTTTGCAATAAGTAAAAAGCAAGTAGAGAATGCACAGCGGAAATATAAAGTAGACAAGATATTTTTACGTGGTTCACAATCTTTCGATTGCTAATCCACGGCCCTAGTGATCCTTGATCACGTACGGAGGGCAATTCACTAAAACCACTCCTCTTCGTTGGAAGTAGGAGCAACGATTACAAAAAGAAATCAAGGCAAAGGGACACTCCCCCTTTCCTTGTTACGATTAAAGCACAAAGACAATTTAAAGAAGTAGAACTTAAATAAATATACCGACAACTCTTATAAGTAGAAGATGTAGCTTTTGTCGGCACTTCGTCGTAGCAAATGTGAGTAGTAGTAGCGGCGTTATGACGGCGTGTTGAGAGCTCTTGAATTCTTGTTTTTGTTTGGAGTGAACATGTCTATTTATGGATATTGATCTATGAATTTAGACATAGGTAGTGTCCAAGGTGAGGTTCTTATCCCAACTCAAGGATGAGGTGTTTCATCCAACCACCTTGTGCCACCTCCAACCTTCTTGTGCGCCTAACTCAAGGATGAGGTGTTTCATCAATACACATTGTGCCTCCTCCAACATCCTTGGGCGCCAACTTGAGGATGAGGTGTTTCATCCAACCACCTTGTGCCACCTCCAACCTTCTTGTGCGCCAACTCAAGGATGAGGTGTTTCATCCAACCACCTTGTGCCACCTCCAACCTCCTTGGGCGCCAACTTGTTGGAGCCATTCAACTTGTGCCACATCATGGGAGCCAACCATCTTGTGCCAACTCACCTTATTTTGGGCGTCCACCACAAGGAAGCTTGGTGATGGTTTGGATGTCCACCTTGATGCCACATCACCCTTTGTACCAAAACACGAGTCAAGTCCAAATTCACCCCCTTGAAATTCGAGCTCGTCTCGAGGTCGAACTTGACTAGCGCTGATGTAGTCAAAGGGTTTTGGACAGCATAAGTTAGCTTAAAATATAAAGTACGATGGTTCTAACCATCCGATCTCGACCTAGACCTTCCATTGGAGGTATTGGGTCGGATCTACGCTAACGACCTTGCTTCGCTTTCACACGAAGCTTACCTTGTAGCCTCGCTCGGTCTTCACCCGAGTACCTCGGCTTCCTCCGGTCCCTCGCGTTGCCGACCACCTCGGTTCCCACCGGTGTCGCACTTCCGCTCAACTTTAGCATTTCTGCACACTTAATTGAGCTCGTAAGATAACAAATATACCCTTAACTATTGAGCCTTTTGCCATAATCAAAATACCGGTTCGACTTTGGTGCCCACTGCACCAACAATCTCCCCCTTTTTGATTCATGGCAAACCGACACAAAAGTTAAGGAAAAATTAAGCATAACAGTAAGCTAGCATAATGATTAAGCATGAATGAGCTAGCATAAAGATTAAATATGAATGAGCTAGCATAATGATTAAGCATGAATGAGCTAGCATAAAGATTAAATATGAATGAGCTAGCATAAAGATTAAATATGAATGAGCTAGCATAATGATTAAATATGAATGAGCTAGCATAATGATTAAGTATGAATGAGCTAGCATAAAGATTAAGCATGAGTGAGCTAGCATAAAGATTAAGCATGAGTGAGAAATATTATTGTTTCAAGTTCTCCCCTTTGAGGTAACCTCCCCCTTGACCGAAGGTGAGTTCTTGAAAAATAATTTTTACTCCCCCTTAATAGTTGCTTAAGTAAACGGAATTACTTAATATAAAAGGTAATAATTTTGTTTACTTTCTTCCCCTTTAATTTTGGTAATAATTTTGTTTACTTTCTTCCCCTTTAATTTTGGTTAATTTTGGTTACTTTTGTGACTTTCTCCCCCTTTTGCCTTAACTCAAAAAGTTTGTAAATATATTTTAGGGTTTGTAAGTCCAAGCAAGTTCCCAATATGATTTCTAAGGTAAGACTTAGGCTAATTTCATAAAAAGAAGCAAAAGTAGAGTACATATATAGAAAAATTTAAATCCTACTCTATTACGCACATACCTAACTTTCGTCTTAATAAACTAAATTCGGCTTCGGGTAGTGGTTTGGTGAAGATGTCCGCTAGGTTTGATTTGGACTCAACATACTCTAGTTGTATAGTTCCATTAGTTACATGTTCCCTAATGAAGTGGTGTTTAACTTCTATATGTTTTGTCCTAGAATGACATATTGGATTTTTAGTTAAGTTAATTGAACTAATGTTATCTATGTAGGTTTTAATGTTGTTAAAGATTAAGCTCAAGTCTTGGAGAGTGTGCTTCATCCACGTGAGTGAGAGACACACTCACCCATCGCAATGTATTCGGCCGGTGGTAGATAAGGCAAGCGCAATGTCGCTTCCCTCGCACTAACTCACTAGACTCGAGCCGAGGATTTGACAACAACCACTCGTGCTCTTTCTATCGAGTTTACTACCGCATAGTCGAGTCGGAGTAGCCGATTAGATTAAACTCGGTAGATCTAGGGTACCAAATACCTACGTTTAGCGTGCCCTTTAGATATCTAAGGATACGCTTGACTAGGGTTAGGTGAGACTCCTTGGCACAGGTTTGTAACCTTGCGCACATACTTACCGCGAATAAAATGTCGGGTCGGCTCGCGGTTAAGTATAGGAGACTTCCTATTGCGCTCCTATAGTATTTTAGGTCAACGGGTTTTCCTTCTACATCTTCGTTTATATTAACATTAGTTGCCATAGGTGTATTGATTATTTTAGCATCTTGCATTCCAAATCGATTTATTAAGTCCTTAGTATATTTTTGTTGATGTAAATATATTCCATCTTTAGTTTGTTTAATTTGTAAACCTAAGAAGAAACTTAACTCTCCTACTAAATTCATTTCAAATTCACTTTCCATAAGTGAGATAAACCTTGGTTGAATCCTTTAGACTTAAGATAGATCGAAAGCCTTTCGTACTAAGCTCTTGGGGCTTGTTTGAGTCTATATAGGGCTTTCTTAAGTCTAAGGACATGGTCAGGTTTATCTAGATTTTCCGAGGTTGATCGACGAAACTTCTTCCTTAATGTATCCATTCAAAAATGCTGACTTGACATCCATTTGAAACAATTTAAAACCTCGATATATGCTAACAACATTCGGATGGACTCTAGTCTTGCTACGGGGGCGTAGGTCTCATCGTAATCTAAACCTTCGACTTGACTAAACCCTTTTGCGACTAACCTGGCTTTATTTCTAACTACTTCACCTTTATCATCAAGTTTATTTCGAAATACCCACCAATAATTGATTTTTCTTTAGGTGGTGGTACTAATTCCCAGACTTCATTTCTAGTGAATTGAGCTAGCTCTTCTTGCATAGCAATAATCCAGTCGGGATCAAGAAGTGCTTGTTCAATAGTTTTGGGTTCGATTTTGGAAATTAACGAGATTTGACTAAGGTTTCGATATGAAGCTCTAGTTCGAACCCCTACATTTGGATCACCTATAACTTGATTGATAGGATGATTTGTTTGAGTCTTAGTGTGACTCGGGTTAGGGTCATCTATCACTTGGTCGATAGGATGACTTGGGTTAGGACGAGATTCAAGTTCAAGATCAGAGTCGGGTTCGCTATAAGTTGATTTTCTAGTTGGTTTTGTTAAGGATTGAACGGGTTCGTGTCCTTCGTCGAAAACTATATTAATGGTTTCTTCGACTTATGTGTAGGATCAATGGAATTACTAAAGGGTTGTTTGTAAGTTTTAAACCTAAATCATCTCACCAATATCTACATGATCAAAACATGTTATTCCTATGTCTGTGAGATGACTTTCAATTTTACTTGATTAATTTTAATGAATTTAAATTAACCAACATTAGGTTAGATTCGGATTTAGTCTAAGCTCATCAAGTAATCTTCAAGAGATTAGCTTCGGTGTCGTGGCGAGGCCAGGCCTTCTTTGATCGGAACAACGACCACTTCCTTAGACAAAGCTAATTTCAAGAAATTGATAACTCGACTTAACTTGAGACTACATCTTGGTCTAACTAGTTATTTTTGAAAAGAGGCTATTTTTTCAAGGCTGGATTTTAGTTGATTTATTTTTGAAAAATAGGCTCCCGAGGCTCAATCTTTTCGCAGGTTTTTTGTTGGTTTTGAGTCCTATCTTACCATTCTAAAAATAAAAGAAAAACTAAGCATGCAATTTCTAAGACTTAACAAAATACATTTTGTATTGGCTCCCCTGACCATTGAATCGAGTGGGTCTATTCACATAGTGAATTTGGTCCTGGGAACCCAATACATGTTAGATCCTAAAGTTGAAATCAAAGTGGTCTTAGGGACCCATGCCCATGCATTTTTTTCTTATGTTGGTTTACTATAGACATATATGACTTATTGGTTGTATTTGAGTTAAACCTTCCGCCTTGTTACACGGCCCTTTGTGATCCAAGTAAGAGGTCAAGTCCCTTGGATCCCAAAGTGAACCTTTCAACGTGTTCCTAAGGTCTTGACTTGTGTTTTCAAAAGCGAGTTCTCAACTGCTTTTCAACTTGAGTTGAGTCCTCCTCTTGAATACGAGTAGTCGAAGAGGTTAGGAGACCTCATGTTTGAGAAGGTTAACCTCCTCAATTAGGGTCTCGACCTTGGACTCTAGTTTCTTATTTAAAAATTTAATTGCACCATACAAAGTATTAAGTAACGACGACTTACCTTAATGATTCTTTTGAACCGGATACGGATCCGTGGCTTGTCTTGAATGGAAGCTCATCATCGGATTCGACTCGGACTCTTCGGTGTCGAGTCGGCTTGGCTCATTAGAGCTTGGATCGCGTCTTCTTCCTCCGGGGTGGCTTGCTTGGGGGCTTCTTCTTCTGGAACCGCGAACTAACGCAATACTCTTCTCGGCCGACCACGTTAGTTTGCTCATGTAATTCAAGTTCAAACAATTCGCCTAACCTAATTTTAGAAAGGTCCTTGGAGACCTTGTAGGCATCGACCATGGATGCCCACAAGGTGGTCCTAGGAAAGCGAGTTAAGAGAATACATAAGGTCGCGATTCTCGACCTTTTGTCCGATGGCATGGAGTTGGCGATGTCTTGATACGAGCATGTAGTTGAGTTGCGGTCTCGCTTTCATTTTCAAGTTACAATTTATTTAAAAGTAAATCTCTTTTACATACCTTCGTCGTGCCTTCGTAGTTCCACTAGCTTGGTCCATAAGTCCTTTGCACTAATGAAGGGCCGACGCTGTTCCTTGAGAACAACCTTTGTGATTGCAAGATTTGAGTTGCTCTTGGCATCGGCTTCTACTTGTTTTTCATGGAATTGATACCATCGATTGAACCAAAGATCACCATCTTCATTAGGAAGTGTGAAACCGGTTTGATTATGATCCACATCTCGATTTGGGTTTTAAGAAAGCATTCCATCCTTCCAATAATAAGGAAAGTCATTACGTTGTAAAACGGGTGAGTGCTAAACCCTTCGAGATGGGCCATTTAAAAACAAGAAGAAGAAAAGAATCTTGCAAAACACACACGAAAGAATATTCCAAGACTTTCGCCTTGGATTAGTAATCTTAAGTAAAAAGATATATAAAATGTAACTTGCAAAGAAATAAACAATCAAATGCGAATGTCATGAAGTTCCGAGGACAACCTTACTCGGGATCTAACCCAAGGACAACCTTACCTTATCCATCCTAAAGCCTCTAATGCAATTCTATATGTAGGAGAAGATAAGCAAGTGAAAGTAATAATTATACAGAAATAAATAAATAAAAATCTGTAAAAAAGAAAAACAAAGCTAGATTGGTGGTTTCACTTAGCGCCCGACTCGATACCAATTGTTGGATCGAAAGTGTCGCTAGAGGGGGTGAATAGCGACGATGTCGCGTTAAAAACTTTTGCAATAAGTAAAAAGCAAGTAGAGAATGCACAGAAATATAAAGTAGACAAGATATTTTTACGTGGTTCACAATCTTTCGATTGCTAATCCACGGCCCTAGTGATCCTTGATCACGACGGAGGGCAATTCACTAAAACCACTCCTCTTCGCTAAGTAGGAGCAACGACATAAAGAAATCAAGGCAAAGGGACACTCCCCGTTTCCTTGTTACGATTAAAGCACAAAGACAATTTAAAGAAGTAGAACTTAAATAAATATACCGACAACTCTTATAAGTAGAAGATGTATCTTTCGGTTCGTCAGCACTTCGTCGTGAAATGTGAGTAGTAGTAGCGTACGATGGGCTGTTGAAGCTCTTGAATTCTTGTTTTGGAGGAATATGTCTATTTATGGATATTGATCTATGAATTTAGACATAGGTAGTGTCCAAGGTGAGGTTCTTATCCCAACTCAAGGATGAGGTGTTTCATCCAACCACCTTGTGCCACCTCCAACCTTCTTGTGCGCCTAACTCAAGGATGAGGTGTTTCATCCAACCACCTTGTGCCACCTCCAACCTCCTTGGGCGCCAACTTGAGGATGAGGTGTTTCATCCAACCACCTTGTGCCACCTCCAACCTTCTTGTGCGCCAACTCAAGGATGAGGTGTTTCATCCAACCACCTTGTGCCACCTCCAACCTCCTTGGGCGCCAACTTGTTGGAGCCATTCAACTTGTGCCACATCATGGGAGCCAACCATCTTGTGCCAACTCACCTTATTTTGGCGTCCACCACAAGGAAGCTTGGTGATGGTTTGGATGTCCACCTTGATGCCACATCACCCTTTGTACCAAAACACGAGTCAAGTCAAGTTCACCCCCTTGAAATTCGAGCTCTTCTCGAACTTGACTAGCAAGTCTTGACAAAGGGGTTTTGACTCAGATGTTAGCTTAAAATATAAACGATGGTTCTAACCATCGATCTCTAGACCTTCCATTGGAGGTATTGGGTCGGATCTACGCTTAACGACCTCTTCGCTTTCACACGAGCTTACCTTGTAGCCTCGCCTTCACCTTCACCCGGCTTCCTCCGTCCCTTCGGCTGTTCGACCACCCTTGCACCGGTGTCGCAGACCTTCTCAGCATTTCGCACTTAATTGAGCTCGTAAGATAACAAATATACCCTTAACTATTGAGCCTTTTGCCATAATCAAAATATCGACTTTATTACCTTTTAACACTACACTTGTTGTAATAGCATGCGTGTGTTGTGTGTGTTGTAATAAATAGGAGTATTTATTATTTTTATTGCTTCCATTGTGCTCATGTTTACGAAACATGATCGAACACACACACGCCAGTGTGCGGAAACCCAACACAAGCTTCCTGGTCATCCTCCCGCCTCTCTGATTTTCCCTTCAGGTTAATGAGCAGTGAGGCTTCCTTCCTTGGTTGTGGATTTCTTCACCAAAGCTGTCGAGCTAGACAGCTTGTTCTTCTCTCTCGGAGCATCATTTGGATGACGGTTTGAGTCTGACTGCCTAACTTATCACTCTCTGTAATCCTCATATGTGTAACTAAGGATTCTGGAGAAACGGTAGTAATACCTTCATACGGAAGTTGGTTCGATATTTGGATCCGAATTTGATTCGATCGATCATCTCGATCACGCCGCCTTTGACACGCTTAACATCTTGCATAAATTTATGCTTTACATTTAAGCAAGTCATCTACAGGATGATGTACCGGCGAGATATTTATAAATTTTCGATTCTACGAATATTTAATGTCGCCTACACGCAGGATAGTATAACGAGTTAAATTTATTGCAAATTTAAATTTACTATGTCTCACATGTTGTACTATGTGTAGATTTATTATTTTTATTTCTTCATTAATAAAATATTTGATTAGATTCTGGAAATTTGTTTCCTAATTTAATCATGATTTGATTTGGGAAATCAAATCTTAAAATATTTTATTTCCAAAAGTAGTTTTGATGATTTAGGAAATTGGTTTCCTAAATAGATTTTCCTTAATCAACTATTTCCACAAATAAAATATGTGATTAGATTTGGAAATTTGTTTCCTAATTTAATCATGATTTGATTTGGAGAATCAAATCTTAAACATATTTTATTTCCATAAATAGTTATGACATATAAGGAAATTATGTACATGACATAATTGTATGTCATGTAATTGCATTAGATGCATATCATAATGCCATGCGTGTCGTGACATGTAGATGTATGCCATGTAGATAATAGTTATTTGCATGCAAAGAGGATGAGACATAAAAACCCTTACTCAATATTAAAGCCTACACCTTCCATTAATATGGTTAGAACCAGAGTTCCATTTCTTGTTTGGGTTGTTGGACTCTCTCCAAGCCCGGCTCGAACCCGAACATGTTCAAACCATGGAATAGTTTAATACTAATATGGTAAGAGTCAGAGGTCAATCGTTAGCTTTGGTTGTTGGACTCTCTCCAAGCTGGGCTAATTGGTTGAATGCGCTCTAACCATATTAAAACTATTTCTCGATTAATGGGTTGACTTTAACCTGGAGCATCGGCTTGTTGGACTCTCTCCAAGGTCGATGTAAAGGGAGGTGAAGTTGGGTGCTATGCATATGATGCATACTTGTTAATGTGTTAACAACCCGATGTATGTGTGAACATTCAATTAGTTGATAGCACATTGTGATAGTTGCATATACGTGATATGCAATCGGTATAGTCGATACCTACCGTTGTAGTTATGAATGACTTGTTGGACTCTCTCCAAGGTTGTTCATATCTATGATGGATATCAGCCCATTCGGAGATGGACCTACGATCTCCCGAAGTGATTTTGGGGTTTTTTGAAATTCGAAAAATGAATGGGATTTATAAATGTATAATGATGCATTTTAAATCATCTTTCTCATATATGCTCGTTTTGTATTTCTAAGATTGATCATGATGTCATTGAATTTGCGTTCCATTTTGGATTCGAATAAATTGACTGGACCGAACTTCTTGGACTGACTTAGAAACTTGAGAATTGTTCTCAAGGTTGAAAAGCTTGCAAATGTCCTTGAATTGCCTCTTCCCGCCCATCCTAGTGACAATGCAACTCTGGACCAAGTGTTGGCTTATCAGAAACATGTGACTGATTCTGAAATGGTGAGTTGCATCATGCTAGCCATGATGGTACCTGAGCTGCGGAAGCAGCATGAGCATTTGGATGCTCATACCATAGTCTTTCATCTTTATGAGTTGGTTGATGAGCAAGTGAGATTCGAAAGGTTCGAAGTCTCCAAGCTCCTCTTCACCCAGATGTAAGAAGGTTCATCTAGGTCGCTCAACATGTCAAGACTGTGGAGCCTTCCGAGAAGCATGAGCGAGGACGGTCATAGTTGATTCTCGAAGAAAGATTCTAAGAGGGAGTCAAAGGAACAGTAGAAGGGAAGAAGAAAAAGGCTAAAAAGGCGTAACTAAATTAAAGGCACTTGCCATCATTATGGCAAGGAAGGCCATTGGCGAAGAAATTGCAAGATTTATCTTGAGTCTGTGAAGGAGAATGAGGCATCGGATGCCCCATCTTCATCAGATATCTTCGTTATTGATTGTCATTCTTTTTTCCTCAAACACTTGGGTATTGGATACTAGGTGTGACTCCCATATATGTAATGACATACATGGGCTAAGGAATAGAAGAAGACTCGTCAAGGGAGAGTCAAAATTTACGTGTTGGGAATGGAGCAAAGGTTGCTGCACTCGCCATCGGAACGTATTTGTTGAAACTCCCTATAGGACTTGTCTTAAAACTGGACAATTGCTTTTATGTTCCTTCGTTGATAAAGAACATCATTTCTATTTCTTGTTTAAATAGAAATGGTTACCATTTGACTTTTAGTAACAATTGTTGTTACATAACTTTGAATGGAGTTCTTTATGGGACTGGAACTTTAAGCGATGGTATTTATACGTTGGACGTATCCAGTGACATTTTCAATGTCGAAGCGAGCAAGAAGCGTGCTCGAAAGGATAATCAATTAGACTCCTATATGTGGCATTGTCGTCTTGGCCATGTAAGCAAGAAACGCATGTCCGAATTACACCGATGTGGAATTCTGGAATCGTTTGAATTGGATTCATACGATACATGCGAATCATGCTTAAAAAGCAAGATGACTAAGTTACCTTTTACAGGAAAAGGTGAACGAGTGGGAGAGTTACTAGGTCTAATACATACTGATGTATGTGGACCTATGTCAACTTAAGCTTTAGGAGGCTATAGCTACTTCATTACCTTCACCGATGATCACTCACGGTTTGTGTATGTGTTCTTGATGAAACACAAGTCTGAAGCCTTTGAAAAGTTCAAAGAATTCAGAAATGAAGTAGAGAAACAACATGACAAGAGTATTAAAATACTTCGATCAGATCGAGGTGATGAATACTTGAGTCAGGAGTTTCTTGATTACCTAAGAGACAATGGTATATTGTCTCAATGGACTCCGCCATATACACCACAACATAATGGTGTATCTGAGAGGCGTAACCGGACCTTGTTGGACATGGTCAGGTCAATGATGAATCATGCGAATCTTCCCAAGTCCTTTTGGGGCTATGCACTTCAGACAGCTGTTTACTTGTTAAACAGAATGCCTAGCAAGGTAGTCTCTACTACTCCATATGAGATATGGAATAGTAAGAAACCTCATGTATCTTACTTGAAGATATGGGGTTGTCCTGCTTATGTGAAACGGACTGTATCAGAAAAATTGGATGCTAAGTCTGATAAATGTCTATTTATTGGATACCCTAAGGAAACAAGGGGTTACCAATTCTATCATCCTGTGGAACAAAAGGTGTTTGTTTCAAGGCATGTTGTGTTTCTAGAGAAAGAGTTTCTCTTGCAAGAAAACAGTGGGAGTGTCGTCGAGCTTGAGGAGGCTCGAGAAACTCAAATAGACATTGATGAGATACCTGGTGAAGCACAACAGCCAATAACTCATAGTGATGAGCAATCGGATGGACCTATTGTAACACCACATCTTCGTAGATCTGGTAGAACACGCAACATTCCTGAGAGATATGGATTTCTCGTAAGTGAATCGAACGACGTGTTACTCATTGATGATGAGGAGCCTACCGTGAAGAAGTGCCGATAAGTTCGTGAAGGGATAAGTGGCTTGATGCCATGAAGTCGGAAATGGATTCCATGTATGAAAACCAAGTTTGGAACTTGGTTGACCCACCTGAAGGCATTAAGCCTATAGGGTGCAAGTGGGTTTTCAAGAAGAAAACCGACATAGATGGTAATGTAATTACCTATAAGGCTAGATTGGTGGCGAAAGGATATCATCAAAAACAAGGTGTTGATTATGACGAAACCTATTCGCCTGTAGCTATGCTTAAATCCATTCGGATGCTCCTGGCCATAGCGGCTCATTATGATTATGAGATATGGTAGATGGATGTGAAAACAACTTTCCTTAATGGAAACCTGCTCAAGGATGTTGGTGCAACAATGCCCCAAGCATTTATATATTTTGATGTTTGGATAATCATCTAAGTTAGGCAATGGTTTGTGATCTAATTGTGAACGTGTTTAAGTGACAGGAAAATCCAAGTATGAAGACTTGGTAAAAGATAAGTCCAAGTGTGACCTTGGCAAAGAGAAGACCAAAGGCAAGTCTTGGCAGCATAAGTCCAAGCATGTAGTCTTGGCGGCGTAAAGTCCAAGCGTACTTTGGCAAAGAAGAAACCCAAAGCATGACGAAACCGAAGGAAGCTTTTGAAGGCAAGCGCATGGATGGAGTTATGACTCGAGAAATCCTAGAGGCGCAAGGGGTGATGGAGAAGCTAGAAGGTTAAGTCTAGGCTTAGGTGTGTTTCAAGTATGAATTAGTCATACTTGTATGCCAGATCATGGAACATGGTATCGAATCGCCCTTAAAATATATAGCATTAGAAGTTGGAAGATCGTTATCCGTCGATCGGGTTATCCTCACATCGTGACAATGACTCTAGCTCGACCGCCGATACAAGCCGCCCGATCGCCACAAATGAGGCTCGTGGCCGATCGGCCGACGATTAAGATATCACGAATCGACATCGTTGTCGGTCGATCGATAGTTTTCCTGCGATGATGCGGCAAATCTCGCGAATCCGGCGCTCGTGCCGTTAGAATTAGGGCAATGATCGATGTAAGTCATCGAATCGATCGGGCTCCAACGGAAAAACAAATTTCTTCTATAAAAAGAGGGTCGTGGAGGTTTTTGGGGTTAATGCTTATTCTCCAATCTTTCTCAACTCCACGAATTTTCTAGCTTTCTAAGTGATTTAAATCTCCTCCTCTTCTCTCTAAGCTTAGATCTTCATTCTTTGTAAAGAAGAGGAGTTGTCTTGTAAAGAAAGCTTATTAGTGGACTTGCTTGGATTGATCCACCTCAAGGATCGCCGTGGAGTAGGAGCGCTATCTCCGAACCACGTAAAAGGCCTTGTTTGCGTTTGTTATTGTTTTTAGATACATTATTGTGTTTGCTTCCGCTAATCTTCTTGTAGAAACCGAAAAAATGCTATTCACCCCCCCTCTAGCTTCCAAACGATCCCTAACAAGTGGTATCAGAGCCCGGATCGCATCGGAAGATCTAGCAATCAACCGGAGCAAAGATGGCATTTCAAGAGGGGTATAGCACGGCGAGGCCTCCGTTCTTCGACGGCAACGATTTTGGATATTGGAAAGGTAGGATGGAGTACTATTTAATGAACGATATTGAAAATTGGTTTAGTATTGTAGATGGTTTTGAGAAGCCGGTCGACGAATTCGGAGCACCACTACCGACAAAGGATTGGACAAGAGAGATGGCCAAAAAGGCACAAGCGAATGCAAAAGCAACGACCACACTTCAATGTGGTCTATCCAAGGAGCAACTATCCAAGGTCGGGCCATTCAACTCCGCAAAAGAGCTTTGGGAGAAGCTCATCGAACTCAATGAAGGATCCAAAGAGACAAGAAGGGCCAAGAGGGATCTTTTGATTGGCCAACTCCAAAGCTTCACTATGAAGACAAATGAAGCGTGTGAGTCAAATGCAGGCGCTTCAAGGAGGTAGTCAACGGACTACACGTTATAGGTGAAAAGGTCGATAACCGAGACCTTGTGAGGTATGTACTACAAGCCTTCCCTAGGACCACCTTATGGGCATCAATGGTAGATGCCTATAAGGTCTCTAGGGATCTTTCATTAGTTAAATTAGATGAGTTATTTTGTGAATTTCAATTGCATGAACAAGCTAACACTTCTTCCAAAGAGAAGGGTATAGCTCTTGTTGTAGGAAAGAAGGAGAAGAGGAAAAAGGAAAAGAAGGAGGTGTCTTCCTCATCCGAATCCGAGGAGGACTCATCAAGTAGTGAGGATGAGTTGTCGGCAAGTGAGGTAGCACACTACGTCAAGAAATTTGGTGGGAAGTCAAGGAGGCTCACCAAGAAAGATGTGAAGAGGATGTTTCAATCCTCAAGAGGTAAATCTTCTAACAATTCAAATTCTATTTCTAACGTGACGTGTTTTGGTTGCAACAAGAAAGGGCATATAAAGCCCAATTGCCCGGAACTAAAGAAAAAGGAGGAGAAGGATAAGAAGAAGAAAGAAAAGAAGGAAAAGAAGAAGAAGGAGGCGATGATGGCACAAACGTGGGATACTCTAAGTATGGAGGAGTCTTCCGACGATGAAGAAGTTTGCCATTCAACCCGGAATTTAGCCCTCATGGCATTGGAAGAAACCGGAAGCTCAAGCGAGGAGTCTTCTTCCTCTTCAAGTGATGAATCATCATCAAGCGATGATGATGAGGTAAAGGACTCACCCAAAGTAGATCTACTTTATAAGACTATTGCATGTTTACAAAATGCTTTAAATAGATCAAAAACTAGGATTAAGGATCTAAAATTAGAAATCAAATCATTTAAGAATATAGATGCATCATGTGATAAACCATCTAGTAATGATGATTGTACTCTTAGGAATGAGAATGATGAGTTAAGAAAAGAAATAAGTAAATTAAGAACATGCTTAGAAAAGTTCACTAATGGTTCCAAATATCTAGATATGATTATTAAGGACCAAAGGGCAATCTACAATGAGGCCGGTTTAGGATATAGACCTAAGGAGAAAGAGGTAGCATTTGCATCCCTAGTTAGTAGAAAATCCATGATTAAAAGCAAGGGGAGAAAAGCATGGGTACCAAAGAAATTTATAATTAATGCTAGTGGTCCTAAAATTTGGGTACCTAAGGATTGTTTTTCATGTGACATAGGTAGAAGAACAAAGCTTGTGGATAGTTGATAGTGGGTGCTCAAAGCATATGACCGGGGATGAGAGAAAATTCTCCACTATCAACCACACTAGCCAAGGAAAAGTGTCTTTTGGTAATAGCGGCAAACTTAAAATTTTAGGAAAGGGCACCATTGAGGTATCTCCCAATCTTGCTATTCACAAAGTTCTATTAGTTAAGAATATGAAATTCAACTTACTTAGTGTAAGCCAATTATGTGATGCAAATTTTGATGTTAAGTTTGATTCTCAAAATGCTTTATAAGACACAAAACTATGAATGATTGCATGTTAGTAGGCTTTAGAAAATCAAATATTTATTATGTTGATTTATCTTATGCTACTAATCCTTCCACTAAGTGTCTTATTGCAAAAGAGGAAGAAAGTTGGCTTTGGCATAGGAGACTAGGTCACATAAACATGAAGAATATAGCCAAAATAGCAAAATTGAAGCTAGTCAAAGGATTGCCTAGAGTCAAATATCTCAAGGACAAGATGTGTGATGCTTGTCAAGAAGGGAAACAATCAAAACATCACACAAAGGTAAAAATTTACTTAGTACCGCTTTACCATTAGAATTACTACACATGGATTTATTTGATTGCCATAGTACCCCATCTATAATTGGTAGTAAATATTGCTTAGTAATAGTAGATGATTTTTCTAGGTTTACTTGGGTGTTTTTCTTGAAAAATAAGGATGAAACCTTAGAAATAATCATAGGGTTTAGCAAAGAGTAAAAAATGAAAGAAAACTCAAAATCAACCGGATCCGTAGTGATCATGGTGGAGAGTTTGAGAATTCTAACTTTTCAACTTTTTGCTTAGAACAAGGGTACAAGCATGAATTTTCTTGTCCTAGAACACCCCAACAAAATGGGGTTGTGGAAAGAAAAATGTGCCCTACAAGAAGCGGCTAGGACAATGCTTAATGCATATTCCTTACCTAGCTACTTGTGGCGGAAGCGGTTAATACCGCTTGCTATATCCAAAATAGGTATTAATTCATAGGTTTTAGGAAAAACTCCATTTGAATTGTGGAATGGTACAATTCCAACAATTCATTATTTTAAGGTCTTTGGATGTAAAGTCTATATCTTAAATACCAAAGACAACCTAAGTAAATTTGAGTCTAAAGCGGATGAGGAATCCTAGTTGGATACTCATCCACTAGTGTAGGATATAGTTTACAATAAAAGGACTCAAAAGATTGAAGAATCTTCAAATGTTCAATTTGATGAAACTTCAAATACATACCCTAGAAAATCCCCTATTGATGATGACATAAATAATGAAAATCAAGAAATTGACCAAACAATTTCAAGATTTAAACTTAGGGGTAATAATCAAGGGAGGATTGGATCAAGGGAAGTAAGGGTTGATTCCGATGATGAACATAGAATTGAAGTTAATCATGATCAAACTCAACTTGATACACCTCCTAGAACCATAAGAGTTCATCAAAGTCACCCATTAGATCAAATTGTGGGTGAATTGTCTCAAGGAGTTAGGACTAGATCATTCCATAGGGACCCCACTAGTCATATAGCTCTAATTTCTCAAATTGAGCCCAAAAGATTAAAGATGCATTACTTGATCCGGATTGGATCTTAGCAATGCAAGATGAATTGGCTCAATTTGATAGGAGTCAAGTGTGGGAGTTAGTTCCTAGACCAAGTAAAAACACTATTATTACTACAAGATGGGTCTTTAGGAACAAACTAGATGACCAAGGGAATATCACTAGAAATAAAGCACGATTAGTTGCAAGGGGTTTTAATCAAGTTGAAGGACTTGATTATGATGAAACATATGCCCGGTTGCTAGGTTAGAGTCCATTAGAATACTTTTAGCATATGCCTCCTATATGGGTTTCAAACTCCATCAAATGGATGTCAAATCGGCATTCTAAATGGGTTTATTAAGGAAGAGGTGTATGTAGAACAACCTCCGGGTTTGAAAGATATGGACTACCCAAACCATGTATACAAGCTTAGAAAGCCTTATATGGTTTGAAACAAGCTCCCGGGCTTGGTATGAAAGATTGTCATCTTTCCTAATCTCTAAGGATTTTAGAAGGGGTAGTATAGATCAAACTCTCTTTATAAAGTCAACATCTAAGGACATCTTTGTAGCAAGTGTATGTTGATGACATTATCTTTGGGTCAACAAATGATGAGCTTCTTCAAGACTTTATTCAAAATATGGAAAAAGAGTTTGAGATGAGTCTAGTTGGAGAATTAAATTTCTTCCTAGGTTTGTAAGTTAAACAACCTAGTGAAGGAATTTACATTTATCAAACCAAATATGCTAAGGAAATGATTAAGAAATTTGGTTTAGAAAATGCTAAGGTAGTGTCAACTCCAATGGCAACCAATACTAAAATAGATAGTGATAGTGAAGGAAAACAAATAGATCTTACCCTTTATAGGAGCATGATTGGTAGCCTCTTGTATTTAACCGCTAGTAGACCCGACATATTATTTGCGGTTGGTATGTGTGCTAGGTATCAATCATGTGCTAAGGAATCTCATTTAGTTGCCGTTAAGAGAATTTTAAGATATGTTAAAGGCACACTAAATGTAGGTCTATGGTACCCTAGGACTAGGTCTTTTGATTTGGTTGGGTACACCGATTCCGATTATGCCGGTTGCAAATTGGATCGGAAGAGTACTAGTGGTGGATGCCAATTCTTGGGTCCTCCTAGTAAGTTGGAGTAGTAGGAAGCAACCTTGTGTTGCTCTATCCACCACCGAGGCGAATATGTGGCTATGGGTGGTTGTGTAGCTCAACTCTTATGGATGAAACATACCCTAGAAGATTATGAGCTATCTTACTCCAACATGAAAGTATTTTGTGATAATGTGAGCACCATTAACTTGACCAAAAATCCGGTGCATCACTCTAGGACCAAGCACATTGAAGTGAAACATCATTTCATTAGAGACCATGTGGCTAAGGGGACATTGAGCTTAATTACATTGAATCTAAGTCCAACCTAGCCGATATATTTTACCAAGGCTCTCCCGAAATAGAATTTTCATCACTTAGGAGAGAACTTGGAATGTGCTTTGTTGAGTAAAGGTGTAGGTTTTGCATGATCCTATAGAAATACTAGGATTTATACCTTTAACCATCTCACAAAATACCTAAGAAACCATGATTTTTGTATTGAGCCACTAGAAAACATGTGAGATGTTAGGAAGATGCACTTGGTTCATCATGCTTGTTATGATGCATTACTATGGGCCAAAGTGTCATCTAGAGACATTAATCCTTCATTGGACCAATCATTGGGAAGGCTATGTACAATTAATGTGCATATAGCTCCAAGAATATGATTGGAAATGTCAAATAAAATAAAATTTAGTCTATGTCTATCAAACCCTGAGAAACAATTTCCTATTGATAAGCCAAAGTGATACAAAGTGTTGCAAAAATATTATAACTTTTGCAAAATCTCAAGATTGTGTCAATATCTAAATCTAGAGGTGATATAATTTTAAAATAATTTTTCCTTGATAGGAAATGATCTAACAATATTACCCACAAAATTTCGTGATTTTTTGATCTTTATTGAATTAATAATGAATTTTTAATCGGCGAAAAATTTATCGGTGATATCGGTCATTGGTACACGCGATTCGGTGATATGACGATATCCAACCGGGCTTACCGGGTTCGTTATCGGTCATTGCCATCCACATGTAATCGCCGTATGCGATCGCTGTTCGCCGTCCGCTCTCCATCTGACCGACGACTAATGGCAATGATCGATGTCGGTGTTTTAGGGTTTTCCACCGGTTCGACTCACCATAGTTTCGATTTTCTCCTCTTCCTCTTCCGACGAACCTCCACCGCACCATTCTTAGCCGCTCCTTCGTCTTCCGGTGACTCCACCGACCGGAGCTCCCATTTGGAGTGCTCGGACTCAAGGACCTCCTCTTGTCACCTCATTCACACTCTAGTTTCCACTCTCTCGGCTAGGGTTCGGTGGACACTCGCCTGTTGATTTTTCACCATGCCGCCTAGGTAAAATCGCATCTCTGATCTATGTTTGTTTGATTCTATAATCTTATTTCACTAACTCATGTTTATCTTTTGTCCATGCATCATCTACCCACATTATGCATATTTTGTGTGTGTGTTTTTTTTATCCATTTAGAATTAAGCATTTTGCTACTAAACGCACCCGGGCACCTCCGACCGATGAGGGCCCGTCAAACCCTAGACCCACTGTTGATCCCCGATTTCCAAATTCTGTCCTTGAAACTGCTTTCAATAAAAACAAATTCCAACTTATTCCCCCTAGATCAATAGATCCTAATTTTCTTAAAGATTACTGCTTTGACATCGTTCAGATCATTCAACATTACCAACTTGAGTCCTTAGTCTTTTGTGAACATCACGTTAATATCACTCTCCTCTCCGAATTCTTCAACAACCTACGACCGGCTGGGGATGGGAGATACCGGACTCGCGTTGCTCAACAAGGATCGGACTTCCCCAGATCCGACTGATTTTCTCGGTTGCCTCTCCGAGGATGATCTCGTCTTATATCCATCTTTGAGTGACCCTATTCCATCTCCATTTGAGGTGATTTCTTTAGATTCCCTTCACGATACCTTCTATCACTATCCTCGACCCTTGAACACCAACTTATTTCAATCACAAGAACTGTCTGCCTCTGACAACGTCCTTTATAAGGTCGTTGCTCACTGTCTTCTCCCTATTGTTACTCGTGGTTTAGCTTTGGTGCGCCCTCCACACTTACTTCTCATGCATCTCCTTCGTTCATACTCAGACATCAACATTGGCCTCAATACCTTCCATTGCATCACTCATTTCATAAGGCCAAATAATGGAAAGGTGCATATTCCTTATGGAAATGTCCTTACTCAATGGCTAAGCTCCATAGGTATTGATGTAAATATAGGAGTCATTAAGGTCATGAATAGGAAATATGATCAGATGACTCGACGGAGTTTCTCATTAGCGGGCATGAAGGCCGACAAAGGATCCGTCTACTGGGACCCAACACGGCGAGTAGCGGGTGCCGCTTCGGCACCAGAGGATGCCGCTGCGGAAGGAGCTGCTGAGGGTGGTGCTGCAGATGTTGCTGAGGGGCCTGATGAGGGGGAGACTGCTGCTGGCGATACCGGTCTACTGTGACACATCCTCCGTGCCCGCCGATGCTTTTGCGGAGCGAGTAGACACGCTGCTTTTGGAGCCGCACCTGAGCATCGTGAGCTTTCTCATGAGAGAGGTACATCGACAGCAGCAGGACATCCTGGCGATTCTCCGCCCTGCTACGCCTAGACACCCTCCTCACGATGGTTCATCAGCTGCTCCGATGGATGCTGAGGACGATGATCGTTAGCTTGCTCGTTTTTTCTTTGTTATTCTCTTTTTGGCCGTTTGTACGGCATAGACTCTTTTTGTGTAATGACTTTTAATCAATGAAATGAAATATTTTTGTTGATCATTTCTATTAGTGCCTAAAATTTGGTATTTGTCAAGTTTAGGAGTTGGTCATATAGTAAGAAGTTATGAATAGTGATATGATACACTTACACCTTTTGGGTCATAATTCTGTTATTTTGAAATATCGATCAATCCATTAATGATGAACATATTTTTCATATAATATTTTTCATATGTTATATTATTCGAATAAAATGTGTATGCCAAGTTTCGTTATTTTTGTACACCCATAGAACTTTCTACGCATTGTCAAACCTTGCCGTTATTGGCACGATCGACAAGATCTAGCAGCTGATCGCCGCTTATTCCAATGAACCGATGACACTGTTTTGGATTAGAAAATGGCTTTTTCATCGGTTAAGAGGTTTTATATAATTGCCACAGTATATACATAATAATTTGTATGGAACGAAGAGTCTTCTTGTCAGATCGTTCGTGGGAGTTACATCCCTTATTTCTAAAATTGTTGGTGCAAGCTTAGGATATATTTGCCTATTCTTTAATTGTTTATGCTTTGCGTCATGAATGAATCATGTCGTGAATTAAGGGGAGTTTCATTTCAATTTTATACCTTAGTTCAAGATATAATTCTTTCCTAAGACTTATTAGATAATCTCTTCTCTTTTGATTGTATGTCAAAGGGGGAGAAGGGATATTTAAGTTAGAATTCATATTGAGATATGTTTATGTATGATAAAGACCTAACTTAAATGATTGCCAAACAACAAAAAGGGGGAGATTGTTGGTGCAACAATTCCCCAAGCATTTATATATTTTGATGTTTGGATAATCATCTAAGTTAGACAATGGTTTGTGATCTAATTGTGAACGTGTTTAAGTGACAGGAAAATCCAAGTATGAAGACTTGGTAAAAGATAAGTCCAAGTGTGACCTTGGCAAATAGAATACCAAAGGCAAGTCTTGGCGGAAAAATTCCAAGCATGTAGACTTGGCAGCGTAAAATCCAAGAGTACTTTTGAAAAGAAGAAACCCAAAGCATGACGAAACCAAGGAAGCTTTTTGAAGGCAAGCAAGCGCATGGATGGAGTTGCGGACTCGAGAAATCCTAGAGGCGCAAGGTGATGGAGAAGCTAGAAGGTTAAGTCTAGGCTTAGGTGTGTTTCCAAGTATGAATTAGTCATACTTGGTATGCTACGATCGGAACATGGTATCATCGAATCGCCCTTAAAATATAGCATTAGAAGTTGGAAGATCACACCGATCGGGTTATCCCGAATCGTGGTGACGATCGACTCTAGCTCGATCGATACAAGCTACGATCAAAACAAGCAGAATGGCTCGTGTCGCCGTGGCCGGCGAGTTATATCGATCGGCCGAATCGACATCGTTGTCGGCCGATCGATAGTTTTCCCGCTGAGCGACGGCAGCAAATCTCGCGAATCCAATCCAAAGAAGCCGTTAGAATTGGCAGCAATGATCGATGTAAGTCATCAATGAATCGACGGCTCCAACGCGAAAAACAGCCTCTTCTCTATAAAAAGAGGGCTGGTGGAGGTTTTTGGGGTTAATGCTTATTCTCCAATCTTTCTCAACAGCCTCCACGAATTTTCTAGCTTTCTAAGTGATTTAAATCTCCTCCTCTTCTCTCTAAGCTTAGATCTTCATTCTTTGTAAAGAAGAGGAGTTGTCTTGTAAAGAAAGCTTATTAGTGGACTTGCTTGGATTGATCCACCTCAAGGATCGCCGTGGAGTAGAGCGCTATCTCCAACCACGAAAAGGCCTTGTTTGCGTTGTTATTGTTTTTACATACATTATTGTGTTTGCTTCCGCTAATCTTCTTGTAGAAACCGAAAAACGCTATTCACCCCCCCTCTAGCTTCCAAACGATCCCTAACAAAGGATGTGTATATGATACAGCCTGAGGGTTTCACATCGGTTGAAAAAACCAAGGTATGCAAATTGCGACGGTCCATTTATGGATTGAAGCAAGCATCCAGGAGCTGGAATATCCGTTTTGATGAGACAATCAAAAGTTTGATTTCTCACAAAATCCAGACGAACCTTGTGTGTACAAGAAGGTTAGTGGGAGTGCAGTCGTGTTCCTAGTATTGTATGTCGATGACATATTACTTATGGGAAACGATGTTTCAATCTTACAGTCAGTTAAGGTTTGGTTATCCAAGACATTCTCCATGAAAGACCTGGGAGAAGCAACCTACATCCTCGGGATTAAGACCTATAGAGATAGATAGAAACGGTTGCTTGGTCTTTCGCAGTCTACATATATAGACCGAGTGCTAAAGAGGTTTAGCATGTCGAAATCCAAGAAAGGTTACCTACCCATTAGGCATGGGGTACACCTTTCGAAGTCTATGTGTCCGCGCACAGAAGACGAGAGGATTTGCATGAGTAAGATTCCCTATGCATCAACAATAGGATCTATCATGTATGCTATGTTATGTACGAGGCCCGATGTATCGTATGCTCTGAGTGTCACGAGCAGATACCAATCTGATCTAGGAATGGATCATTGGGTGGCTGTTAAGATGATCCTTAAGTACTTGAGAAGAACTAAGGATGTGTTCCTAATATATGGAGAAGGGGACATGGTGATATGCTATTGGATGCCACCTGTAGAAGACAAGGATGATTCCGTGTCTCACCGATACGTGTTCACCCTGAATGGGGGCGCAGTGAGTTGGAAAAGTTCCAAACAAGACACTGTAGCGGATTCTACCACTGAGGCAGAATACATTGCATCTTCGGAAGCAGCAAAGGAAGCGGTTTGGATCAAGAAGTTCATTTATGAACTTGGTGTGATTGTTGAAGCAATACCGGCTCATCAAGCGACAACAATGGAGCAATTGCAGAAAAGAGCCAAGGTCTCATCAACGATCCAAACATGTGCTTGTCGCTATCATCTTATCGAGAGATCATCGAGGGAACGAAATACAAATCGAGAAAATTCTAATCAAAGGAACTTAGCGGATCCTTTGACTAAAGCATTACCTCAAAGTAAGCTCGAGGGTCATGTTAGTGCTTATGGTATTGATACCGTGAGCGATTGGCATTAGCCAAGTGGGAGTCTGTTAGTAATATATGAGAGATGTCCTAAGGCAATCGCTTTATGTATGAACCATTTATATGATAAATGAAGATTCACTATTTGAGTATACATGTTTCATGTATTTGATTGGATCTTAAACTCATTTACTGAATGTCCACGATACGATTCACAGCATGAGAGAATTTGTGATTGGATCACAACTAGTGAGTATCTCTACATGTGTAATTGTGATGTATCGGAATTATCCCTAGTCAATGAATTGATGGATTTGGCCACCATCTATTCTGAGACTAGCGCAGGTATACTCTTGGTATATCCAAGCAATGATTCTCACCGGGCCGAGACATTGTGATGTCCGAGTTTATCGTGATGCTAGTTATGGTAACTAGTTCATCGAGTGACTAAATGTAAAGACTTCATGGTTCCTCGCATATTATAGCAAATACGTAACTGACCTTATCAGAGCATAAGTGCGATGTTCCTTTGACTTGCGGTATTCAAGTCATCTTGATCATGGAGACTTATGCTTTGACATCTTAAGCAAACATCTCCAAGGAGATGTGGACCCGGGATGATTGGGTATAAGTTAAAGTGATCGAAGGTGTTTGAATAGCCTATAAAGGATTCACCACTCCTTGCGAGGAGATGTATACCCATGGCCTCTCGTCGGATTGTTACTAAAGTCTTTGGCCAAAGCATTACATGTTAAAAGTAAGGTACTCTTCGATACATGTGCAGTAATTAGAATCCGTAGGACGAGGAAATGATACTTGGGCTAGGTGTAACGTAGTCAACCTAGTGGGGACTGACACTATAGACCATGTCCTGAACCAAGTGGGTATAAGATGAGTGAAGGGAATGGGGCACGATTAATTCGAGCTGCTGAAGGGTTTCAAAAATAGTTCTGGATCAACCGTTGATCTTTTCGGTTAATTAGGGATCATGATGTACTACTAGGTGCCACTCATGATCATTCTATAATTAATGGTTAATTATAGATGGCCAACATAAACCGAGAACCTATTTGGTCACATGCACAACGAGCGTAATCCGAAGGATTTAAAACGAGCTTGAGAATGGGATTCTCAGACCGAGAGAAACTAGGTTTGGTTGGACCAAACAAGAAGCGAGCATGAAATCGTTTCAGTCGCAATGGAAGCGTGGATGGGCCGTGTCTTATGAAGACATAATGGATGAACTAAAATGGTTTGGTTCTAATCCAATGGAGGAGAATAAACCAAAGGGTTTGATTTATTTTAAACGAATGAACCAAAAGTTGGTTCGGTTCGTTTTAACTTAAAATAAACCATCATGGTTTGGTTTATTTTAACTTATATTAATGGAGCGGGTTAACGGGCCTCATGGTTATGATCCAATAACCATTAAGAGAATTAGTTCTCTATAAAAGAGGGCTTAAGGGATTGTTAAGCCCAAATCCAAAAACTCTAGCTTGTGGTTGCCGCCCACCTCTCCATCCTCTCCTTGGATTTTCGGCGCCAACCCTAGGTTGCCGCCCAGCCCCTTGTACCACCGTCCAACTCCTTGCCAGCATCCAAGCTTCAGCCGGTCATCCTCCGGCGACCCTCCGGTGATCTTCCTAGGCTTCGGCGATAAGGTGTGCACTTGGCTTCCCTTGGTTGGCCGGCGCCTACTCCTTCACCAAAGCTGTCCAGTTTTCTGGACAGCTTGTTCTTCTCTCGTCGGAGCGTCGTTTGGACGACGGTTAGAACTCCGACAGCGCCTAACTTACCGGGGATTCGATCTCCGGTAATCCTCATAGGTGGATGACGAAGGATTCGTCAAACGGTTGATGAATACCTCTCCGGAGAAGCGAGTTTTGAGGACTCGTCTTTGGATCCGAATTTGGATTCGGATCGTGATCATCTCTCGATCATGTCGTCTTCAACACGAGGCTAGTAAGCCGTACGAATAAGAAGCTGTTGCCTTAGCGAAGTCATCCTAAGGATACTCGGCGTGGATACGGATAGAGACGATTCTTGCGAGGATCGTTCCGGTTGATGCCGTTCCTGCTACAGGTGATACGAAAGGTATAACCTAGTTAAATTTTCTTTTATTGCAAATTTAAATTTACGGTTATGTCTACACATGTTGTACTATGCATGCGTGTGATGTGTGTGTTGTAATAAATATAGATTTATTATTTTTATTTCTTCCACTGTGCACATGTTTACGAAACATGTTCGAACACACACTCGCCGCGGTGCCGGAAACCCAACATCACGTGCAAATCGTTTAGGCTTCATACCATTTATTTTGCAAAATTTTCTCCATTCTTTCATAACTTGAGAATGTGTCCATAAATAATGAATTGCACTCCTAGTTGGTTGAATATGTGATCCTAAATATTTAAGTCCATCTTGAACACACAAATTCAAATTTAAAATGTGACATGTACACCTATTATGAACAAATCTTCCACCTATTGATGGTTTACATATATCAATAAGCTCACTAATACTAGAGGTATTTGCACTAGCATTATCAAAAGAAATTGAAAAAACTTTAGAAGTTAGACCATATTCTTCTAAAATAACAAAAATAAGTTGTGAAATATTTTGTGTCGTGTGTGTTTCGTTAAAACATTTATATGCTAGCAATCTTTTTTGAATGTCCCAATTATTATCAATCCAATGACAAGTAATACCCATATATGAACAACTTTGCCAATGATCACTCCAAATATTGGAACACAAAGAAACTTTACTGTTTAAACTAGAAAATTCTTTAATCAATTCTTTTTTTTGTTCTAAGAATAATTTTAAAAGTGTGCGTTATAGAGTATTTCTTGGGATACATTTAATAGAAGAATTTGCACTTGTAGAAAGTCAATTTTTAAAAGATAATTTATCACTAAAACTAAAAGAAAGTTGTTCAATCGCACAAAATTTAGCAGTTTCTTCTCTAAATCTAGATTCGTCAAATTTAAAAAGTTTAGATTCCTTACCCCAACCCGATTGAGAAGAGAATGTCGGAATTTGAGTTTGAGAATGATCAATACCAATTTCCACCTGATGATTTCTCTCCACATGTCGAGTAAGGGTTCCGTAACCTCCTCCTTGTTGAAATTTGTAACATTTTGAATAATATTTTCATTTTGCTTGCATATCACCGGAAGGGAGCGTTACTTTTTTGAAATGTTTGGTGAAGATATCGGATGTCAGGCGAGGCACTCGAGTTGGCCTTGTAGCCGCCGAGAACCGCCATCGCATCGATGTATTGCTCCTACTTTCTTGACTTTGATGATGACATATTTGATATTCATTACTGGAAATATCAAGATCATAGTCACTGATATCGAATTGAGGTGAATCGCCGCCTTGCTCGAACTCAAACTCGGGTGGTGGTGGCATTATGCTCTTTCCTTTTCCTTTGGCACCGACTGCACCCTTACGACTTGATCTGGCTCCAGACATTTGTAAAAATTTGACTTGAGACTTAAAAGCAAATGAGGGAATGAGAATTAGAGAAGAGAAGTTGTGATTTGTGAAAAAATGAAAGGGAGTGGAGGAGTATTTATAGGAAAAAAAAACATTAAAAAAAAAAAGTTCCAACGGCTTACCCGTCGGGTCCGGGTCAGGCCGACCCGGCACGTCGGCCGTTGCACAACTGCCACAATTTTGTGGCCATCAAAATTTTTTTAAAAAAAATTATAATAAAACGGTCGACCCACCGGGTTCGGTTCGGACCGACCCGATGGGTCGCCCGTTGCACAATGGCCATGAAATCGTGGCCGTTCAATTTAAAAAAAAACCGCAGTTCAATTTTTTAAAAATCATGACCGGACCGCCTAATAGGCGGTCCGGTCATAGGTCCGGGTCAAACCCGTTGACCCAGTTAACCGGACTGTTGACCATGGTCCGGTTTCGGGTCGGGTCCGTGTCCAACTCGGACCTTGGCCGAGTCTAGCTATACCTTTTTCTTTTGAAGAAATGTTAGCATGCTCATGTAGCTCAAATTCACAAAAAAGTTCATCTATCTTAACTAAAGAAAGATCTCTAGAGACTTTATAGGCATCAACCATTGATGCCCATAAAGTTGTTCTAGGGAAAGCTTGAAGAATATACCTCACAAGGTCTCAATTTTCTACCTTTTCACCTATCACATGTAGTCCATTGACTACCTCTTTGAAGTGACCGTGCATTTGGCTCACGGTCTCGTTGGTCTTCATGGCAAAGCTTTGGAGTTGGCCTATCAAGAGGTCCCTCTTGGCTCTCCTTTTCTCCTTTGATCCTTCGTTCAATTTGATGAGCTTCTCCCAAAGCTCTTTAGCGGAGTTGAAGGGGCCGACTTTGGATAATTTCTCCTTTGATAAACCACATTGGAGTGTGGTCGTTGCTTTTGCATTCGCTTGCGCCTTCTTTGCCATCTCTCTTGTCCAATCCTTTGTTGGTATTGGCCCTCCGAATTCGTCGATCGGCTTCTCAAATCCATCTACAATACTAAACCAATTGTCAATATCGTTCATAAGGTAGTATTCCATTCTACCTTTCCAATAGTCGAAACTGTTGCCGTCAAAGAATGGAGGCCTCGCCGTGCTATACCCCTCTTGAAACACCATTGAGCTTCGGTTGATGGTTAGATCTTCCGACGCGATCCGGGCTCTGATACCACTTGTTGGGGATCCTTGGAAGGCTAGGGGGTGAGTAGCCTCTTTTTGTTTCTACAAGTAAGGTTAGCGGAAGCAAAATAAGAAACTAAAAGAAATTAAGAAGTAAACAAACAATCGCTAACAAGAGAGCTTTTACGTGGTTCAAAGATTAAGCTCCTACTTCACAGTGATCCTTAAGGTGGATCAATCCAATGAATCTTCAGTAAGAAAGCTTTCCTTACAAAACTCTACTTTTCTTTACAATTGATGAAGATGAAGCTTATAGAAGAGGAGGATTTAAGACTCTTAGAAAGCTTAGAAATTCGTGGGGAGCTTGAGAGCAAAGTTGGAAGATAAGCACTAGCCTCTTCAAGCACCCCATGCCCTCTTTTTATAGAGAGAGAGTTGTTTTTCCCGTTGAGCCTCGATCAGTCGACTGATGGACTCCATCAGCCGACTGCTTCCGTAGCCAATGGCTTCTGATGAGGCGGATCCACAAGGATTCGTAACCGTCATTTCCAACGGTAGGTTAATCAATCGACTGATGGTCTCCATCAATCGACTAATGAAGTGATCAGTCGAGTGATCCCTGCGAGGAGTCGAGTCTGACTCCATTCTGTGTCAATGTAACCTTTGATCATTCGACTGCCTAGAATTGGCAGTCAACTGATGGCGGCATCAGTCGACTGCCAACTCTACACAGTCGACTGATGGCTTGCTTTATCAGCTGCATCAGTTGAGTATCCCATCAGTCGACTGCTATGTTGTATCAGTCGAGTGATACTAGTCAAGTATTAGTAATTCATACTTGAATTGACTCCTTAGACCTAGACTCAACCTTCTAACTCTTCCTTTAGCTTTGCGCCTCCAGGATCCCTCCGAGTCCGTGACTTGTTCATCCTTTGCGCTTGCTTCCAAGAGCTTCATTCGGTTTCGTCATGTCTTGGGTTTCCCTTTGCCAAAGTACATTGGACTTTATGTTGCCAAGACTACATGCTTGGACTTAAGCTGCCAAGATTTGCCTTTGGACTTCCTTTACTAAGGTCCTCTTGGACTTTACACCACCAAGACTACATGCTTGGACTTACGCCGCCACGACCTTTCTTTGGACTTCTCTTTCCAAGATCACACTTGGACTTTTCTTTTACCAAGTCTTCATACTTGGATTTTCCTATCACTTAAACATGTTCACAATTAAATCACAAATATTGCCTAACTTAGATAATTATCAAAACATCAAAAGATATAAATGCTTGGGGCATTGTTGCACCAACAATCCTCTATCTTACTAATGGTCTCCTTAGGAAGGATAGGTCTAGAATTGTTCGATCTAGGTTTGTCCTTAGGTAAAAATATTTTAGAGATATTAGTCCCAAATTTCTTCTTATTTCTAAGGTTGACACTCTTAGCACCTAAACAATAAAACCTATTTCTAGCATGCTTTTGTTGATGAGTAATTGCAAGTGAATTAAAAGCATGCTTTTTTATCCTAGAACTAAAAGGTGCATTAAAATATATCTTAGGGTTTGCCTTAGAGGCTCCCCCTACTTGTGATGCTCCTTCTTGGACCTTCTTCCCCTTTGGACATTGACTCTGGTAGTGTCCCGGTTATCGACATTTGAAGCACACCACGTGCTCCTTGCTTTTTCTAGTGGAGACTTCGGCTTCATTAGTCTTTTCGTTGACTTTTGGTGCCGGTGGAGTTTTCTTAACTCTTTTTGGACACTTACTCTTGTAGTGTCCTTGCCTCCTACACTCAAAGTATATAATATGAATTTTATTATTTATTGAAATTCTTGAGTTACCTTCCATGGTAGGGAAGTCCTGAGCTAGGGAAGTCCCGAGCTTCCTCTTCCTCTCGACCGGAGGTGGATGGTTCTTCTTGAGGTTGCTCTGGTGTAGATGATCTAGTATCCTCCCCCTCAATCCTAGAGGTGGAGGCTTCTTCCACTTTTTCTTCCTCTTCCAATCTGGATTCGGATGTTTATTCTCTATCAATTTTCGAATCCTCACTTGCTTGTGAGGAAGAGCTTTCTTCTTCGGCCTCCTCTTCTTCTTGAGCCGAATGTGGGTGCTCATGGAATCTTGCCACTTTGCTCCATAGCTCTTTGACATCCTTGTATTGACCTAAGCTACACAATATATCGTTAGGAATCAAATCAACCAAGAATTTTATTACCTTCTTATTTATCTCGAATTCTTGGATTTGTTCCCTGGTCCACTTCTTAATTTTGAGGAAACCTCCCTTTGGCCCTCTTGGATACTTGAATCCTTCCATCAATGTGGACCATTCTTTGAAGTCCCTCATCATAATAAAATCTTCAATCCGTGCCCTCTATTGCCTAAACCCTTCTTGTCCATAGAAGGTGTACGGGACCGGAGTGTTGATGTCTCATCCCAAATTCTCTTGAAATTCCATCTTCTTCCTCTAGCGGTGCTCTCTTAGTTGTTAATCCTTGAAGAGTGACCTCACTTTGATACCAATTGTTAGGACCTCAGTGCTCGCTAGAGGGGGGTGAATAGTGCGTCAGCGTTGCTTGATGGAATTTGATCGTTCGTGCTTGCTACAAAATGTGTTATACGCAGTGGAATATATATATAACAAAAACAAATAACAACAAACACAATCACAATACCAAATATAATGTAGTTCAGAACTGAATGATTCATACTCCACGGATTGGGCTCGTAAGAGCCCTAGCGATGCCAAACACCACTAAACAATAACCTCTCCTTCTCGTAACAATCTGGATGTGGAGGAAACCTCTTACAACAATAAGAAATGAATACAAGCTTATTATGTCATGCCACGAGAGGGATACTTGTCCGATGAAAATCAGACAACACCTCCCCTGTACTGTGGACAATTGAAACCTGTATACAAGGCCCACACGACCCACTATACATTGACCAACATGGCCGGAACATAAAACATAAGGGCCTCAGGCCAACAATCAATGTAACTACGAAACATAAAAAACTCTAGACTTACCTCCTCTTCCATCTGAGCAGGAATACACAACCACAAATATAACCAAAACAAATCAAAACAAAAAGTTCCCAAAGACTTAATCTAGTACCACCAAAACAACAAAGAGTATAAAGTATTACAAGTTTAAAACATAGAGTCTTAATGATAAAAATGGGGAAAATAACGGAGTCGTCAGATCAAAGGATTGACAATTGGACCCTCTGGAAGGCTTCATCCTGAAATAAAATAAATATCAACGGAGTGAGTAAAACTCAGTAGATATCTGACAGTCATGCATGGTAAACTATAAGTAGCAATAATAATCATGCTGATACAGTTTCTCAAAAGAAATACATACCTAAAACTGTACATACCAAAATCACCTAAGCTGACATAAAATACATCCACACAAGTATATGTTGGATCACCAAAACAAATAACATAATACCTCCTGTATGTGCATGACAATCATATGCAACAACCAAAAGTGCAACAAGCAATGCATATAGTAAAAACGTATGCACATGATGCAATGACCTGTGTCACCCCTGACGCCAGTCAAGCCACTGACATGTCATGTGTGTCGACCGAGTGGGTAGGGTTGTGACAACTGTACACTCTGCTGTCACTACACCTATGTGACCGAGTGGATAGGATGCTGGTGGAGTATCACCCTCCTACCCCATGTATGTATATGGGGGATATCACCTTTTCTCATCTCATCGTCTCACGACAAAGGAGGGATCCCTGTCTGCTATCACGTCGTAATACCAATAACCTGAGCGACCACCGTGGAGCCCTGACAGAGAAACTACACACATACACTTGAAATACCACTAACCCACGAGTGGTTGTGTGTGTAGATAATGTGACTGATGATGGGCTCAACTACCAAGTAATATCACCTCCTACCGAAGAGCCGATGATCGCCAGTCATGCAAAAATGCAAGATGGTGCATGTCACTAATGCATGATACACCTATCAATCCATGGCTACCTATGGTATGTACCCATAGGAGCCCATATCAAATAACCTAGGTACATAAGTCTATGTACACATGCAAGTTATATTCATTATTCATTCAATGCTCAGTATGTAAGATATGTCACTACTCTAGTGCTAAATAAACAAATGACAAGTATCAAAGTGATAGAGCATAATATAATAAGCATATGAAATGACTACAACACGTACTAGGTAGTAACATACTAGGGCAATTAACAAGCATAGAAAACTACTACTAGCTATAGTAAACAATGCACAACAAGATGACAATATCTAAAAAAAGATAAGTCAAAGATACCCGCCTGCTATGAAGAATACCAATTGTCTTTACGTTCGTGGACCTGTCTCATGACTGAAACCTGTATATAACATAATTACCATTAATTCATACAGATATAAAAATCTGACAACTCTACACAAACACACTCATCCACAGCTATTCACAGCCATCACAGCCATTCATAGCCCCTTAATAACCTACTATTACCCCAAATTAGAGATCTAACCACCCTAATTGGCATCCCTATCGCAACCTATCTTCATCCACTCCATCAACACTCATTTACAACCCTTCACAGCTCATGCACTGTTCACCGGAACAACCCTCAAAGCCCCTCGGACCCATTCACCCCGATCACAACCCTCACAGCCGGCCAACTCCATCTTACAGCCACTCCACCGAAGGGAAGTCCACTCACAGATCACAATACATTGCCACACAACCAAAATCTAGTAATTTACCGACAAGAGGAAGAGTAAATAAATCTTACCATCCATAGAAAAATCCACCGACAGCCAATCCTTCCCTCAACTCTGCCTTGTTCGCCGAAAAAAACTTACCCAAATCACCGATCAACTCTGATACACCACTTGTAATGCCTGTAAAATTTCTATCAAATTTTATAAGAATTTTTCATGATTATAATGGGCTTTTATGTGGGCTCTTTCAAAAATAAAAGAAAATAGAGCCAAAAAGGGATGCATTGCCCAGGGTTTGAACCCTGAACCTCCAAGAAGGAAACTAAACCTTAGAATGCATGTGATTGTTGGTGCAGTAGGCACCTAAGTCGAACATGAGTTTTGATTATAGCAAACGATACAAAGTTAAGCTCATGTCGTTATCTCACGAGTTGAATCGAGTGTGCAAAAAATTGCTATAGCTAGAGCTGAAGGCTAGTGACACCCAGAGGAAGCCGCGGTGGTCGGGCGACACTCGGGTGACTTCGGAGGGAGCCGAAGGAATCGGGTGGAAGGCCAAAAGCGAAAGTGACACAGTAAGTATCGAGGTAAGCTCGTGTGTGTGTGAGCGTAAGTGAAGTCGTATCCTCTTTACGGGGATGATCTTAAGCGTAGATCCGACCAAAGACATCCTATAGATGGTCTAGGTCGAGATCGGACAGTCGACGACTGTCGAAATTATGTTTTTGTTGAGCTAACTTTGACTTGCAGCAAGCATCAGTCGACTGCCAGCTTGGAGGACTCGACTGTCGTCAATCAGTCGACTGCCGGAGGTTAGCACTCGACTGATGCTGCCATCAGTCGACTGATGATGGCCATCAGTCGACTGATGGTCAAAGGATCAGCTTCGAGGAGTCAAGACTTATCACCAAATTTCAAGGGGAGTGGTGCTCAAATATGATTGGCTAGGGTTCCTCTCGAAAAGGGGCTCAAAGGCTATAAAAGGAGGTCCTAACCTAGGGTTTCTTCATCAATTCTAAGTGCTCAAAAGCCTCCGCAACGCTGCGACTCTCCGACGACTCTACAACAACGAAGTGCTGCCAACAACCCTAGCTTAAGTTCTTTTTTTCTAGTTGTTGGTATAATCTTACTTTGTTATTGCTTTCAATATTGCAATTCTTTTTAATCAAGGTTTTCTATCGTTGCATTTTACTTAAATAGAAGAGAGGGTTTGTCTCTCTATCTTTTTTGCTTCGAAGGTTTTTGTAATCGTCAAACTCCTACCTCCAACGAGGAGGAGTGTTTTAGTGAATTGCCCTCCGTACACGGTCTAGGACCGTTAGGGCCTTGGAGTAGTAGCCGAAGGCTACGAACCAAGTAAAAAAATATCTTGTCTCTTTTTGTTTCATTTATCTTTCCGCTGCACTTAATTGTTTTGATACGAACTCGAAAAAAAAAAGTTTTTCGCTATTCACCCCCCCCCCCTCTAGCGAACCGCTTCGATCCAACAATGATAACCAGAAGCCCAGCAGGGGTGTGCTATGAGAAGGGTAAGGAAAATGATAGATAAGGGTAGGGGAGGCAAAGGGACACCTTCAATTGAATAAATAAGGGTAATGAGGAGACAAGAGAACACAAATTCATCATTCTCTTCTCCTTTCTTCTTCCTCCACCAAAAACCTCCCTCTCCTTTCTCCCATTTTCGAAAACTCAAAAAGCAAGAAAAGGGGTGTTATCTTGGCACCACCTAGGGTATATCCTTATACTAAACAAGTGAAAGGATGTAAGTAATCCCCTCACCTGCAGTACAAGTTGTTTCGATTGTTGATTTCTTAAGACCACTCTTTGAAAGTTTCGGCCAAACCATGTTTGGGCTACTAATGATTCTCCATGCCATGATCTATATATATTTGATGTTAACATGTTGATAGCTAGGCTTTGTACAAGTTGTTGAGCATTTGAATCCTTAAAACCTTCCTTAGGGTTTCGGCCAAGGCATGCTCATGCTCACCAATGATCCCCCTTGCCATGTTTTATATGTATATGATATTAACATGTTGATAGATAGGCTTTGTACAAGTTGTTTGGGTGTAGATTTCCTAAGACCCTTCCTTAGGGTTTCGGCCAAGGCATGCTCATGCTCACCAATGATCCCCCTTGCCATGTTTTATATGTATATGATGTTAACATGTTGATAGATAGGCTTTGTACAAGTTGTTTTGGGTGTTGATTTCCTAAGACCCTTCATTGGATGTTTCGGCCAAGACCCCATTTATGGTCCTAATGATCTTCCATGCCATGCTAGTTATATATGATGTCAACATGATATTAGTGAGACCTTGTCTAAGTTGTTTGAGTATTTTAATCCTTAAAACCCCCATTAGGGTTTCAGCCAAGACCATGTATGGGCTACTAATGATATTCCATGCCATGCTATATGTATATAAGATGTTAACATGATGTTAGTTAGGCTTGTGTAAGTTGGTTGGGTGTTGAATTCTTACAAACCTTCCTTGGATGTTTTGGCCATGATAAGTTTATGCTCACCAATGATCTTCCATGCCATGATATATATGTATATGATGTTAACATGATGTTAGTTAGACCTTGTACAAGTTGAATTAGGGTTTGAATTCTTAAGATCCCCCTTGGAAGTTTCGTCCAAACCTTGTTCATGCTCACCAATGATCTTCCATGCTATGATATATCTATTTATGATGTTAACATGTTGATAGTTAGACTTTATGATAGCATGATTTGTTTATGTCACTACCTTATGTCCATGTTAATTGTATGAATGTATGCTTATGTTATGCTTATTGCGTCATGATGAAAAATATGTATGATGAAATGCCTAAGAGATGCTTCCCTATGAATGGGGACTAAGAGCACTCTTTATGTTATGAAAAGGAACATGATATGTTATGATAAGGAACATGATATGTTATGATAAGGAACATGATATGTATTGATAAGGAACATGATATGCTATTTTACTTTTGTATGGCTTGTACCGGACCCTAGCAAGGTCCAAGGGATGGGCTCCTACGTGCCCCTAGGTCGACGGTCATAGTACGGACCTAGTATGGGATGGGTTCCTAAGTTGCCCTAGGTCGACGGTCATAGTACGAGCCTAGGATGGGCTCCTATGTTGCCCCTAGGTCGACGGTCGTAATACGGACCTAGTACCCTAGTAGGTTCGGGATTAGCTACCTCGGGTCTATTTAGGGATGCACGTAAAGATGATGATGTATGTGGTACAATGTCGGGCCCTCCATGTTGAGATTATATTTAAGTACCTATAAAATATATGTTTTCAAAGAACATCTTGCATGTACCCATTTCATGTCTATGTGATTATTATGTTTTACGAATTCTAGTTATATGTTCCTAAATGATCATGTCACTACTCTTATATGAATGCTATGCTTATATGTTCTTAAATGATCATGTCACTACTTTTATATGAATGCTATGCTTATATGTTCTTAAATGATCATGTCACTACTTTTATATGAATGCTATGCTTATATGTTCTTAAATGATCATGTCACTACTCTATGTCTAATTCTTGATGTATGGCTTTTGTGAGTAGGAAAGGATCTTACTAAGCCTATGTGCTTATAGTTTCATGTTTCCCTTGTACTGCAAATAAGGGTAAAGAATAGCTAAACTAAAGGGAGCAGCAGGAGGGGCAAAGTATGTGTGATAGTGGCATGGTGGAAGAGATCTTTTTTATGTTCTAAGATTTATGCATGTTTTCCATTTAAGTCTTGCATGTTAGTTGTTAAGGGTTGAAGGTAAATGCACGTCCCATGTTTTATGTTTTTTTAAAGTTTAAAGTCTTCTGCTGAATATGCACGCATGTATGATCGCGTCGCGCCGCCCTTCCTCCCCCTCTAGAGTACGAGAAGGGGCGGGCGTGACACCACTCTGGACAGCAAAGAAACGAAAACAAAGGGAAAAGGGATGTATTTACCAGAAGCTTCAACCTCACCGGCAGACTTCCTCCCAACCGCCTGCTTCTCCAAAGAAAACTATCACGCCTCAAAACCTAGGTTTTAATGCTCTCCACTGACAGAGACCACAACCTTCGATCAAACCCGCTGTAGACGCCGCCTAGCCGCTACCAGCCACCGTCTGCTCCGGCAGAGACCTCCGCCCCAGATCAATATGTAGGGGTGACTCCGCTGACCCAACTCCCAGCCATGCGCATGCTCACCGTCGACACAAGCCCGCCGCCCTTGCTTGATCGCGGAGGAGATCGCTAGGAGAAAGGGGCGTCGGGTGGAGTTGATCGCAAGGAGTGGATCGCGAGGAGAAGAATCGCAAAGGGAAGAGAATGTTGTGAGGAATTGGATCGCGGCGGAGAAGAGTTGGTTAAGTAAAACTAAACCGGATTAACCCTTTATATAAGAATTAAACCTATGTTAGGTTTTTATTGTTGGGTTTCCAGCACCGCGGCGTGTGTGTGTTCGATCATGTTTCGTAAACATGAGCACAGCGGAAGCAATTAAAATTAATAAATCTATATTTATTACAACACACACAACACACGCATGCTATTACAACAAGTGTAGACATAACCGTAAATTAAAATTTGCAATAAAAGGAAATTAAACTACGTTATACCTTCCGTATGACGTGTAGCGGGACCGGCATCAACCGGAACGATCCTCGTAAGAATCGTCTCTATCCGTATCCACGCCGAGCTCCTCGGGATGACTTCGCTAAGTCACGAGCTTCGTCTTCGTACGGGTTACTAGCCTCGTGTTGAAGACAACGTGATCGAGAGATGATCACGATCCGAATCCAAATTCGGATCCAAAACGAGTTCTCAAAACTCGCTTCTCCGGAGAGGTATTCGTCAACCGTTTGACGAATCCTTCGTCCTCCACCTCAGAGGATTACCGGAGATCAAATCCCCGGTAAGTTAGCCGCTGTCGGAGCACTAACCGTCGTCCAAACGACGCTCCGACGAGAGGAGGAGAAGCTGTCCAGAAAACTGGACAGCTTGGTGGAGGAGTAGGCGCCGGCCAAAACAAGGAGAGAAAAGGCTCACCTTGATGCCGAACCTATAGGAGATCACCGGAGGGTCGCCGGAGGTTCACCGGCTGGAGCTTGGACGCCGGCAAGGGTCTTGGACGGCGGCACAAAGCTGGGCGGCGACAGCTTGTAGTTGGGCGCCGAAATCACCAAGGAGGTGGGCGGCAACTATCTTGGGCGGCCACTAGGTTTAGGGTTTTGGATGATTAGGGTTTAACAATCCCTTATGCCCTCTTTTATAGAGAACTAATTCTCTTAATGGTTAATGGATCATATCCATAAAGCCCGTTAACCCGCTCCATTAGGATAAGTTAAAATAAACCAAACCATGATGGTTTATTTTAAGTTAAAACGAACCGAACCAACCTTTGGTTCATTCGTTTAATATAAACCAAACCCTTTAGTTTATTCTCATCCATTGGATTAGAACCAAACCATTTTGGTCCATCCATTATGTCTTCATAAGACACGGCCCATCCACGCTTCCATTGCGACTGAAACAATTTCATGCTCGCTTTATATTTGGTCCAACCAAACATAGTTTCTCTCGGTCTGAGAATCCCATTCTCAAGCTCGTTTTAAATCCTTTGGATTACACTCATTGTGCGTGTGACCAAATAGGTTCTCGGTTTATGTTGGCCGTCTATAATTAACCATTAATTATAGAACGATCATGAGTGGCACCTAGTAGTACATCATGATCCCCAATTAACCGAAAAGATCAACGGTTGATCCGTAACTATTTCTCAAAACCCTTCAAAGAGCTCGAATGAATCGTGCCCCATTCCTTTCACTCATCTTATACCCACTTGGTTCAGTGACATGGTCTATTGTGTCGGGCCCCACTAGGTCGACTACGCCACACCTAGCCCAAGTATCATTTCCTCGTCCTACGGATTCTAGTTACTCCACATGTATCGAAGAGTACCTTACTCTAAACATGTAATGCTTTGGCCAAAGACTTTAGTAACAATCCGACGAGAGGCCATGGGTATACATCTCCTCGCAAGGAGTGGTGAATCCTTTATAGGCTATTCAAACACCTTTCGATCACTTCGACTTATACCCAATCATCCCGGTCCACATCTCCTGAGATGTTTGCTTAAGATGTCAAAGCATAAGTCTCCATGATCAAGATGACTTGAATACCGCAAGTCAAAGGAACATCGCACTTAAGCCACAGAAGAACTTCATTGACATATCTATATATGCAGAGAACCATATGAAGTCTTACTACCGGTCACTCCAATGAACTAGTTACCATAACTAGCATACAAGATTAACTCCGGACATCACTATGTCTCCAGCCAGTGAGAATCAGCTAATTGGATACACCAAGGAGTATACCTCGTGCTAGTCTCGACAGAATTGATGGTGTCCAAATCCATCAATTCATCGACTAGGGATAATTCCGATACATCACAATTAGACATGTAGAGATACTCACTAGTTGTGATCCAATCACAAATTCTCTCATGCTGTGAATCGTATCGTGGACATTCAGTAAATGAGTTTAAGATCCAATCAAATACATAAAACATGTATACTCAAATAGTGAATCTTCATTTATCATATAAATGGTTCATACATAAGGCGATTGCCTTAGGACATCTCTCATATATTACTAACAGACTCCCACTTGGCCTAATGCAAATCGCTACGGTATCCAATACCATAAGCTCTAACATGACCCTCAAACTTACTTTGAGGTAATGCTTTAGTCAAAGGATCCGCTAAGTTCCTTTCAGTGGGAATTTTCTCGATTTGTATTTCGTTCCTACTTATGATCTCTCTGATAAGATGATAGCGGCGAAGCACATGTTTGGATCGCTGATGAGACCACATCAAGTTCAGAGATGAACTTCTTGATCCAAACCGCTTCCTTTGCTGCTTCCAAAGCTGCAATGTATTCTGCCTTAGTGGCAGAATCCGCTATAGTGTCAAGCTTGGAACCTTTCCAACTTATTGCGCCTCCATTCTAGGTGAATACATACCCAGACTGAGACATGGAATCATCCTTGTCTGTCTGGAGCTGGCATCCGTATACCCACGTATCACCATGTACCCTTCTCCATATATTAGGAACGCATCCTTAGTTCTTCTTAAGTACTTAAGGATCGTCTTAACAGTCACCCTATGATCCATTCCTGGATCAGACTGGTATCTGCTCGTGACACTCAGAGCATACGATACATCGGGCCTCGTACATAACATATTATACATGATAGATCCTATTGCGGATGCATAGGGAATCTACCTCATGCAAATCCTCTCGTCTTTTGTGCGCGGACACATAGACTTCGAAAGGTGTACCCCATGCCTGATGGGTTAGAAACCTTTCTTGGATTCCGACATGCTAAACCTCTTTAGCACTCGATCTATATATGTAGACTGTGAAAGACCAAGCAACCGTTTCGATCTATCTCTATAGATCTTAATCCCGAGGATATAGGTTGCTTCTCTCAGGTCTTTCATGGAGAATGTCTTGGATAACCAAACCTTCACTGACTGTAAGATTGAAACATCGTTTCCTATAAGTAGTATGTCATCGACATACAATACTAGGAACACGACTGCACTCCCACTAACCTTCTTGTACACACAAGGTTCGTCTGGATTTTATGAGAAATCAAAATTTTTGATGGTCTCATCAAAACGGATATTCCAGCTCCTGGATGCTTGCTTCAATCCATAAATGGACCGTCGCAATTTGCATACCTTGGTTTTATCAACCGATGTGAAACCCTCAGGCTGTATCATATACACGTCCTCGAGCAGGTTTCCATTAAGGAAAGCTATTTTCACATCCATCCGCCATATCTCATAATCATAATGAGCCGCTATGGCGTGGAGCATCCGAATGGATTTAAGCATAGCTACAAAGTAATAGGTTTCGCCATAATCAACACCTTGTTTTTGACGATATCCTTTCGCCACCAATCTAGCCTTATAGGTAATCACATTACCATCCATGTCATTTTCTTCTTGAAAACCCACTTGCACCCTATAGGCTTTATGCCTTCAGTGGGTCAACCAAGTTCCAAACTTGGTTTTCATACATGGAATCCATTTCCGACTTCATGGCACCAAGCCACTTATCCCTTTCTCGAACTTGTCAAGACTTCTTCATAACTCGTAGGCTCTCATCATCAATGAGTAACACGCCGCTCGATTCACTTACGAGAAATCCATATCTCTCGTGAATATTGCGTGTTCTACCAGATCTACGAAGATGTGGTGTTACAATAGGTCCAAATGATTGCTCATCACTATGAGTTATCTACCGTCAGGTGCTTCACCGTATCTCATCAATGTCTATTTGAGTCTCTCGAGCCTCCTCAAGCTCGACGACACTCCCACTGCTTTCTTTGCAAGAGAAACTCTTCTCTAGAAACACAAAGATGCCTCAAACAAACACCTTTGTTCCACAGATGATAGAATCGTAACCCTTGTTTCCTTAGGGTATCCAATAAATAGACATTTATCGACTTAGCATCCAATTTGTCTGATACCGGGCTTACATAAGGTGACAACCCCATATCTTCAAGTAAGATACATGAGGTTTCTTACTATTCCATATCTCATATGGAGTAGTTGAGACTACCTTGGTAGGCATTCTGTTTAACAAGTAAACAGCTGTCTGAAGTGCATAGCCCCAAAAGGACTTGGGAAGAGTCGCATGATTCATCATTGACCTGACCATGTCCAACAAGGTCCTTACGCCTCGTGATACACCATTATGCCGTGGGTGTATAGGCGGAGTCCATCGAGACAATATGCCATTGTTTCTTAGATAATCAAGAAACTCTTGACTTAAGTATTCACCACCTCGATCCGATCGAAGTATTTTAATACTCTTGTCATGTTGTTTCTCTACTTCATTTCTGAATTCTTTGAACCTTTCAAAGGCTTCAGACTTGTGTTTCATCAAGAACACATACCCAAACCGTGAGTGATCATATGTGAAGGTAATGAAGTAGCTATAGCCTCCTAATGCTTGAGTTGACATAGGTCCACATACATCGATGTATTAGACCTAGTAACTCTCCCACTGCTCACCTTTCCAAGAAAGGTAACTTAGTCATCTTGCCTTTTAAGCATGATTCGCATGTATCGTATGAATCCAATTCAAACGATTCCAGAATTCCACATCGGTGTAATTCGGACATGCGTTTCTTGCTTATATGGCCAAGACGACAATGCCACATATAGGAGTCTATTTGATTATCCTTTCGAGCACGCGTGTTGCTCGCTTCGATATTGAAAATGTCACCGATACGCCCGCGTATAAACACCATTGCTTAAAGTTCCAGTCCCTTAAAGTACTCCATTCAAAGTTATGTAACAACAATTGTTACTAAAAGTCAAATGGTACCCATTTCTATTTAAACAAGAAATAGAAATGATGTTCTTTATCAACGAAGGAACATAAAAGCAATTGTCCAGTTCTAAGACAAGTCCTACAGGGAGTTTCAACAAATACGTTCCGATGGCGAGTGCAGCAACCGTTGCTCCATTCCCAACACGTACATTTGACTCTCCCTTGACGAGTCTTCTTCTATTCCTTAGCCCATGTATGTCATTACATATATGTGAGCCACACCCAGTATCCAATACCCAAGTGTCTAAGGAAATAGAATGACAATCAATAAAGAAGATTTCTGAAGAAGATGGGGCCTCCGATGCCTTATCCTTCTTCACGGACTCTTGATAAACCTTGCAATTTCTTCTCTTCACGACCCTCCTTGCCATAATGATGGCAAGTGCCCTTTATTTGGGTTCGCCTTCTTTAGCCTTTTTCTTCTTCCCCTTCTGTTGTTCCTTTGACTCCCTCTTAGAACCTTTCTTCGAGGAATCAACTAACAACACTATCCCCTACTCATGCTTCTCAGAAGGCTCCACAGTCTTCAGCATGTTGAGTAGTACCACAGATGAACCTCCTTGCATCTCAGAGGTGAAGAGGAGCTTGGAGACTTCGAACCTTTCGAATCTCACTTGCTCATCAACCAACTCACAGAGATGAAGGACTACGATATGAGCATCCATATGCTCATGCTGCTTTCGTAGCTTGGGTTCCATCGCGGCTAGCATGATGCAACTCATTTGTTCAGAATCACTTACATGTTTCTGATAGGCCAACAATTGGTCCAAAGTTGCATCGTCACTAGGACGGGCGGGAAGAGGCGCTTCGAGGACATACACAAGCTTTTCACCTTGAGAACAATTCTCAAGTTTCTAAGCCAGTCCAAGAAGTTCGGCCCAGTCAATTTATTTGAATCCAAAATGGAACGCAAATTCAAACACATCATGATCAATATTGACCTAGAAATACAAAACGAGCATATATGAGAAAATGATTTTAAAATGCATCAATATACATTTATAAATCCCATTCATTTTTCGAATTTCAAAAACCCCAAAATCACTTCGGGAGATCGTAGGTCCATCTCCGAATGGGTTGATATCCATCATAGTTATGAACAACCTTGGAGAGAGTCCAACAAGCCATTCATAACTACGACGGTAGGTATCATCTATACCGATTGCATATCACGTATATGCAACTATCACAATGTGCTATCAACTATTTGAATGTTCACACATACATCGGGTTGTTAACACATTAACAAGTATGCATCATATGCATAGCACCCAACTTCACCTCCCTTTACATCGACCTTGGAGAGAGTCCAACAAGCCGATGCTCCAGGTTAAAACCAACCCATTAATCGGGACATAGTTTTAATATGGTTAGAGCGCATTCAACCAATTAGCCCAGCTTGGAGAGAGTCCAACAACCAAAGCTAACGATTGACCTCTAACTCTTACCATATTAGTATTAAACTATTCCATGGTTTGAACATATTCAGGTTCGAGCCGGGCTTGGAGAGTCCAACAACCCAAACAAGAAAGCGGAACTCGTTCTAACCATATTAATGGAAGGTGTAGGCTTTAATATTGATTAAGGGTTTTTATGTCTCATCCTCTTTGCATGCAAATAACTATTATCTACATGGCATGGCATACATGGCATACATCTACATGTCACGACACGCATGGCATAATGTTATGCATCTAATGCAATTACATGGCATACAATTATGTCATGTATATAATTTCCTTATATGTCATAACTATTTATGGAAATAAAATATGTTTAAGATTTGATTCTCCAAATCAAATCATAATTAAATTAGGAAACAAATTTCCAAATCTAATCACATATTTTATTCATGGAATTATTTGATTAAGGAAAATCTATTTAGGAAACCAATTTCCTAAATCATTAAAACTACTTATGGAAATAAAATATTTTAAGATTTGATTTCCCAAATCAAATCATGATTAAATTAGGAAACAAATTTCCAGAATCTAATCAAATATTTTATTTATGGAAAATATCAATTTCCATAAATACTTCCAACTTTCCAAAATTGGAAGATTTCCATAAATACTTCTAGACTTTCCAAAATTGAAAAATTTCCATAAATACTTCTAAATTTCCAAAATTAGAAAATTTCCAGAAATACATTATGACTATCGCAAAACCATTTTTTACGATTATGTCGAAACAAAACACTGGCTCACGATACCCTTTGTTGGGTTTCGGCACATGGCGTGTGTGTGTTCGATCATGTTTCGTAAACATGAGCACAGCGGAAGCAATTACAATTAATAAATCTATATTTATTACAACACACACAACACACGCATGCTATTACAACAAGTGTAGACATAACCGTAAATTAAAATTTGCAATAAAAGGAAATTAAACTACGTTATACCTTCCGTATGACGTGTAGCGGGAACGGCATCAACCGGAACGATCCTCGTAAGAATCGTCTCTATCCGTATCCATGCCGACCTCCTCGGGATGACTTTGCTAAGTCACGAGCTTCGTCTTCGTACGGGTTACTAGCCTCGTGTTGAAGACGATGTGATCGAGAGATGATCACGATCCGAATCCAAATTCGGATCCAAAACGAGTTCTCAAAACTCGCTTCTCCGGAGAGGTGTTCATCAACCGCTTGACAATTTAATCCTTCGTCCTCCACCTCAGAGGATTACCGGAGATCAAATCCCGAAGTTAGCGCTGTCGGGCACTAACCGTCGTCAAAGCGACGCTCCGACGAGAGGAGGAGAAGCTGTCCAGAAAACTGGACAGCTTGGTGGAGGAGTAGGCGCCGGCCAAAACAAGGAGAGAAAAAGCTCACCTTGATGCCGAACCTATAGGAGATCACCGGAGGGTCGCCGGAGGTTCACCGGCTGGAGCTTTGATGCCGGCAAGGGTCTTGGACGGCGGCACAAAGCTGGCGGCTGTAGTTGGGTTACCAAATCACCAAGGAGGTGGCTTTATAGAGCACTAATTCTCTTAATGGTTAATGGATCATATCCATAAAGCCCGTTAACCCGCTCCATTAAGATAAGTTAAAATAAACCAAACCATGATGGTTTATTTTAAGTTAAAACGAACCGAACCAACCTTTGGTTCATTCGTTTAATATAAACCAAACCCTTTGGTTTATTCTCATCCATTGGATTAGAACCAAACCATTTTGGTCCATCCATTATGTCTTCATAAGACACGCCATCCACGCTTCCATTGCGGAAACAATTTCATGCTCGCTTTATGTTTGGTCCAACCAAACATAGTTTCTCTCGATGCGAGAATCCCATTCTCAAGCTCGTTTTAAATCCTTTGGATTACACTCGTTGTGCGTGTGACCAAATAGGTTCTCGGTTTATGTTGGCCGTCTATAATTAACCATTAATTATAGAGCGATCATGAGTGGCACCTAGTAGTACATCATGATCCCCAATTAACGAAAAGATCAGCGTTGATCGAACTATTTACGAAACCCTTGTAGCGTGCCCCATTCCCTTCACTCATCTTATACCCACTTGGTTCGGGACATGGTCTATTGTGTCGATCCCACTAGGTGACTCGTCACACCTAGCCCAAGTATCATTTCCTCGTCCTCACAGATTCTAGTTACTCCACATGTATCGAAGAGTACTTTACTCTAAACATGTAATGCTTTGGCCAAAGACTTTAGTAACAATCCGACGAGAGGCCATGGGTATACATCTCCTCGCAAGGAGTGGTGAATCCTTTATAGGCTATTCAAACACCTTCGATCACTTCGACTTATACCAAATCATCCGGGTCCACATCTCCTTAGAGATGTTTGCTTAAGATGTCAAAGCATAAGTCTCCATGATCAAGATGACTTGAATACCATAAGTCGAAGGAACATCGCACTTAAGCCACGATAAGAACTTCATTGACATATCTATATATAGAGAACCATATGAAGTCTTACTACTGGTCACTCCAATGAACTAGTTACCATAACTAGCATCCACGATTAACTCCGGACATCACAATGTCTCCGGCCCGGTGAGAATCAGCTTGGATACACCAAGGAGTATACCTCGTGCTAGTCTCGACAGAATTGATGGTGTCCAAATCCATCAATTCATCGACTAGGGATAATTCCGATACATCACAATTACACATGTAGAGATACTCACTAGTTGTGATCCAATCACAAATTCTCTCATGTTGTGAATCGTATCGTGGACATTCAGTAAATGAGTTTAAGATCCAATCAAATACATTAAACATGTATACTCAAATAGTGAATCTTCATTTATCATATAAATGGTTCATACATAAGGCAATTGCCTTAGGACATCTCTCATATATTACTAACATTTATTAATCCCTCATTAACCTAATTATCCCAATAATTTAATTATCCCTGTACAAGCCCCGTTTAATTCTAGAAAATTCCTAAAAATTCTTGGAAAATTACCTAAGATAATTTTTTAATTAATAATGGGTATTTTTATTTTTCGGTATCTCACATTCTTCCCACTAATAAAAATTTGGTCCCAAAATTTCCCACTCAAATGCATAATAAGTAAGAGATAGCACAATCAAGTAGCACAAGTACTGAAAGTATATTTCACGTACCTTAAGTAAACAGGTGGGGGTATTGAGCTCTGATCTTTTCCTCAAACTCCCAAGTAGCCTCCTCATCGGTGTGGTGACTCCACCCAACTTTAAGAAGTCACACAATCTTGTTTTGCAAATGTCATTCCTTGTGATCCAGAATCCGTACTAGAACCTCTTTATAAGTAGCATCAGGTTGAATGGAACCTGACACATCTGACAGAATATATGTAGGGTCTGGCACATACTTCCTCAGCATGGACACATGAAACACATCATGAATACCAACCTTGGACGGTGGTAGTGCTAGGCGATAAGTGACTGCTCTGATCCTCTCCAAAATCTCAAAAGGACCAATGTACCTTGAAGCTAGCTTACCACGGAGGACAAATCTCTTCATCCCTTTCGTTGGTGAAACTCACAAGAATACGTGGTCACCAATAGAGAACTCCAGAGGTCTTTGTCTCCGATCGAAATAACTCTTCTGACGATCCTGCACCTCTGCCAACATTCATCTGATAGTACAAACCAACTCTGCCTCATGCTAAGCTCTCTGGGGTCCTAGCAACTAAGCCTCCCCAATCTCCTCCCAGAGGGTGGGTGTCCGACACTGTCTACCGTACAAATGCCTCAAACGGTGCCATTTGGATAGCTGAATGATATCTATTGTTGTAGGCGAATTCCACTAATGGCAAGTGGTCCTCCTAGTTGCCCCCGAAATCCATAATGCAGGACCTCAGATAGTTCTCTAGAGTTTGAATGGTCCACTCAGATTGTCCATCTATCTGAGGATGTAATGTTGTACTAAAATAAAGTTGTGTGCCTAAGGCCTGTGATGTGAGCAAAACATATAGGGTTTTAGGAGTTTTTATCGCTCACATCTCATTACATTTTTTCTAAGTTTCATGCATATGTCACTTTGTTTTGCATGCATTTTCTATTTTCTAGTTCGTAGATCTTCTCTTTGTACTTTTGTGTGCAAGATAGCATTTTGTGGGGAAAAGGCGCACTTTCGGAGCAAAAGAAGGGTATTTTGTAGCTAGATGAAGAAGGGGACATGACCAGGGCGTGTGGCTACACATGGCTATGTCCAAGGGACGAAATCGGCCATCTAGCGCCACACATGGTATGGCCGTGTGTTTCCACACGGCCATGTGGCGATGCATGATTCCGACGCGAGTTGGTTATTTTCTAGGTTTCAGAGAGATCAAGGCTGATGTCTATATAAAGGGGGCTACACCCAAACCCTAGAGGGGGGAGGCCCGACGACCGAGACGACACACCGGTGCCCTAAAAAGCATCGGAAACTCGCAACTGGGAGGAAGAGAGCCGCTTGAGAATCAAGTTCTGCACCTCAACGCCAGAGAGAAGAGTTGTATTGCATTATAATTCATATTTCTTACACGTTTATCATTGTATTCATGAATTCCATAATGTTCTATAATTCTCTTCTCGTATTCATGGAATAGACTCTCCGATTCTAGGATTAGGGAAAAACTTGAGGAGGAGAATTAACTCTTGAAAGGACGAGTTCAAGAGGTCGAGGCTAGGTTGGAAAAGTTCATGTTGGGATCCAAGAATCTTAACCGACTACTTGGAACTCAAAGAGTCGTGTACAACAAAGTCGGGATCGGATTTAGTTCAAGGACTACGAATAGATCTTATATGTCTATCATAATCGTAGTCATCAATAAGTCCAAGCATGGGCCCCAAAGGTTTTATTAAACTCACCTATAAGGATCAATAAGTATTGGATTTCACAGGATCAATGCCATTTTGTGGATAGACCATATTGCTTCAATGGTCCAGGGGGAGCCAACACTAAAATAGTATATCTGCTTCCTTAGCAAAACCATTGCATGATTAGTTATTTTGGTTTACTTTTTAGAATGGCTATATAGGACAAATAGTTAGTCAACTTTGACAACACAGTATCAGGATACGGCGAGATGATAGTACGTTAGGGAAACAACATCTTGTGTATTCGAGCTAGATAAGACATATCTAGCTTGGTGCACTTGGTTGAGTTGAATCAGCTAAAGCTACCTCATCGTATCCTAAACTAATTAGACCAGGAAGTAATCTTGAGTGACTCAAGTAATCAATTTCTTGAATTTGGCTTTGTCTAAGAAAGTGGTCGTTGTTCCGATCAAAAAGGTCCCTGTGCCTCGCCATGACCTAGAAGTTAATTTCTTGAAAGATTTACTTGACGAACTAAGGGTTAAATCTGAATCTAACCCAAGGTTGACTAACTTTAATCAAGTTAAAATCATCTCACAAAACATATAAGGAAAATTCATTTTTGATACACATAGAATGAGTGAGATGTTAAGGATAATTGAAATACACTTAACATAACTTTTTCAAAATGCTACTTATTTTCTTGCACTTAACGAATAATTATAACTTTGATTGGCCAATACTAAGTATAAAACTCTCTAGGCCAAAGTTTAGCGCCCCCTAAATCTCTTATACTTCACATATTTAACTAAGGGGGAGAGGAAACTAACCATAAGGGTTATTTTACAAACCTTTGAAGTTATTTTTGAAAATAAAATTATAAGTATGTTGAAAAATATGTTTCAAAAACTTATTAAGTTTTTGGTGCAGAAGGACACACCTCGAACCAATCTATCTAACTAATGCTAGAAGCATACTTGGACTTATAGTTGATTTATCCTTAATAATTTTAAACGCATGTTGTTTTTTAAATGTCTATTTTATATAAACATCCTCACTTTTTTTTTATTTTTGGCAAAAGGGGGAGAAGAGCGAAAGTTAAGGGGGAGTAACACAAAATTTATTTTAAAAATTAAAGTATCTCTTTCAAAACTCACCTAGTGTTAAGGGGAAGTTTTTGAAAGAGCATTTATCATTTACTCTACTTATTTTATGCTTTAAATTTCTCTTAACTTTGTGTCGGTTTGCCATAGATCAAAAAGGGGGAGATTGTTGGGTCAGGAGCACCATATCATCGAACCTAGGTTTTGATTATGGCAAAGATCCAAAGTTAAGGTCATATTGTTATCTCATGAGCTGGATTAAGTGTGCAGGAAATGGTTAAGCTAAGCCGAAGATTAGTGACACTCGGAGAATTCCGAGTCAGGAAACAGTGATGGTCAGGCGACACCAGAAGAACTTCATGGGAGTCAAAGAACCCAGGTGAAGACCGAAAGCAAAGCGACAGGTCATAAAGGACCAGAGGTAAGCACGAGTGCAAAGAGAGATGGTAAGGTCGTGTCCTCTGTACGGGGATGACCCTACGCGGTGATCTAACTAAGACTTCCAGTTGAAGGTCTAGGTCAAGATCGAATGGTAAGAAACCATCATATTTATCATTTTCTGTGCTAACTCTTTGCTATAAGGAAGTGACCAAGCTGGCAGTCAACTGTTGGATATTGGTAGTTGACTGATGTCAGTCGACTGATGAAGTTCATCAGTCAACTAATGGCGACGATTCAACCTTGTGCGCTAGGTCAAAAAGGATAACATTTGACGTCGTCACTTCGCGAAAAGATAAGGTGTCACCTCATGATAAGTTCCACAAATTAAGGATCTGGATTCAGACTAATTCCAAGGCATGAGTCTATAAAAGGAGGGGAGGACTCGAAGCCAAAGATCATCAATTCTTTGCTCCCAAGTGCTCCAACAATGCTATGCTTCAACAATGACATTACGACACTAACACGCCGACGACAAGCTCTTCATCTCAGATTCATATTCGTCGGTAGTATTAAGTTGTTTATTTGTAATCGGAGTTTTCATCATAATGAAGTGAGGTAGGCTTGTTGCCTCATCCTTGAGTTTTTGTCTCTAAATTTTTGTGATCGCTGTCTCCTACATCCAACGAGGAGGAGACTCTATAGTGGATTGCCCCTTCATATGCGGTCAAGGATTGCGGTGCCTTGGAGTAGCAACTATTGGGTTGTAAACCAAGTAAAAAATAAAGTGTCTATTTATTTTTTACTTTCTGCTGCACTGCTCGTATTTTGAAACGAAAAGAAAGTTTTTAAAGCTTGCTATTCACCCCCCTAGCGACGCTTCTCGATCCAACATTTCCTTTACCAAGTCTTCACACTTGGATTTTCCTTTCACTTAACACATTCACCAGTTAGATCACAAATATTGCCTAACTATAAATGATTATCCAAACATAAAAATACATAAGTGCTTGGGGAATTGTTGAACCAACAATCTCCCCTTTTTTAATTTTGGCAATCATTTAAGTTAGGTCTTGAAATATGCTCAAAAAATAAAACATTATATATCACAATATGAATTCTAACATAAAGTCTCCTTCTCCCCCTTTGACACACATCAAAAAGAGGACTCATTGAAAATAAGTTTATGAATGAATAAAATTGATTATGCCTTGAACTGAGATATAACTTAGATATAGGGCTCCCCCTTAATCCAAGACATAGTTCATGATGTGTAAAGAACATGTTGACCAAAGCATTAAACAATAGATAAGAAATGTATCCTTATTTTTCACCAACAATAAACATAATATAGATTTTGGGAATGAAAAAGATTGCATAATAATACTCCCCCTAAATCCATGCATCGGTTAATCCTACTCCCTCTTATTTTATGTGCTTAACATACCATAGGGTTAGGACACCTAACATTGGACTCAAGACAAGAGTCAAGGCTGATTTTGTAGAAAAATCAGTGTGGCAGTCGACTGAATACTGAGGCAATCAACTGCCAACCTTAAACGCGAAGTTTAGGTTTTCATCCTAACTTCATAAATGCATTAAAAATTTAAAAAATGTCGAAAAAACATGAAATTTTGTGGACACATTTATAAAGTCATTATCTATTAAGGAAAATTAATTTGAAAAATATATCTTTTCAATATTTTGAAAGTGACTCAAATTTGAAAACTAGCAAAAGCTTTAAGGTTTTTCAAAACTTTGTGCCACTTTTTCTTAACAAGTGAAAACTATTTTTCAAAATATGACAAACATAGTTTAAAATTTATTTTGTTTGACATTTCCAATCATGTTCTTAAAGCTATATGCACATCAATTGTACACAAATGATGTGAGCAAAACATATAGAATTTTAGGAGTAGTTTTCGCTCACATCTCATTACATTTTATGTTTGTTTCATCCATATTTCACTCTGTTTTGCATGCATTTCCAATTTTCTAGTTTGGAGATCTGTTCTTTATACTTTTGTGTGAAGGATAGAATTTCATGGGGAAAAGGCACATTTCAAAGAAAAAGAAGGGCATTTTGCAGCTGGAAGCAGAAGGGGACATGGGCAAGGCATCTGGCTACACACGGCCATGTCCAAGGGGCAAAATTGGCCACCCCAGCGCCACACACGGCCTGGGCGTGTGGCGCTGCCTGATTCCAATGTGAGTCAGTTATTTTCCAGGTTTTAGAGAGATCCAGGCTGATGTCTATATAAAGGAGGCTATGGCCAAACCTTAGGGGGGAGGCATGACGGCCGGGACGACACTCCGACGCCCTAAAAAGCTTCGGGAACTCACATCGAGGAGGAAGAAAGTCGCCAGAGATTCAAATTATGCACTTCAACGCAGGAGAGAAGAGTCACATTGCAGTGTAATTTTTGTTCCTTGCTTAATTTCTATTATTTATATGAACGTGATCGTGCTTTGTGTTTTTCCTCTCTTATCTATGGAGTAGACTTTGCGATTATAGGATTAGGGAGTAGTTTATGTGCGTAGAACATGTTATTCCAAATTTGAATTCTGTTCTTTAATTTCTATTTACAATTGGCATTTGGTTTTCTATCTACTGTGCTAGATGATACGAGGGGTGACAACCATTGTATCTAAGATTTAGAAGAATCAAGAAGGAACCTAGGGGTTGACTTCATCTCCCGTAACTGTGGGTATAAGGATGTGATAGAGTAGGAAATGCGCCCCATTTTCAACTCGTCGTTGGGATCGATTCGACATCCTCATACCGACTATCTTGTCCTAAGTCTAGGGGTCTACCTGGTAATGTCAGAGGTAGCTTCCGATAGATGCGAAAGCTCATCGGGGGAGTGTATGATGTCCTTTCCAGAAAATCATAGCTAGAACCCTAGATGAAACCCAATTGACAACGTATTATGCGACACACAAACGAAACCAAAATCCTAGAATCCCTTCCAAAATCTCGCAACATAGTTTCTTTCTTCTTCTGTGTGACACCGTATTGAGTTGGGACCGTCGTCAATCCTTGTATTTACTTCAAGTACCAGTGCTGAGGACTAGATCAGAGACTACAGGACTGGTCAAAGACGAATGTACAATTTGCAAAGAAGAGTTTTGCCTAGCCAAAGGAGATTCTGAAGAACAATTGAAAGTCAAGTAAATTCTGAGGAGCAGCTGAAAATTTCTAGATCTCGAAGAGCTAATATGGTACCCACTGAAGTACTATATTCTGCTGGTTTTCAACCAACACAACACTGGGTATACCAGTACTATTCTAAAGAGGACATTTTATACGTTGAAGAAGGACAAGTTGATCTACCACTTGTCACAGAGCAAAGCCATCAAACTCTAAGAGAATTAGGGTTCTTTCATATTCATATGGGTCTTGTCATGATTAGAGTCTACACCTTGCATAGAAGAACTAGGGTTGATACAAGGACGCTATTAGATGGTAGTGTTTCTCTGCAATTCCAAGGTTATACACCTATTGCAGAACCACGAGCAGTCACAATGAATAGTGATGATACTGAAGCATGCTCACTAGAAAATGAAATATTAGCAGTTTTAATTGTAGAATAACCAGTTTTTAAGGTCATGAGAATGCACCCAGAAGCAATCACTCCTATTGGGAGAATTCCTGGAGCTACCGGGTATGATTTACATATTTGTTATAATTACAGGATTGGACCAGATGATAGATCCCTACTTTCAATGGGATTAGCATTTGCTACTCCTGAAGGGCATTATGGTCGCATTGCTATAGAGATCAGGCAGTGCATGGAGGAAAGGTATTGTGATTGGTGTCGGAGTTATTGATTCTGACTACAGAGGGGAAGTAAAAATTTTAGTTTTTAATATGACCTTTGAAGATTTGAATCTGAAACAAGGAGAAGCTATTGCACAGCTAATTCTTGAGAAAATCTCTACTCTGCCCTTGACAATGGTGCCATTTCTGGAAAGTACTATTAGGGGAACACAAGGATTTGGGTCTATATCCACATCCTCCAGAGCTATACAGATGCATACTCCTGAATGGGATACGCTTATGCATACTCTTGTACCACCAGAAGATCATTCACAGTCACCACCTTCTAGTTCAAATTCATATGACAAATTTTTGGAGAAAATGATCGGTTGGGAACATATCATGACATTACAAGACACTGTAGAATGGACCAATCCATTCGCGGAATATGGTGGAAGTGATAGTAATAATGAATTTTTGTCTGCTGACTCCACTTTTTGTGATGAACAGGTTGCTCATATTAATGAAGGTGATTATGCCTTGGATTACCCTATGCAGAAAAGTGAGTGAATTCTAGCCTCATCGGTAGTATCTTCCTCTTTCAATCTACCAAAAGATACAATGATGGGACCACCACAATATGGCCCAGCAGATGAGAGGCCTACAACATCCAATCCATACGAAAAATATGGATTTCATGGGTGCGAAAATTGGGAAACTCAGAAAAGCTTATAATACTGAGCAGTGGACACTTCCCTCAACCCAACAAAAAATAGGTGCAATATTAGTTTTACCTGACAATATTGGGCTTTATAATGATGTTATATCCAGGTGGGAATTCATCACCACCAATGTGGTGGACTCAAAAATATGGCCAGACAAAAGAACTATGGTCCAATTCATTGAAAATCTACTGGGTGAGATAGAAAAGAAGACATTCATTCAGTGGCGAATGATGTACCCAGACCAGTATGATAAGCTGATCAATGCGGCAGATGAAACTTAGAACATTTTGTCACAAATTCGATGAATTATTACCTTGGAGGATCCAGCCTCAGGAACCACTGCAGATCAAAATCAAGCTTACCTTGATCTAGAAATGTTAGTATGCCACGGTACTAATGATTTAGTTAATTACATGAATCTTTACAAGGACCTAACTTCAAGGATCGGGTGGATGTTTCTGAATGAAGAATTATCCAGCAAGTTTTACCGAAAGATGCCACTGCTTATAGGAAGCCATCTGAAAGCAAAGTTCCAGGAAAAATTTAGGGGGAATACTATTGGTGTTCTACCCCGAATACATCATGCATATCAAGAGCTTACTGAGATGTGCAAACAAGCAACCTTGCAACGAAGCCTGAAGGACCTTCAATTGTGTTCCCAAATACCTATACCCAGCTATTATCATGGTGAGAAAAAGAAGTACGGGCTTAGGAAATCGAATACTTACAAAGGAAAGCCACATAAATCACATGTAAGGGTGATAAAGAAAAATTATCAGAATGACCGAACAAGGGTGAAGAAATGCAAGTGCTTTATCTATGGGGAAGAAGGACATTTCGCTAGAGAATGTCGCAACAAAATTGACAGCAAGGAAAGAGTTGCCATGCTTAATGAATTAGACCTGCCAGAAGATTTTGATATTCTATCAATTGACCCTAATGAGAGTAGCAGTGATGCAATATACAGCATGTCAGAAGGAGAAAATGCAATAGAGCAACATTGCACTGCTGCAACAAGTATACTCCCAAATAATGAAATAATGTTTGTTCTGATAGAGGAAACACAGGGATGGCAAGTACAAGTGGATCTACCTGAAGAACACTTTCATTGCCAGCATAAGTGGCAGGTGAATCAAGAAGTTAATACTTTGTTCATCAAATGTAACTTCTGTGGTGCAAGAATAACTCAAAAGGCAAGGAGGCATTGCACTAATTGCAATCTCACAGCCTGCACTCTATGCTCGGACTATTACTTGAAGATAGAGACATAGATCATGCCTCCACTTCCATATAAGTATGTTGAAAACAATTTAATCTCTGAATTAATAGGCTACATAGACAACTTACAGGTAGAAATTCGAAGACTGCAAGCAGAATTGGATAGGGTTCTAAGAATAAACCAAGGGCCTGAGGCATCATTAACTAAAGAATTGGCTGAAGAGTTGCAACAATTGACTCTTCAAGACCTTCAAAAAGTAAAAGAGCAGCTAAGGTTTCTGGAAGAAGTATTTGTTTTCAATGCGGCAAGCAGTTATTACCATCCAAGAAGAACTCTTAATCGATTATACAACATGATGGTTGAGTTTGAAATACCAAGTATTCCACCATTTCAAGTAAATGCTATCCTGGATACAGGTGCCACAACATGTTGTATTGACAAGAAATCTGTGCCAGCTCAAGCATTGGAGAAAAATTCTTACACAGTTATCATCAATAGAGATAATTCAAAACAATCAGCAAATTGGAAGTTGAAAGGCAAACAAATGAGGATAGGTGAAAATAAATTTAGAATTCCATTTACATATTCATTTGAAATGACTTTAGGTGAAGGAATTCAGATGGTCTTGGGTAGAAACTTCATCAGAGGAATGCAAGGAGAGGTACGAATAGAAGGTAACACTGTTACCTTTTATAAAAACATTACCACTATTGCTACAGATCAAACAATTGCACCAGCAATAGAAGAACTGCAATTAGAAGAGCAAGAATGCCTGGAAATTCAAGAAAAGGTATTCTTTACTGCAATCCCCTCAAATACTTTTATACTACAAAAACATGGCCCCTTGCTAAACAGGCTGAAAGAACAAGGATTCATTGGTGATGATCCATTACAACACTGGTCAAAAAATGACATCTTTTGCAAAATAGACATTATTAATCCAGACATCACTATTCAAGTCAAGCCATTATCTCATGTCACCCCTATAATGAAGACAACATTTCAACAGCATGTTGATATACTCCTAGGACTAAAGTCATTCATCCTAGCAGAAGTTGGCATAGAACAATGGCCATGATTGTTCAATCCAGAACCAATATTGATCCTGTTACAGGAAAGGAAATCAAAGGGAAAGAGCTTATGGTATTCAACTACCTAACGCTTAATGACAACACTTATAAGGACCAATACATCTTGCCAAGTATTAATACTATTCTTAAGAAGGTAGGCAACTAAAAAATTTATTCCAAATTTGACTTAAAGTCAGGATTTCATCAAAATGCCATGGACCCTTCATCAATTGAGTGGATGACATTTATATGCCCTTCTGGTCTTTACAAATGGTTGGCAATGCCATTCGAATTAAAGAATGCTCCCGTAATTTTTCAATGCAAGATGGATTAGTGCTTTACAGGTACGAAAGATTTCATTTCCATCTATATTGATGATATTCTTGTTTTCTCTAATACAGAAAAGGAGCATATTAAGCATTTGGAAATTATATTGAACATTTGCAAGAAGCATGGATTGGTTTTGTCTCCTACTAAATGCAAATTAGTAGTCTCAAAAATTGAATTTTTAGGAGAAGAAATAGGAGAAGGCAAATTAAAGTTGCAGCCCCACATAATAATAAAAAATAGCAGAATTCAAGGAAGAAAATTTGAAAGAGAAAAAGGGTTTGAGGTCCTAGCTTGTTATTTTGAATTTTGTCAGGACTTATATTCCAAACCTAATCTCTAAGCTATGTCCGCTTTATGAGAAGACTTCCATTCATGGGGACAAACGAATGAAGCCTTCCGACTGGACCTTAAACAAAGAAATTAAAGCCCAAATTCAACAGCTACCAGATTTGGAACTCCCGCCAGAACAAGCTTATATCATACTTGAAACTGATGGATGTATGACATGATGGGGTGGAGTTTGCAAATGGAAGAAGTCTAAGTACAACCCAAGAAGCACAGAGAAGGTTTCCGCTTATGCACATGGCAACTTTCTCACAGTAAAGTCAGTAATAGATGCAAAAATATTTGCTGCTATGGAAACTATGAGCTCTTTAAAAAATCTACTATTTGGATAAAGTAGAAATTACTCTAAGAACCGACTGCCAGGCGATAATCAATTTCTACAACAAAATGGTTAGAAACAAGCCATCTCGAGTCAGATGGATCGCCTTTACTGACTTCATTACCGGTTCAGGTATCAAAGTTAATTTTGAATTTGTTGATGCCAAATCAAATGTCTTTATAGATTCATTATCAAGGCTAGTTATTGGCAAAGAAATAATTTTTGTAATCACGGATAAAGGCAAGGAGAAAATGGATGAAGTAACAAGGGGAAAGAAAATTATAGATGGAATTAAATATCTTGATGAAGTAGAAGAAGTCGCTACAAAGTTAGCAGCAGCCCAACGCCACTTGTTATTAACACAATATGAGGACGTTCTACAGGATGTGGGTAAGAACATTCTAACCCCAAAAGAGCATCAAAAGAGAAGATTGATGGATGATATAGAAGAGCAGGCGGTATAAAATCTCTATCATTCACTCAAGGAGCTAGAGATGATCCAGCAAATGAAGAAAGCTGATTTCACAAGACAACGTTACCAAGAAGGAGGATATCAAAATTATTTTCTCACGATGTTACAAATGCTGAAAGAGATAAGGAAGGAGCTGTGGAGGATATCCAATGCGTTAAGTCCCATCTTGGGAAAAATTAAAGCAACCCCCCACTAGCAGAAAGCAGTGGTGAGCCCAGAAAATTCAAACAACTTTTCCGCAAGAATCCAAGTAACTTTTGTAAAAAGATTGAGTCCCAGGGAGTCGTCTTATCTTTAAGGACAATAATGCAATCCTGAGGAGCAACTGGAAATTTTCAGATCTCGAAGATCTAATATGGTACCCGCTGAAGTACTATATTCTATTGGTTTTCAACCAACACAACACAAAAACAGGATCGTCTCTCTAGAATTTGAAATTAAAAACCTGGGACGTTGCCCAGAGTCTTTATTTCTCTAGAAAGCTTTTGAACACAAGACTTCTGAAAGAAGGAATGGTAGGCTTGGTGTTTCTCAAGTCTACTCAAACCTTCTGAACCCTTAGCCTTTTATAGAAGAATGTTGTTGTATCAATAATTGAAGCGGGTGCTTGTTTATTAGCCCTATCATCCTTTAATATGACACCTATGATTCTCACATTTGGCTTTACAACTCATACTGAAAAGACTCATCTACTTTACAACTCATACTGAAAAGACTCATCTAATGCATTATTACAAAGTTGATAAGACCAGACTTCTTTACAGCTTTGTAGCATCTGCTTTGCTGCATTATTGTCCTTAAAGATAAGATGACTCCCCGGGGCTTAATCTTTTTACAAAAGTTACTTGGATTCATGCGAAAAAATTGTTTGGATTTTCTAGGCTCGCCACTGCTTTCTTCTAGTGGGGGGTTGCTTTAATTTTTCCCAAGACGGGACTTAACGGATTGGATATCCTCCACAGCTCCTTCCTTATCTCTTTCAATGTCGGTATAATTTATATAGATTTATTCCTTGGAAATTAACCACAAAGATGAAAGGTGGAGACTCGACATGCAGCCTTGGTTCGGATTATCCACAAGGCTAGTAAGTGTGTAAGATGGTAAACCTGAAGTCTTTAATTTTGGGGATATTTCTAAAATAAATCTTAGCAAAAGAAGATTGGAAGTTATTAATTCTAGTTTTGTGATAAGGCGACAAAACCTATTAATTGATTGCAAAAGACTACAGTACTTATAAGTCTCTTAAAGAGCCAAGTCCGTGAGGTGAGCATGAAAATTTTATGGGTTTCTAAGCTATAAGAAAAATTAGGATTAATAAAGTTTCCTAATGAGTGAAAATTTTGAGCAGAACATAAGAGAATGGTATGAGAAAACCCGATCCCCAAACCTAGAATATCTTTATCTTGCCGAAAACCCGAAACCATCAACAAGTGATTTAGCCAATAACCATGAAATTGTCCACAACAAAATCTCTCTTCTTTCAAAAGTATCACTTAAACATTTCTATTCCTTAAAGGAAGAAAACGAAGTGTTAAAGAAAGAAGTAGCCCAGTTAAGAGCATCAATAAGCTCTTTAGAAAAAGAAATTCTTTCAAATCGACCTTTGACCAAAAGGGAAGTAAGAGTAATCCTCTTTGAAGCCTTGAACCAACCTAAAATAATCGAAAAGGAGGTATTAAAGGTAGCAAATGATTTAAAGAAAAAGGTTAAAGAGGTTGAGGAAATTCTACAAGAAGTAAAGAAAATAATAGAAAATTAGAAACTAAAGCTAAATATGAAAGATATAAGACTAAAAAAAATAAAGTAAACTAGAAAAAAAATAAAGCAAGTAAATAAATCTAATCCTTAGTCCGATCCAATTTACCACTGTTCGATTTGATATCGAATCGCTCAATCCCCAGCAACGACGCCAAAAACTTGATGCGCATGAACGCGACCTCAAATCTCGCGACGGAGACCGTCGATGACTCAAAGCGCCTGCTCGCATTCAACGCCTGCAAGTGCACGGATGTCATCAAGTAATAAAGATTATCAATCCCACAGGGATTGGGATTCGAATATCAATATATTCAGTGGTTGTAATTGTTCGGGCGTAACTCTAATAGGTTTCGATTGGTGAGGGTTGTCGGTGGACTTTACTCTATACGGTGTCACACAGAGGAGGAAGGGAGTGTGCCGAGGTCTTCAAAGGTGATTCTAGGACTTCGGTTTCACTTGTGTATCACTAAACAATGTTGTCAATTGCGTTGTCTAGATGTTTAGCTACGGTTTTGTAGAAGTGACATCATAGACTCTCCCGCAGAGCCGCCGCATCTACCGGGAGCTATCTCCGCCTAAAAGGACGGGATAGATGGTATGAGGATGTTGAATCAATCCCTACGATGAACCGTTTTCGATTCCATCGTACCCTTCTACCCACAGTTACAAGGGATCAGGTTTACCCCTAGGTTCCTTGTATAAAATCCCCTAAATCTTAGATATGAGGGTTGTCACCCCTCATATCGCCTAAGCACAGCAAATAGAAAGCCAAACACGCATAGATATAGTAAAAACAACTACCAATTGTCAAATCAAATTCAAAGGCAGAATTTAACATGAACCAACATTGTAATGTGTGCACAAGCTACTCCCTAATCCTAGAATCGAAAGTACTACTCCATGTATATGAAGGAAGAATTACAAAGCATTTCTATGTTCGAATACATAAGGAATAAAATGCAGGAACAAAGAATTACAATGCTTTCATGGTCTTCTCTCTGGCGTTGAAGTGGAAGGCATGGACCTCTGGCGTCGTTCCTCCTCCCCGTTGCGAGTTACCAAAGCTTTTTAGGGCTTCGACATGCAGTCCTAGCTGTCGTGCCTCCTCCCTAGGGTTTGGGCGGAGCCATCCTTATATAGACATCACCTCGGACCACTGTAAAATCTGGAAAAACCCTAGTCCCACAAATCTTGCGGGCCACCACACGACCATGTGGAAACACACACCAGGCGCAGCGGACTGGGTGTTTGATCTCGCCCATTGGACACGGCCGTGTGTAGCCACACACCCTGGTCGTGTCCTATTCTGCGTCTAGCTACAAAATGTCCTTCTTTTGCTCTGAAAGTGTGCCTTTTCCCTCGAAATGCTATCCTGCACACAAAAGTACAAAGAGCAGACCTCCAAACCAAAAAATAGGAAATGCATGCAAAATAGAGTGACATATGCATGAAACTAACATAAAATGTAATGAGATGTGAGCGAAAACTACTCCTAAAACCCTATATGTTTCACTCACATCAGCAACCATGATATCAATGCTACCCGACCAAGCTAAAATTGAAGATAAAATTCCACCACAGTTGGAGGACTATGGTGAATTTGTTATCCCCTGCTCGATTTATGGGGAAAGCTTCGATGAAGCACTGTGTGATTTAGGGTCATCAATAAGTGTGATGCCCTACGCATACTATTTGAAGATGAAACTAAATGGAATCCATCTAGCAAACCTTGGAATTCGTATGGGAGACGACTCAGTCAAGGATCTCATCGACATGCTAGAACATGTGCCTGTGGTCACTGAGAATTTCATGATACAGACGGATTTTATTATATTGAACATAGGACCAAATCCCCAGGACCCCATCATTTTGGGAAGACCTTTTCTGGCGACTGCGGGAGCATTAATAGACATAAAGGCGCACAAGATCTCTTTAGAGGTAGACGGGGAGATCATCATTTTCAATCTATCAGAATGTAGAGCTCCCTTCCTGGACAGTGACACTTTCAGTAGGGTAGAGCCAAACCCACTAGATGTCAACTCCAAGATAGATGAATGGAGGTTCACAGAACCTCCGGAGCCAAGTTGAGACCATAGAGTAGGGTCGAGCTAAAAGACTTTAAACAAAGCGCTTCTTGGGAGGCAACCCGAGTTAAGATTTTGTGTTTATTTCTTATTAGTTTGTTGCATTCATTTGTTTTGAACTTTGATTTCAATTCATTTAGCATTTTAACATGAATTAGGACTAGAAAGAACTTGCTAGGTAAAAGTAAAATCACTTTGAACCCACACGACTGAGTGAGTAAGAAGAATACAGACTGTTGTGCACCGTGAGAAGGAAACGGGGGATACACAGCCTGGCCATGTGTTTTCACACGGCTATGTCCCTTCTTCCAGCGGCGCACAAGGCCTGACCGTGTGTTTTTACACGGCCATGTCACGTAGGGTTTAAATGGCTAAGTTGTGCATTTTCACCCCAAATGTGCCATGTGCTTTGGTTCCTCTTGCCCTAGCTATGTGAATCCTTCTTCTCCACCACCTAGAAGACTTTTCAACCTTCAAGAAAGCTCAAAAAAAGTAAGGATGAGGAGAACAAAGCAAGTGACATCTCGATCAGGTGCTTCGGAGCAAAGGAAAAAAAGAATAGATGCCCCTTAAGCTCCGAAGGAAGGTAACGTTCTTCCAACCCTCCTTTTTCAAAATAATGAGCATAGGGATAGATATAACATGCTTGCTACTAAAAAAATCACCACAACTAGGTATCTTGATGAAGATTTACTAGAATCCCTAGGTTTATTTAGTGATATTCAAGCCCTATTTGTAAAAATGGGGTGGGGAGAGATAATGGGGATAAGACACCCAACCTACCCTAGGATAGTTTTAGAGTTTTTAAGTTCTTTAGAAGCTGAGATTTTAATGGATAGAGAGAGCGAAGAGGGTAGGATTATCTTTAGGTTATTTAACATTGAGTATGAATGGACACATGTTTTGTCTTGCCTAGTGGGGGAGAGAGAAGAACCCATATTGGGTTCAACTCTCGGATCTTTTGGACTGAATTGACAGGAGAGCATGCATACGACCCTTCTAGGGCCAAAGCCTCGTGCCTCCAAAACTCCATTTTCTGGTACCTACACCGAATCATGGCAAGTACTAATTTTGGTCATGGGGAGAGTGACAGTGTAGTGTGAGCTAGTGAGATGCTTTTCTTGTGGGACATGCTACAAGAAAGGAGTAGCATTGATGTAGGGTCTCATTTCATTAGACACCTAGTGAAAATGGGCAAAGCAGCAAGAGAAGAGATCATTGTGGGGGGCCTACTTACCCACATTTGTCATAGGATGGGGTATCTACACTTCACTAGATATCATAGAGGAGAGTCCTAGGATCGACCTAGGAGTGAGTATGGCCATGAAGATGATAGTGAGAGAGAGACACTCCTTATTCTTTGTAAGGAAAAACCTATCATCCCTTAGGCTCCCCGACCCCGATCGTACCACCATCACCACACACGCCAACTGGCACTTAGATTTGATAGTGGAGTCCTCTCCATATAAGGGACCATCCACATCGACACCCATCTCTCCCCCTTTACATCACTCTCCCACCAGTCCATACATTCATAGGAGCCCACCTAGTCCACATCGACATGAGTCTGCACCTGCGCCACCACTTTTTCTACTTTTAAGTAGGATGCAGGTTTTCCAGGGCGATTTTCCAGGGCGGTCTTCCAGGGCGGTTTTCCAGGGCGGTCTTTCAGGGTGGTTTCAGTCCAGAGTTGCTTCCATAGTAGTTCCAGGGCAGTTTTTCACAACCAAAGCAGCAGGGCGATATATTCACCAAGATTGCGACGCTCTCAATTCCTACAGGGTGGTTTTGGACTGCGCCCAGGGCAGTTTTTATCAGGGCAATTTGCCTTGCAGAGTGGCTTGAGCAGCCAATCCTGGCAGGGTGGTCGGTTTCCACCAGGGTGGTTTTGAAAGGCTGGTCCTGTAAGGGTGGTTAGCCATCTCCTCTTCAGGGCAGTTTTTATGTTCCTCAGGGTGGTTTTGGCAGACCAATTTTGGTCCGAAAAAAAAAAAAAAAAAAGGTGAATAGGCCCACCCGAATGGCCTATCTAGTCCATAGCAAACGGCTGCGGTAAAGACATGTTAAACCCGTTTATGGTTGAGGCTTGACCAATAAGCCTAGTAGAGGTGAATAGGCCCACCCGAATGGCCTATCTAGTCCGTAGCAAACGGCTACGGTAAAGACAAGGAAAATCCGTTGATGGTTGGTCACTTACCAAAAGTGACGAACGATGGAGGATTGCCGCACGGGACTAGCGGAAGAGAGACATGGAAGGACGGAAGGACGGTGCGAGGAGGTACACCGGGAGTAAGGGATGCAGAGGGATCGTATGTATGAGTGTGTGTATGAGTGTGGATAAACAATGGCTATCTAAACACGAGACGGTTGGTATGCATGAGAGTTAAGGTAACCATGAGAGCACATGTACACCCTTCTGGAGGCACCTCAGATCTGACACATCGTCAGACATGACATGAGTGTGCAACCCAGGTTTTTGTATGATCGTGCTTTACTTGATGATATATATTTACATTTCATCAAAAAAAAAAAGTAGGATGCAGGTACATTTGCCTATTATTTTTCGGAGTTCCGATCGCACCTCGATGACATATATGTTGAGCATTAGATGTAGAGGCAGTGATGGGAGGAGCAGAGTGCTTTCATGCAGGCAGAGTTTTAGGGCTTTTGGAAGCACTTCCAGCGGGCTGAGGAGTTCTACAACGAGGCCCACATATACTTCTAGGAGGAGACTGCCCGTCGCCAGGATGAGGCCACCTACCACTAGGAGATGCGGTAGCACATGCATGCCCAGCAGGCACAGTGGGCTCGAGAGGAGGAGCACAGAGCGATCACTGCATCCACCAACTCTAGACATCATGTATATGTGACATTAGCGGCTTAACACCAAGTTTACCCAGGAGCCTGACATGCCGAGACTACTAGACTTCCCACCTTAGCCACCATATTAGCGGTACGATCTCATAAAAGTCTAGGGGCGACCCCAAGTTTTGATTTATTTTGTTTCTAACAGTAATTTCTTTCCTGTCATTTGCATTTATTTTAGTTAGCATTCATTTGTCCATACATAGAGTTTTTAGTTGCGTTAGTACTTAATTTTTGCTATCTTTAAGCTACCTCAGTGGTATTTTTAGAGTTTAGTTGTTTCCATGGGTAGCTTAATTTCATTTACCTCGTGGTATTTTATTTTATTTTCTCTAATGAATGTTCTAGTCTTATAGTGGTTAGCTTTTATATTTACATCTACACATGATGAACATTCTGAAAGGGAGAGTCTAGTACGTACCTAGTTATGATTCGTCTAAGTAGTCTAGTACTTTGGAATCCATAGGTGACCCTAAGTTTAACATTTTAGTTACTGGAGATGCTCGGATTGTGGAAGCTCATTCGAAAAAATCAAAATCCCAAGAGAGATAGAGAAAAAAAATGGAATAAAAAAATTATGAGGGATAAAAAAATAGTTGTCGTAGGTGGAAATGCTTAGGTGCCCCTTTGAGACTGAGTTAGGTTACTGGGGAAACACCTACTAATTTCTCTCAATACTGAGCACACCTTTGAGACTTTGTGCTAGATTTAGGGAACAACCCTCGCTTTGGGCAGGTAAGTGCCTAAGAGCCGGAGACCTTAGGAAAGCTATAGGATGACAACTTAAATTACCATGGAACGAGTATCCCCTAAGAAGATTCGCTTAGCACGAGCACAAGAAGCTAACTTAGTGAATTTCTAGAACATATCTATTTTGCTTTGATTGCAAATACCACTTGATAAATCTAGTTAACATGTTAAGTATGGAACAATACCTTTTAAAATCTCATGGCACTGAGATTTGCTTGAGGACAAGCAAAGATTTAAGTCTGGGGAAATTGATGTGAGCAAAACATATAGGATTTTAGGAGTAGTTTTCGTTCACATCTCATTACATTTTATGTTTGTTTCATGCATATTTCACTTTGTTTTGCATGCATTTCCTATTTTCTAGTTCGGAGATCTGCTCTTTATACTTTTGTGTGCAAGATAGCATTTCATGGGGAAAGAAGCGCACTTTCGGAGCAAAAGAAGGGCATTTTGAAGTTGGATGTAGAAGGGGACATGGCCAAGGCGTGTGGCTACACACGGCCATGTCCAATGGGAGAAATTGGCCACCCCAGTGGTACACATGGCCTGGCCATGTGAAAACACATGGTCATGTGGCACTGTGCGATTCTGATGTGAGTCGGTTATTTTCTAGGTTTTAGAGAGATCCAGGCTGATGTCTATATAAAGGAGGATATGCCCAAACCCTAGAGGGGAGGCACGACGGTCGGGACGACACTCCGACACCCTAAAAAGCTTCGGGAACTCACATCAGGGAGGAAGAAAGTCGCCAGAGATCCAAATTTTGCACTTCAACACCAGAGATAAGAGTCACATTGCATTATAATTTCTTTTCCTTGCTTAATTTCTATTGTTTTTGATGTGAGCAAAATATATAGGGTTTTAGTAGTAGTTTTCGCTCATATCTCATTACATTTTATGTTTGTTTCATGCATATTTCACTTTATTTTTCATGCATTTCCTATTTTCTGGTTAAGAGATCTACTCTTTGTACTTTTGTGTGTAGGATAACATTTCATGGGGAAAAAGGCACACTTTCAGAGCAAAATAAGGGTATTTTGCAGTTAGACATAGAAGGGGACACAGCCAGGGGGTGTGACTACACACGGTCATGACCAAGGGGCGAAATTGGCCACCCCAATGCCATACATAGCCTGGCCATGTGGAAACACATGGTCATGTGGCACTGCATGATTCCGACGTGAGCCAATTATTTTCTAGGTTTTAGAGAGATGCAGGTTGATGTGTATATAAAGGAGGCTACGCCAAAGCCCTAGGGAGGAGGCACGATGTCCGGGATGGCACTCCGATGCCCTAAAAAGCTTCGAGAACTCACATCGGAGAAGAAGAAAGTCACCGGAGATCCAAATTCTACACTTCAAAACTGGAGAGAAGAGTCACATTCCATTGTAATTTCTGTTCCTTGCTTAATTTCTATGGTTTATACGAACATGATTGTGCTTTGTGTTTCTCCTTTCTTATCTATGGAGTAGACTCTCTGATTCTAGGATTAGGGAGTAGTTTGTGTGCGTAGAACATGTTATTCCATATTTAAATTCCTTTTTTTGAATTTCTATTTGCAATTGGCATTTGGTTTTAGAGCTATAGTTATTGTTTTGGTTTTCTAAATACTGTGCTAGCCGATACGAGGGGTGACAACTCTTATATCTAAGGTTTAGGAGAATCAAGGAGGAACCTAGGGGTTGACCTCATCTCCCGTAACTGTGGGTAGAAGGATGCGATAGAGTAGGAAATGCGCCCCATTTTTGACTCGTCGCAGGGATCGATTCGGCATCCTTATACCGACTACCCCATCCTAAATCCAGGGTCGACTTGGAAATAGCCGAGGTAGCTTCCGATAGATGCGAAGGCTCATTGAGGGAGTGTATGATTTCCTTTCCACAAAATCGTAGCTAAAACCTTAGATGAAACCCAATTGACAACGTGTTCTGCGACACACAAACGAAATCGAAATCCTAGAATCCCTTCCAAAATCTCGCAACATAGTTTCTTTCTTCTTCTGTGTAACACCGTATTGAGTTGGGACTGTCGTCAACCCTCGCATTTACAACCCTTATATCTGAATTCCGAACAATAGCCTCTACTTACCAAATTAGTACTTGAATCTCAGTCCCTGTGGGATCGATTATCTTTTTATTACTTGATGACATTCGTGCACTTACGAGCATGGAGCGCGAGAGCGTGCTTTGAGTCCTCGATGGTCTCCATCGCGAGATTTGAGGTCGCGTTCGCGTGCATCATTTATACGAACATGATCGTGCTTTTTGTTTCTCCTCTCTTATCTATAGGGTAGACTTTTCAATTCTAGGATTAGGGAGTAGTTTGTGTGCGTAGAACAAGTTATTCTAAATTTGAATTCTATTCTTGAATTTCTATTTGCAAATGACGTTTGGTTTTAAATCTATAGTTATTATTTTGGTTTTCTATCTACTGTGCTAGCTGATACGAGGGGTGACAACCCTTGTATCTAAGATTTAGGAGAATCAAGAAAGAACCCTGGGGTTGACCTCATCTCCCGTAACCATGGGTAGAAGGATGCGAAAGAGTAGGAAATGTGCCCTGTTTTTGACTCGTCGCAGGAATCGATTCGGCATCCTCGTATCGATTATCCTGTCCTAAGTCCAAGGGTAAACCTCGTAATGGCAGAGGTTGCTTCCGATAGATGCAAAGTCTCATCGGAGAAGTGTATGATGTCCTTTCCACAAAACCATAGCTAGAACCCTAGATAAACCCCAATTGACAACGTGTTCTGCGACACATAAACAAAATCAAAATCCTAGTATCCCTTCCAAAATCTCGCAACATAGTTTCTTTCTTCTCCCGTGTGACACTGTATTGAGTTGGGACCACCATCAACCCTTGCATTTACAACCCTTAAATTTGAATTTCGAACAATAACCTCCACTTACCAAATCGGTACTCGAATCACAATCCCTGTAAGATCAATAATCTTTTTATTACTTGACGACATCCGTGCACTAGTGCATTGAGCGCGAGTGCACAATTCGAGTCCTCGGTAGTCTCCGTCATGAGATTTGAGGTCGCGTTCACGTGCATCAACAAGGCTTCCCAATGATTGGTCCAATGAAGGATCAATGTCTATAGATTATACTTTGGTTCATAGTAATGCATCATAACAAGCATGATGAACCAAATGCATCTACCTAACATCTCACATGATGTTTAAGTGGTTTGATACAAAAATCATGGATTCTTAGGTGTTTTGAAAGGTGTTTAGAGTTATAGTCCTAGATTTTCTATAGGATCATGCAAACCTAAACCTCTACTCTACTAAGCACATTCAAAGTTCTATACCACTTGTTGAGGATCCTTGGATGGGTAGAGAGGGGTGAATAGCCTCTCTTGATTTCTACAATTAGTTTAGCGGAAGAAAAATCAAATATGAAAGAAATCAAAAGACAAAAATACAATCGCTAACTCCATGGCGATCCGTCGACTGATCAAACTAGCAGTCGACTGATCGAGCCATCAGTCGATTGCTCCAAGCAATCAGTCGACTCAAAATATTTCTGTGCCTGTGTCCACTATAACAGTCGACTGCTAGGGTATAACAGTCGACTGATGGTGGACCAGTCGATTGCCAAACCTTAGAAATCGACTGTTGGACCACAGAATTTAGCCGTCTTTAGTTGACTGACTGATCAGTCGACCGGGACAAAGCACCAGTCGACTGACACACTTCAAGTATGATCAAATCATACTTGAAATCGACTCCCTAAGGCTAGACTCAACCTTCTAGCTCTTCCTTCAACCTTGCGCCTCTAAGATCCCTCCGAGTCTGTGACCCCTTCATCCTTGCACTTGATTCCAAGAGCTTCCCTTAGTTTCCTCATGTCTCGGATTTCTTTTTTGCCAAAGTCCGCTTGGACTTTATGCTGCCAAGACTACATTCTTGGACTTACGCTGCCAAGACCTTGCCTTTGGACTTTCTTACCAAGGTTCGTTTGGACTTTATGCCGCCAAGACTACATGCTTAGACTTATTCTGCCAAAACCTTGCCTTGGACATCCCTTGCCAAGATCACACTTGGTCTTTCCTTTACCAAGCCTTCACACTTGGATTTTCCTTTCACTTAACACATTCATCGATTAGATCACAAATATTGCCTAACTATATATGATTATCAATACATATATATAAATAAGTGCTTTGGGCATTGTTGCACCAACAATCTCCTCCTTTTTTATGTTTGGTAATCATTTAAGTTTGGTCTTGAAATATGCTCAAAAAATAAAACATTATATATCACAATATGAATTCTAACTTAAAGTCTCCTTATCCCCCTTTAACACACATCAAAAAGAGAAGGACTCATAGAATATAAGTTTATAAATGAATAAAATTGATCATGCCTTGTACTGAGGTATATGATAGATATAGGGCTCTCCCTTAATCCAAGACATAGTTCATGATGTGTAAAGAACATGTTGAGCAAAGAATGAAATAATAGGTAAGAATTGTAGGGATGTATACTGAAAAGTCTATCTTTTCTATAAACATCTTTATTTTTGAAATAAGAATCGCATGATCATTGTTTGCATATATTTATGCATATTGTCTAATACGTTACATTGTAGATAACATGGTGTGTGGTGTCACACGGGAGATCTTGTTATCGGCTCCTTGTAAAGTATAAGTAAAGGCTCACAACCGAGATGACTTTGGACAAACCATCGGAATGGTTGTAGTGTGATTTGGTATTGGTTTGTCTTGACCATAGAATCACATTAGTGCACTTTGTGTGTATTGAGCAGACCGACATCGCAGGTGATTCGATTTATTGCTGACTACATAATCGAATCGGACCTCAGATATTATTTAGTACATGCTCTTAATCCCGATATAATAACGGGCACATATACTTGGTACTCATCTCTTTAATTTACTAATGGGCAAGATTTATAGATTAAATCGATAGACTCGGTAAGTTGGGAGATGATATTATTTATATGGTGTGTCGTTGATTATAGGAGGAAACCGTGTCCTATATATTAGGATGATGATGTCCCCTTGAGGAGCTCATAAGGTTCATCATGTAAACCCTGCAGGTGGACTTGGTCCGGCATGATGAAAAGGTTGAGTGGTACTACTCAAGGAGTTAGATGTTGATTAATTAATGGTTAGTAAATTAATTAATCGACGGACATTCAAGATCTTAAACACGGGGAGAAAATGTACAAATAATATATGGAGCTCATATTATCATATGGGGGTTGGTGAGGTAGATCAATGATGGACCTTTAGTGGATTGGATCATCATTAGTGGATCGAACTTTATGTGGGCTTGATCCATGGGTGGCCAAGACCCAACTCCTCCTCATGGTCCCTAATGTAGCCCATTAACACCTCAAGATGATTAGATCCAATGGATAGAAACAAAACACTAAGATCCATTGGTAGAGATTAAATCTCTAAGATCCGACGGTTGAGATTAAATCTCTAGATCCGACGGTTGAGATTAAATCCCTAGAACCAATGGAGGAGATTAATTCATGGCTTATCCCCAAACTCTATAAAAGGTGGCATGGGGTTGGCGTGAAGATGATGATAGAGAGGGAGCAAGGCTTGGGCGGCAAGAATAGGGCAATCCTAGTTGAGATAGGATTGGAATTAGGGTTAGGGTTTGGAAGCAAGGGTGGCACCAAATAAGGCAAGTTTTCCTTCTTCTTCCTTGCCTTGTGGCCAACGTCCAGCAGCTATTCCAGCCCTTCTCAGCCCTTGGCCGGTGCCCAAAACACTCCCCTCTCTTCTCCTTAGGTGGTGGAAACAAGATATAGGGTTTCCCTTGGTGTCTTGGTAGTTTTCCATCATCTTCTTCTCCTTCTAGTTGGCCGGCGGCAAGAACTTCTATAGTTCTTTGTTGGTTGAGTTTTTGAAGGAGAAAAACATTGTTTCTCTTCTTCCTCTTGCTTGGGAAAAGCAAGGAAGGAAGTTTTGCGATCTAGGAGCTTCGACTTTTGGTGGATCGTCGCCCACACGACGTCCAAAAGGAGGAGGGTCATACATTAGAAGACCAAGAGGTATAACTATTCTTCTATCTCTTTTATTCATTTCTTGTGTTTGTTTTTCAAAATATAAGCATGTTATATTTCTGTAAATACTCAAAATATTTTTATGCCCATGTTCCCTTATAACAGTCTATTGCTAGGGTATAGCAGTCGACTACCAAACCCTAGCAATCGACTGTTGGACCATAGATTTCAGCCGTCTTTAGTTGCCTGACTGATCAGTCAACTAGGACAAAGCACTAGTCGACTGACACACTTCAAGTATGATCAAATCATACTTGAAATCGACTCCCTAGACCTAGATTCGACCTTCTAGCTCTTCCTTTAGCCTTGCGCCTCTAGGATCCCTCCAAGTTTGCAACTCCTTCATCCTTGCACTTTCTTCCAAGAGCTTCCCTCGATTTCGTCATGTCTCGGGTTTCCCTTTTGCCAAAGTTCGCTTGGACTTTATGCTACCAAGACTATATTCTTGGACTTACACTGCCAAGACCTTGCCTTTGGACTTCCTTGCTAAGGTCCGCTTGAACTTTACACCTCCAAGACTACATGCTTGGACTTTTGCTGCCAAGACCTTGCCTTGGACTTCCCTTGCCAAGATCACACTTGGTCTTTCCTTTTACCAAGTCTTCACACTTGGATTTTCCTGTCACTTAACACATTCATTGGTTAGATCACAAATATTGTCTAACTATAAATGATTATCCAAACACCAAAATACATAAGTGCTTGGGACATTGTTGCACCAACACTAAACACACTAGTAACCTATATAAAAAAAAAAGGTTCTAATAAATGCTATATTTGTAGCAAATGTACAAATTCTATCAATTAAGATACAAACTAATAGGTCAGCAATCAATGGTCAGTGGTCAGTGGTCAGTGGTCAGCGGTCGACGGTTGATGGTCGACAGCCAATGGGTCGACAGTCGATGGTTAATAGCCGATGGTCAGTATTCGATGATCAACGATTGACGGTCAACGATCGACGGTCAGTGGTCACCGGTGGCATTTGGTTGGTGGGTTTGAAATGAGGGAATAGGAATGGGAATCATATAGAGTGTTTGGTTAATATGTTTGGGATTGAGATTTTAGATTGATCTCTAGTTATTTGGGAATCAACAAAATTTACCACAATTGGTGGGTTTGGGTTTCATTCCAATAAATTTGTCACTTGTCTTTGTTATTCGTCGTCGTTCGTTGGTTGTCACTCATCACCTGTCCGATTATCATCAACCGTCGATGGTCACTGATCATTGACGGTCGCAAGCCATAGGTCCCCAGTGGTCGGTCGACCGTCGTAGTCACCGATCATCGACGGTTGATCATCTAGTGCCACCGGTCATCGATCGCCGCGAGTCACAGATCGCCGCAGGTTGTTGATCGCACCTCATCGCCCCCCGACGACAAGCGGCGCAATCATCGATCGATTGCGTCGGCGATAAGCGACTCGATTCGATCATCGGGTGTCGTCGATCATCGGGTGCCATCGGTTGCCGATCGTCGATCACCAGACGCCGATGGTCGTTGGTCGCCAGTCTCCGTCGGTCGTAGATCGGTAGATGTCGCCGATCACATCGATCAATAGGCCGCGGTTGCCGGGCCTGTCGGCCGCTGGTGCCACTAGGCGCCATCGGTCGGCGACCGTTGGTCATCGAACGTCCCTGATCGCTGGGTGTCGCTGAGCATCGTCGCCCGTCGCCAGGCGTCGTTGGTCGCTGGGCACCGTTAGTTGTGGGCTGCCACTTGTCGCCGCCGATCCGGTCACCAGGAGTCACCCCGATCCAGTCGTCGGGCATCACATGTCACCACCGTTCCGATTGCTGAGAGCTGCCTGTCGGCGCTGGTCTGGTCGCCGAGAGCCGAGAACCACCTACCACTGTCGATCCAATCGTCGGGCGCCACTGGCCACCAACCGTCATTGACCACCGCCAGTCATGCGTCGACCATCGCTAGTCGTTGATCGTTTATCATCGGATGCCTGCCGCCGTCGAGGACAGCGATGAAGTCGCCCGTGAGCGACGACATCGACGTCGTTTTCACCTTCATTCCAAACTTATAAACAAAACAATATTATTGGAATGGCTAAACACATTCTCATTCCACCCTACTATCAAACATATTCCCATTCTAGTTATTTGGGAATCAACAAAATCCACCCCAATTGGTGGGTTTGGGTTTCATTCTAATAAAATTTTCCCTTGTCATTGTCGTCCGTCATCGCTCATTGCCCATCTGATGATCGTCGGCCTTCGGTCGTCGACTGTCGGTGGTCATTGATCATTGACGGTTGTCGGTCGTGGGTTGTCGGTCTCCGACCTCTGATCACTGACTATCGATCGTCGATTGACAACCGACAATTGTAGACCGTCGACTGTCAGCGGTCGCCATTGGTTATCGATCATCGACCATCTACCATTGGTCATCGATTGTTGTTGGTCGTCGATCGCCATCGATCATAGGTCGTCGTCGCCACTGCTGGGCATTGTCATCGTCGGGCACCGACGGCGCACCGTCGTCGGCCACTGTCGCCTCATCTGGGCGATGCCAATCGTCGGATGCTATAGGTTATCGCCGAAAGTCTTGTCGGCCATCATCCACGGTCTTTGAGCCAGTCTGCCGGCGATCGCCGAACATCGGCAGATCACCATTCTTTGGTCATCGCCGAGTGCCATCGGTCGCTCTTATTCGCCGGTCTTTGGTCGTCGGGTGCCATCGGGAGCCGCCTTCTACCACCGGTCTGATTGCCAAGAGCTACCTATCGTCGCCGGTCCGATCACCAGGTGCAGTCGGTCGTCGCCAAGCACCGTCGATCATCAAGAATCACCTTCCACAGTCGATCCAGTCGCCAGGGGTCATCGGTCGTGGGGCACCGCTGGGGTCGACGAAGTAGTCACCCGTCAGCGACGACATCGACGTTGTCTCCACCTTCATTCCCAACTTAGAAACCAAATTGTTAGAGGATCATGGCTCAGCTAGAAGGGGGGATGAATAGCCTTTAAACATGCTCGATGGAACTCGCTCGTTCTTGCCTGCTCGATCGTCTACAATCTTCGTTAGTGTAGCGGAATAATAAAAAAAGACAATTAAACATAAACAAAGATAAGGAGAGAGAAATGAAAACACAAGTAATGTAATGTGGTTCACGACCTTTGCTGCTGATCCATGGACAATCCATTAGGCGGATCACTCCCTCAATCAATCCACTAAACCTTCTCCTTAGCTCAACCAAGGTGGAGAAGAAACCTTCTTATACAATCTCTCCCACTTACAATATGATGGAGATAGAAACAAGGAAGAGGAGAGTAAAAATGTTGAGAGCACTTGGAGTATACTTAGGAGTTAAAGCATTTGCCTCTCCAAAGCACCCAAGCCCTCCTTTTTGTTAGTTATAGACCTAGAACCAATCATGTGATGGTTGAATAGGGAACATTTTGTATCATATTCTATAAAGGCAAAGGATTGGTTATTATATTTACGTCTTGCTTGTGCCAGCTAAATTAAATATAATAATGCCCTAGAAAAGTAGGTTCTTATCTACAGCACATCAATTGGCAGAATTGATTATGAGAGGCTGTAGAGAACACTTTCCTAAATGTTCCTAGTCAAGTATTAATATGCAAGGGCAATATTAATACATAAAGACTAGCATGTAGGTCAATTGATGACTTGATCTCACAAGTCATGGATATATGATATCAAGTTGACACATGGGTATATATTAGAGAATATATACTGAACTGATCCGCCATGAGAAAGTTTCATGGATCGTCATATGAGTGTCATAAACTTTCTCATGTGACTATTGGTATGAATAGTCCTCAAACCTGAAGTCACTACGGTTCCCTACATAAGGAGTTATGTACTTTGGTATCGTCAAACATCACCTGTAACAGGGTGGACCATAAAGTTGATTACTGGGTATATAATAAATTGTGCGGAGGGATGTGAGTGATGTAGATGGGATCTATCCCTCCCATATGACGGGAGTGATATCTGTGGGCCCCTTGATTGAGTAGAACTACTAAAACGCATGGCCATGCTCGAATGAGTCAATATGAGATATTGAGCTCATTTGTTTGAGTTAGTTTACTCAGGGATCAAGAAACACATAGATTGATCGAGGATGACACGGTCTATGCCTCATTGGTCAATCTGATATCAAGGATAGAAGGACACGATCATACATTATAGTAGTGACGGAAAGATTAGTTGGATCTTGACTTATTTCGTAACTTGGGTAGCAATGATGTATTGATAGATGCCACTCATTGCTTTTGTATCTAAATGAGATTAGATACACTGCCAAAGTTATGAGAGCCTATTGTGTCACACAAAAAGAGCATGATGATTAGAAGAATTAGTGCATTCTAGTTTGACTAGAATAATTTGGGAATAAGCTTAAGTACAAAATGGTTTTTGGACTTTAAGCTTAATGAGAATTTTAGCTTATTGATTTAATGAGATTAATTCAATATGCTAAGCTTATTAATTTAATAAGATTAAATAAATATGTTATCATGATAGCCTAAGCTTAATTGATTTAATAAGATTAATTCAATATGTTACCTTATTGATTTAATGAGATTAATTCAATATGATAACATAAGCTTATTGAATTAATAAGATTAATTCAACATGCATGAATGCCACATAAGCATGCCACCTAAGCATGCCACATAAGCATGCCACCTAAGCTTGATGAGGTGGAAGGAGTCAAAGGGTTTTGACCTTTGGAATTTCTCCACATGTGGCCAAACAAGGAGTGTATATTTTCAATGCAATTGATTGCATTGAATGTGATAGGAGGTGAAAGGTTTTTCAATCCTATAAAACACTCCATGGGGTGGCTACAAAGTGGTGGAAGCTTGAGGCTTGGAGAGAGCTTGGTGGTGAGAGGCTTTGGTTGTGTGGCTTTTGTGAGTGTAGGCTAGCAAGAAGAGTGGTCTTCTTCTTCCTTTCTCTTTTTCCCTACCTTCCTCTCTTTTAGGGACTTCTCTAGCAAGAAGTAAAGGAGAGCTCTTCTAGTTTCTTTTGTGAGACAAGAGCTTGCTTGTGTGGATACATATAGAGGCACGGACATTTGAACGTGCTAAAAGATCCAACAAACCCAAGGAGAAGCGGGATTAAAAAGGGCACCCAACAAAGGTAATATTCTCCTATAAGATAGGTTTTGAGAAATTTATTTTTTTTTTGTACGAGGTTTTCTTTCGCAAGGATCACTTGGAAGGGATCCTATTTTTCCGTTGCGCATATGCTATTTTGCATAAAAAAATCCCTACACTTTTATAAAAGAGGAGGGCAATTTTCCCGTTGGGCATGCAGCAGTCGACTGCTACGGTTCTAATGACTTTTGACCAAGCCTGATTCGTGACCATTGTAGCCCAACGACACATAGGGCAGTCGACTGATCACATTGGCAGTCGATTTATCTAGCCATCAGGTGACTGCTCCAAGCAATTAGTCGACTACGGATGATTCTGTGCCTGTGTCCACTTATAACAGTCTCCTGTCATCCTTTGGCAGTCGACTGATGGTGGACCAGTCGACGATCAAACCCTAGCAGTCAACTATTGGCCCATAAAATGCTAGTTGACATAGGTCAACTAGAAGTCGACTCGGACAAGTCAATTTATATCCATATCAGTCGACTGTTGTCGGGTAAAACCTCAAACAACAAGTTGTTTGAGCATCCAACCTTCAGGTAAAACCTCAAACACCATGTTTGAGCATCCGACACTTGATCTTAGCCATTTAGCCAAGTCCACCTACATTGAGCTACCCCAACCTGGGTTACAATCGCTCAACTCTCATCTCCCATGGAGTCCCTCACCGAAGCTCTCTTCGTTTGGCCTACGTCCCTCAGATGCACTAAGCTCGTGGCTTCTCCTATTCCATCCTTCACATCTTGCCCTGAAGTCTGCTTCCTTTGGCTTCACTCCATTTGCTTCTTGTTTGGCGGTCCCTCAGATGCACCAAGCTCACGGCTTCTCCCCGTGCCATCCTTCACCGACTTAAGGACCCGAGCCATGAGATGATGAACTTGCCAATGCTTCATCAAGTAAACCATGTGTGATTCACCAAATCCTGCATAACTTGAACACACACATCAAACACATAACAACCTAACTTAAACTCTTTGCAACGCACATCAAAACCATGATCATACTTGGGTTGATATCCCTAACAATCTCTCCATTTTTGATGTGTGGCAATATGTTTAAGTTAGGTAAAACATTTAAAAACACTTAAGGAAAGTAAGCATGTAAATCAAACATGGAAATCAAACTCCCCCTTAACACATGCTCTACTTATGATTAACTTAAACTCTAACACTTCTCCCCCTTTGACACCATCAAAAACATCATACATATGTTATACAATGTGGTATCAAGTACTAAGGGAATAAAAACACCAAAACAGGCTTAAAGCCCCAAAAACCAAGTTGTTGTGCCATGCACAATTCTATCAGTCGACTGACACCATGTGGCAGTCGACTGGTACCTAATATCAAGCATTTCTGATTTCTGAACACAACTTTAGAAATGAATTAAAAAATCACGAAAACTTGAAAAATCATGAAAATTGGGGAACACATTTTTTGTGAGTTCCTTTATCAATGAAAAATGATTTTTTTCATGAAAATGCATTCAATTTTCAAACTTAAGGTAAAAACTAAAAAATTTCAAAATGTTCTAAAAGTGTATCAACTTTGAAAGCTAGTTTTGCCTTAGAATGTTTCAAAACATAAACTCATAGTTTTCAAAACGTGAATTGTTTTTAAATCATTAAAAATATCCAACTATGATATTTGGGCAAGATGTTTATGAATTAAACATTTTCTTTCTCCATAGTTGGTTAATAATTACTATGTTAAGTTACATCTAATGACTAATCAAAATGCTATAAGCATTAGTGAATCATTTGTGTCAACCTAACATCTCACCCATGGCTATGTTATCAATCAAGTTTTCCTTATAGTGGGTTGTGATATGTAACTAAGTTAATTATACTTAACCAAAAATTTCATGCAATGCTATCTAAGGTTAAGTATTACTCATATTCACCCAACATCATTATAAGTCAACCATTTAATGAGATATGAAATAAATCCAAATATGGTTGACTACCCTAGGTTTTTCTAACCTTTAAGGATTGACTTGGGTAGCAAATATAGGTTCTTTCCACTAGGATTCATCAAGTATTCCTTAGGAATCCATTTCCTAGCTACTATTGTGATTTTTGATTGCCCCCTAGCAATTAAGCAATGATATATCTTTTCATTCTTAGATCCCTTATATCCTATGCCCTTATTGTTAAAGCTTGCCCTTTGGCTCCCAATAATCATGTTCAAAGTATTTGAGCCTATAGTAAATTTTTCAAGGGCCTTGGTAAGGTATTCTTCCTTTTCCCATAAAACCTTATTTTCCTCTAAACATGCATTAGTACTAGAAGAAACAATATTGTCATGTGAACATGCATTTTCAAGCTTTTCTTCTAGATTTTTAATTTTATTTTGCATGCATTTATTCTTCTTTTGGGTCCTAAACAAATCCTTAGTTAAACTTGAAATCATAGAAATAACCTTTTGAGTAGGGAGATTTTTTACCTCACTTACCCAATCTTCCTCCGAATCCGATGATTGTGCTCCCCCTACACTTGTGCTCTCCTCCTCACTTATGCTTCCTTCTTCTTGCTCGGAGGAGGTGGAGGCTACATCATCTATTCCCATTAGTGTGAAATGTGAGATGATTTCCTCTTCCTCCAATCAAGATGGATCATCTCACGTAGCTTTTAGGTTTCAAGGTTTTGATTTCTCCTCCTTCAACTTCTTCTCTTCTTTCTTCTTACCTTTCTTCTTCTTGTCATCCTTCTTCCTTACTTCCTTCTTCTTGTTCAAGAGAGGACAGTCATCCCTCATGTGTCCTTCTTCTTGGCAATTATAGCAAATGATCCTCCTTGCCCTTCTCTTATCATGAGATTTGTTAAATTTGAAGGTTTTCAAGACACGTCTTACCTTTCTTTCCATGTATGCCTCTTCATCGGTGTTCATTGAAGATTGAGAGTCGGCATCCGATGAGGAGGGTGTTGTCTCCTTCTTCTTTCCCTTGTTTGCAACAAGCGCCACTCCCCTTGATTTGTCACTTGGTTCTTCTACTATTCCTTCAAGGCGAGTCTCGTGAAGCTCCATAGTAAAGAAAAATTCTTCTAGAGTACTAATCTCTAGATTCCTTGAGATGCATAATGAGTCCACCATTAAGCTTCATTTTGATGATCGGGGGAATGCATCGATAGCTTCATGATCATATCTCGGTTTGAAAGCTTTTACCCTACACTTGATAAACCATTTATCATTTCCTTAAATCTAGAATGCAAAGATAATACCTTTTCTCCTTTGTCCAATTTTATGTTGTTGAGTTGAGATCGGAGAAGGTCTCATCTTGCTAGTTTTTCTTCGGATGTGCCCTCGTGAAGCTCAACTAGCCTTTCCCACATCTCTTTGGTGCTTAAGAATTCTCCTATCTGGTTTATCTCTTGTTAAGGAAGAACATTTAGAAGATGATGCTTGGCCTTTGAATTTGCTAGATATTCCTCCTTTTGCTTCTTATTCCATCTCGATTTCTCTATCGGTTTATTTTCTTCATCCATAGGTATTTCGAACCCATTTTCCATTATAAGAATAATATCAAAATCAGTTTCGAGAAATACCTCCATCCTCTTCTTCCACCATGAGAAATGTCCTTCGAATTTTGGTTGGTGGATGTTCATGCAGACCATTATTGTTGTCCTTGTTGCGGCGATGAGTTGGTTCATAAGCAACTTGGCTCTGATACCACTTGTTGGAGGATCGTGGCCCGGCTATGAGGGGGGATGAATAGCCATTGAACGTGCTTGATGGAACTCACTCGTTCTTGCATGCTTGATCATCTACAATCTTCGTTAGTGCAGCGGAATAATAAAAACAAAGACAAAAATAAAGACAACAACAAAAACAACAACAACAACAACAACAACAACAACAAAGCCTTATCTCACTAGGTAGGGTCAGCTATATGGATCCTTCTACACCATTAGACTATATCCCCTATTATATCATCATCTATATTTAAATAAATTTTATCTTGTTTTATTGTTGCTAACCAAGTCTTTTTTAGTCTTCCTCTTCCTCGTTTGATGTATATATTTGGCATCGTTTCACATCGCCTAACTGGAGCATTTATTGGCTATCTCAGTACATGTTTGTACCACCTTAAATGTGTCTCTCGGAGCTTTCCTACAATAGATGCAACTCTAACTTTCTCTCTAATGCTCTCATTTCTTATTCTGTCCATTCCCGTATGTTCACACATCCACCTTGACATCCTCATCTCTACTACTCTCATCTTTTGCTCATGTGCTCAAGTCGTAGCCCAACATTCAGCTCCATATAACATAGCAGGTCTAATTGTCATTTTATGGAACTTCCCTTTAAGTTTTAGAGGCACTTTATGATCACATAAAACACTCAATGCTTTCCTCCATTTCAACCATCTTGCTTTTATTTTATGTAAGACATCTCTCTCAATCCCTCCATCATCTTACAAAAATGATCCCAAATATTTAAAGCTCTCAGTTCCAGACAACTTTGTTGGGATGTATACTGAAAAGTCTATCTTTTGTATGAACATCTTTAGTTTTGAAATAATAATCACATGATCATTGTTTGCATATTTATGGTTATGCATATTGTCTAATACATTACATTGTAGATAACATGGTGTGTAGTGTCACATGGGAGATCATGTTATCAGTTCCTTGTAAAGTATAAGTAAAGGCTCACAACCGAGATGGTTTTGGACAAACCATTGGTATGGTTGTAGTGTGAATTGGTATTGGTTTGTCTTGACCATAGAATTACACTAGTACACTTTGTGTGTATTGAGCATGACCGACTTAGAGGTGATTCGATTTATTGCTGACTGTAGGGGATCGATTGGAAGCTAGAGGGGGGTGAATAATGCGTTACCATTCGTTGATGGAATTTGTTCGTGATCGCATCTACAAATCGTGTTAGCGCAGTGGAATAATAATAATAAAAGCAATAACACGAAACACAATCACAAACACAAGATGTTTAACGTGGTTCGGAACCGAACGGTTCCTACTCCACAGATTGAGCTCTAAAGAGCTCTAGCGACGCCAATGCAATCACTAATCACAAATACTCCTTCTCGACACATGTCAGAGGTGGAGAAACCTCGTACAAAAGAATACAACAATAATCTAAATGGATACAAGCAATTACAATAATGAAATACAATGCAAGTAAAGAAAACCACTTTACAATTGCTCTTTGAATGCTTGGTCGCTTGGTGGCTTGATATCAACTTGGAGACCCTGATTTGCAACAGGAAATCGCCCCAAATGCTCTCAAGAAACAATTTTTTTTTCCTCCATCACAAGCTCCTTTTATAGCTTCAACCTATGCTGGAAAAAGTTGATCAGTCGACTGCTCGGGATCGTCAATCGACTGATGCCACTTTTGTTGTGAGACAACGGCTAGATCCATGCTGGATAAGTCCAACAGATCCATCATCAGTCGAATGATCATGATCATCAGTCGACTAGTCAAGCCTCCACTCGACTGCTGGCCGCAACAATCGAGTGAGACCCCATTTTGTGGCCAAATCACCGAGCATCAGTCGATTGATCACATGATCAGTCGACTGCCCATCTATGGCAGTCGACTGCTAGGCCACTTCCTATAGTCAAACCCTAGTTGACTCTTTCCAGTCGACTGCCACATGGTACCAGTCGACTGGCACACATCAAACTTGAGGTTTTAGCCCAAGTATGGTTCCCCCATACTTGCTAGACCACCCTTAGCCTAGACCTAAGCCTTCTAGCCACCTCCATCAGCCTCACGCCTCTCGGATCCCTCCAAGTCATCCATGACTTGTTCATCCATCGTGCTAGCCTTTAGGTGCTTCCATCAGCTATGTCATGCTAACGGTGTCTACACCGCCAAGGCACATTGGACTTACGCCGCCAAGACTCCGCTTGGACTTTACGCCGCCAACCATTGGACTTATGCTGCCAAGACTTCACCCTTGGACTTTACGCTTCTAATATCAAACCCCTTGGACTTCTCATAATGCCAAGACTCAAGCTTGGACTTTCCCTTGCCAACCCATGTTGGACTTTCCATGCCAAGACCCATGCTTGGACTTTTCATGCCAAGTACCCATGACTTGGACTTTACCTTGCCAAGACTCATGCTTGGACTTTACATTGCCAAGACCCATTCTTGAGCTTTCCCAAATGCCAAGTGTCCCACTTGGACTTTCCATACCAAGTACCCAAGACTTGGACTTTCCCATGACAATTACATTGTCATATGTTTTTGTCTAACATCAAAACATCTCTCGAGCCAAGCTCGAGTCCTGGTCAATCGTGACCTGGGCCGATTGCACCAACAATCTCCCCCTTTTTGATGTTTGACAAAAACCAAACAAACCATTTGAGTTAGACCATCTAACTCAAAAACTCCTTACCAATTATCCCAAATTAGTAATCTTAACTTTCTCCCCCTTTTTGACATACATCAAAAAGGTTATCTCTCCAAGGAGGTCAATGTCTCATGTCCCAATGAGATCTTACAATCTCCCCCTTGATCCAAAAATACCTAGGATGTCTACCATCTTCCTAGTGATAAGTCCCATATTACTCAAGAGAGGCAATCCTATCCACTCTCCCAATTTCCAAATTGGGTTTCTCAAAATCCCATCAATTTTCCCAATTGATAACATTCTTCCCATAACTTCTCCCCTTCAAGAAGAAAAACACATCCATCATCCCAAGATGGATACCTCCCCCTAAAGGCTTGCTCCCCCTTGACTATTGCACCAACAATGTCCTTGGGAAGTCCCTAAGCCAATAGGAACTCTAAACCACAAAATTAAGGTTCAAAGTTCAAACATGAACTCTTCCACCCTTAAATTTGATACTTTGACCTAACACCTCTCCAAATCCATATCCAATGGATTTCCACCCTTTACAATGCTTCCCAAAGTATATCCTAGGGTTAGGAGTGGTTAGGGACCTTAACCGCAGCTGAACACGGGCTAAACAAATCTAGTTTTCCCAAAATCAGCATTGGCAGTCGACTCCGTCAGTTACCAGTCGACTGATACTCACATCAATCAGCCACTCGGGTGATCGGTGATAACTGAAAAATCCAATTTTCAGTTATCAGAAATGAATTTTGGAAATTCATAAATAATTATACGTAATTCGAAAAATCATGAAATTTGATACGTATAATACCAATGACCAATACAATGGGTGAAAAATATTTGAAAATTATTTTACCCATAAAATGCTGAAATTGATACAAAATTCAAAAGTGAAGAAAACTTCTTAGTTTTGGCTTACTTTGTATCAATCTCATCAATGGTGATTACTATTAAAAGATAGACTTCAACAAGGTTTTTCAAAATGATTTTAAAATATTTTCAAAACCTTATTTTGGATCATATTCCTTGGGCTCAATGTACATGACTTGTACACAAGCTTTCCCAATGATCCACCTTTGAATTAAGATGAGTTTTGGTTCAACTAGATGCAAAAACTATGCACCTTGAACTCAACTCATATCCTAGCATCTCACATGTATCTAGGGTATATAAATACACATACATGTCAATGTTATGTGAGATGTGGGTTTTGTTCTCCCTAATCTAGGGTTTCATGTATTTTTCTAAGGCAACTCTACTTGATTCCCTTATAAATGGGACTCCAAGTCATGTCAATTGTCCTTAACTCAATTTTAATTAAATTATCTTAAATGCATGAGTGATTATGGCATTAGAGATGATATAAATAAACACATGCTCATAATCATGATGTCATGGCATAAGATATAATCTAAAATTACATGACATTTATCCTAAATCCTAAACATGATCATGACATATAAATGATACAAATAAAACATGATGTCATGGCATGTTATATGACAAATCAAGGCATGGCAAGTAAGATATAAAGGTATATAATACCTAAATCTTAATATTAATTGCCATTTTATGTAATTAAGTATATTTTGCCATAATATTACTTTTCTCCCTAGTGTGCCAAAAACCCAAAATGACACACTATGACTCTAAACCTAAAATGTGCCAATTTGATCAATTTATCAAACTTCTCAAATAATATTGGCATATCCTAAAATCTTTTAGGAGTTAAGCTCAAATATATTTCCAAGGTAACCATAACCTTGAAAATAACCAAAAATTCCACCTTTATCTAGCGTGAATCAATCACGCTCTTAGGAACCCAAAACCTATTTGAGCTCCTAGGGTTAATTAGGTATTCCTTAGGGATAACCTCCCTAGATACCTTCCTAATGACCCTCCTAGGCTTGGTAGCCTTGGTCATTTGGGTCTTACCTAGGTTGACTCTAGGGGTAACTCCCCTTGCAACCTTCTTAGTGTTCACCCTAGGTTTCTTCGAAACCCTAGCCACTAGGCACTTACCATGGTTACTCTTAGAGATAACTTCCCTAGTAACCTTGGTTTTCCTAGGTTTAGTTCCATAATCAAATGGAACATTGTGATAGGCTTCCTTGGGCTTAGGTTTGCCCTTGGATGAATCTAGTTTCCTAGGTCTTGATTTTTTACCATTTGACCCTAGGCTTTGACTTCTAGACCCTAATGTTGACCTCTTGACCCTTGAAATTGATTTTGCATTTTTACAAGGGTCTTCTCCATCTTTTCAAGCCTTGACCTCAAGACTTGATTTTCCTTTTCTAATTGCCCAATTTTTGAATTTTGATCTAATCTTTGGGCATTGTTTTTCCTAGGCATATTCCTAGTCCACTTAAGGTTAAGACCTAGATGTTCTCCTATTTTCTTAATGGTTTCCTTAGGTAAAATATTTTTAGGGACATTAGTCTCAAATTTCTCCTTCTTTAAAACATTAACATTTTTGGCACCTAAACAAATATATTTGTTATTTCTAGCATGATCTTTATGATAAATAGCAAGATTGCTAAAATTAGTTCTAGCATGCTTTTGCCTATAATTGAAAGAAAGAGCATTATTTAGATATACCTTAGGGTTTGCTTTAGAGGCTCCCCCTACATGTATAGTTCCCTTTTTCTCTCCCTTTGGACATTGACTCCGGTAATGCCCTTTTGAATTGCACTTGAAGCATATGATATGCTCCTTGCTCTTTTGACTTTGGGCACGACATCTTTGATCTTTGGAGCCGGAGGAGTCTTCTTAACTCTTTTCGGACACTTACTCTTGTAGTGTCCGGATTCCCTACACTCAAAGCATATTATATGATTTTTATTTACAATTGACATGCTTGAGTTACCTATGATGGTGATAGGTGCCGGAATTGGAGCTTCTTCATCTTGACCGGATGTCGAAGCTTCTTCTTGTTGCTCCGGAGTTGAGGAAGCTCCAATTTCCTCCCCCTCAATCCTAGAGGTGGAGGTTGATGGTCTCTCCTTGTGAGGATGATGCATTTGCCTCTTCAGTCCCTTCCTCTTGGACCGGTGATGGACTTTCATGGAGCTTAGCCACATGGCTCCATAGCTCCTTGGCATCTACATAGTTACCTAACATACACAAGATATTATTAGGTATTAAATCAACCAAAAATTTTATTACCTTGGTGTTTTTCTCGAAGGCCTGGACTTGCTCTTCGGTCCATCTCTTCTTTTTGAAGAAGCCACCTTTTGGTCCTCTTGGATACTCAAATCCTTCAATTAATATGGACCATTCCTCAAAATCCTTTATCATCAAAAAATCTTCAATTCTCCTCTTCCAAGAATTGAAGTCTTCTCGCCCATAGAAAGGATAAGGGACCGGTGTGTTGATGTCCCATCCTAATTGTTCTTGGACTTCCATCTTCACCCTCTAGCGTGCTCCCTTAGTTGTTAAAATTCAAGAGCGGCCTCGCTCTGATACCACTTGTAGGGGATCGATTGGAAGCTAGAGGGGGGGGTGAATAGCGCGTTACCGTTCGTTGATGGAATTTGTTCGTGATTGCATCTACAAATCGTGTTAGCGCAGCGGAATAATAATAATAAAAGCAATAACACAAAACACAATCACAAACACAAGATGTTTAACGTGGTTCGAAACCGAACGATTCCTACTCCATGGATCCAGCTCTAAAGAGCTCTAGCGATGCCAATGCAATCACTAATCACAAATACTTCTTCTCGACACAAGTCAGAGGTAGAGAAACCTCGTACAAAAGATTACAACAATAATCTAAATAGATACAAGCAATTACAATAATGAAATACAATGCAAGTAAAGAAAACTACTTTACAAATGCTCTTTGAATGCTTGATCGCTTGGTGGCTTGATATCAACTTGGAGACCCTGATTTGCAGCAGCAAATCACCCCAAATGCTCTCAAGAAACCATTTTTTTTTCTTCCATCACGAGCTCTTTTTATAGCTTCAACATGTGCTTTGAAAAGTCGATCACCAACCGCCGGGACCGCTACGATTGATGTCATCATTGTCATGAAACAACAAATTAGATCCACGGATAAGTCGACGGATCATTCATCACCGATCGGGTCAATCCTCCACTCGACCTGGCGCAGCAATGATGAGTTAGACCCCATTCTGTGGTTGAATCACCGAGCATCAGTCTACTGATCACATGATCAGTCAACTACTCGTCCATCAGTCGACTGCCCATCTATGGCAGTCGACGGCTAGGCCACTTCCCGTAGTCAAACCCTAGTTGACTCTTTCTAGTCGACTGTCACATGGCACGAGTCGACTAGCACACCTCAAACATGAGGTTTTAGCCCAAGTATGGTTCCCCCATAGTTGCTAGACCACCCTTAGCCTAGACCTAAGCCTTTTAGCCACCTCCATCAGCCTCACGCCTCTCGGATCCCTCCAAGTCATCCATGACTTGTTCATCCATCGCACTAGCCTTCAGGTGCTTCCATCGGCCATGTCATGCTAACGGTGTTTACACCGCTAAGATACATTTGACTTATGCCGCCAAGACTCCGCTTGGACTTTACGCCGCCAACCATTGGACTTATGCTGCCAAGACTTCACCCTTGGACTTTACGCCACCAATATCATACCCCTTGGACTTCTCATAATGTCAAGACTCAAGCTTGGACTTTCCCTTGGCAACCCATGTTGGACTTTCCATGCCAAGACCCATGCTTGGACTTTTCATGCCAAGTACCCATGACTTGGACTTTACCTTGCCAAGACCCATGCTTGGACTTTACATTGCCAAGACCCATGCTTGGGCTTTTCCAAATGCCAAGTGTCCCACTAGGACTTTCCATGCCAAGTACCCAAGACTTGGACTTTCCCATGACAATTACATTGTCATATGTTTTTGTCTAACATCAAAACACCTCTCGAGCCAAGCTCGAGTCCTGGTCAATCGTAACCTGAGCCGATTGCACCAACACTGACTATATAATCGAATCAGACCTCAGATATTATGTTGTACATGCTCTTAATCCCGATATAATACCGGGACATATACTTAGTATTCATTCCTTTGATTTACCAATGGGCGAGATTTATAGAGTAAATCGATAGGCTCGGTAAGTTGGGAAATGGTATTATTTATATGGTGTGTCATTGATTATAGGAGGAAACCATGTCCTATATATTAGGATGATGATGTCCCCTTGAGGAGCTCATAAGGTTCATCATGTAAACCCTGTAGGTGGACTTGGTCCGGCATGATGATAAGGTTGAGTGGTACTACTCATGGAGTTAGATATTGATTAATTAATTGTCAGTAAATTAATTAATCGATGGACATTCGAGATCTTAAACACGGGGAGATAAATGTACAAATAATATATCGAGCCTATATTAACTTATGGGGGTTGGTGAGGTAGATCAATGATAATCCTCTAGTGGAATGGATTATCATTAATGGATCGGACTTTATGTGGGCTTGATCCATTGGGTGGCCAAGATCCAACTCCTCCTCATGGTCCCTATTGTAGCCTATTAAAACCTCATGGAGCCTAGATCCAATGATGGAAAATAAAACTCTAGATCCGACGGTGGAGATTAAATCTCTAGATCCGACGATTGAGATTAAATCTCTAGATCCGACGGTTGAGATTAAATCCCTATAACCGATGGTGGAGATTAAAAAGGAGGCTTAAGTGTAACTCTATAAATATGGGCTTAAGGCTTGGGCGTGGTGAATAACTAGAGATATTAGGGTTTTGCTTCCTTGGCTTGGGTGGCAAGGAACAAGTGGGCGGCTAGGGTTTTTGGAGGTGTCTTGGGCGGCCACAATTTTGGAAGGTTTTCTTCTTCCTTAGGTGTTGCCGGTGCCCTTCCTTCTCCTCTGTACCTTGGCCGGCGCTCAACCTAATTTCCCTCTTCTCTTTGGCCGGTGGAAACAAGGGTTAAGGTGATTCCGTGGAGCTCTTGGCCGGCATCCATAACCTTTATCTCCTTTCCTTGGCCGGCGGCTACAACTAGGTCTCTTAACTTGGTGGTCGGTCCTAGATAGGGAAGAGTTTTGTTTTATTCTTCCTTTTATTCAGAGCGAGAAAAGAAAGAAAGATTGGTGATCTAAAAGGTTTCGACTTTTGGAAGATCGTCACCCACACGACGTCCAAAAGGAGGAAGGACATACAATAGAAGATCGAGAGGTATAATGCTTATTTATATTCTTTTGTATCATGTCTATAATTGTTTTTCAATTATATGCATGTTGTATGTTTTGTTATGTGGCTAATTTACTTGGACCCCGAATACAAACACAAAAATTGGCGATCCGTACATCATCTATTCCGCGGCTAATCGTTGAATAGAGGTTGGTTGCTTGAACAACAAGTTTGTTCAAGTGACTACTCTAATCGAATAGCACAACGATGAAATGGTAGCTTGGGTAATCTCTTCTTGTCAAGGATAAATTTTTTTTTCCAGGGACGTAGAAGGGATCGCCATGAACAAGCGATCGAGTTGAAGTGGGAAGCGAAGTTTCCTACCTTCAAACTTGTCATATCCTATCTTAACACTTGTCTCATTACGTCTAATATTGCTAAATTTAAATTCCATATATTCTGTCTTTACTCTACTAAGCTTAAAACCTTTCACTTCTAGTGTTTCTCGCCAAAATTCTAGTTTAGCATTTACTCCTTCACGTGTCTCATCTACTAAAACAATATCATCTTCAAACAACATACACCACGGTCTATGTCTTCAATGAGTCCAATGAGTTTGTCCATGATTAGTGTAAAAGATAGAGACTTAAAGTTGATCATTGATGTAACCCTATCTTTATTGGAAATGCTTTAGTTAATCCACCTGAAGTCTTCACCCTGGTCGTTACTTCCTCATACATATCCTTAATTAGTTCAATATATGTTACACTAATACCTCTTTTTTCTAAAATTCTTCATAGTATTTCTCTTGGAACTCTATCATAAGCTTTTTCTAAATCAATTAATATCATGTGTACATCCTGCTTTTGCTCTCTATACTTTTCAATTAGTTGTCTAAGAAGATGTATAGCTTCTATTGTTGACCTTCCTGGAATGAATCCAAATTGATTTTCGAGAACTGTGATCTCCTTCCTTAATCTTTTTTCTATTACTCTTTCCCAAAGTTTTATGGTATGACTCATTAGTTTAATACTCCTATAATTTTCACAAGTTTGTATGTCTCCCTTATTCTTATATAAGGGAATTAGGATACTTACCCTCCATTGATCAGGCATCCTTTTTGTTTTCAATATCATGTTAAATAATTTTGTAAGTCATTCAATACCTTATTTCCCTAGACACTTCCATACCTCTATCGGAATATCATCTGGTCCAATAGTTTTTCCATTTTGCATTCCATTTAAAGCTTGTTCTACTTCTAAAATTTGAATTCTATAATAAAAATTTACGTTTCTATACTCATTTGGCTTACTTAAATTACCTAAATTAAGTTGGTCTCCTAAACCTTCATTAAAAAGTTGATGAAAATATCTCTTCCGCTGCTCTTTTATTTCTTCATCATGTACTAGTATTATATTGCATTCATCTTTAATACATCTTATTTGATTAAGATATTTTATCTTCCTCTCTCTCACTTTAGCTATTCTATAAATGTCTCTTTCCCCTTCTTTTGTATCAAATTTTCAATATAACCATTCAAAAGATTCAGTCTTAGCTTCATTCACTGCTTTCCTAGCTTCTTTCTTGGCTATTGTATATTTTTTCAAATTTTCATTATTTTTACAAATATATAATTTCTTATATGTTGTTCATTTTTCTTTGACTTTCTCTTGCACTTTTTCATTCCACCACCAAGATTCTTTACTTGATGGTGCATGTCCCTTTGACTCACCGAGTACACTCTTGGCTACTATTTTCAATTTTGATATCATCATATCCCACGTCGTATTAGGGTCATTGTATATTTCATCTAATACTTGTACTCCTACCTTCTCTTTGAATATATTTAGTTTCTCATCCTTTAACTTCCACCACTTAATTCTAGGAGTCGTGTATATTTTCCTTTTATTAATATTATGTTTGAGTAGTTAAACTACTAATCTATGTTGAGTAGTTAAACTTTCTCTAGGGATAACTTTACAATCTTTACAAATCTTTCTATCTCTCTTACTAACTATAAGAAAGTCAATTTTTAATTTATTATTTCCACTTTTGAACATGACCAAGTATTCTTCTCTTTTCTTAAAAATTGTATTAACTAGTATAAAATCATATACTATTGCAAAATCTAATAGAGTTTTACCTAAAGGTCAAAGCTTCGCTTCCCACTTCATCTTGGTCGCCAGGCATGGTGATCCCATCTACGCCTCCGGATTAAAAAAATAATCCTTGACGAAGAGGATTACCCAAGCAATCGATCCATCGTCGTATATTCGATTAGAGTGGTCACTTTAACAAAATTGTTGTTCAAGCAACCTACCTCTTTTCTTCGATTAGCCATGGAATAGACGATGTACGGATCGCCGATTTTTGTGTTTATCTTCGGGGTCCAAGTAAATTAGTCACATGCAATTACATACATCATACAACGAAACAAAAGGAAACCAAAACAAGAATTATACCTCTTGTTTACCTCTTGGTCTTCTATCGTATGTCCTATCCTCCTCTTGGACGTTGTGTGGGCAATGATCCTCCAAGAAATGAAGCCTCCTAGATCACGTATCTTCCTTTCCTTGTTCGCTCCGAACAAAGGAAGATAATAAGCTTTCTTTTTCTCCTGTCTAGTTCTGGACACAATCCCTTTGGAGAAAGATCAAACCACCTTCTCCTCTTTGTTGTTGTCGTCGGCCACCAAGGAGAGGGAGATGGAATTGCCGGCCAAGATTGATATCTTGCCGCCGGCCAAAGGAGAGGAAGAGAGGGTGCTCCGAACAAGAGAGGAAGAAGAGAGGCTAATCCCTAACCTCCTTGCCGCCGGCCCTAGCACTTGGACAATAGGCGCCGCCCAAACAATAAGGATTCTAAACCCTAATGTCTTGCCGCCCAAAGCCTCTCCCAAAACCCTAATCTATCAAAGATGTTACACGCCCAAGCCCTTAGCCCTCCTTTTATAGAGCTAGGCTTAAGCCTCCTTTCAATCTCCACCGTCGGATCTAGAGATTTAATCTCCACCGTCAGATCTAGAGATTTAATCTCTATCGTCGGATCTAGGTTTCATGACGGTTTTAATAGGCTACAATAGGGACCATGAGGAGGAGTTGGATCTTGGCCACCCAATGGATCCGACCCACATAAAATCTGATCCATTAATGATAATCCATTCCACAAGAGGATTATCATTGATCTACCTCACCAACCCCATAAATAAATATGGGCTTCATATATTAATTGTACAAATATCTCTCCGTGTTTAAGATCTTGAATGTCCGTCAATTAATTAATTTACTGACAATTAATTAATCAACATCTAACTCCATGAGTAGTACCACTCAACCTTATCATTATGTCGGACCAAGTCCACCTACAGGGTTTATATGATGATTCTTATGAGCTCCTCAAGGGGACATCATCATCCTAATATATAGGACACAGTTTCCTCCTATAATCAATGGTACACCATGTAATAATATCATTTCCCAACTTACCGAGCCTATAAATTTAATCTATAAATCTCGCCCATTGGTAAATCAAAGAAATAAATACTAAGTACATGTGTCCATTTTTATTTCGGGATTAAGAGCATGTACACCATAATATCCGAGGTTCAATTCAATTATGTAGTCAGCAATAAATCAAATCACCTCTAAGTCGGTCCTGCTCAATACACATAAAGTGTATTAGTGTAATTCTATGGTCAAGACAAACCAATACCAAATCACACTACAACCATACCAATGGTGTAGGGTCAATGTTGGCCGGCTAGAGGGGGTGAATAGCATTTATCATAGACAGTGGAAGTCATTCGTTCGTTGCTCGTCTGTAAACACTATTAGCGCAAGCGGAATATACTAATACAAATAATTCAAGACTAAGCAAAGGAAGAATAGAAATATAAACGCTAACACCACAATGTAACCTGGTTCACGAACTCGTCGCTAATCCACGGTTCGATTTGTCTAAGGTGAATCACGCCTTAAGCTTTCACTATTCTCTCCTTTGCACCAAGCTAGGTGGAGGTAACCTTTTACACAAGAATCCACTCTTCTTACAATGGAATGAAGAATAGCACAAGTAGAAGAGTGGAAGACCTTTAGAGCACTTTGCGAGATGTTATGAGTTGAAGCATTAGCCTCCCAAAAGCCCACACCCTCTCTTTTTATAAAGAGGGTTGATTTCTTCCCGTTGGCCGCCATCGATTGCGCCCGCGATCGTCGCCACTACAACGACCTCTGAACATGTCAGATCTCAACCGTTGTAGCTCAACGAGAACCTTGCCAATTGATTGATGTATCCATTAGTCGACTGATGCCTCCATAGCTGACTGATCAGTCGGCTACGAGAGGTTCTGTGCCCCAAACCCTCTCGACCAGTCGATTGCTGCCATCAGCAGTCCACTAATGGTCTTGGCAGTCGACTGCCAATATGTGGGAGTCGACTGATGGCACATGAACCAGACTCATATACCAGTCGAGTCACAATCGACTTGGAGCAGTCGACTGCCATGACATGGCAGTCGACTGATGTCGGGAAATCCCATCTGACACTTAGCCAATTGGTCAAGTTTCACCTAAGCGCACTACCCCGTCCCGGGTTACATTCGCTCACTCTCATCCCTTAGAGTCCCTCGCCTTTGAAGTTGTCTTCGTCCGACCACGTCCCTCGGATGCGCCAAGTGCACGGCTCTACAGCGCCATCCTTTGCATCTCGCTCTGAAGTGTACTTCCTCCGGCTTAACTCCAATGTTTCTTGTCCGACGGTCCCTCGGATGCCCCAAGCGCATGGCTTCCGCAAAGCTATCAAGGACCGACTCATGAGAGGTGAAACTCGCCAATGCTCCATGTGCGAATTACTAAGTTCTGCAAGACTCCAATGCACATATCAAATCCAATCATCCTAACTTAAACCTTTTTCCACACACATCAAAACCATATCACAGGTTGATTGCACTAACAATCTCCCCCTTTTTGATGTGTGGCAATTCGTTTAAGTTAGGTAAACATTTGATAAAAATATTAAGGTAAGAAAGCATGTAAATAAACATGATTATCAACTCTCCCCCTTAATACATGAAACTCCCCCTAAATGCAATTCTCCCGTAACTTAAACATGCATATTTCTCCCCCTTTGACACCATCAAAAATATCAAACAAAGTTTATACAAGCATAGCATCAACTCTAGGGAACAAAATTTACCAAAAACATGCCTTAAAATCTGATAAAAGAAGGTTACTAGAATATTATCACGATCACGATCGTTCAGACTACTGATCGCACTGATTTCAGATTTCAATTTCGTGAATTTCAAAAATGCATTAAAAATTCTATAAAATTCGAAAAATCATGAAATTTGGGGAACATATTTCTTGTACGTATATTTATCAATAAAAAATAGTTTTTCATGAAAAATCATTATATTTTCAAAAATTAGCCAAAAATCCAAAAGCTTCAAAAATAACTGGGTTTTTTTATCAAGTTTGTATCAATTTTAACACCTAGTTTTGCTTTGGATTGTTTCAAAACATGAACACACAGATTTTAAAATGAGAGATTGTTTTGAAAACATATGAAATATCCAACCATGATCTTTAGGAAATATGTCTATAAATTAAACATAAGTCTTCCCCATGATTGGTCTATTATTACTATTTTGATACTTTAAATGACCATCTAAATGCCATAGGCATTAGTGGACCATTAGTATCATCCTAACATCTCACTCATGCTAAGTTTTCAATCAAGGTAGCCTATGGTGAGTGTGAGATGTATCCTAAAGGTATTTATATATACTTAACCATTAATTTCATGAAATTCTTTAAAAGGTTAAGTATCATCCTAACAACCCACATGATCATAAAGATATATATGAATTATTTTCACATTATGATCATGAAACAATTGTATTCATCAATTTATAATCATGCATTAGGTATGAATTATGATAATAAGTAAAGTATTACCTAAAGCATGGTTTAAGCCCTATTGCCCATGATTATGTGTAAAATATCAAGATCATAAATCATGATTGCAAACATTTGTAACAATTACATTAACCATCATGATTTAAGCATTATTATCCATTTATGGGCACATTATCATCACCCAACACTATGCTAAAAATTTATAGGTCATGAGTATCAACATATATAACACTAAGTGTTGAGCATGATTCATATTATTTAAGGGTGCATTATCATCACCCAACACTATTTCAAAAATTAAGTCCCCCCATCCTAAGTCAACCAAAATATAATATAGGTAAAGTCCATATGGTTGACTATCCTAGGGTTTTTCTAACCCTTAAGGATGGATTTAGGAACCCAAAATAAATTCTTTTCTATTGGGTTCACTAAAAATTTCTTAGGGATCCATTTTCTAGCTATTTATTGTTGGATCGAGAAGCATCGCTAGAGGGGGGGGGGGGGTGAATAGCGATCGTAAATCTTTCGTCGAATTCGTTCGTTGAGACACAAGTAAATAAGTAAGCACAGCGGAAAATAAAATGACACGTTTATTTTACTTGGTTCACAACCCAGCGGTTGCTACTCCAAGGCTCTATCGGTCCTAGACCGTGTACGGAGGGCAAAGAACTATAACGTCTCCTCCTCGTTGGAGGTAGGAGACAACGATCACAAAATCCGGGAATACGAGGATGAGGCAACAAGCCTACCTCACCTCGTTATGAATAAAAACAATGAATACAATATTAAAATAAATTACTAGATGTTGCTGCCAATGAAGAAGATCTGAGGTTGTCGTTGCGTCGGCGTTATGACGGTGTTGGAGCGTTGGCGTTGTAGGAGCACTTGATGAATAAACTTGATGTGCTTGGAGTGGAATCCTCCCCTCCTTTTATAGATTTTGGCCTCTGAATTTGTCTCCTCTTTTTTTGAGCGGATCATGAAGTTGTCAAATTTT